>OZ014525.1:433399828-434599828 GCA_963966055.1 Lathyrus aphaca | reverse complement strand
AATTAGGGGATTAGGATTTATTATTATGGGAAATATAATTGGGGATTTTAGAATTGTTATTTTATTTTCTAGGGATTTATTTAGGGTTTTAAAATTTAATTAGTTATTTGTTGGGTCTATTTTTATTATAAAAATAAGAAAATTATTTTTAATAAATAATATTTTCTGTTAAATTGAGGATTTTAGAGGATGATATATTTTGGGATTCTTAAAGAGAAAAGATAATTTTGGGATTAAATTTCTAAATAAATTTATGATTTATTTTAAAGAGAAAAGATAATTTTGGGATTAAATTTCTAAATAAATTTAAATATGATTATGGGATTAGAAAAAAAAATCTATTTTTGAGTTTAGGGATGTTTTGGGGTTAAGAATTTTATTTAAATTTTTTTGGGTTATAATTTTTTGTTATCAAATAATTTTGGTGATTTAATTTTACTATTTTGATTTAATTTTTTTATTAAAATTTAGGGGTTAAAACTGCTATTATTAAATACCTATTGGGGATGTAATTTTAACATTTGGAAATAATCTTAAATATTTATTATTTCTTATATTTTTAGGGATTATTAATTAATTGATTAAGTACTTTATTAATTAATTAATTTTGGTTTAGATATATGATTAAGGGGTTTTATGGGGATTAGGAATTTTATGAAATAATTAACTTAATTATTTTTGGGGTTTTGAATAATTATTGGGTTCTTTTTATAGTAATTACTCTTATTATTTTTTTTCATAATTGTATTATGACCTTGTTTTATATTTATGTTTTTATTATGTAAAAAATGGGATTTCTTGATTTTTTTTTTAAAAAAAATATTAAAATAATTTTTTTTTTAAATTATGGGATTAAATTATTTGGGATTATTATATGGAAATAGTATTTTAGGGTTCAAACTATATTTTGGGGTTTTAAACATGTTTTTTTTATTTAATCATGGGGTTTAAATTTGGGGTTTTATAAATATTTTGGGGTCTTATAAATGATATTTTGGGTTCTGCTTAGGGGATATTTATGGGGTTTCAAATGTGAGGTTTTCATAATAAATCAGGGTTTATAAAAAATGTTAAAATCAAGGTTTTAATAAAACTTTGTAAGGGGTAGTTAAAAAAACTAGGATTAGGGTTCAGGGGTAGCGAATTGAACTACGGAGCTCTGATCCTTCAAATCGAAGGTACGCAGACATAGGATTGTGCAACCCTTAGAATCTTGGGAAGGATTTATATTGGATACAATAGAAGTGTGGGGTTCCTAACACCTTCCTCTCATTTAACCGACTTCCGAACTTAAGGTCTCTACCCTAGAAATTTAGGTTTATCAATATTTTTACCCGAAAATATGATGGCGACTCTAGATTTTAAGCCGACCGCGACAGCTAGCGACTCTGCAGGGGATAATTAGAAAGTCAATCCTATTTTTAAGTTTTTAGGGTTTTTGTTTGTGGGATATTAATTTTGGGATATTGTTTTATTTTTATTACTTTTGTTTTGGTTTATTTTGTTTATTTTAATTATTATTATTATTATTATTATTATTATTATTATTATTATTATTTATGGTTTTTAATTGTTGCATTATTATTATCATAAATATTATTGTTATATTATTTTTTCCATGCATTTGGTTGGAAATATATGTGTGAAGCTCAAACCCAAGCTTGAGTATAACCCTAGATATTAGGATTGTGGAACGGAAATGACTTTGATGAGGTGAACACCTCATTAATACATGGAGGCCACACTCAGAATAGATCCTTCAATAGGCGCATCCCCGTCAAGGTTAACCTTTGGTGGAAGATGATGACTTGGCAGTTGATCCGTGACTCCCAGAACCTAGAAACCATACCCTTTGATAACCTTGTGTATTCACCCCCAAAGGGGTCGTTACCAGGTTCCTGCCTAAGTTGGACTTATCCCGAAGGATTACCATAGGAAGGCTTGCTCCTTCTCATGGTAATACAAGAGTATAGTCCTAAAATTATGGCTTAATAAAATCTTATATCTTATATGTGAGGAGATTGGGTAATAAACCTCTAGAACCGTCCTAATATAGGGGTCCACCAAAGTTAGGTCATGCTTGCAGGTTACCCTACCAAACAAAAAATTAAAAAAAAAACAATTTGTTTCATCTTCATCATAATCATGTCATCAAAAAAATAAAAATCTTTGCATCAACCTTTATAAGGGATCTTGAAATATTTGTTTTGCATAGAAAGGCCAAGCAAAGAAAACTAGCAACCAATAGGAAAAGAACTCTTGCACTTAAGGTAAGGACATCTGATATTGAGGGGTTAAAGGATTATACTTCAAAGATACCCAAGGAAAGAAGAAGGTCTATAATATATAAATATGGGAAATCTTGGATCTTACCACTACTCCATTCAAAGGAGAAGTACTAACAGCTTTATCTCAGTACTATGATCCAGAATTAAGGTGTTTTCAATTCCAAGACTTCCAGATGGCTCCCACACTTGAAGAATTTCATAGAATTTTGGGTTCTTCCTAAAAAGACAAGATTCTCTTAAAGAGCATAGGACATTGCCCTCCATTAAATAAGGTTACTGAACATCTCCTGTTTATGGTGGAAGACTATAGGAAGAAGATTAAGAAGCATGCTTAGAATTTCAATAGGTTTATTTGTTATAGTCTTTCATTTACTTTTATGCACGAATAAAGGGCTGCGACCCTAATTTGATTTACTAATGAAACAAATAAGGGCTTTGACCCCACACTTTCCTTTCTCGCAATTTCAATAAATTACTTTGAATTTCCATTATGCTTGACTTTGCTTTATGTCTAATGAATATTTCAAGATCCCGAATAAAGCATTATTTTTCCTACATACATTCACATGCATATTACATACATCAATAAGAATATGTTTTAAAAAAAGGTTAAAAAGGAAAATAATTTATAAAAAACCTCTTATCTCAGAATCATCGAGCTCAACAAACTGACTTCCCGATCTTGCACTCGAGCATTGAAACAAGTTATAGATCAGTTGGAGAAAAATCAAGCAGCTCTTAAAGGAGATGTAGATGTAGTCAAAGAAAATGTGAATAACATGAAATCCAAGATCACTCAACTGGCTCTCACTATCCACAACCTGGTAGAAAGATATACTGAGGCTACCAGAGGAGAAATAATCTTACTCCAACTCCTCCTCCCGAGGATGGTAACCCACTTCTAGGGTTCGTGCATGACTTGGAGAATGAAGAAGCTCAGGCGAGCAAACAAAAAACTAGTGACCTACCTCCTGAAGGAGTGGTCCCATCACATGTTCATAATGGGGCATCTAGACCCCCATACACCTATGTTCGTCAAGCCAACTACGAGGATTGGAACCTCCAATATGAAGGAGAAAATTCAAGTCCAATTAGGCACAAAGGAGTTCCTGATGCGGAAGAAAATAGGGTTGATGACAGGTACAAGGGGATTGATGAAAGACTGAAGGCTGTTCAGGGAAATAATTTCTTGGGAATGGATGATTTGGATATGTGTTTAGTACCAGATGTGGTCATACCCACAAATTTCAAACTACTAGACTTCGAAAAATATAAGGGTGTGAGTTTTCCTAAGAATCATATTAGGATGTTTACAAGGAAGATGGTTGCTTATGCTAAAAACAAAAATATGATGATCCATATCTTTTAGGACATTCTAAGTGGGCATCTTGGGACTGGTATATGCAATTGGAGAGGACTCATATCAAGACATCGGATGATCTGATCGCCTCTTTTTTTAAACAGTACCAGTATAATATGGACATGACACCTAATCGCTTACAACTGCAAAATGTCTCCCAGAAAGGAGGGGAGTCATTCAAAGAGTTTGCTCAAAGATTTAGGGAACTGGCTTCTCTTGGGGGAGAGTAAGTTAGTGGATATGTTCATGAGTACTCTACCAGCTCCGTATTATAAAAATATGATAGGGTCAGTGTCAACCGGATTTGCTGATTTGGTCTTTATTGGGGAAAGAATTGAAAATGGACTAAGGACTAGAAAAATTGGGAAGGTACCCTCCAATCCACACAACAAAAAGAGGTATTCTCGTAATAATTCAAATAAAGGGGATGTCAATGTTGTGACACCTATGTCTTACAACCCGCATGTGGCAACGGTGGCTCCTAATCAATAAGCACCTCAGGCACCTCCTATGTTTCAACAACAATCACGAGGGGCACCACAACAAAAACAGGTATCCTAGAAGGGATCAGAAGAGGCCTTGGAAATATTTTGATCCTCTTCCTTCGACGGTTGTTGCAACCTAAAATTTTCCCTCCACAATCAAGACAACCTATCTCAAGACTTCTAAATGATCATAAGGTCCTCAAGACTCCCAATTGGTTAAGAAGTGTGGAAGTTTCCTCAGGCAATGCCTCCTCCTAAGCAAAGTGTACAAAGCTAGGGTTTTGTGTTTCTTCATGTTAAAATGATTTTCAAGGCCTCAAGTGAGCTTCATAACATCCCACATGTATTCAAGAATCCCCATATCAAGTTTCAAGGCTTTCCCAATAAGTTTTCCCAGTCAGATGATCAGATATGCAAAAATCAGTCAAAGTAGTTAAAAAGTCAAACTGAGGTCAACTATGGTCAAATTAAAGTCAAACTTCAAGATTTTTTTCCAACATCAAGTTTATAAGGTAAGATTAATCATTTGATCAAGGGTTGATCATGATTCATAAAGGAAGTTTCAGATCATCAAGAATCAGGAGTTTCTAAATTAGGGTTTTCTTAAGGAAAATCAACTGAACTTTGACCAACCTTAACTTTCACATGCTTCATCAAAAATTTCCTATTCAAAGCTCATTTTGAAGGAAATTTATTTATCTACAACTTTGTGTCTCACAAGCCAAGCCTAAAAATGCTTCATTTAGAAAGTATGAGCTAGAACATTATAGGTCATTTCAAAAGTCAACAAAAAGTCAACATCTTCCAAAGGGCATAATTTGAAAATGGCAAAGGATATGGATATGAGACCAAAGCGGTTGGTTAGAGGACTAATTAAGCTTTCCAAAATGTCCAAAAACATCTTCATAGCCTTAAAATTGAGGGAGTTGTGCCTTTGCAAAGTTGGGAAATTTTTTAGGGGTATATTGAACAAATGAGGTCTTAAAACCAAGTTTTACCAAATGGGCTTGCAATTTTGTAATCCAATCCATACAATGACATCATGCACGACCCAATGATTATTTTTTCAGATTTTTATAGTTTATTTTATATTTATTTGGATTTTATTCATTAAAATTCAATTTAAATATATATAAAATATAAAAAGTCAAATGAAGAATGAAATCTTTGATTGAAAATTAGTTGGATTATATTTAGAATGATTGGAAATCAACTAAATTCAGATTGGATCAAAAATAGAAAGGTTAGATGAGATTTTTTGAATATTTGAAAGTGAAGAAACTTCTTGATCAAGCAATCTTCACAAGCCCACAAATCCACAAGTTTTTTACCTAAATTCAATCACTACATATACATAAACCAAAGCATACACAAGGATACGATTTTGCTGCCTCCAAGAACACCATTCAATCTTCAACTTTTCAAAGAAAAATTCAAATTCGGATTCCTTGATTTGTTTGTTTTTCAGGTGATTTAAAGGTGGCAAATCATTCCTAGACAGTCACTGAACATCTCTGCATCATTTTTATCATCCAAAACCTCATAAATTGTTGAAACCGAATCTTCAAATGTTCTTGAAGAACAAAATTTTGATTTCTCTCATACATGCGTTGTTTGTTGTTTTTAATGTTTGATTATGGTTTATGATGCATCACTGATTATTTCTGGATGATTATTTTTAAGTTTTGATGCAGGTATAGCAAATCACCATGTTAGGGTTCCAAAAAATCGTGAATTAGGATTTCGTTTAAGAGCCTATTTTAGACCAAATTAATGATGGATTTGAAACTATTGGCCTTCTATTAATCAATCTGGGCAACTAGAATGAATTTGTTGTTTGTATTTTTCATGTTCTAAGGTGCAGGAGTTATAGTGACAGGAGAAATATGTCACTATAGCCTTTAGTGACGAACGACTGTCACTAAAAGTTAACTGGACGGCTGAAGGTTGAAGAAGAAGCTTGGCGCCATCTGAAATTCAAATATTAATTTAATATTTTATTGAATTGTTTCTGTTTTATTTCAACAAGTGTTGGTTGGCCCAGTGGTTGGAGTATGCGCGTGTGGATGGAAGGTCTTGGGTTCAAAACTGGGTGAGACCATTCTTTTTATTTATTTTTCCAGATATTCATTAGGTTTACTATATAATTATTCATTGTTGTTTATGTGCAGACACACCACATGTGGCTTAATGGTAAAGGCTTGGCTTGGTAAAAGGAAGGGTTGGGGTTCGAATCCTTGGTTCCAACATTTTTCATATTTATTTTGGCTGCAGGTTTAAAATATATTGATTGCGTTGCATAGAGATAACACCAGCGTGTGCTGGCTCAGTTGGTTTTGTGTGATGTTTTTGAGGTAAGGGACCTGGGTTCAAATCCCAGGTCCTATCTTTTTAGTGATTTTTTTTCATATTTCTTACTTTTTCCTATTTTCTTTATTTTTGTTTAATTAATATAATTAAAATGTTTCCTAAATAAATAACCAATAATATTTTTATAAATCTTATATTTTCTAAAACTCATAATTATTTTCTTAATGTTTATTAATTGTATTAATTTTTATAATATATTTATAATTATTATGTATATATTTTTATAAATAAAAGATAATGTATTTTAATTATGATTAAAAACCCTAATTTCTTTAACTAACCCTAATTTTTTCTATTAACCCTAAAAACTTAATTTATTTTTCTAAACCCTAATTAAAATATTTTTATAATAACTCTTTTATTTGTAAATACTTTATTCTTATTATTATTTAAACTTATTGTTTTTCTTATAAATTCTAAACAATTTCTAACTTATTTAAATTCTTTAAAAATGCTAACTTTTCTTTATTACCTCATTATTATTTTCCTTTAATTCTAATATCCTAATATTTATTATTATTATTGCTTTATTTATTTGATTTATTATTATAGTCCTAATATTTATTCGCTTTATTATTATTATTATTTATTATTTTTATGATTATATTGTAATTATCCCAAAGCCATGTAATAATTTTAGATTTATATTTCCACATTATTTTTATCGTTATGGTTACTAATTTTAGGGTGTGTATAACCTAAATGTAATTAAAATTAATTTAGATAATTAATTCAAAAAGATAAATATTTGAAAATAAACACTCACGCACGTAAGTCGATCTTTGATCGCCATCTTGCACTTCCTAGGGTATTCCTCTTGGTTGCCTTTAAAATATGGTCAAGTCCCTAGAATATAGGGATGTCTTAAGCAAAGTCCCTTCAAGTATAAATCATCATAGTCCCTACAACTTAAAAGATCAAGTCCCTACGAGGTTGCCTACGATAATGATCTTGTCCCTTCGAATAAATGATGGTAGTCCCTACAAATTGCTAAAGACATCCCTTAAGTTGCTTTCTATGACCATACGATGACCCTACGCTTGTCCCTTAACACATCCAAGGTAATAACTACCTATTCCTTAATAATAGGGATAGTCTTACCATTGAAAGAACATACGAGAACATGAAAGACTTAATCTAGGGTAGGTACCACTTAGTTGCTTGCTCACATTTCAAAATTACTTTTTACACCTCGCTTTCTTAAACAATTTTTCAAAACAAGGCTTTGTATACATCCATACGAGGATCATTACAAAGTACTTAGAAAAATTTCTAATCACACACTACACTTTCTAAAAACAATTTAAGTGAGCTAAGTAACTAAGAGCCCATGGATAACCATGGATATAAAGGGTGCTAACACCTTCCCTTTATATAACCTACCCCCCGAACTCAAGTCTTTTAAAATAGGTCTTTCCTGTTCTTTTATGTCCTTTCCTTATGGATAAAATAAAAGTCGGTGGCGACTCTTGCTATCCGCAACATGACTAAAAGTCAGTTCTCCCACCGTGTTACAGACGTACACTAAGATCTTACCATTCTTAATTTAGAAATGAGTGGTAGAGATCAAGCCATTACCACCTCCAACTAGGAATTTCCCTCGGGCATATAATCCTAATGTCAGATGTGACTACTATGCTGGACCACTAGGGCATACTAATGAAAATTGTTTGGATCTTAAGTTCAAGGTGCAAGAGCTGCTGGATCAGAAGGTCGTCAACTTCACTCCTGAAGGACCAAATGTGGGGAATAATCCATTATCGGGGCACGCTGGAGCAAATATCAATATGATCAAAGGGATTGAAGATAATATCTTGTTTAAAAAAGTGAATCAAATCAAGACTCCTATGAAAAAGATAAGGGAAGCACTGAATGGATATGAAATGTTTGAAAAGTTGCACGCCAATTGCATCGATTGCATAGTCAACCCTGAAAAATATAAGAAGATGAGGAAGATACTTCAACAGCTGATGGATCAAGGGGTAAAACAAATATGATATTCAAGAAAGACCGAGGAGGTGGTGGCCATAGAACCTTTTGACATCCCATATAAAATAAAGGAGGTTCCATCACCGATTCAGATCCCATATCAAAGGAGGGAAGTGCCAGCACAAATTCAGATCCTCTATCAAAGAAGGGAGATTCAAGTGCCAATTAAAATTCCATACTCAAGGCCCACATAACCACCAATTCAAATTTTGTATTCAAGGCCCGCACAAGCACCCATTCAGATACCTGCAGGGAAAGTTGTTCCAGAATCGAACTCAATGTTTCACAGTTCGAAAGTTGTACCTTGGAATTATGGCAATACTACTCTTGGAAGAGGGAAACATAATACTATGCCTACCATGACTAATATAACAGGTATTGGAGGGATGAATCGTAGCGGGAGAATATACACACCTGAGATATCTAAGAAGAATGTTCCTGAAGGATAAAAATTGAAAGAGACTGCAGAAGTGGGCGAGAGATCTTCAAAGAAGAATGTGTCCTAGGAAGACACTGAAGAATTTCTAAGGCTCATAAGGAAAAGTGATTATAGGCTAATAGATCAACTCATTAAAACACCTTCAAAGATCTCCATTCTATCTTTGTTGCTATGTTGGAATGCTCATCGAGAAACCCTACTTAATATCTTGAATGAGGCCCATGTCACCAAGGATATAACAGTGGATCAATTTGATGGGGTTGTCGCTAATATTGTCACTAGTACTTGTTTAGGCTTTAGTAGACGAACTACCTTCTAAAGGGAAGACACATAATAAGGCCTTGCACATATCCGTCAAATGTCAATACATTATACTTTCGAGATTGTTAGTAGACACGAGTTTAGCTCTGAATGTTATGCCAAAGGACAGTCTTATGAAACTAACTTCTGTAAGGACTGTTATGAAAGCTAGCACTTTAGTGATGAAGGCTTTTGATGGATCTAAAAGGATGGTAATTTGAGAAGTTAATATACCTATCATGGTAGGACCACATACCATTATGATGATCTTCCAAGTCATGGACATTAATCTTTCCTACAGTTATCTTCTAGGACAACCTTGGATCCATGTTGCGGGCGCGGTCACTTCAACACTTCATCAAAAGTTGAAGTTCATATCCGGAGATAAGTTAATAATCATGGATGGGGAGAAGGACATGTACACCATTCATATATCATATTTCAAATATATAAAGGTGGATGAGGAGACTTTTGAAATACCATTTCAAGCCTTGGAAATAGCAACGGTTGATTGAAGACAAGTCGTTCAGCAAGGAGGAGTTCCAAAGAAGATCATGGATCTAATATAGAATGGAGATACAAGAAGATCGGGTAAGCTTCCAGAGATTCCTGAGAAGAAGGATCGGTTCGGGCAGGGTTACAAACCAACTAATCATGGGGTTCAAAAGGTCTACATGCAAAAGAAAGTTCCTCCTATCAGCAAATATTTCCATAGTGTTGGGTTAGAAGGTCAAGATCAAGTGGTTGTTATTGTAGAGGATGGGAGAGGGATATTAGACTTGGTGTGTCATTGTGCACCAGATATGGTCCTCAACAATTGGAAGGCCATTGAGATTCCTGAGATGATTTATATTTCAAAGTAATTTCCTTTTTTATAATAATAATAATAAGTTCCTTGCTATGCCTAAGGCAAGTTGAACAAATATTTGTATGCCCACCCTTTGTTTCTCTGAATTATTTTATCAATAAAATTGCATTTTTGTTTTCAATAAATATCTATTCTCTTTCATTTGCATTTCTTTCACAAAATGGCAATACTTTCTTTCAATATTTTCACTCTAAAAAATATAGTTCATAAAAGGAATAATAACAAAAGAAATCTTTATGCATGCAGATTTAAAAATGACCCTATTGAACATAACACCGACATAATCCCTATTGACTTTGAGTTACCAATTTACCAAGCAGAAGAGGTTGATGGGGAATAGTGTAATCTTCCGGAAGAATTAGCCAGACTATTAAGAAAGAGCTGATCAAGTTTTTACGGGAGTATACCGATATGTTTGCTTGGTCCTACCAAGACATGTCTGGGCTCGATACTAACATTGTTGAACACAAGTTGTCACTCAGGTCAGAATGTCCTCAGGTGAAACAGAAATTAAGGAGAACTAGACCCGACATAATTCTCAAAATCAGGGAGGAATTCAAAAAGCAGTTCGACGCAGGATTCTTAGCCGTCGTGAAGTATCCAGAATGGGTAGCCAACATTGTGTCGGTGCCGAGGAAAGATGGGAAAGTAAGGATGTATGTAGACTACCAAGACCTCAATAGAGCAAGTCCTAAAGACGACTCTCCACTACCTCACATTGACATACTGGTGGAAAACACTGCTCAGTTCTCTGTCTTTTCATTTATGGATGGGTTCTCCGGGTATAATCAAATCAATATGACTTCTTCTAATATGGAGAAAACTACATTTATCACTCTGTGGGGTACTTTCTGCTACAAGGTAATGCCATTTGGATTAAAGAATGTTGAGGAAACTTATCAAAGGGCCGTGGAGACTATATTCCATGATATGATGCACAAGGAAATAAAGGTTTATGTGGATGATATTATGGCTAAGTCACAAAATGAGGATGACCATCTAGTAAATTTATAAAAGTTGTTCGAGCAAAGTGTATTTTTAGCGTCAGATCGTAAAAATTATTGGAGTTCATAGTCAACCAAAGAGGAATAGAAGTTGACCTAAATAAAGTAAAGGCCATCCAGGAAATGTCAGCTCCGAAAACGGAAAAAGAACTTTGTGGGTTTCTAGGAAAATTAAATTATATTGCAAGATTTATCTCATATCTTACTTCTACTTGCGAGTCGATCTTTAAGCTGCTCAGAAAAGATCAAACTATAAAGTGGAATGAAGATTGTCAGGAGGCCTTCGACCGAATTAAGGAATATTTACAAGATCCACCTATCTTGGTGCCACCGGTCCCAAGGAGATAACTTATAATGTATGTAACGGTGCTCGAAAACTCTATGGGATGTGTATTGGGGAAACATGATGAGACGAGAAGAAAAGAAAATGCAATCTATTACTTGAGCAAGAAATTCACTGATTTCGAATCAAGATACTCACTGTTGGAGGAAACATGTTGTGCACTAGTATGGGCCGCCTGACGATTAAGACAATACATGGTGTGCCATACTACTTTGTTGATATCAAGAGAAACCAGTAGTAACTGGGAGAATAGCAAGATGGCAAATGTTATTAACTGAGTACAACATCCAATATGTTACTAAAAAATCCATAAAAGGAAGTATATTAGTAGATCACTTGGCGTATCAACCATTTGAGGACTATCAACCCATGTAATTCGACTTTCCAGATGAAGATGTTATGACTGTGGAAGACGATCTTACTCCAGAAACTTATGAAGGACCTAAACCGAGGTCTCGATGGAAACTTATATTTGATGGAGCATCTAATGTAGAAGGACACGAAATAGGAGCTGTTATAACTTCTCCAACAGGGTTTCACATTCCCTTTACAGCTAGACTTTGCCTCCTTACACCAAAAACATGGCAGAATACGAAGCATGCATCCTGGGAATTGACAAGGCAATTAATCTAAAGATCAAGATCTTTGAGGTATATGGGGACTCAACCCTTGTCATTAATCAAATCAAGGGAGAATGGGGAGCACATAAAGATAAACTACAATGGTATCGGGACCATATTCGAGATAAGATCACCTATTTTGATAAGATTACTTTTCAATACATTCCTCGGGAACAAAATCAACTAGCAGACACTTTGGAAACCTTGACCTCCATGTTCAAAGTCAAATGGTATAATGAAGCACCATCTATAATAATTCATCGATTGGATGAACCCTCATATTATGTAATAGTCGAAGCGAAAGTGGATAATAAACCTTGGTTCCATGACATTAAGCAGTTTCTCTTAAAGCAAGAGTATCCCACAAACGCGTCAAGCAAGGATAAGAAGACTCTCAGAAGACTAGCTACCCAATTCTTCCTCAATGGGGATGAACTTTATAAAAGGAATCATGACATAGTGCTACTCAGGTGCCTGGACGAGTATGAAACGTATATGCTTATTAAGGAGATACACGAGGGGTCATTTGGCACGCATGCCAATGGACATGCGATGGCTAAGAACATTCTCAAAGCAGGGTATTATTGGTTGACCATGGAAGAAAATTGCTTCAAATACGTCAAGAAATGCCACAAGTGCCAGATTTACGCAAATAAATTTCATGTAACACTAACTCCCTTGAACATCATAACTGCTCCTTGGTCTTTCTCTATGTGGGGAATAAATATTATTGGGAGGATTGAACCAAGAGCATCTAATGGACATCATTTTATCTTGGTGGCCATTGACTACTTCACCAAATGGGTGGAAGCGGCCTCCTATAAAAATGTGACAAAGCAAGTGATAACCTGATTCAACAAGAAGGAGATAATTTATCGATACGGGGTTCCTAAGAAGATTATCACAGACAATGGGCTTAATATGAAAAACAAAGTGATGGATGATTTATGCGAGAGTTTCAAGATCGAACATCATAACTCTTCGCCCTATCGGCCAAAGATGAACGGAGCCGTAGAAGCAGCAAATAAAAATATCAAGAAGATCATCTAGAAGATGGTGAAGACTTATAAGGACTGGAATTAGATGTTCCCGTTTGCATTAAATGGTTATAGAACCTCAGTTCGCACATCAACTGGAGCCACTCATTCCTCGTTGGTATATGGTTCGGAAGCAGTACTCCTTATCGAAGTAGAGATTTTGTCATTAAGGGTTATAATGGAAGCAAAATTGGATGAGGCAGAGTGGGTATAAGCCAAATATGACCATCTGAACCTAATAGAAGAGAAACACATGGCTGTTGTATGTCACGATCAATTATATCAAAGGAGAATCAAAAGGGCATTTGACAAGAAAGTTCGTCCACGCCTATTCAAAGAGGGAGACTTGGTGTTAAGAAATATATTACCCATCCATAAAGATCCACGAGGAAAATGGACCCCAAACTATGAAGGGCTATTTTTACGATCGCACAATTGGGAAAGAGCTTTGGAGAAGAGGGAAGAAGCTAGGGCTTGAAGGATTGAGAGATTTGTGAAGAGGTTATCGAAGAGCTTACGGAATTGAGGTATGAGGAGTATTTTACTTTTGATAATATAATGTAAGAATGGAATTGGGGGTTTTGTGGTGTAGTTTAGGTTTTTGAATTCATGATTTTGTGTTGTTGATGATGATGTTATGATGAATTATATGAATATAAATGATGTAGATGATGTATATGATGTTATTAGGATAAATGTTGATGTTAATGAGGTTTTCTGGTGTAATGCTGCGGAATTTTAGGTTTTGGGGGAGTTTAATCGCAGAAGGGAGAAGGCTGAATCGCAGAAAAATTCTGCAGAAATCGTGAAGCTTGCTTAGCGAGATAAACCTCGCTTAGCGAAAAGAGTCAGGGAAGTAGACGCTTAGCGGGCGTGAGGTCTCGCTTAGCGAGCCTGGGAAAACTTGGAAAATGTCTTATTTTTTAAAACTGTTTTTTTGGTAGTATGTTCTAGGTTGCTAGAGTGATGTGAAGCTGTCAAATGATGTGTCTTGGAGTCTATATGAGTAGAGTTAATAATTAAGTGATGGATTATGATTTATTTTATGTTCTTTGAGTTAGGATGTATGATTTCATGATGTAGAGATATTATGTAAGATGAGAGTGTTATATGATGTCTTATGAGTATGTATTTGATGTTATGAATGAGCATGAGGGATGATTGTTAATAAATGAATGCGGATGCAATTTTATGATGTTTTGAGGATGATGTATGTATGTTGCATCTTGCATTAGTGGCATTGATTCTATGAGGGGACTTTGGTCCAATTGGTAGCTTCAATCCCATTGTGTGGATTGAAGTGATATGATATTTATGATGTGCTCCCTTTGGGGAGGGTTGATGGCCCAATGTCCATTTCACGAGGATGTTTCGGTACCACATGCATTAGTAAGAGGTTACATTTCATTCTAAATGACATAGCATGAGTACATTGATGTTTTGTGTAATGATGAGACATATTTGACGATGTGTATTAAATGAACATGATGAATATTTATAGATGAGATATGTATATATTAGATGTAAATGAACTGTTGTTGTTAATTTGTTTTGAATTCTTATTTATATATTATATTATGGAATGTGGATTTACTCACCCTACCTGCTTTCTGGTGATGGTCTATTATGTAATCCTGTAGATAATCAAGGTTATATCAGTGTGTGCTTAGCTCGGAGATAACAAGTTGTCGAGTTAGTTAGAAGTGGAGTCATGATCTGTATCTAGTAACATCGGGATGGGTCTCGTTTTGAGTGTTTATGTTTTATTTGAATTAAGATGCTGAATTTTGTTTTAAAAATATTTTGATAAATGATGTTTGTGTAGATGTTTAGAATTGGCAGAATTATTGACCAACAAGAAGTTATGAATTTAGTTCAGGATGTCACACCAGATGTTGGGACATTGTATCAGTTAATGAAGTAAGTTCAGTTTACAGGATGTCACATCAGATGTTGTGACATTGTATCAGTAAATGAAGTAAGTTCAGTTTTTCAGGATGTCACACCAGATGTTGTGACATCTCAAACCTGCTACCAGAATTAATTAATGACTAACAGAACTGAGTAAATTAAGTGAAGTTATCTGGAATTAATTATGGATGAATGAAACAGAATAAGGCGCATCTGTAGGGAGTTCTGTTATGTGACTTCAGCATAATCAGAAGAACTGAATCACCTAGAATCTAGGAAGTAACAAACCCTAATTCATGGTGATGAATGCATGCGTATCAGGATTGGATAAACCTACAGAAACCCAAAATCCAAACACCTATTTAAGCAACAGAAACTCTCAGAATAGAGGACGAAAATAAGAAGACCAAATAGGGTGTTTTGTGTTTTAATAGCAGGTTGTTTAATTGTACCACTTTATGAGCTTTTAAGCAAAAGTGTATTTGTGTCTTGATTGAAACTGTGAAGTAAGATCAAGCTGTTTTGTTTGAAGTATGACTTCAATTTTATTAAACTTGTAAAACATATCACTGTGTGATTGAGGGGGAGTGAGTTGGTACTCATACCTAAGTTGTGTCTTAGGTAGAAATTGCATTGGGTAGATATTAAGTGAAAGATTAAACTGGGTAGTTTAAGTCTAGAATTAATATTACTTATATTGGATTTCCTCCTGGCTTGGTAGCCTCCAGATGTAAGTGTGGTTATACACTGAACTGGGTTAACAAATTCCTGTGTTGTTTAATTTTCCTGCACTTTAAAGTTTTGGTCAAGTTGTCAAGTGTTTAAACATCTCATTCGACATCTCGTACCTGATCACAGAATTTCAATTGGCATCAGAGCAGGCACCCTGCCTGTTTAACTGGGTGAGATCTAGGGACTGCAAATTCTGGAAACATGGACAGAGATGTAGGATCTGTAAACAGACCACCTATACTGGATGGATCTAATTATGACTACTGGAAGCCAAGAATGGTAGCATTCTTAAGATCACTTGACAATAGGGCCTGGAAAGCAGTCAACAATGGATGGGAGCACCTTGTCCAAGACACCAAAGATGGAACAAAAGTGTTGAAACCTGAAGAAGAATGGAGTAAGGAGGAAGAAGATTCAGCACTTGGCAATTCCAAGGCCTTAAATGCTCTATTCAATGGCATTGATAGGAACATCTTCAGACTTGTGCATCACTGTGAGCTGGCCAAAGATGTTTGGGACACTCTCAAAACAACTCATGAAGGGACATCAAAGGTGAAGATGTCAAGACTTCAACTTCTCACCACCAAGTTTGAAAACTTGAGAATGAAGGAAGATGAGACAATTCATGAGTTCTACATGAACATCTTAGAAATAGCCAATACTTCTGGTGCTTTGGGAGAAAAGATGACTAATGAAAAGCTTGTAAGAAAGATTCTCAGGTCTTTGCCAAAAAGATTTGACATGAAGGTCACAGCAATAGAAGAAGCTCAAGACATATGCACAATGAAAGTTGAAGAGCTCATTGGATCCCTTCAAACATTTGAGATGGGAATGAATGACACAATTGTAAAGAAGAACAAAAGCATAGCCTTGGTATCAAATACTGATAAAGAAGAAGAAAATAATGAAGAAGAACCTGAAGAAAATTTATCAGAAAACATTGCTATGCTTGGAAGACAATTCAAAAAGATTCTCAGAAAGATGGAAGACAAGACCAGACCAAGTGGAAGATATACAAACTCTTCTGAGAATAAAAGACCTTATGATGCTAATAGAAGGTCAAATTATGATGAAAAGATCAATCAAGAAAAAGGGATTAAATGTCATGGATGTGAAGGATATGGACACATCAGAAATGAATGTCCTACCTATTTAAAAAGGCAGAAGAAAGGTCTCTCTGTAACCTGGTCTGATGAAGACTCAGGATGTGATTCAGAATCAGCTAAGCATATCACTGCTCTAGCTGGATTATGTGAATCTGAAAGTGAATCCAGTGATGGGGAGCTTACTTTTGAAGAGCTTGAGCAATCATACAGAGAACTGGTTAAAAGGAGCACTGAAATATGCATGGAAAGTATAAAGCAGAAGAAGCAGATTGAGGCACTAAAGGATGAAAAAAAAATGATCTAGAGATCATTGACACCTTGAAAAGTGAAGTAAGCCTTCTCAAATCCAAGTTGGAGCACATGTCCAAATCTGTTAGAATGTTGAACAGTAGCTCAAACACACTGGATGTTATTCTCAACAACAATAAACATTCAGGGGATAGAAGTGGACTGGGATTTAACAAAGTTTATAAGGTTGAAGCTAGCACCAGCAAAACTACTTCAAATTCCATACAGTCAAACAAGATGTCCCAATAGATGCTTCAACATCATGAAAAGAACACTAAGTCAAACATAATGTTCCAACAGATGTCTCAACATCATGAAAAGAACATAATGAAGAAGAAGTATCAAAGATGGAGATGTCATCATTGTGGAAGGTTTGGACACATCAAACCTCATTGTTACAAGTTGCATGGATATCCAAATCAGATGTATCAGCAACCCCCTAAGCAGAAAACAGAGGACATCAAGAAAGTATGGGTACCTAAAGCTAGTCTTCATGCTGATCAAAGCTACATGCCCAAAAACAAGTTCAACAAACAACCTGGGAGCTCTTCTAATGGACACTACACAGGGCAGAGGCATCAAAAGAAACCTCAATACAAATGGTCAAAGAAAGATGTTGCATATATAGCTCATACATCTCTAAGAGTATCAGCTAAAGAAGACTGGTACTTTGACAGTGGATGTTCAAGACACATGACTGGATTGAAGAATCTGCTAGTAGACTTAAAGTCATATTCATCCAGATATGTAACATTTGGAGATGGAGCTAAAGGAGAAATCAAGGGTGTTGGGACCTTTGATTGTCCAGATGTACCAAGACTAGATGATGTGTTGCTTGTAAAAGGTTTGACTGCTAACTTGATCATCATAAGTCAATTATGTGATCAAGGTTACAGTGTAAACTTCACCAAAACTGAATGCATAGTGTCAAATAAAGAACAGGAGGTTGTCATGAGAGGAGCCAGATCTAAAGACAACTGTTATATGTGGGAACCTCAAGATTTCAGTCCCACTTCAACTTGCTCTTTAGCCAAAGAAGAAGAAATGAAACTATGGCACCAAAGACTGGGCCATCTTCATTTCAGAGGCATAAAGAAAATCATATCTATGGAAGCTGTGAGAGGTATTCCTAAACTGAAGATTGATGATGGCAAAATATGTGGTGAATGTCAAATAGGCAAGCAAACCAAGATGTCCCATCCAAAGCTTCAACATCTGACAACTTCCAAAGTTTTGGAATTATTGCATATGGATCTTATGGGACCTATGCAGGTTGAGAGCCTTGGTGGTAAGAGGTATGCCTATGTGGTGGTTGATGACTTTTCAAGGTATACATGGATAAATTTTATCAAAGAGAAGCCTGGTGTATTTGATGTATTCAAATATTTATGCCAAAGAATACAAAGAGAAAAAGCCAGCTGTGTGGTCAGAATAAGAAGTGACCATGGAAAGGAGTTTGAGAATAAAAAATTCTTAGACTTTTGTTCTTCAGAAGGAATAAATCATGAATACTCTTCACCAATCACTCCTCAACAGAATGGGATTGTTGAAAGGAAGAATAGAACTATTCAAGAATCAGCAAGAGCTATGATCCATGCTAAAAAGTTACCTTTGTACTTCTGGGCTGAAGCTATGAACACAGCTTGTTACATCCATAATAGAGTCACTCTAAGAAAAGGAACCTTGTCCACAATCTATGAAGTCTGGAAGGGCAGAAAACCCACAGTTAAGTACTTTCATGTGTTTGGAAGTAATTGTTATATTCTGGCTGATAGGGAGCAAAGAAGGAAAATGGATCCTAAAAGTGATGAAGGGATTTTCCTTGGATACTCTATAAACAGCAGAGCCTATAGAGTATTTAACTCTAGAATCAAAGTTATCATGGAGTCCATAAATGTGATAATTGATGATACCCCTGCAGATGTTACAGAAGATGTTGGAACATCTGCTGATAGTCAAACTGAAGCTGAAGAAAAGAATGATCATTCTGACTTCACTCAAACTGATGCAAGGACAGAACAATCCAGCAAACCTCCCTCCATAAGAATCCAGAAGGATCATCCCAAAGATTTGATAATTGGGGATCCCAACAGAGGTGTAAGCACTAGATCAAGAGAGGTGATTTCAGGTTCCTATTTTGTCTCAAAAATAGAACCTAAAGACATCAAGGAAGCTCTTACTGATGAGTACTGGATTTGTGCAATGCAAGAAGAATTAGGTCAATTTACAAGGAATGAAGTGTGGGATCTTGTTCCTAGACCTGATGACATAAATGTGATTGGCACTAAATGGGTGTATAAGAACAAGTCAAATGAGCAGGGAGTTGTTACAAAGAACAAAGCTAGACTTGTAGCTCAAGGATACACACAAATTGAGGGAGTAGACTTTGATGAAACCTTTGCACCAGTATCAAGGCTTGAATCAATCAGATTACTTTTAGGAATAGCTTGTATCCTGAAGTTAAAGCTATTTCAAATGGATGTGAAAAGTGCTTTTCTGAATGGATATCTTAATGAAGAGGTGTATGTAGAACAGCCTAAGGGATTTGTTGATCCAAGCTATTCAAACCATGTGTACAAACTAAGGAAGGCTCTTTATGGACTGAAGCAAGCCCCAAGAGCATGGTATGAAAGGCTGACTACATTTCTTATCAAGCAAGGGTACGGGAAAGGTGGAATAGACAAAACCTTGTTTGTAAAGGATGATGAAGGAAATGTCATGATTGCTCAAATATATGTAGATGACATTGTCTTTGGTGGGATGTCAGACAGGATGGTTAAACATTTTGTCACTCAAATGGAATCTGAATTTGAGATGAGCCTAGTAGGAGAATTAACCTACTTTCTTGGATTACAAATAAAGCAAATGGAGGATTCCATGTTCATTTCCCAAAGCAAGTATGCTAAGAACATTGTCAAGAAATTTGGAATGAACAATGCTACTCATAAAAGAACTCCTGCCCCCACACATTTAAAGTTGACTAAAGATGACAAGGGTGAGAATGTAGATCAAAGTCTATACAGAAGTATGATTGGAAGCCTATTATATCTGACTGCTAGCAGACCAGACATAGCCTTTGCAGTAGGTGTTTGTGCAAGATATCAAGCTGATCCAAAAGTTAGTCATCTAAACCAAGTCAAGAGAATTCTGAAATATGTCAATGGTACCTGTGACTATGGCATAATGTACTTTCATGGATGCAAACCAATTCTCACTGGCTTCTGTGATGCTGATAGGGCTGGAAGTGCTGATGACAGAAAAAGCACATCAGGAGGATGCTTCTTTCTAGGAAACAATTTGATTTCTTGGTTCAATAAGAAACAAAATTGTGTATCCTTATCTACTGCTGAAGCTGAATATATTGCAGCTGGAAGCAGTTGTTCACAGTTGGTTTGGATGAAGCAAATGCTCACAGAGTACAATGTCCCACAAGATGTCATGACATTGTACTGTGACAACTTAAGTGCTATTAACATATCAAAGAATCCTATCCAACATAGCAGGACCAAGCATATTGATATCAGGCATCATTTCATCAGAGATCTTGTGGAAGAGAAAGTGATCTCATTGGAACATGTAGCTACAAATCTGCAATTGGCTGATATATTTACTAAAGCCTTGGATGCTACCCAATTTGAAAACCTAAGGGGTAAATTGGGAATCTGTTTATGTGAAATATAACAGTTATGAAGATGTGCCAACATGTCATATGACATCGTGTGGCATGATCACTAGATGGCAACACCAGTCTGGTCAAGGACTCTGGGTATTCCACTCCTAAAATCTCTCCAAGTAACGGCTACTTATAAGAATATCAGCTAGTGCTCAGCTTTCCATCTTCTCATCATTCTTTCAAAACGAATTGCATTCTCTAACTGCTTGTTCAGAACTCATCAAAATCATTCAAACCTAAACTCTTCATCCACCTCTTTCGAAAATGTCTCAAAACCCTAATCTCTCTGAAGAAATTCTCAACCAAGAAGATGTGGTACATGCAATCCCCATCTCTGTGGTACCCATGGATTCAAATCCAATGGACAAAATCAGAGGAAGTGTTCCTCTTGCTCAAAAGCCAAGAACTCCTACTGTAAGAAGGGAAAAGGAACCTGTATTCAGCAAAGCCAAAGGCATGCCTTCATCATCAAACACCACTCCAAAAGCTTCAGAATATGTTGATGATTCTATAAAGGAACTGGTGAACAGGATCTTATCTGAGCAAAGAGTTGTGAGTGGCATCTCTATCCCTCTGAACACCATGCCAGCTCCACAGGAAGAAAAACAAAATCAAGCTGAAGAGGACACTCCTGCTAAACAGGATGTCCCAATAGATGTTGAAACATCTGAAGATCAACAAAAGGCCTCCACTGATGATGCTGAAGAAACATCTGAGAACCAGCAAAAGGCATTCACTAATAGTGATAATGAAACATCTGAGGACCAGCACAAGGCCTCCACTGAAGATCAAGCCTCTGTTGATCCACCTGCTGAAGAGGAGACTGCTCAACCTCCTCCTGTGGTAAACATAGAACATGATTCTGATACAGAAATCATTGCTTCTGTAAACCCTAGCATAGCCAAAAGGCTTAGGACTAGGAAGGAAAAGAAGAATGCAGGACATGCAACTTCTGAGAAGAAGCAAGCTACACCAAAGAAGGACAAAGCTAAAGTTGTTTTTGGTCCTACAAAACAATGGAGCAAGGTAAATACCCAGAAGAGAAAAGCTGTCACCCCTCCAGATTCAGATGTTGAAGAGGATGTTCCAACATCCCCACCAAAGAAGAAACCAGCACCCTCAAGGTCCTCAGCTGCTGTTCTAGAAGCTCCTCTGGACAACATCTCTTTCCATCATGTATCAAGTGTGAACAAATGGAAGTTTGTATATCAAAGAATGGTAGCACTTGAAAGAGAGCTGAGCAGCAATGCACTTGAGTGCACTGAGGTAATTGATCTCATTTCTTCTGCTGGCCTATTTAAAACTATATCAAATTTCTCTCCTTGCTATGAGCTGCTAGTCAAGGAATTCATTGTAAATCTTCAAGAAGACTGTGCTGATGGTAAGTCAGCTGACTTCAGAAAAGTATATGTAAGAGGGAGATGTGTGGAATTCTATCCTAGGGTTATCAATCACTATCTAGGAAGAGAGTCTGATGGACCTA
Organism: Lathyrus aphaca; assembly: GCA_963966055.1. Lineage (NCBI taxonomy): Eukaryota > Viridiplantae > Streptophyta > Magnoliopsida > Fabales > Fabaceae > Lathyrus > Lathyrus aphaca. Next base: position 434,577,532 of record OZ014525.1, on the reverse strand, counting down.
ATGAGTTAGGAAAGACAGATAACCAGGTGTGCAAGGTCATCACTGCAAATCAGGTAAAGACTTGGCCAGTTAAAGGGAAACTGTCTGTGAGTTTGTTGACAAGAAAGTATGCAATGCTGCATAGGATTGGCACTACAAACTGGGTTCCTACCAACCACACCTCCTTAATAGCAACTGGATTGGGCAGGTTTATATATGATGTGGGCACCCAAACAAAGCTAGATTTTGGGGCTTATATCTTTGATCAGACATTGAAGCATGCTGGATCATCTGCAACAAAGCTTCCAATTGCCTTCCCTTCCTTGCTGTGTGGAATAATGCTGAGTCAGTATCCAGGTATCCTCACTGAGAAGGACTCAATTTGCAAAAGAGAAAGCCCTCTGGCCTTCCACTACAAGTTGTTCTTGAGTCATCATGCAGCTGATGTTGAAGCTCCCTCTGGGACATCTGCTGGTCCTTCAAAGGCAAAGTCTCCAATCTCCAAAGCTGCTTTGATTGCTGAACTGAAGACCACATGCAAAGAGCTAGATGCCAGGAAGCAGAAGCTTGAGGAGATTATCCAAAGGCTGGAGATTGAAGAGAGTGCTCAGAAAGCTGTTGCTTCTGATGAGGAAACTGAAGAAGAGGAAGACACTGAATATGAGAATTCTGAGTGAAACTTGTATGTGAGGAATATGTAATGTCTGCTTCTGCATTGTAATTTTGAATTAGTAACTTTGGCCCCAATTTCTTTCTAACAAGAGGGAGAAGAGAACTGAAATTGAACAACAACAACAATGTATGATGGTGCTTACTGATTAATGAAAAACTTTTGTTTGCTTCTGAACTAAAGCTGTTGTTTTTGAAAAATATTCTGTTGCAACAAGTCTGAACACATGTATGTTTAAGGGGGAGTAAACTCACATATGACTCAACAGAAAAGAACTGTTGTACTCTGATAAAAGAAACTCTGCTGCACTCTGATAACCAGAAAAGTATGTTAGCCAAAAATTAGCCAAAGGGGGAGTTTGTAGATGTTTAGAATTGGCAGAATTATTGACCAACAAGAAGTTATGAATTTAGTTCAGGATGTCACACCAGATGTTGGGACATTGTATCAGTTAATGAAGTAAATTCAGTTTACAGGATGTCACATCAGATGTTGTGACATTGTATCAGTAAATGAAGTAAGTTTAGTTTTTCAGGATGTCACACCAGATGTTGTGACATCTCAAACTTGCTACCAGAATTAATTAATGACTAACAGAACTGAGTAAATTAAGGGAAGTTATCTGGAATTAATTATGGATGAATGAAACAGAATAAGGCGCATCTGTAGGGAGTTCTGTTATGTGACTTCAGCATAATCAGAAGAACTGAATCACCTAGAATCTAGGAAGTAACAAACCCTAATTCATGGTGATGAATGCATGTGTATCAGGATTGGATAAACCTACATAAAGCCCAAAATCCAAACACCTATTTAAGAAACAGAAACTCTCAGAATAGAGGACGAAAATAAGAAGACCAAATAGGGTGTTTTGTGTTTTAATAGCAGGTTGTTTAATTGTACCACTTTATGAGATTTTAAGCAAAAGTGTATTTGTGTCTTGATTGAAACTGTGAAGTAAGATCAAGCTATTTTGTTTGAAGTATGACTTCAATTTTATTAAACTTGTAAAACATATCACTGTGTGATTGAGGGGGAGTGAGTTGGTACTCATACCTAAGTTGTGTCTTAGGTAGAAATTGCATTGGGTAGATATTAAGAGAAAGATTAAACTAGGTAGTTTAAGTCTAGAATTAATATTACTTATATTGGATTTCCTCCTGGCTTGGTAGCCTCCAGATGTAAGTGTGGTTATACACTGAACTGGGTTAACAAATTCCTGTGTTGTTTAATTTTCCTGCACTTTAAAGTTTTGGTCAAGTTGTCAAGTGTTTAAACATCTCATTCGACATCTCGTACCTGATCACAGAATTTCAGTTTGAGATGATTATCGCACTTTGTTGAATTAAAGATGATTTCTTCGACTTAATTGTTTTTCTGCTGCATAATGATGAAGAAAAGGTTTATAAATGTTTTCATGGTTTTGTGAACCCGTGTTACGGGACATGACTCTATGTGATGTTTTGGCTTTTGAGTTTTTGAAGTACATGTGATGCCCTTTGATGAGTTGAACTCTGATATTTGATTAAAAATTTCTTATTTCGTGATGGGGTAGAAAGGATGTTACGTTAGTGGTATAAGAGCAGGTCGGTATGTCTATCGGTCGTGTCGTTGTTAGTCGTGACAGTTATTGAGTTTGAGTGCTTTGAGGATTGAGTTGTTTTCTGATGTTGTTGGTGATTTTAGAATGACTTCGAGTCGTGCTCTTGCGGATGCGGTAGCTGCACTTGCTCACGCTACGGCGCAGAACAACATTCAGGACGTGTTTCATGCTTTGGGTGTTTTTCAAAGGAATAACCTGCCTAAGTTCGAGGGTTCTCATGAACCGGAGAATGCACATAAGTGGCTGAAGGCAATTGAGAATATTTTCAGGACTGTGGCGTGCTCTGATGCTCAGAAGGTGCAGTTCGGCACCCATATGCTGGATGGGGAAGCTGAGGATTGGTGGGATAATACCCGTCAGAGATTGGAAGGGGTTGGGGCTGCGATAACATGGAATGTGTTCAGGAGAGAATTTCTAAGTAAGTATTTTCCTGAAGACGTTTGTGGCAAGAAAGAGGTAGAGTTCTTAGAATTGAATCAGGGGAACATGATGGTGGCAGAGTATGCCGCCAAGTTCGAGAGGTTGGTGAAGTTTTGTCCTCACTACAACCGTGATGATGACGAGTTGTCCAAGTGTTTGAATTTTGAGAATGGGCTGAGACCGGAAATCAAACAAGCGATTGGTTGTCAGCAGATCCGTAGGTATGTTGAACTTGTGGATAAGAGTAGAATATATGATGAGGATAGTCGAGCTCGGTCTGCTCACTATAAGCAGGTCAGTAAGAAGAGAGACAAGAGTCAGTTTAGAGGGAAGCCTTATGCGACTCCGAATTAGAAGGGGAAGCATAAGGGTAATGATGGTAAGAAGCCAAGTGGGGGAGCAGGTTCTACTCCTCTCAAGTGCTATAAATGTGGTGAAGTAGGTCACAAATTTGATGTGTGCACTGCTACTGTGATAAGATGTTATAAATGTGGAAAGATGGGCCATGTGAAGAATGAGTGTACGAGTGTTGAACCAACTTGTTTTAATTGCAGAGAAGATGGACATATCAGTACTTAGTGCCAGAAACCAAATAAGGTTGCTACTGCGGCTCAGACTACTGGTAGAGTATTTGCCTTGAGTGGCTGAGATGCTCAGAAGAAAGACAACTTAATTAGAGGTACTTGTTTTATTAATGATGTTGATTTGGTTGCTATAATTGATACTGGAACTACTCACTTGTTTATTTCGATTGAGTGCGTGACTAGGTTGAATTTGCCTTTGACTGTTATGAATGGTAATATGTTGATTGAAATGCCTGCTGACGGTTCAGTTACAACTGACTGTGTGTGTTTGAAGTGTCCTTTGACCATTTATGGTAAGGATTTCTTGATGGATTTAGTGTGTTTTCCTTTGCGTCATATGGATGTTGTTCTGGGAATAAATTGGTTGGAATTTAACTTTGTGCATATCAACTACTATACAAAGACGGTAGAATTTCCAGAGTTGAGTGATTGCAGAGAGATGATGTTTCTATCTGCGAAGTAAGTGGATGAACTCCTAGAAGATGAAGCCCAGATGTTTGCCTTATTTGCAGCATTACAAGTTGATCGTAAATAGGTGAGTGTTGAGTTACCTATTGTCCGAGAGTTTCTTGATGTGTTTCCGGATGACATTAGTGATTTACCACCGGAGCGTGAAGTAGAGTTTTATGTGGATTTAGTATCTGGTACTAGTCCAGTGTCGATGTCCCCTTATAGGATTTTATCTTCTGAATTGAGTGAGTTGAAGAAACAACTTGAAGAACTTCTTGAGAAAAATTTTGTCCGTCCAAGTGTTTCTCCATGGGGTGCTCATGTGTTGTTGGTTAAAAAGAAGGATGGTAGTATGAGGTTGTGCATCGATTATCGACAATTGAATAAGGTGACTATTAAGAATAAATATCCACTGCTGAAGATGTATGATTTGATGGATCAGTTAGTGGGAGCTTGTGTTTTTAGCAAGATTGATTTGAGGCCGGGTTATCATCAGATTCGAGTTAAAGAAGATGATATTCCGAAGACAACTTTCCGGTGAGGTATGGTCACTATGAATATACGGTGATGCCTTTTGGTGTATCTAATGCACCTGGTGTATTCATGGAATATATGAACCATACTTTTCATGAGTATTTGGATAAGTTTGTAGTGGGTTTTATTGATGATATCCTGATTTATTCGAAGTCAGAAGAGGAACATGAAGGACATCTGAGGACTGTATTGCAGGTGTTGAGAGATAAGAAGCTTTATGCTAAGTTGTCGAAGTGTGAGTTCTGGTTGAGTGAAGTGAGTTTCCTTGGACATGTGATTTATGGTGGAGGAATTTATGTGGATCCTTTGAAGATTAATATTGTGTTGAATTGGGAAACTCTGAAGTCTGCTACGGAGATTAGAAGTTTTCTTAGTTTGGCCGGTTATTACTGCAAGTTTATAGAAGGTTTTTCTAAGTTGGCATTGCCACTAACGCAGTTGACTCGGAAGGGTCAATCTTATGTATGGGATGTTGCTTGCGAGAAGAGTTTTGTTGAGCTAAAGAAGAGTTTGACTACTGCCCCAGTTTAATTTTGGTGAATCCGAACGAATCCTTTGTGGTGTACTGTGATGCTTCTAAAATGGGCCTTGGTGGTGTTTTGATGCAGAATGGTCAAGTGGTTGCTTATGCTTCTAGACAGTTACGTGTTCATGAGAGGAACTATCCAACCCATGACTTAGAATTAGCAGTCGTGGTTTTTGTGTTAAAGATATAGACGCATTATTTGTTTTATGGGACTATGTTTGAGGGCGTGAAGCTAGGTATGTTGAAATTGACTAATGATATTATGGAAGAGATCCGTTTAGGACAACAATCATACTTAAAGTTGGTTGATCAGATGACTTTGATTAACCAAGGTAACATAGGAGAGTTCCGTTTAGATGAGAATGGTATGATGAAGTTTCGAGATCGTATGTGTATTCCTGATATTCCAGAATTGAAAAAGATTATTCTAGAGGAAGGGCGCCAAAGTAGGTTGAGTATTCATCTTGGTGCGACTAAGATGTATCATGATTTGCAAAAGTTGTTTTGGTGGCCGGGTATGAAGAGGGATGTTGCGGAGTTTGTGTACGCGTGTTTGGTCTGTCAGAAATCAAAGGTTGAACACCAAAAGCCTTTAGGTATGATGCAACCGTTGAGTATTCCAGAATGGAAATGGGATAGCATTTCTATGGATTTTGTGATGGGTTTTCCGAAGACGATGAAGGGGAATGATTCCATTTGGGTGATTGTGGATCGATTAACTAAGTCGGCGCATTTCTTGCCGATGAAGATTAATCATTCTATGTCAAAACTAGAAGAGATGTATATTGAGGAAATTGTGAATTTGCATGGGATATCGTCGAGTATCGTGTCAGATAGAGATATGCGGTTTACATCTAGATTTTGGAAGAGTTTGCAAGATGCTTTGGGAACTAAGTTGAGGACGAGTTCTACTTACCACCCACAGACGGACGGTCAGACAGAAAGGACTATCCAATCCTTAGAAGATTTGACGAGGGCTTGTGTATTGGATCATGGAGGTGCGTGGGATGATCATTTACATTTGATTGAGTTTACTTACAACAATAGTTTTCATGTGAGAATTGGTATGGCTCCGTTTGAAGCATTGTATGGAAGGCGGTGTTGGACTACATTGTGTTGGTATGAGTCAGGCGAGAGTGTTGTGCTCAGACCTGAGATTGTGAAATAGACGTCAGAAAAGATTAAGATGATTCAGGAAAGAATGGAGACTTCTCAAAGTCGTCAAAAGAGTTATCATGATAAGAGGAAGAAAGCAATTGAATTTCAAGAAAGAGATCATGTGTTACTGAGGGTTACTCCAGTGACTGGTGTCGGGCGAGCACCAAGTCCAGAAAGCTCACTCCGCGTTTCATTAGACCATTTCAAATTTTGCAGAGGGTCGGAGAGGTGGCATATAGGATTGCATTACCACTGTCACTTGTGAATTTGCATGATGTATTTCATGTGTCGCAGTTGGGGAAGTACATTGCAGATTCGGCGCATGTGATCCAGATGGATGATGTGCAGGTAAGAGATAATTTGACTGTAGAGGTTTCACTAGTGCGAATTGATGGCAGAGAAATGAAGCAATTAAGAGGTAAGGAGATTTCCTTAGTTAAGGTATTGTAGGGTGGACCAGCTAGTGATAGTTGGACTTGAGAGCAAGAGGATCAGATGAAGGAATCGTATCCGACGTTGTTTGCTTCAGGTACATTTTCAAGGACGAAAATTCTAAAGTGGGGGAGAGTTGTAACACCCCAAAGTCGATTTTAATTATGTTGATGTGTTTTCTTGCGAATTTTGATATTTATGAGGTTATTCAATGTTTTGTGAAGTTTAGGGTAGTTTTCTATTTTAATAATATTTAGAATAATTAAATATATGAGGTTTAGTTTATTAATTGAGATTAAATTAAATTAAATAAGAAAGAATTAGAAGATGAGGGAATTGTTGTCTTTTGGTTGAGGATAAGTGAGGGTTTTATGGGGAAAGACTAAAAGAGGTCCTAAGGGCAAGAGTGACAAAAGGGGGAAAAGTTGGAAAGAACGATCATTTAGACAACCGCACAATTGGGAAAGAGCTCTGGAGAAGAGGGAAGAAGATAGGGATTGATGGATTGAGAGATTTACGAAGAGGTTATCAAAGAGCTTGCGAAATTGAGGTATGGGGAGTATTTTACTTTCTATAATATAATGTAGGAATGGAATTGGGGGTTTTGTGGTGTAGTTTAGGTTTTTGAATTCATGATTTTGTGTTGTTGATAATGATGTTATGATGAATTAGACGAATATAAATGATGTAGATGATGTATATGATGTTATTAGGATGAATGTTGATGTTAATGAGGTTTTCTGGTGTAATGCCGCTGAATTTTAGGTTTTGGGGGAGTTTAATCGCAGAAGGGAGAAGGTTGAATCATAGAAATCTTCTGTAGAAATCGCGAAGCTCGCTTAGCAAAAAGAGTCAGGGAAGTAGGCGCTTAGCGAGCGTGAGGTCTCGCTTAGCGAGCCTGGGAAAACTTGGAAAATGTCTTATTTTTTAAAAATGTTTTTTTTGTAGTATGTTCTAGGTTGCTAGAGTGATGTGAAGCTTTCAAATGATGTATCTTGGATTCTATATGAGTAGAGTTAATAATTAAGTTATGGATCATGATTTATTTGATGTTCTTTGAGTTAGGATGTATGATTTCTTAATGTAGAGATATGATGTAAGATGAGAGTGTTATATGATGTCTTATGAGTATGTATTTAATGTTATGAATAAGCATGAGGGATGATTGTTAATAAATGAATGCGGATGCAATTTTATGATGTTTTGAGGATGATGTATGTATATTGCATCTTGCATTCATGGCATTGATTCTATAAGGGGACTTCGGTCCAATTGGTAGCTTCAATCCCAATGTGTGGATTAAAGTTATATGATGTTTATGATGTGCTCCCTTTGGGGAGGGTTGATGGCCCAGTGTCCATTTCATGAGGATGTTCGGTACCACATATATTAGTAAGAGGTTGTATTTCATTCTAAATGACATAGCATGAGTGCATTGATGTTTTGTGTAATGATGAGACATATTTGACGATGTGTATTAAATGAACATGATGAATATTTATAGATGAGATATGTATAGATGAGATATGTATAGATGAGATGTAAATGAATTATTGTTGTTAGTTTGTTTTGAATTCTTATTTCTATATTATATTATGGAATGTGGATTTGCTCACCCTGCATGCTTTCTGATGATGGTCTATTATGCCATCCTGCAGATAATCAAGGTTAGCTCGGTGCGTTCTGTAGCGGTAAAATCATGACTTTAAGCTATTAGTTAACTTAACTCAATATAAACAGAGTCGCCACTGCATTTTATTTTATTCCAAGAGGAAAAGGAAAAAGAGCGAATAAATCCTAATGAATCTAAAAGCAAAAAGCTAAAGAAACACAACAGAGAAATATGTAAGGGGATAGGTTACACAATGGGAAGGTTTTACGCACCCAAAATGTCTGTGGTACTCCACGGGAGACCTTTGAAAAATTTATTGCTTTTGATTTGAAAGAAGTTTGTTAAATGAGAGTGGAGGGATGAGAAAAGAATTATTTTTAATATTTTTGTGTTTGGAGAGGTTTACCACCTCATGCCTACGTACCCACAAAGTGCAATGCGAGATCAAACCCCATAGTTCGTGGTACAAATAGTGAAAAGGGTGATTTTAATTAATTTTGTTAAGTGAAGAGAATTTGTCATCTCCAAGGGATGGCCAAACAAACTACCATGAGAATGAAGGCATTGACTCATACATCATTATGGGGAGGGCGCCAACTCGGATAAAATAAACGAGTATGCCACTAAACCCCCACGAATGACAAGAGACTCGATTACATCAAACTACAACCATGGAGATTGAAAGACTTGCACCCAAATAAAGAATAATTACTCATAACCGGCACTCTTTTAAAGAAAATAAACAAAAGTGCACAAAGGCACAAAACAACTTGAATGAGTTTGATTCTTTTTATTTTTTGAATTAAGGTCAACATGATTAGATTTATTGATTTTAAAAGAAAAGAAAAAGAGTAAAAGCCACTTGATAAAAGTCAAGGTTTTGTTTATTTAAAGAGGTGATGATTTAAAAAGAAGGAATCCTTTGAAAAAGGGAGAAGATTTTGAAAGTTAAAGAATGGGAGGAGATGAAGGGACTATCCTAAAAAAAGGAGATAAGGGAAGAAAGATCTAACCAAACTTGACGATACTTCAAATTTTGTGTATAAGTGTTCCATCCTTATAAGCTAGCGAATGGCCAAATAAAGGCAAGTTCCAACTTCATGAAGGTTAAGGCAAAGGAAATGTGTCCTAAGAATCTAAGTCCAAATCTTCACTCCAAAGCCAAAGATAGTAACCAATAGTCCACAAATTAAAGTCACAAGTTTTTTAGAAGTTTAATCCTTTATTAATATTTTTGTGTCCAAATGGACAAATGGAAAATCAACAACAAAATAAGAGAAAATAATAAACATGATATGGATGAATAAAACATAATAAAGCAAAATAAAATAAAACCAATAAAAGTGCAATAATTTAAATGTTAGTAGAAAAAGCAATTAAAGTGAGAGAATATAAAATATTAATAATAATAATAGTATAATAGTATTTACATAAGAGTGGTATAGTGAACTTAATCAACCACAACCAAAAGAGTAACCAAAATCGAAAGGCAATCGGATCCGCTTAGCATCTTACACTATAGCGATTAATCAAGGCAAACTGAACCGAATTCTATGAAATTTGAAAGGCGATTGGGAGACCCAAAGCACCCATGCATCAAACATTGATAAGTCTCGATTCTTAATGCAATATCACTAATCACTTTGGGATTATGCGATCAATAAGAGATCTGGTCCACGAAAGTGTAAGTACCCAATTAGATTTTTATTCCGAATTAGGGACAAATTTCGGTCTATGTTAAGCAATCGTCGAGTAATTTACGAAGTAATTACCCTACAAATGAGGTCGGCCACCACCAATTAAGGTACATAATGTTAGTGCTAATGCATGCGAGATAAACGATATGTAAATCGCTATCCGGACGCAATACTGCACAAAACTAAAGGTGAATACCAAATTGAGCCGCATTCATGGTATTCTTCCATCCTTAAGTTCAATCACCTATCTCGGTGGATTCAAGCATGAAAATGTATCACTAATGCAAAGTACCTTAAATGAATTGAATAATCCACTTAAAGGTAGTTTTGAATTAATGAACATTAACTACTCTAATCTACACCCAAAGTTCATTGAAATTAAGGAGAAATCACTCCCAAAAGTGCTTCCCAAGGTAAAATAAAAAGGAGGAAGAAGGAGAAGAAACAGGAACCAAAAAGGGGCTTGAAACAAGCCAAAAACCCCATTCTGACTTGCGTTAACCGGTTAACCAATTGGTTAACCGGTTAACGCATGCAAAACCTGCGTAGTTTTGAAGATGGTTAACCTGTTAACCAAATGGTTAACCGGTTAACGTTGTACCAGAAGCAGAAAAATGCAAAAAAATCAGCATGATCCATTTTGAAACCATTCCTCAAGATGAGCTGAATGCACTTCTGACCAAGAAAAAGAAGAAGACCAGAAAACCAGTTGGCTTCATCAACCTGGGTAGAAGATTCAGAGGTCCAGTCAAGACAGATGAAGAAGTTGAGAATCCCGGGGATGAGAATTATGAGAGAGAAGAAGGCAGACTCCATGGTACTACTGAAGATTCTGATTATGAGGAGAATTATTACCATGATTCGACTGGTGATGAGAAATATAAGATACTGAAGAATCGGGTGAATGCTATAGAACTACAGAAGACTTCTTGGTTTGACTTTGAAGATTTGAGATTGGTTTCAAAGTTCTTACTTTTGTAGTGTATGATGGTGTGTCATGTCCAAAGTTGCATCTGAGATCTTATGTCAGGAGAATTCAACCACATACTCCTGATAGGAAGCTGTGGATTCATTTCTTTTAAGAGAGTTTGGCTGGAGCTCAATTGGAATGGTATTATTAACTAGAGAGTACCAACATTCGTAATTGGAATGATCTTGCTGAGGCTTTCTATAAGCAGTACCAATATAACTCTGATTTAGCACCAACTCGCATGCAGCTCCAAAGCATGTCCATGGGTTCTAAAGAAAGTTTCAAGGAGTATGCTCAGAAGTGGAGAGATCTTGCAAGTAGAGTTCAACCCCCTTTGACTGACAGGGAATTGGTTGATATGTTTATGAGTACGTTGACTGGTCCTTTCTATAGTCATATCATTGGAAGCTCATCCTCTGGTTTCACTGAGCTGATAATGACTGGAGAATGTGTGGAGAATGGGATAAGAAGTGGAAAGATTCAGATGGTCGCCTCTTCAAGTACCACCAAGAAGCCTTCTAATGGGAAGAAGGAATCCAATGCTTTGTATGGCCAACAGGGTCGTAATAATCGTAACCAATTTGTGGGAGCTGTTTGATTTCTAATCATGCATCTGCACCACAAGAGTAGCAGCCAAATAGTCAGCCTAAGCCTAGGAGTCAATTTACGAAGATCAATATGTTGTTGGCGCAAGCTTTGCAACACATGTTGAAAGGAGAGTTGATTACTGTGAAAGACCCTCCTCAGAATCCCAAAACTTCCTCTCCTCGTTACAATCCCAATGCAAGGTGTGCATATCATTCTAATAGTCCTGGCAATGATACTAACAGTTGCTGGGCATTGAAGAACAAAATTCAGGATATGATTGAAAATGGAGAAATTGAGTTTGACCCTCCAGAAACTCCTAATGTGATTACTGCTCCTATGCCTAAGCATGAGAAGACTGTTAATGTTGTTGATGAAGTTTCTTATGTTTATGCTGTGGCTGAATTAACTACTCCTTTATCCATTGTCAAGAAGAAGATGATGCAAGCTGGTTTATTTACAGGCTACAATGAAGATTGTTTTGTCTGTGCCTATCAACCTAATAGTTGTTGGAAGCTGAAGGAAGGTATTCAACGTCTGATGGACAACCGTACTATACTATTTAAAAAGACTCCTTCTATAGAGAGTTTATGTGAAGGTTTGGCCCAAGATCTGAAGCTTGAAGATGTGGCTATGGTTGAAAAGACTCTTGTAAAGATTACTTCCAAAGGTCCAGTGAGGATCACTTCTAAAGGTCCTATGAAGATTACTGCTGAGCCAAAGGTGGCTCAAATGATTATTACTACTCCTGGTCCTATCCCATATACTTATAATAAGGCTATACCCTGGAATTATAGTTCTGATTTTTATATCCATGGTGTCAAGCAAGAGCCTTTGACTGATACACCTGTTACTGATGTTAATCTTGATGTTGACAATATTGATGGGTCTAGTAAGATTACCAGGAGTGGAAGAATTTTCTCTCCAGAAGACACCTCAAACACTGCTGCTACTCTAATCCATATCTCTAACTTTGGGCCAAGTACTGAGGCTCGGAGCAAAGGACCAGTGATTGAACTTGTTCAAGATGAGACACCGGCTAGTGAAGATCTCTCTAAGAAGATGGAAGAAGTACTGAAGATCATCCGCAAGAGTGATTATGATATTGTTGACAAGTTGGGGCATACTCCCTCTAAAATCTCCATGTTATCTCTGCTATTATGTTCTGAAGCCCATGCCAAGGCGTTAATCAAATTCCTAAAGACTGCTCATGTGCCACATGAAATCTTTGTGAACCAGTTTGAGAATTGTGTTGCTCATCTGACTAGTGATAATGGTTTGAGTTTTCTGATGCTGATCTGACTCCTGCTAAAAGAAACCATAATAGAGCTTTGCATGTCTCCATTGAGTGTAGGGACACTACTTTGTCTCATGTATTGGTGGATAATGGTTCTTCATTAAATGTGTTACCCAAGGAGGTTCTAAACAAACTCAACCTTGAAGATGTTGTGTTAAGACCAAGTAATATGGTGGTGAGGGCCTTTGATGGCTCAAGAAGAATGGTGCATGGAGAGGTGGATCTCCCAATCAAAGTAGGCTCTCAAGTATTTGATTCCACTTTCTATGTGATGGATATTCGTTCTGTGTACTCCTGTTTGTTTGGGCGCCCCTGGATCCATGGGGCAGGTGCTGTGACTTCCAGTTTACATCAGAAATTGAAGTATCTAGTGAAAGGAAAGATTGTCGGTGAGGAAGAATACATGGTCAAACATGTGAATGCTTTTAAATATGTTGAGATGGAGGGTGAATTTGTTGAGACTCCTTGCCAGACATTTGAAGTTGTTCCTCAAGTTGTTCCGGCTACTGAATCCATCTCTGCTGTTAAACCAGTTTCTGTTGTTACCAGAGTACCTCCTACAATGGCCTCTCTCAAGGATGCTAAAGTTGTGGTTGAAGAAGGTGGTTGTACTATTTAGGTTCAGCTTCATGACATTCCTTACAAGTCTGACAAGTTTGGTTTGGGTTTTACTGCAGAATCTCAGAAGGTTGTTCGTCGTGCTCGTGTTGTTCGTATCACTAATCAAGGAATCATAAAGGACCAAGTCAATGTTATGGGAGATTATGATGAAGATTACAACTTGGATAATTGGATTTTTCCTACCATTGGTGATGGGCTCAACAACTGGAAGGCTGAAGACGTTATTCCTATCTCCTTTAGTCAGGAGTAAATGCTATTTTGTTTTTTCTAATTTTAATTTTTGTAATTTTGAACAATTAAATACTTTTGAGCCTTGTGCTTTGCACGGGGCACAATGGTGTGCTTGTTAGGGTTGTCATTTCATTTGCATATATTCATTCAATAAAATCAATGGACGTTTCGCGCTTTCATAAATATTGTGCTCTTTGTCTTTCTTTTACTTTTTCCTTTTATCAAAAAGCTATGTGTTCTTACACACACCCACATCACTAAAATGCAGATCCTCATCCACTCTGGATCCTGTTGATAACAGTTCTGCTATTGCCAATTATAACTTCCAGAATCTGATCTATCAAGCTGAGGATGGAAAAGAGGAAGATTGTGAAGTACCTGTAGAGCTGGTTAGATTTCTACAGGAAGAAAAGAAAGTTATACAGCCACATGAAGAACCAATTGAAGTTGTGAATCTGGGAACTGAGGAAAATAGGAAAAAGGTCAAGATAGGTGTTGAATTGGAAGACGGTGTTAAGAACATGTTAATCCAGATGTTACGTGAGTATGTGGAAATTTTTTCTTGGTCTTATGAAGATATGCCAGGGCTGGATACTAATATTGTGGTTCACCGTCTACCAGTGAAAGAAGATTGTCGCCCAATAAAACAAAAAGTTCGTCGTATGTGCCCTGAAATGTCAGAAAAGATTAAGGCAGAGGTGATGAAATAATTCAATGTAGGGTTCCTAGCTATTACTTCTTATTCTCAGTGGGTTACAAATGTGGTACCGGTGCCTAAGAAAGATGGTAAAGTATGCATGTGTGTAAATTACAAGAATTTGAATAAAGCCAGCCCCAAAGATGACTTTCTACTTCCACATATTGATGTTCTGGTAGACAACACTGCTCAACATAAGGTATTCTCTTTTATGGATGGTTTCTCTGGTTACAATCAGATTAAGATGGCACCTGAAGATATGGAGAAGACTACATTTGTTACACAATGGGGCACTTTCTGTTATAAGGTGATGCCATTTGGTTTGAAGAATGATGGGGCAACATATCAGTGTGCTATGGTGGCTTTGTTCCATGATATGATTCACCATGAAATAGAGGTATATGTGGATGATATGATAGCCAGATCTCAGACTGAAGACGAACATTTTGATCATCTACACAAGTTGTTTGAGAGGTTAAAGAAGTACAAGTTGAGATTAAATCTAAACAAGTGTACCTTTAGAGTTAGATCTGGTAAACTTTTGGGTTTTATTGTCAGTGGTAAAGGTATTGAGGTTGATCCTGCAAAGGTAAAAGCTATACAAGAGATGGCTGCTCCCCGTACTGAGAAAGAAGTTAGAGGTTTCTTGGGACGTCTGAATTACATTGCAAGATTTATTTTCCAGTTAACTACTACTTGTGAGCCAATCTTCAAGTTGTTGAAGAAAGATCAAGTAATGGAATGGAATGATGAATGCTAGGTAGCTTTTGATGAGATCAAGTACCTACAGGAACCTCCTATATTAATGCCACCGGTTGAAGGAAGACCCTTGATTATGTACCTGGCAGTATTGGATAACTCAATGGGGTGTGTGTTGGGGAAACATGACGAGTCTGGTCAAAAAGAGCAAGCAATATACTACCTTAGCAAACAGTTTATCGACTGTGAAACAAGATACTCACTGCTCGAGAAAACTTGTTGCGCTTTGGCATGGGCTGCTCGCCGACTAAGACAATATATGTTGACTCATACCACTTTATTGATTTCAAAAATGGATCCAATCAAGTACATATTTGAGAAACCTACTCTCTCCGGACGAATAGCGAGATGGCAAATGATCTTGACAGAATATGACATACAATGCACTACTCAGAAAGCAATTAAAGGAAGTGTAGTAGCTGATCATTTAGCTCATCGGGTTGTGGATGATTATCAGTCTATGAATTTTGAGTTTCCGGATGAAGATATTATGATTGTTACCAAAGAACCTGGACAGTATGAAGGACCTAAACAAGGATCCTGATGGACTATGGTTTTTGATGGAGCTTTTAATGCGCTTGGTAATGGTGTTGGTATTGTGATTATCTCTCCTAAAGGTTGTTATACATAAATTACTGCAACACTTTGTTTTGATTGTACTAATAATATGGTTGAGTATGAAGTGTGCATCATGGGTATCAAGGCTGCCATTGAGATGAAGATTCAGTTTTTGAATGTGTACGGAGATTCTGCCCTGGTAATTAGTCAAGTTAAAGGAGATTGGGATACCAAGCATCCAAATCTCATTCCTTACAGAGAGCATGTGTTGTCTTTGATCACGTACTTTGAAGAGATAAATTTTGGGCATATTCCACGAGAAGAGAATCAATTGGCAGATGCATTAGCCACCATGGCATCTATGTTTGAAATCAGTTGGGATGATGAAGCTCCCAGAATTACCATTGATGAATTTAATGAACCTGCATATTGCAATGAGGTGAGTACTGAAGGAGTAGAGGAAACGCCTTGGTTCTATGAAGTGAAAAGGTATCTTGAAGCTCAAGAGTTCCCTGAAGGGGCATCTGTCAATGATAAGACGTTTCTGAGGAGATTTTCTGCTAAGTTTTTCCTGAGTAATGGAATTTTGTACAGGCGCAATCATGATTCAACTTTGCTTCGCTGTGTGGATAAGAAAGAAGAAACAAATATTATGGAGGACATGCATGATGGGATCTTTGGTACTCATTCTAGTGGGCATACTATGGCTAAGAAGATTTTGAGAGCAGGTTATTATTGGTCTACCATGGAATCTGATTGCTATCAGCACTCCAAAACTTGTCACAAATGCTAGATTTATGCTGATAAGGTTCATGTGCCTCCGGTTCCATTGAATGTTCTTACTGCTCCTTGGCCTTTTGCCATGTGGGGGCATAGATATGATTGGTGAGATCAAACCTACCGCTTCCAATGGACATTGTTTCATTCTCGTAGCCATTGATTACTTTACAAATTGGGTAGAGGCAGCTTCATTTGCTTCTGTTACCAAGAATGTTGTGGCTCGATTCATCAAGCATAATCTTATATGAAGGTATGGCATCCCTAAAAGGATTATCACAGATAATTGTACTAATTTGAACAATACTATGATTACTGATCTCTGCACACAGTTCAAGATTAAGCATCACAATTCTTCTCCATATCGTCCAAAGATGAATGGCACAGTGGAAGCCGCCAACAAGAATATTAAGAAGATCTTGCAGAAGATGACAGTTACATATAAAGATTGACATGAGATGTTACCATTTACTCTTCATGGTTATCGTACCATAATACCTACTTCAACAGGGGCAACCCCATTCTCCCTTGTCTATGGTTTGGAAGCAGTTCTACCCATCGAAGTTCAGATTCCCTCTTTGAGAATTATGAAGGATGCTGGCTTAGATGAAGATGAATGGATTCAGACTCGACTTGACTAGATAAACTTGATTGATGAGAAAAGGTTGGCAGTTGTTTCTCATGGTCAGATGTATCAGAAACGTATGATCAAAGCCTACAATAAGAAAGTTAAGCAGCAAGTATATCAGGCTGGTGATTTGGTGATCAAGCATATTATATTACCACAGGGTGATCCCAGAGGCAAATGGACCCCTACCTATGAAGGGCCATTTGTTGTTTAGAGAGTATTTTCTGGAGGTTCCATGATGCTTACCACTATGGATGGTGAAGATTTCCCACAACCTGTGTACGTAGACATAGTTAAAAAATACTGCGCATAAAAAGAAACCCGCTAGGTCGATTGGCCTAGGCAAAAATAAGGGCATCCTGGCGAACCAAAAGGGTTCGGGAAAAAATTAGGGATATATATATATATATATATATATATATATATATATATATATATATATATATATATATATATAATGTACACCCGGCAAGTCGAAAACCTGAAATGGCGGCTTGGGCAAAAAAGGGTATCCCGGTGGATTGAAAACCTGAAAAGGCAATCCAGGCAAAAGTTAGGGATTAAAGCGTATGACTATGTCTCGTTGGATCACCCATGCGACCTATACTAGTTGTGTTATTTGTCAAATTCAACAGATACAGATCAGTCCAATCATTTCTTTTCCGATAGCTGAAGATGAGATACTTGAAGATAATGGCAATAGCAGAATTGAAACTCAATAGGATTAGTTACACATAGCTATCTTTCCTTGTTTTTGTATTCTTTTAAAAATTTCTTTGACGAATTCCTCTTACTAGGATTTCTGTCTCCGTGTTAAAACTCGCTTGTTTATAGGTCACTTTCTTAATAAATAAAATTCCATTTTTTTGTATTCAAGTTTACTTTTCCCCCTTTATTCAGGTTTACTTTTCCCTCTTTATTCTGGTTTACTTTTCCTTCTTTATTCCGGTTTACTTTTCCCCTTTTACTAAAGCGAGAAACGTCTGTTGGTTATGTTTGAATATATATATATATATATATATATATATATATATATATATATATATATATATGCTTTTGAATATGATTGATGTTTACCATAAATGCATAAAATACAATAATAGAATTTACTAAGAACGAGCGGAGGTAGGAGTTCAACGAATCTTCGCCGGTTCATCCCCATAGAGTAATCATTACGGATATTCTTACGGCGGGAATTCAACCATCTACTAGTAGAAAGAACCTAAATTCTTCAAAAAGATCTTCGTCATCTCTTTCTCTTCTAGAGGAGGAACAATCTGAGCTGCTAGCTCACGCCATCTTTGCGCATATTCTTTGAAAGTTTCTTTGTCCTTCTGGGACATAGCACAGAGTTGATCTCTGTCCGGTGCCATATCAACATTATACTTGTATTTCCTAACAAAATCCTCTCCCAAATCATTGAAAGTATGGATTTGACTGCTATCCAAACTCATGTACCATCTCATGGCTGCACCAGTCAAACTATCCTGGAAATAATGAATCAGCAACTGATCATTGTCTGTCTGAGCAGACATCTTCCTAGCATACATAGTCAGATGACTCAGAGGAAAAGTGTTGCCCTTATACTTCTCGAACTCAGGCAACCTGAACTTGTACGGAACCTTGACATTAGGAAACAGATAGAGATCATAAGCATTTTTACCAAACAAATCTATGTGCTTCAAGGCTCTCATCTCTCTCTGCAACTCAACAAAATGGCCTTGAAAATCATCAAGTCTTTCAGTTACACTAGTGCCTTCATTGGGCTCAGCATGGTAAATCACTTCATTATGGTGTGGAGTAGTGTGCATCACAGGCGGTGCAGTAGTCATTACTGGCTGAAGAGTAGTAAATGCAGCAGTCTCAGGAGGAGGAGGATGATAACCAGCAGGAGTGAAATTGGCCGATATACCCCACAGTTTACCAGGAGGCATACGGTAGCAAGGAGAAATGACAGTTTCAGCAGGAATTAATGCAGTGACAACCTCAGAGATGATTGTATGCTGAATCGGAGAATTAGAAGGATGGGGTGGCTGATTCTGAGCAGCCACCAAGCTTTCCGTAATGGCAGTAACTCTTTCCAAGCTATCCTTCAGATAAGCAACTTCCTCGTGCAGCTCGCGATTCTCTTGTTGTAAGGCTTCCGATATCTTCTTCTGATTAGCTCGAATATCAACCGTGTGAGTCATCTTTACAGGAGAACTGAATGAAGACCAAGAAACAACATAAGATCCCTGGAGAACACTCAAAAATAAAGACAAATGCGGGTATGATGCATGGTATGCATATGCAAATTCAAAGATTTCAAAGGACTATAAGATAAATTTCAATATTTAGAAACATTTTTGAAGTACTAAAAACTCATTCTCATTAAAATCAAAGTAAGGATTACAAGTGAAGTACAAATCTCAATAATCCTAATACATGAGAGAAAAGTAAACTAGGCCTAGGGGATCACATCTGAAGAAGATCTGAATCCCGGCTGGTACTTCATGTGAATCCTCTTAATCTCTTTCTTGTACCGATTCTCCATGTCTTCTTTATCCTTTACCAACTGGTCAACAATAGCCTTCCAAGCACCGAATGTATGAGGAATAGTAGATGGAGTATTAGAGGAAAATAAATCCTCTCTTGGCCTCTTCGTAACACGCCGCTCAAGTAACTCAATAAGATCATCTTTCTCCTTCAGTTGCTCTTGCATCGTCGTCTTCTCAAGTAGCCATTCTTGTTTCTCTCTCTTCATCTTGTCCAATTCTTCTCGAAGAGCAACCTTCTCATCAACGGGAGGAAGAAAAGAGGACAATGGAAGTATAGGAAACAAAGGATCTTCAGGTGGATAAGGCATCTTGAGCTTGGAAGCCCTAGATCGAACCCACTGGATGTAACACTCTGAGGGAGCAAGGTGTTGTCTTCCCAATTGACCCTTCTCTTTCTGATGAACCGCATGCCAAGAATGAGTACTTATTTTCTTCATTTCTACATGATCTTCACCATTAAGAAAGAAGAAACTGGATAAGGAAAGGTTCCTTGGTATATCCTTCAAGCAATACCCTAATTATCGCCTAGCACGAATAGGGTTATAAATAATTCCCCCACGTGTACCAAGAAGAGGTACATTGTGAAACTATCCACAACTATCAATAAGCACTCCAGTATCATAATAGGAACAATATCAAGTCATATCCTTATGAGAAAGAGACATAATGCTTTGAGACCATCTTCGCTTCTCTCTATTATCCTTGAACACATCAGACTTTGGTAGGTGCGAAATAAACCACCTATAGAGAATAGGCACATAACACACAATCTCTCCATCACCTTTGGAGGTCCTATAATGAAAGGCATGATACATGTCCCCAAGCAAAGTAGGTACCAGATTTCTCTTCAAGAAAATATGAATGGCACTCTCGTCCTGTCGCTCCCACCAAAATGACACCTGGTCAAGAGGGGTACAGACGCGAACGGTCGGCGAAAAGAGAGAATGAATAGAGTCGCCAGCTAGGCATTTTTATCCCGAAGGAAAGGTAATGCTGCATAAACCTAAGAAAATATGGATAAGACGGTCGCGAACCAGAGAAACTGAGAAAGGGGGTTGGTTACAACCTGGGAAGGTATTAGCACCCAGATTGTCCGTCGTACTCGACGGGATCCACGCTTGAAAGAATTGTGTTTAAAAGGGGTAGTGTCAGTGCTATCTGTGTATCAAAGCTGGAAAGAATGCAAGTGTCAGTGCTGGAATAAAGTGAAGTGAAATATGTGAAGTGTCAGTGTAAGAACAGGAGTGCAAAGCCCAAGATAATGAGGCTTAAAAGAAAATACTGAAAGAGGGGGGAATATACAGGGACTTTTGTTCGATAACTGTTAAGTTATGCCTACGTATCCTCTCGGGCAATGAGGAAGTCAGAACACCGTAGTTCGACTCAAAGAGACTGAAAGATAAATTGACTGATGAACTGCTCACTTGTCTATGCTCAAGTGTATGACCTGTCTGGCTCAGGTGCAAACTGTCTTGCATTAGACGGAAGAAGCAAGTTCTCGTTTGTGAGTGAAGATGATGAGAAAAGAATCCCGGAGGAGACGATTATTGTTTGTTTTTGTGTTTTCAATCTTTTATTGCTTTTTGGAGTTTGTCATAAGAAAATGAGCTTAAGCCTAAGCCAAGGGTTAGTAAACTCATCACATCCTCCCTCTAATTAGTGGTAATGAGAATACCTTAGGTATGAAGTAAGCACCTCACACTTAATCTCCATGGTGTAGGATTAAGGTCATTAACCTACTTGCAATTATTTAGATGTTTTTGAGTTTTTGTTTAGTGTTAAGTAATGAGTTTAAGCCATAATCAAGGATTTAATGGACTCATTACACCATCATAATAGAAGGATAATAGATGAGAGCATTTAAGCTGAGGAAGGCTCCTCAACTTAATCCATGATTAGGGAATAACCTCATGACAAAACAAAGCCTTTATTAAATGGATTTTAGTTAATGATAAGGTTAAGAAGTGGATTTCATGGTTTGTAAGACAACTTGAGGGGGACTTGTCCATTAACACTAGGGTTAGTCCTTCTTAACCAATTAAGGAAGAATTAGAACCCTAATGCAAGGCCCAAGTTACAAGCTTAATGTATTAGTGATTATTAGATGGATTGATTAAAGGATTTAAACACATTAAGGGTTTAACACTTAGGATTAAAGTTATACACTCCACCCTAATAGAAGGATGCAGGCATAAGCTTAATCACAAAGCCTTAAAACCTTTAAGGTTTAGTCCTTGATTAAGAGATGAGAAGAGAAGACTCAAAGATGACACAAAGGTAAAACTAATGGAGGGACTAATCAAACCCTAATTGTTATCATACTTGGAGATCCTAGGGTTTATGAGGCTTGCAAAAGATCTTCAAGAGAAAAGCCACCAAGGAAGAAGCAGATGAAAGGAGATAGAAGCAAGAAGAAGCAAGACAACTTGCTTCTCTTAAGAAGGCAAGTTGCTTGAAGGAGGAAGATGAGAGAGAGACATGAATGAGCAAGCTCACTCTAAAACACAAGATAAAATGCAGCAATGATGCATAAGAGAGATGAGAATAGATTATGAGAAGTGAAGGCAAATTCACTTCTCAATGACTTACCACCTGAAAAGTTAGTAACAAGGAAGTGAAATGAAGTGAAAATGAGATGAATGTAATGATGCAAACCAAAGTCAAAAGCATAAACATGATTTTAATAATGCTAAGAGATGATGCAAACACATACCAAGAGTGGTGGATGATCATACAAGGATGAGGATGCAAATGAAGCATGTTTTGGACCATGAAAGTTCATGAAAGTTTATGTAATGAAATGAATGCACAACATGGCAAATGAAAGATGCAATGATCAAACATGATTCTAATATGTCCTAAGATGTCTTATATGTCATGAGGATGCACAAAATGTCATGGCAAGTTCATGAATGCAAGCATATGAGAGATAGATGCAAAGGAAGGCAAGAATTAGGGTTTACATACAATATGCAATGCAAAATTCAAAACCAGAAGCAATTGACAAGATAAAAAATTGAAAATGGGATCAAAGGAACCCTAACCCTACACAAGTTCACTGCCCAAAGGAGGGGACCTAAGTCTTAACCTAGTGGGAGTTATGATTTTCCCAAGTCAACTAGGGTTTCAAGGCACTTCAAAAGGAAAAATGCTCATCAAATTGAAAATGAAAGATAAATTCAAACCAATTTTACCCTAGAAACTACATGCTATGAAGAATGCAATGCAAGAAGAACCATCATCAAACTCTTCATGGTTAGGAAGAATGAATTTTTCTAAGTTAGAACAAAAATATTGCCTTTAAATAACTTTTATTCCAATGAAAAAAATGTCAAAATAGGTCAAGAACCAAAAAGAAATTTGTTTGAAGAGTTCTATAATGTTTCTAAATATGTTAAAATGCAATGTGAATTTTTTTGTGATTTTTAAATACCTAAATGCATTTTTAATTAATTAATTTCTATTAACTAATTAAAAATAAACACTTAAATGATTTAAAAATAATTTTTGATGCAAAAAATAAAAATAAAAATATTTTTGGGTTCTGAAAATTAATAAAAGGTTTGACAAAAAATTTCAGAATTTTTTAATGTGTTTTCCTATTTTTAAAAATTCGTGGAAATAAAATTAAATAAAAATAAATAAATGGAAAAGTATGCTGGTTGGAGGGTCAGGATCTAATCTGGGCCTGAAAAGTTTGACCTGGCGCGCATCTGGACGGCCCAGGTTCAAACCTGCCTAAACCTAATTAATTATTTAATTAATCCTGATTAATGGTTAATGAGAGGATCTGGTCCACACAAACACGCGCGGGAAGGCCCATCTGATGGCTCACATTCAAAACTGGCTTAAACCCTAATTAGGGTTAATGACTTTCAGACGGCCGGAACAGTGGTTCCGGTCGTCTTCTCCGACGAACCTAAAACCCTAGCTTCTTCTACAGGTCATCAAACTCCAAATTTCTTTCACCAAAATGATCCTCACATCAATCTAAACCTAAACCCTCACCTAAAACTCATTTATTTCACTTCATAAGCATGAATCGAAGAAAAATATGAAACACGGGCAAAAGTTCAGAGACTTCATACATGGTGGTTTCTTCACCATTTTCAAAAGTAAACACATCCCCATGATCAGGGGAGCATACAAAATCATAAAAGAACTTAAAAACTAGCTTCTGGAAAAAAAGTTCTTCATGCTACCTGAGATGAAGACTCTCTGATTCTGAGCTTTTTGGACTCTCCCTTTGTGCAAACCCACTTCTTTGAACACCCTGATGATGAAATGAAGCTCAGAAGGCTTTGATAGTGGCTGGTTTGAATGCTTCAGTTCTGGTGTAGCAGAAATGGAGGTTTGTATGTGGGGTGATTCAGGCTGCTTTGAGGGTTGATTCTTGTTCAGTGAGTGATATATGATTTGTTGGTGAAGAAATTTTGGAGTTTTGATGGTTGTGTGAAGAGTTTCGAAGAGGAGAAGTTTTTGACAGTTTTTGGGAATGCTGGATTGTGGGAGGTTACTGGCTTGTGCGTGGTGTGTTTTATGATCCTTATACAAATCCTAAGTTATTGGAATGAGTCAGAAGACTTGACATGCACTGTGGGAATAGCATGGGGCAATTGGCCAAAAAGTCAATGTTAGGTGTACTTCAAGCATGGGCCATGGCAGAATAAATCTAAAGGGTGTATTTGCCTCAGCTGAGTTTGAGGATGACCCTTGGATGGTTTATGATGGACTGCAACACTTGGGTTGCAGAATAGCATGTGTTTTGCCAATTTTCAACTTTGTGCATCTTGTGATTTTTGGTCATGGACATGTCTCATTCCTTGGGCAATATGCAGCAAAATGCACCATATAATGTTGCTATGACACTTTGATATTGATTAGAGATCAAACAAAACCATAGGAACCCTTCTTGCAAGATTTCCTTCTTTGTGACTTTTATGAAAAATGGCTTATGATACTTGGAATTCAAGGCATGAAAGTGAGAAATTCTTTGGGTAAATCTGAATTATGGACCATGAATTATGTTTGTGTAATGCTTAGAAGTTGATTTGAAGTCACATTTTGCCTTGGCACAAGAATTTGCAAATTTCCCTCTTTGGTACAAAAGTGAAAAATTAGTGATTTTGTCCAAATTTGCAAGGCCATAACTTTTGATCTAAAATGAATTAGAATGAGTTCTTGTAATTTTTGAAAATGGGAGGATCCAATCTACAACTTTCATGACCAAAGATTTTTCATTTGAAGCATTTTTGAATCAAAAAGAGGAGGTTGAAAAACTTTCCCAAAATGGCAAGTTTACATTATAAGTCACTTTCCCAAAAAGGCAACTTTGCAAATGGCTTGAAATTCTTCAATTTTGTGAACTTCTAACATATATGATCAAATAAAGATCATACACATTCAAAATGATGGAGGAACCCCTTTGGTTGGGTTATTGGGGGTCTCAGATGCCCTGATTTTGCACTGACTTGCTCAAGAACTCATCTTGTGATCAGATGCCTTCCCCATTGAATTTCTTCATGAAAATTGATATACATAATCCTCATAACATATAGAGACCAATAGAAACAAGAATGACCAAAAAATTTGGAGTTATGGCCTTTGAAACCAAAACCCTAATTTTAGGTCATCTGTGCAGTTAAACCTGGCTCTGCTTCCATGCCTTTCTCAGTTCTTGTGATTCTTTGACTTCCTTGACCTTGTGGGGATATAATATGATGCTTGAACATACATGGACCCCTTTGAAGTGATTGATGACCTTTGGAGTGGCTCAAATGGCTCAGGGATGGCTCAAGTCAAAAACCCTAGATGCAGATGGCTTAGAACCAATGCAGTGAAGCAAACATGCAATATAAGATGCTATGATTGAACTTATGCAAAATGAAAAGATCATAAGCCATGGTGAAATGAGTGAGGGCAAATTTGGGGTGTTTACAGCTTCCCCTATTCAAGCATGAGTTAGTTGTGCAGGATGTAAGCAACGGCTTAACAGGCAAACAAGATAACTTGTGGTTGAATACCAAAGACAGTCCAAAATTTGCACTCACTGAATGAAGAAGAAAAGGGATATAGATTGTAAAAGGAAGTAAAGTATGATTATAAAGTGCGGGCGACGGAGGACGACCGCTGGGGATGAAGTAATGACGGGGCCGACCGACATGCTGGGGAAATAAAGCTCATGATAGGGACGGCCATCAAAACAAAGTAACAAAGATTCTCTGGGGATTAAAGGTAATAGTGAATGATGGGGACGACCATCAAATTCAAGGCATAAATGAAGTAAATGATGAGGTACGGTCATCAAAGGTGAAGGACGATCACCTAGCATGGGACGGCTGCTCTGTTGGGGATAAGGATGAGGGACGGTCATCCAAGGTGAAGGACGATCACCTGGCCAGGCACGACTGCAGGAAGTATCACGACATAGGACGAATGCCGGATGAAAAGGTCGACGATGGGGACGGCCATCGAATAAGCATGATGAAGGACGATCATCAAGAGGTGAAGGACGATCACCTAGCAGGGTACGGCTTCTCTCAGGGTTTATCATGACATAGGACGAATGCCAGATAACAAGATCAACGATGGGGACGACCATCGGATAGAATGATGAAGGAAGATCATCAAGAGGTGAAGGACGATCACCTAGCAGGGGACGGCTGCTAAAAAGATCACGACATAGGACGAATGTCGGATAGGAAGGGGTTCTAATGAATAGAGACTCCACTGGGGATGATGAAGGACGATCATCAAAAAGGTGAAGGACGATCACCTGGCAGGGTACGACTGCCGAAAGTATCATGACATAGGACGAATGTCAGATAGAAGAAAATCAATTATGTTGGGGAATGGTAAACACGGACGAGTGTCCGCATTCAAGAGATGAAAGGTATAAGTGTTTGACACTGTGTATAGATTAAAGATGTGGACGAGCATCCTTAAGACTATGATACGGACGAGTATCAGTGGAAACAAACGCTGACGCATGTTCAGAGATGATGATACGAACGAGTACCAACTGGTTAACAAAGAACACGGACGAGGGTTGATTCTGAGAGGATTTAAGTGGCGTATACAAGATACGGACGAGTATCTGTATGAGTAAAAGTGATGAGTGAGACATAGACGAGTGTCTAACTTGCTGTGGAGAGCATGACACAGACGGGTGTCGGAAAAAGTGTATTATAAACAAGTATATGGTTCCCAAGGTGTTTGTTTAGGCAACTATGCTGGGGGAGGTGACACGGACAGGTGTCAGGGAAGTGTGTAGATATATGTACACATGTGTTTGTGAATGCAAAGGGGACGCTTTGGCTTTCTGCTGGGAATATGACACAGACGAGTGTCAAGAAGCGTCTGTCATGTATAAGCATCTGTTTGTAGAGAGTGCTCGGGCGACTTTACTGGGGAACGAGGGCACGGATGAGTGCCCAAAGGAGCATGTATCTGCATTTGTGAGTGTGAAGGGAATGCTTTAATATTCTGTCGGGGAGTTTGAGAAGTATTTTGTATTTTGCTGATGGAATGTCAGTATTTACAAATGTTTGGTTCGACACATGGCTTATGATTATGCAATTATGTTTGGTTTTTGCCGTAATGCTCCGTATTAGACGGAATGCTACGCTCTGGGGGAAAATATGATGCGAATGTTATGATTATGCAAAGATATCGATCCGGGATTCGGATCCCGTTGCTGTGGAGATCTCTGGCTGATCTGCTTTGAAGTGGATATCCCAGCTGGGGGTGAGATCATTGGAAGATCTGATAAAATGATTCTGCTTGGGGAAATAGGTCACTGATTGACCTATCTTTGGTGATGAGGGGCCCAGCTGGGGTCTGCGGGAGCTTTCGTCACTCTGTTGTGAGATCTTCGGACATTGCTCTTCTGGATAGAGGCTGAAACTCTGCGGGGAGATGGTTCCCTGTCTAAAACTTGGCTGAGGAAGAATGATGGCTGGCAACTCAGCTGGGGAGAAAGCAGCCCTGGCTTTGTTTGGAATATGTGCTGCGGAAATGGTGATTTGACAACTTGCTGAGGAGGAACTTTCATGCCCCATGCTGTGCTTTGAATACCTGCAATCCTATCATGATAAAGAAACGTACAAGTATCCCGAGGTATCCCTTATTGGATCCCATCATAGGATTTTAGACACTCCCAGGAGTAAGTATATTTCCTGTAAGTACGTATTTTTAGAAGGGAAGCATCTGTATTTATGCAATCAATATCTTAAGGACATCGAACATTTTGCAAACGAAAATAAAATATACGAGACGGAATGTGACTGAAAATCTGATTTTATTAATTTATGTGCCCTGAATTGGCAAGATACAGTCAAAGAAACGGATCCCCTGAAATGAGGAAATCGTTACAAATTGGGAAATAAAAAGGTGTTGGCGATGTTGATGACGCTTCAAGGAGCTTCCCCTTTTGCTATGACTCGTATGACATTTGACATTCTTCTCATCTTGCTTTCTGAGGGAGGTTGATTCTGACCAATGCTTTAACCTTTCGAAGCTTTCCATGTTGTAAGCGATACAGATGAATTCAGGACGCAGTTGTTCGCTTATTCCCTTATTTTGCGTGGATCGCCCTTTCGGGTTTTCAATCCACCGGGATACCCATTTTTGCCTGAGTCATCCAATGCGGCTTTTCAACTCAGCGGGTGTACACATTTTTTTTTATTTTTTTATTTTCCCTTATTTTTGCCCGAGTCTTTTATTCTGTTTTTGACTCGCCGGGATGCCCTATTTTTGCCTGGACTTACATTCTGTTTTTACGTCCAGCGGGTCATTTTATGCGAAGTATTTTTTAACTGCATCTGAATTCACAGGGGACAGGAAGTCTTCACCATCCATAGTACTGAGCATCAAGGCTCCACCGGAGAAAACTTTCTTTACTATGAATGGACCATCATAATTCGGAGTCCACTTGCCCATGTGGTCTGTATGAGGAGGAAGTAGTCTTTTCAGCACAAGATCTCCCACTTGGTATTCCCGAAGCCTGACTTTCTGATCGAAGGCTTTCTTCATTCTCTTCTGATATAACTTCCCATGATAGATTGCAGCCAATCTTTTTTCTTCAATCAGATTCAGTTGTTCGTATCGGGATCGGACCCATTCTGCCTCGTTCAGCTTAACATCCATTAGTACTCGTAAGGAGGGTAATTCAACTTCAACTGGTAGGACTGCCTCCATACCATACACAAGCTGATACGGTGTTGCCCCAGTGGATGTTCTGATTGACGTTCGGTACCCATGCAAGGCAAACGGTAGCATTTCATGCCAGTCTTTGTAGGTAACCACCATATTTTGCACAATCTTCTTGATATTCTTGTTAGCTGCCTCAACAGCGCCATTCATCTTTGGCCTGTAAGGAGAAGAATTGTGGTGTTGGATCTTGAAGTCCCGGCATAGCTCTGCCATCATTTTGTTGTTTAAGTTGGAACCATTATCAGTAATGATTCGTTCGGGCACTCCATACCGACAGATGATGTCCCTCTTCATGAATCGGGCTACCACTTGCCTGGTGACATTTGCATATGAAGCTGCTTCAACCCACTTGGTAAAATAGTCAATGGCTACCAGGATGAATATGTGGCCATTTGAAGCAGTTGGTTCAATCTTGCCAATCATATCAATGCCCCACATGGCAAAGGGCCAGGGTGAAGACATCACATTCAGGGGATTTGGAGGCACATGCACTTTATCCGCATAAATCTGGAATTTATGGCATTTCCTAGCATAAGCACAACAGTTTGCATCCATTGTGATCCAGTAATAGCCTGATCTTAGCAATTTTTTAGCCATGGCATGTCCTCCCGCATGGGTACCAAAGGATCCTTCGTGTACCTCGTGCATCAACAAGTCTGCTTCTGCCCTATCAACACATCTGAGAAGTACCATATCAAAGTTTCTCTTATACAGGGAACCATCAGTATTCAGGAAGAAACTACCAGCTAGCCTTCTTAATGTCTTCTTATCATTGGAAGATGCCCCAGGTGGGTATGTTTGATCCTCCAAGAAGCACTTAATGTCATGGAATCAAGGCTTATTATCTTTAACAACATCTGCTGAGAACACATATGCTGGTCTGTCAAGTCTGGATACTGCGATTCGAGGCACAAAGTTGGCCGCTTGAACTTTGATCATGGATGAAATGGTAGCCAGAGCATCCGCAAACTGATTCTCATCTCGAGGGATATACTCAAGCTTGACTGTTGTGAAGAAAGTCAACAACCTCCTTGTATAATCGTGATAAGGTATCAGATGATCTTGGTGGGTGTACCATTTGCCGTTAGTTTGATTGATTATCAGAGCTGAATATCCGAACACAGTCAAAGTCTTGATCCTGAGGTCAATGGCTTCCTCAAGACCCATAATACAAGCTTCGTATTCAGCTTCGTTGTTAGTGCAGTTAAAGGTGAGTTTTGCCGAGAAAGGCATGTGAACTCCCTTAGGTGTAATGAGTACTGCTCCAGCACCACGACCATTCATATTAACAGCCCCATCAAACATCATGGTCCATTCTTCTTCTGGGTCAGGCCCTTCAGTGTGAATAGGCTCTTCATGATCTTTTGCTTTTATGAACATGATGTCTTCATTAGGGAAGTCAAATCTCATAGGCTGGTAATCATCAATGGGTTTCTCAGCAAGGTAATCAGACAATACACCGCCTTTGATGGCCTTCTGAGATGTGTACTGAATGTCATACTCTGTGAGGATCATTTGCCATCTTGCAACCCGTCCGGTAAGTGTTGGCTTCTCAAAAATGTACTTAACTGGATCCATCTTTGAGATCAATAAAGTAGTGTGAGTCAACATATACTGCCTTAGTCGGCGAGCAGCCCACGCTAAAGCACAGCAAGTTTTCTCGAGCAGTGAATAACGTTGTTCACAGTCGGTAAACTTTTTGCTTAGGTAGTATATTGCATACTCTTTTCGACCAGACCCGCCATGTTGGCCCAGCACACACCCCATTGACTCTCCTAATACTGTCAAGTACATGATTAGAGGTCTTCCTTCAACTGGAGGCATAAGGATCGGAGGCTCTTGTAAGTATTCCTTGATTTTGTCAAAAGCCCTCTGGCAGTCTTCATTCCACCTGACTGTTTGTTCTTTTCTTAACAGTTTGAACAAAGGCTCATAGGTTGCTGTAAGGTGAGATATGAACCGTGAAATGTAGTTCAATCTTCCTAGAAACCCCCGAACCTCTTTTTCAGTCTTTGGTGCAGGCATTTCTTGAATGGCTTTAACTTTATCAGGGTCAACTTTAATCCCCTTTTCACTTACAATAAATCCCAGCAGTTTACCGGATCGCACCCCAAATGTGCATTTGTTGGGGTTTAACTTTAGTTGGTACTTCCTCAAACGCTTGAATAGCTTCAACAGATTTACCAGGTGGTCTTCTTCGGTGAGGGACTTGGCAATCATGTCATCCACATAAAATTCAATTTCTTTGTGGATCATGTCATGGAATAATGTTACCATAGCCCGTTGATAAGTGGCACCAGCATTCTTCAGTCCGAATGGCATCACCTTATAACAGAACATGCCCCAGGGTGTGATGAAAGTTGTCTTCTCCATGTCTTCAGGTGACATTTTGATCTGATTGTATCCCGAAAATCCATCTATGAAGGAGAAAACCGAGAACTGAGCCGTATTTTCGACCAATACATCAATGTGAGGTAAAGGGAAGTCATCTTTCGGGATGGCTCTGTTCAGATCCCGGTAATCCACACACATTCTCACCTTGCCATATTTCTTAGGCACAGGTACAATATTAGCAACCCACGGCGGATAGCTAGTCACAGCAAGGAAACCGGCATCCCACTGTTTTTGTACCTCTTCTTTTATCTTCATTGCCATATCTGGGCGAGTACGGCGCAACTTCTGTTTTACTGGTGGGCAATCTTCTTTTAGAGGAAGCTTGTGCATAACAATGTCGGTATCCAGACCTGGCATGTCCTGATAAGACCAAGCAAAAACATCCACATACTCCTGAAGCATGTCAATAAGTTGCTCTTTCACTGAATCTTGCAGACGGGCCCCGATCTTGACTTCCTTCAAGTCTTCTTCTATACCAAGATTAACCGTTTCGACCTCCTCCTGATGAGGAGTGATAGCCTTCTCCTCTTGTCTCAACAACCTGGCTAGCTCTTCAGGTAGTTCATAATCTTCTTCAACCCCTTCATCAGCTTGATTGATCGGGTTGTCAAAGTCATATGAAGTCATAGCAGTGTTGTTGTCGGTGCAGTCTGGAGGGCACTTTCTGCAAGGGTCGAGATTGGTTTATTTTAGTGATCAGTTTTATCTTATTTAGAAAAAGTGAAAATGAAGTTATTTTATTCTGAAAAACATTGCCATTTTATTTTTGTACAAGAAGAAAAATGAAAAACAGTGAGCGGAAAAGAAAAAGACTCATTTGCAAAAGATGTCCTGATATTCATTAATTGATCTTTGCACAAAATACAAGATGGCCCGATTACAAAATGAGTCTTGACATCTTGGGCAAGATGCAAGACTTGATGCATGCTTTAAAATACAGGAAATAATAATTACTCTGCAGGAGTAACTCTTATAATTTCCTGGGAAGACCAGTTAAGGACCTGGCTCCCCGGGATCCTTGGACGTATCCAGCTCTCCAGGTTGCGGTCGCTTTCCTCCTCGTCTTCCAAATTGTTCACAGCATCCGGGGTGAGCATTCCCCCGCTGACAAACTTGGGCTCCTTTGCAGCCTCTGATTGATCTTGTTGAGTTGGTCTGTAACCCAACCCAAATCGGTCTTCTTTCTTTTCCACGGGCAGCAGCTTGCCCCAGCCTTGCATGGTACCTTCCTCGACAACCTTCCGGGCTTGCTGGTACGATGTTATAGAAGTTCCCAGTACAACAGATGCTTCATTAATGTTGAGGGCTTCAAACCCTTGACTCATGGTTTCATGGATTTCTCCATCCATCTCAATGTACTTATACGTAGCCAGCTGGCTAACAAAAATGTCCTCCTCCCCACAGATGGTAATGATCTGGCCTTCCCACTCGAATTTTAACTTCTTGTGAAGGGTAAACGTAACAGCGCCAGCGGCGTGGATCCAGGGTCTACCCAACAAACAGCTGTAGGCTGGCTGAATGTCCATCACAAAGAAGGTAGTTTTGAAGGTCTGCGGGCCAATCATCACAGGCAAATCAATCTCTCCAAGCACTGATCTTTTAGAGCCATCAAATGCTCTCACCACCAAATTACTCGGACGTAGTGCCAAGCCATCATACTCCAGCTTCACTAAGGCCTTCTTTGGTAGAACATTGAGTGACGACCCAGTGTCCACCAGTACATGAGACAGAACAGCACCCTTGCATTCCAAGGTGATATGCAAAGCCTTATTATGGTTGCGTCCCTCCGTTGTTAAGTCAGCATTGGTGAAGCCCAGTCCATGACTGGTGTTGACATTTGCCACCACAGTTTCTAGCTGATTAACAGTAATCTCCTCTGGCACGTATGCTGCGTGCAGGACTTTCAACAATGCGTTCCTGTGAGCTTCGGAACACATCAATAGCGATAATATGGAGATTTTGGAGGGCGTTTGGTGAAGCTGGTCCACCACCTTGTAATCACTCCTTTTTATGATTCTCATGAACTCATCTACATCTTGTTCAAAAGATGTCTTCTGAGTTTCTTTGGCAGTTGGCTCTTCAGATATCACACTCTTTCCTTTTGCTTTGGCAGCAGCTTCTGCTTCAACATTAGGTCTTTGTGTTTGTGAGGAAAAAAGGCGTCCGCTTCTGGTGAAGCCTCCGCCTCCCCCAACATTATCAACTTGTGGAGAAGAGGTCGATGAATCCAGAGTGATTTTCTCCCCGTTGCAGTAGAGATCAGAGCCATAATGCCAAGGTATGGCATTACTGCTTTCATAAGGAACTGGTCCAGGTACCATAATGGTGACTGGACTGATTGCTGCAGAGGAGGGTACCGTAACTGTGTGCGGATCATAGTAAATTGTGACTGGTGATCTGGCAGGAGGTGCCATGGTTTGTTGTTGAAAATTGCTGTTGGGAGGAACATTTGATGGGTCATAGTAGATTGTAACTACTGAGACATCTTCATTAATTTTTGCTGGCGTTGTAGAAGATTCTGCTAATAAAATGGATGTTGATGTTGTAGAAGAAATGGTTGTTGAAATTTGACTTGTTGAAATGATGGACGGAGTAATTGCTGATGATATTGATGAATCGGTAGGGATGATTGTTGTTGTTGTTGTAGAAGAATCGGGAACTGTTGTTAAAGGAATTGTTGGGTTTGTAGGCGCCGTTGTTGAGATTTGAAGGATACCATCCTTAATAAGACCATCTATGTCGCTTCTCAAATTTTCACACCCGTTGACTGCAATGTTGCAATACCCACAACCGAGCTCACACCCGGGGAACACTTGGCACTCTATAAGCTGAGCTTTAATTTCGACCAAAGGTGTTCGAATTTGTGCAACACTGGTGATCAAGGTAGATGGTTTGTCTTCCTCATGGCATTAATCCTTGGCCCGCCATGATTAGGCATAGGATTTCTGTTGACATTCGGAGGAGGTGCAAAGTTGAGGGCTTTAGAATCCACCAGATCTTGGACTTTCATTTGTAAGGCCCTGCATTTTTCAGTACTATGACCAGGTGCATTGGAGTGGAAAGCACACCTGGCGTTGACATCATAATTCTTTGGGAGATTGAGGGGGTCTGGTGGTGCCAACGTCCTTAACTCAACCAAGTTAAGCTTCAGGAGTTGTGGCAATAAGGCAGCATAAGGCATAGGGATAGGGTCAATCACCTTGTTTGCCTGGGATGGTCTTTGTTGGAAGGGTCGCTGTTGTTGATTGCTATTGTTGTTGTTGTAGGTTCTCTATTGCGGATACTGAACTTGTTGTTGATACTGTGGTTGTTGCTGAGGATATACTGATTGTTGAGGGATCGGAGCTGGAATGGTAACAGCTGCTACTGATCTGTGGACATACTGAGGTCTGCCCCTGTTTGTATGGATGGAATTGGTCTCACCGGCTCTTCGGGGTCCCACAAAAGGCTTCTTGGGATTACTGGAGGAACTTGCACCACTATCAGAAATTTTGCCCATTTTTAATAGGCTCTCAATCCTTTCACCAGCTATAACCACATCTGCAAAGCTGGTAGAGGAAAAGGCAGCCAATCTATCAATATAGGTTCCTTGCAGAGTATTCATGAACATGTCAACCATTTCTCTTTCCGACATGGGAGGTTGAACAGCAGCAGCAAGCTGTCTCCACCTTTGGGCATATTCCCTAAAGCTTTCTCTGGAAGACTGAGACATTCCCATCAGAAGGGTCCTGTTAGGAGCCATGTCCAGATTGTATTGATATTGCCTGATGAAAGCTTCAGCTAAGTCCTTCCAGCATCTAATGGTAGCTCTGGTCAAGTGTGAATACCATTCCCTTGAAGCCCCAGTCAGACTGTCTTCAAAGTAGAACATCCACATCTTTTCATTCATGGTATAAGCTTTAAGTCTTCCCAAGAAAGACTGCAGGTGAGTTCGCGGACAAGAGGTTCCATTGTATTTCTCAAAGCACGGGGGTTTGAATTTGTGGGGAATTCTCACCCCATCCACTAGCCCCATATCCATTACATCGAAGCCCAAGGAATTCTGAGACTCCAAAGACCTCAACTTCTCAGCAATTTCATCCAACATCCTATCATAGACTTCATCCCTAGCTCCCATAACAGTAAACTGCTCTTCTTGGGGATCTTCTTGCAAGATTATCCCCCCAGCAGTATTTCATTGCACATTTCTAGGGATGTTGACTTCCGGATCCAAATGAGGTCCAAATACTGGTGGATTAATATGAGGATGGCCCCGCTCATTGTTGCTAGTTCCTCCAGTTCCAAGATGGGGTTCCTCGGGAGTTTGTCTTTCCACCAGTTCCCTTAGCGTTTCTTGACTCTGGGCCAAGCCAGTCATCACAGCCATGAATTGAGTCATTTGGTTCCTCATCTCCACTCTTTCATTAGCCATCTGAGTTCTGACCTCAGTCAGGTCCTGCTGTACTTGCTCCATTTGGATACCATGAAGGTTGTTGCGAGTAGGGTACCGGTGCGTGCGGTTGACAGGGAACACTCGGCGACGAGCAATATTTCCTGAGATCACAACAAGGTTAGAAACAAAGATAATAACAAAACCTACAAAACGAAACAAAAGTTAGTATACAATGCAGTATGCTTATTTGTTTTCCAAGGTATCCGGCTTGGTTCTTGGTTTTGACCTTTCCAGACCTCGAGGAGGATGCTTTGATGTTGCTGAGAAAAGAAGCCCAATGAAAACAAACTAATATATTACAAATGTTGAACAATACATAGTCTATTTTACAACACATGCCCCTGGAGGGTCAAAATACAAAAAGAGAAAAGTACATCAAATGGAAATGAACAACAAGCAAAGAACTCAAACATCCAATCCAAACTCATCCTCTCTGACCTCCTTCAGGAGTGCCTCAGTCACTGGACCAACTGGGTGCTCTGTAATGGTCCTAATGAGGAGGTTCCTGGTAGCAATGGCAGTAGTCAGCTTCTTATGCTTGTCCTGGTCTTTTGATCTCTTCAATCCAGCTCTGAGCTTCAACTCTGATATCTCCTTTTGGGTTGCCAACAAAGCTTCCTGCTGCTTCTTTTCATTGGCCTCTAACTGTTCAATCTTGGCTTGAGTTTTCTGATCTTCTTGTGTCCGGGCTTCAGTGATCCTGACCCACCTAGCCTGACTTTCTTGCAGATAGAGCTCAGTCCTAGCCTTATGAATCTTGGCCTCTTTACAGGCATTCTTCAGTATTTGCTCCCCAGCCCTTGCTTTCCTGATGTAGTCCTCTGTCTTCTCAATTTTGGCAAGATGCTCCACCCTGAGCTTTTCCAATCTCTCAATATCCAGACGACCATCACTCCTTTCCCAAAGGGTCTTCTTCAAAGCCTGAGACAGATTCTCATTCCTTTCCTTCAGCTTCTCAAATTCTTCTAGGCTGACAGTTTCTGCAGGTTGTACTGTAGAGGCTCCAGGTGTGTCCTCCAAGGTGAAGGGAATTCCAGTAATCTGAGCTCTAGCATGGGACCAGTCATAGTACTGAGCTGAAGCAACATTATTACACCTTCCTAGAATAGCCATCCCTTTTGTATGGATGTTGTCCCAAGCCCAAGATGCTTGTCTGACAATAGCTGAATTAGGTTTTACTTCACAATATAGGGTCTCAGCTAAATCTTGCACTCTAGGAGGGTGAACCAAAGCATAGTCCAGTTGTCTCTTAAACAACAAAGGATTGTAGTTGATGCAACCCTTTACTCCTATCAGAGGTACATTTGGGTACTGTCCACAGCTGGTGATAATGTCCTTGCCTTTGGTACTCTGGGTGCACCATCTGATATCATCTGAAGTCAAAGCAATGAGCCTCTTGGCCCAATTCTTCTGTTGGTGAGGGTTCAAGAAAGCATCTGACTTAGGTAGGTGTCTGAGCAGCCAGGTGTGAAACAAAGGAGCACAACATCTCACTAACTTCCCCCTTTGTTTCTCATTCCTCTGATGGATGGAGTAATAGAAATCTCCCAGCAATGTGGGTACTGGGTTCTTCAGAAGAAACAGATGTATGGCATTCTTGCTGACAAATTTGGGCTCATCTACAAACAGTATAACCCCATATATGCTGAGGGCTAACAGTGCACAAACTGCCCTCCATTCTCCCAATGAAGCCCTCAGGATGGCCTGAGAAATCAAGAAGTCCAAGTGCAAACCCGGGATCCCAGCTTTTGTTGTCATATTTTACTCAATCAAAGTAGGCTCCAGGTACAATGCTTTTGCTATTTCTCCATTGTTGGGAAAAGTCATTTCTGGGTTGAAAGGGAGTCCACCCCTGATAGGTACCCCAATCAATGAGGAAAATTCTTCCAGTAGAGGCCCTAACTGAAAGTCTGGGAAGGTGAAGCATCTCAAAGGAGGGTCATAAAACTGCAAGCAAGTGTGGATCATGCTCCTCTGAGAAGGGTCAAGGTCCATAACCATATCCAGGATACCTCCATAGTGCTCTCTAAACAATGGGATGTGGTCAGGGGTGATAAGTTACTAGACTTGCCTGATGCCAGTCAGCACAGGCTCAAAGAAATGGTAAGATATGTTACTCTTCCTGGGAGTAGTCATAAATGCTGAAGAGGAGGAAGATAGGTACTGATGAAGATCAAGACTGATACTGGAGATGAGCCACTGATAGGCTGATGTTGGTGATGATGAGAATAGCTGAAGCAGATAACTGATGAAGCAGAGGTCTACGCAGAAGAAGGGGTCAAAATCAAGCCAGGTATAATGTGGATACTCTGAAAAACAAACAAATGTTAAATGATGCAATGATGAAGTATGTAAATGATATGCAAGGGTTTATGATCAAGCTGGATCTGATTATCTGTCTTGATATATAAGGCCCATGTATGTTCAAGAAGTCCAGATGGAGGTTCAGAAATCCAGTAACCAAGGTGGGGGACTCAAATAAAGAGTCACATGTCCAGGGTTAAATCACAAGTACTGTCCAAAATGAGGTACTCTTAAACAAAACAAGTAACAGGGTATGATGTGGCCAAGGGTACCTGCAAACCTGTAAACAGCCCAACCCCCTCACAGGTAATGTTCTAAAACAAGGATCCTCAGACTTGGATCAGTTATGAGAAGTGTAAACACTTCTAACCCGGAGGTACAGTGTTTACAATAACCATAAAAGATCCTCCTCTAATTCACCTCAGTTTCTGAAGGTCATAATAAAGGTCATCCAGACTTAGCAGGCTTCCCAGATAGCCCTAGCACTACAGGAAATCTGTAGCACAGAGTTCTCAAGAAGAAACCCACATCTGAACCGTGTTTCATATTCCCGCACCAGACCGAAATGGAATGGGAAAGAAAATGAACCACTCTAGCCTAGGTGTCACTCAGGTCCCAGGTATAGGACCTTAAACTCTCAATGGAACCCCACCCACCAAAACAGAAACCAGATCCAGCAATGATAATAATAGTATGAAATATGAAAGACTGTAAAAGGAAAGCAATAAATAAAGTTGTACATAAAGCAGTAAATAAAGCAAATAAATAAACACAATTAGCACATAACACCCCAGTAAACACAAATCAAACAAGCGCTAGGAGGAACCCACAAAAAGAACCAGAAGCCCTGGTTACAACATAAGGCATTCCCCAGCAGAGTCGCCAAGCTGTCGCTCCCACCAAAATGACACCTGGTCAAGAGGGGTACAGACGCGAACGGTCAGTGAAAAGAGAGAATGAATAGAGTCGCCAGCTAGGCATTTTTATCCCGAAGGAAAGGTAATGCTGCATAAACCTAAGAAAAGATGGATAAGACGGTCGCGAACCAGAGAAACTGAGAAAGGGGGTTGGTTACAACCTGGGAAGGTATTAGCACCCAGATTGTCCGTCGTACTCGACGGGATCCACGCTTGAAAGATTTGTGTTTGAAAGGGGTAGTGTCAGTGCTATCTGTGTATCAAAGTTGGAAAGAATGCAAGTGTCAGTGCTGGAAGAAAGTGAAGTGAAATATGTGAAGTGTCAGTGTAAGAACATGAGTGCAAAGCCCAAGATAATGAGGCTTAAAAGAAAATACTGAAAGAGGGGGGAATATACAGGGACTTTTGTTCGATAACTGTTAAGTTATGCCTACGTATCCTCTCGTGCAATGAGGAAGTCAGAACACCGTAGTTCAACTCAAAGAGACTGAAAGATAAATTGACTGATGAACTGCTCACTTGTCTATGCTCAAGTGTATGACCTGTCTGGCTCAGGTGCAAACTGTCTTGCATTAGACGGAAGAAGCAAGTTCTCGTTTGTGAGTGAAGATGATGAGAAAAGAATCCCGGAGGAGACGATTATTGTTTGTTTTTGTGTTTTCAATATTTTATTGCTTTTTGGAGTTTGTCATAAGAAAATGAGCTTAAGCCTAAGCCAAGGGTTAGTAAACTCATCACATCCTCCCTCTGATTAGGGGTAATGAGAATACCTTAAGTATGAAGTAAGCACCTCACACTTAATCTCCATGGTGTAGGATTAAGGTCATTAACCTACTTGCAATTATTAGATGTTTTTTAGTTTTTGTTTAGTGTTAAGTAATGAGTTTAAGCCATAATCAAGGATTTAATGGACTCATTACACCATCCTAATAGAAGGATAATAGATGAGAGCATTTAAGCTGAGGAAGGCTCCTCAACTTAATCCATGATTAGGGATTAACCTCATGACAAAACAAAGCCTTTATTAAATGGATTTTAGTTAATGATAAGGTTAAGAAGTGGATTTCATGGTTTGTAAGACAACTTGAGGGGGACTTGTCCATTAACACTAGGGTTAGTCCTTCTTAACCAATTAAGGAAGAATTAGAACCCTAATGCAAGGCCCAAGTTACAAGCTTAATGTCTTAGTGATTATTAGATGGATTGATTAAAGGATTTAAACACATTAAGGGTTTAACACTTAGGATTAAAGTTATACACTCCACCCTAATAGAAGGATGCAGGCATAAGCTTAATCACAAAGCCTTAAAACCTTTAAGGTTTAGTCCTTGATTAAGAGATGAGAAGAGAAGACTCAAAGATGACACAAAGGTAAAACTAATGGAGGGACTAATCAAACC
Organism: Lathyrus aphaca; assembly: GCA_963966055.1. Taxonomy (NCBI): domain Eukaryota; kingdom Viridiplantae; phylum Streptophyta; class Magnoliopsida; order Fabales; family Fabaceae; genus Lathyrus; species Lathyrus aphaca. The sequence continues at coordinate 434,537,547 of OZ014525.1, read as the reverse complement.
CTAATTGTTATCATACTTGGAGATCCTAGGGTTTATGAGGCTTGCAAAAGATCTTCAAGAGAAAAGCCACCAAGGAAGAAGCAGATGAAAGGAGATAGAAGCAAGAAGAAGCAAGACAACTTGCTTCTCTTAAGAAGGCAAGTTGCTTGAAGGAGGAAGATGAGAGAGAGACATGAATGAGCAAGCTCACTCTAAAACACAAGATAAAATGCAGCAATGATGCATAAGAGAGATGAGAATAGATTATGAGAAGTGAAGGCAAATTCACTTCTCAATGACTTACCACCTGAAAAGTTAGTAACAAGGAAGTGAAATGAAGTGAAAATGAGATGAATGTAATGATGCAAACCAAAGTCAAAAGCATAAACATGATTTTAATAATGCTAAGAGATGATGCAAACACATACCAAGAGTGGTGGATGATCATACAAGGATGAGGATGCAAATGAAGCATGTTTTGGACCATGAAAGTTCATGAAAGTTTATGTAATGAAATGAATGCACAACATGGCAAATGAAAGATGCAATGATCAAACATGATTCTAATATGTCCTAAGATGTCTTATATGTCATGAGGATGCACAAAATGTCATGGCAAGTTCATGAATGCAAGCATATGAGAGATAGATGCAAAGGAAGGCAAGAATTAGGGTTTACATACAATATGCAATGCAAAATTCAAAACCAGAAGCAATTGACAAGATAAAAAATTGAAAATGGGATCAAAGGAACCCTAACCCTACACAAGTTCACTGCCCAAAGGAGGGGACCTAAGTCTTAACCTAGTGGGAGTTATGATTTTCCCAAGTCAACTAGGGTTTCAAGGCACTTCAAAAGGAAAAATGCTCATCAAATTGAAAATGAAAGATAAATTCAAACCAATTTTACCCTAGAAACTACATGCTATGAAGAATGCAATGCAAGAAGAACCATCATCAAACTCTTCATGGTTAGGAAGAATGAATTTTTCTAAGTTAGAACAAAAATATTGCCTTTAAATAACTTTTATTCCAATGAAAAAAATGTCAAAATAGGTCAAGAACCAAAAAGAAATTTGTTTGAAGAGTTCTATAATGTTTCTAAATATGTTAAAATGCAATGTGAATTTTTTTGTGATTTTTAAATACCTAAATGCATTTTTAATTAATTAATTTCTATTAACTAATTAAAAATAAACACTTAAATGATTTAAAAATAATTTTTGATGCAAAAAATAAAAATAAAAATATTTTTGGGTTCTGAAAATTAATAAAAGGTTTGACAAAAAATTTCAGAATTTTTTAATGTGTTTTGCTATTTTTAAAAATTCGTGGAAATAAAATTAAATAAAATTAAATAAATGGAAAAGTATGCTGGTTGGAGGGTCAGGATCTAATCTGGGCCTGAAAAGTTTGACCTGGCGCGCATCTGGACGGCCCAGGTTCAAACCTGCCTAAACCTAATTAATTATTTAATTAATCCTGATTAATGGTTAATGAGAGGATCTGGTCCACACAAACACGCGCGGGAAGGCCCATCTGATGGCTCACATTCAAAACTGGCTTAAACCCTAATTAGGGTTAATGACTTTCAGACGGCCGGAACAGTGGTTCCGGTCGTCTTCTCCGACGAACCTAAAACCCTAGCTTCTTCTACAGGTCATCAAACTCCAAATATCTTTCACCAAAATGATCCTCACATCAATCTAAACCTAAACCCTCACCTAAAACTCATTTATTTCACTTCATAAGCATGAATCGAAGAAAAATATGAAACACGGGCAAAAGTTCAGAGACTTCATACATGGTGGTTTCTTCACCATTTTCAAAAGTAAACACATCCCCATGATCAGGGGAGCATACAAAATCATAAAAGAACTTAAAAACTAGCTTCTGGAAAAAAAGTTCTTCATGCTACCTGAGATGAAGACTCTCTGATTCTGAGCTTTTTGGACTCTCCCTTTGTGCAAACCCACTTCTTTGAACACCCTGATGATGAAATGAAGCTCAGAAGGCTTTGATAGTGGCTGGTTTGAATGCTTCAGTTCTGGTGTAGCAGAAATGGAGGTTTGTATGTGGGGTGATTCAGGCTGCTTTGAGGGTTGATTCTTGTTCAGTGAGTGATATATGATTTGTTGGTGAAGAAATTTTGGAGTTTTGATGGCTGTGTGAAGAGTTTCGAAGAGGAGAAGTTTTTGACAGTTTTTGGGAATGCTGGATTGTGGGAGGTTACTGGCTTGTGCGTGGTGTGTTTTATGATCCTTATACAAATCCTAAGTTATTGGAATGAGTCAGAAGACTTGACATGCACTGTGGGAATAGCATGGGGCAATTGGCCAAAAAGTCAATGTTAGGTGTACTTCAAGCATGGGCATGGCAGAATAAATCTAAAGGGTGTATTTGCCTCAGCTGAGTTTGAGGATGACCCTTGGATGGTTTATGATGGACTGCAACACTTGGGTTGCAGAATAGCATGTGTTTTGCCAATTTTCAACTTTGTGCATCTTGTGATTTTTGGTCATGGACATGTCTCATTCCTTGGGCAATATGCAGCAAAATGCACCATATAATGTTGCTATGACACTTTGATATTGATTAGAGATCAAACAAAACCATAGGAACCCTTCTTGCAAGATTTCCCTCTTTGTGACTTTTATGAAAAATGGCTTATGATACTTGGAATTCAAGGCATGAAAGTGAGAAATTCTTTGGGTAAATCTGAATTATGGACCATGAATTATGTTTGTGTAATGCTTAGAAGTTGATTTGAAGTCACATTTTGCCTTGGCACAAGAATTTGCAAATTTCCCTCTTTGGTACAAAAGTGAAAAATTAGTGATTTTGTCCAACTTTGCAAGGCCATAACTTTTGATCTAAAATGAATTAGAATGAGTTCTTGTAATTTTTGAAAATGGGAGGATCCAATCTACAACTTTCATGACCAAAGATTTTTCATTTGAAGCATTTTTGAATCAAAAAGAGGAGGTTGAAAAACTTTCCCAAAATGGCAAGTTTACATTATAAGTCACTTTCCCAAAAAGGCAACTTTGCAAATGGCTTGAAATTATTCAATTTTGTGAACTTATAACATCTTATATGATCAAATAAAGATCATACACATTCAAAATGATGGAGGAACCCCTTTGGTTGGGTTATTGGGGGTCTCAGATGCTCTGATTTTGCACTGACTTGCTCAAGAACTCATCTTGTGATCAGATGCCTTCCCCATTGAATTTCTTCATGAAAATTGATATACATGATCCTCATAACATATAGAGACCAATAGAAACAAGAATGACCAAAAAATTTGGAGTTATGGCCTTTGAAACCAAAACCCTAATTTTAGGTCATCTGTGCAGTTAAACCTGGCTCTGCTTCCATGCCTTTCTCAGTTCTTGTGATTCTTTGAATTCCTTGACCTTGTGGGGATATAATATGATGCTTGAACATACATGGACCCCTTTGAAGTGATTGATGACCTTTGGAGTGGCTCAAATGGCTCAGGGATGGCTCAAGTCAAAAACCCTAGATGCAGATGGCTTAGAACCAATGCAGTGAAGCAAACATGCAATATAAGATGCTATGATTGAACTTATGCAAAATGAAAAGATCATAAGCCATGGTGAAATGAGTGAGGGCAAATTTGGGGTGTTTACAGCTTCCCCTATTCAAGCATGAGTTAGTTGTGCAGGATGTAAGCAACGGCTTAACAGGCAAACAAGATAACTTGTGGTTGAATACCAAAGACAGTCCAAAATTTGCACTCACTGAATGAAGAAGAAAAGGGATATAGATTGTAAAAGGAAGTAAAGTATGATTATAAAGTGCGGGCGACGGAGGACGACCGCTGGGGATGAAGTAATGACGGGGCCGACCGACATGCTGGGGAAATAAAGCTCATGATAGGGACGGCCATCAAAACAAAGTAACAAAGATTCTCTGGGGATTAAAGGTAATAGTGAATGATGGGGACGACCATCAAATTCAAGGCATAAATGAAGTAAATGATGAGGTACGGTCATCAAAGGTGAAGGACGATCACCTAGCATGGGACGGCTGCTCTGTTGGGGATAAGGATGAGGGACGGTCATCCAAGGTGAAGGACGATCACCTGGCCAGGTACGACTGCCGGAAGTATCACGACATAGGACGAATGCCGGATGAAAAGGTCGACGATGGGGACGGCCATCGAATAAGCATGATGAAGGACGATCATCAAGAGGTGAAGGACGATCACCTAGCAGGGTACGGCTTCTCTCAGGGTTTATCATGACATAGGACGAATGCCAGATAACAAGATCAACGATGGGGACGACCATCGGATAGAATGATGAAGGAAGATCATCAAGAGGTGAAGGACGATCACCTAGCAGGGGACGGCTGCTAAAAAGATCACGACATAGGACGAATGTCGGATAGGAAGGGGTTCTAATGAATAGAGACTCCACTGGGGATGATGAAGGACGATCATCAAAAAGGTGAAGGACGATCACCTGGCAGGGTACGACTGCCGAAAGTATCATGACATAGGACGAATGTCAGATAGAAGAAAATCAATTATGTTGGGGAATGGTAAACACGGACGAGTGTCCGCATTCAAGAGATGAAAGGTATAAGTGTTTGACACTGTGTATAGATTAAAGATGTGGACGAGCATCCTTAAGACTATGATACGGACGAGTATCAGTGGAAATAAACGTTGACGCATGTTCAGAGATGATGATACGAACGAGTACCAACTGGTTAACAAAGAACACGGACGAGGGTTGATTCTGAGAGGATTTAAGTGGCGTATACAAGATACGGACGAGTATCTGTATGAGTAAAAGTGATGAGTGAGACATAGACGAGTGTCTAACTTGCTGTGGAGAGCATGACACAGACGGGTGTCGGAAAAAGTGTATTATAAACAAGTATATGGTTCCCAAGGTGTTTGTTTAGGCAACTATGCTGGGGGAGGTGACACGGACAGGTGTCAGGGAAGTGTGTAGATATATGTACACATGTGTTTGTGAATGCAAAGGGGACGCTTTGGCTTTCTGTTGGGAATATGACACAGACGAGTGTCAAGAAGCGTCTGTCATGTATAAGCATCTGTTTGTAGAGAGTGCTCGGGCGACTTTACTGGGGAACGAGGGCACGGATGAGTGCCCAAAGGAGCATGTATCTGCATTTGTGAGTGTGAAGGGAATGCTTTAATATTCTGTCGGGGAGTTTGAGAAGTATTTTGTATTTTGCTGATGGAATGTCAGTATTTACAAATGTTTGGTTCGACACATGGCTTATGATTATGCAATTATGTTTGGTTTTTGCCGTAATGCTCCGTATTAGACGGAATGCTACGCTCTGGGGGAAAATATGATGCGAATGTTATGATTATGCAAAGATATCGATCCGGGATTCGGATCCCGTTGCTGTGGAGATCTCTGGCTGATCTGCTTTGAAGTGGATATCCCAGCTGGGGGTGAGATCATTGGAAGATCTGATAAAATGATTCTGCTTGGGGAAATAGGTCACTGATTGACCTATCTTTGGTGATGAGGGGCCCAGCTGGGGTCTGCGGGAGCTTTCGTCACTCTGTTGTGAGATCTTCGGACATTGCTCTTCTGGATAGAGGCTGAAACTCTGCGGGGAGATGGTTCCCTGTCTAAAACTTGGCTGAGGAGGAATGATGGCTGACAACTCAGCTGGGGAGAAAGCAGCCCTGGCTTTGTTTGGAATATGTGCTGCGGAAATGGTGATTTGACAACTTGCTGAGGAGGAACTTTCATGCCCCATGCTGTGCTTTGAATACCTGCAATCCTATCATGATAAAGAAACGTACAAGTATCCCGAGGTATCCCTTACTGGATCCCATCATAGGATTTTAGACACTCCCAGGAGTAAGTATATTTCCTGTAAGTACGTATTTTTAGAAGGGAAGCATCTGTATTTATGCAATCAATATCTTAAGGACATCAAACATTTTGCAAACGAAAATAAAATATACGAGACGGAATATGACTGAAAATCTGATTTTATTAATTTATGTGCCCTGAATTGGCAAGATACAGTCAAAGAAACGGATCCCCTGAAATGAGGAAATCGTTACAAATTGGGAAACAAAAAGGTGTTGGCGATGTTGATGACGCTTCAAGGAGCTTCCCCTTTTGCTATGACTCGTATGACATTTGACATTCTTCTCATCTTGCTTTCTGAGGGAGGTTGATTCTGACCAATGCTTTAACCTTTCGAAGCTTGCCATGTTGTAAGCGATACAGATGAATTCAGGACGCAGTTGTTCGCTTATTCCCTTATTTTGCGTGGATTGCCCTTTCGGGTTTTCAATCCACCGGGATACCCATTTTTGCCTGAGTCATCCAATGCGGCTTTTCAACTCAGCGGGTGTACACATTTTTTTTTATTTTTTTATTTTCCCTTATTTTTGCCCGAGTCTTTTATTCTGTTTTTGACTCGCCGGGATGCCCTATTTTTGCCTGGACTTACATTCTGTTTTTACGTCCAGCGGGTCATTTTATGCGAAGTATTTTTTAACTGCATCTGAATTCACAGGGGACGGGAAGTCTTCACCATCCATAGTACTGAGCATCAAGGCTCCACCGGAGAAAACTTTCTTTACTATGAACGGACCATCATAATTCGGAGTCCACTTGCCCATGTGGTCTGTATGAGGAGGAAGTAGTCTTTTCAGCACAAGATCTCCCACTTGGTATTCCCGAAGCCTGACTTTCTGATCGAAGGCTTTCTTCATTCTCTTCTGATATAACTTCCCATGATAGATTGCAGCCAATATTTTTTCTTCAATCAGATTCAGTTGTTCGTATCGGGATCGGACCCATTCTGCCTCGTTCAGCTTAACATCCATTAGTACTCGTAAGGAGGGTAATTCAACTTCAACTGGTAGGACTGCCTCCATACCATACACAAGCTGATACGGTGTTGCCCCAGTGGATGTTCTGATTGACGTTCGGTACCCATGCAAGGCAAACGGTAGCATTTCATGCCAGTCTTTGTAGGTAACCACCATCTTTTGCACAATCTTCTTGATATTCTTGTTAGCTGCCTCAACAGCGCCATTCATCTTTGGCCTGTAAGGAGAAGAATTGTGGTGTTGGATCTTGAAGTCCCGGCATAGCTCTGCCATCATTTTTTTGTTTAAGTTGGAACCATTATCAGTAATGATTCGTTCGGGCACTCCATACCGACAGATGATGTCCCTCTTCAGGAATCGGGCTACCACTTGCCTGGTGACATTTGCATATGAAGCTGCTTCAACCCACTTGGTAAAATAGTCAATGGCTACCAGGATGAATATGTGGCCATTTGAAGCAGTTGGTTCAATCTTGCCAATCATATCAATGCCCCACATGGCAAAGGGCCAGGGTGAAGACATCACATTCAGGGGATTTGGAGGCACATGCACTTTATCCGCATAAATCTGGAATTTATGGCATTTCCTAGCATAAGCACAACAGTTTGCATCCATTGTGATCCAGTAATAGCCTGATCTTAGCAATTTTTTAGCCATGGCATGTCCTCCCGCATGGGTACCAAAGGATCCTTCGTGTACCTCGTGCATCAACAAGTCTGCTTCTGCCCTATCAACACATCTGAGAAGTACCATATCAAAGTTTCTCTTATACAGGGAACCATTAGTATTCAGGAAGAAACTACCAGCTAGCCTTCTTAATGTCTTCTTATCATTGGAAGATGCCCCAGGTGGGTATGTTTGATCCTCCAAGAAGCACTTAATGTCATGGAATCAAGGCTTATTATCTTTAACAACATCTGCTGAGAACACATATGCTGGTCTGTCAAGTCTGGATACTGCGATTCGAGGCACAAAGTTGGCCGCTTGAACTTTGATCATGGATGAAATGGTAGCCAGAGCATCCGCAAACTGATTCTCATCTCGAGGGATATACTCAAGCTTGACTGTTGTGAATAAAGTCAACAACCTCCTTGTATAATCTCGATAAGGTATCAGATGATCTTGGTGGGTGTACCATTTGCCGTTAGTTTGATTGATTACCAGAGCTGAATATCCGAAAACAGTCAAAGTCTTGATCCTGAGGTCAATGGCTTCCTCAAGACCCATAATACAAGCTTCGTATTCAGCTTCGTTGTTAGTGCAGTTAAAGGTGAGTTTTGCCGAGAAAGGCATGTGAACTCCCTTAGGTGTAATGAGTACTGCTCCAACACCACGACCATTCATATTAACAGCCCCATCAAACATCATGGTCCATTCTTCTTCTGGGTCAGGCCCTTCAGTGTGAATAGGCTCTTCATGATCTTTTGCTTTTATGAACATGATGTCTTCATTAGGGAAGTCAAATCTCATAGGCTGGTAATCATCAATGGGTTTCTCAGCAAGGTAATCAGACAATACACCGCCTTTGATGGCCTTCTGAGATGTGTACTGAATGTCATACTCTGTGAGGATCATTTGCCATCTTGCAACCCGTCCGGTAAGTGTTGGCTTCTCAAAAATGTACTTAACTGGATCCATCTTTGAGATCAATAAAGTAGTGTGAGTCAACATATACTGCCTTAGTCGGCGAGCAGCCCACGCTAAAGCACAGCAAGTTTTCTCGAGCAGTGAATAACGTTGTTCACAGTCGGTAAACTTTTTGCTTAGGTAGTATATTGCATACTCTTTTCGACCAGACCCGCCATGTTGGCCCAGCACACACCCCATTGACTCTCCTAATACTGTCAAGTACATGATTAGAGGTCTTCCTTCAACTGGAGGCATAAGGATCGGAGGCTCTTGTAAGTATTCCTTGATTTTGTCAAAAGCCCTCTGGCAATCTTCATTCCACCTGACTGTTTGTTCTTTTCTTAACAGTTTGAACAAAGGCTCACAGGTTGCTGTAAGGTGAGATATGAACCGTGAAATGTAGTTCAATCTTCCTAGAAACCCCCGAACCTCTTTTTCAGTCTTTGGTGCAGGCATTTCTTGAATGGCTTTAACTTTATCAGGGTCAACTTTAATCCCCTTTTCACTTACAATAAATCCCAGCAGTTTACCGGATCACACCCCGAATGTGCATTTGTTGGGGTTTAACTTTAGTTGGTACTTCCTCAAACGCTTGAATAGCTTCAACAGATTTACCAGGTGGTCTTCTTCGGTGAGGGACTTGGCAATCATGTCATCCACATAACATTCAATTTCTTTGTGGATCATGTCATGGAATAATGTTACCATAGCCCGTTGATAAGTGGCACCAGCATTCTTCAGTCCGAATGGCATCACCTTATAACAGAACATGCCCCAGGGTGTGATGAAAGTTGTCTTCTCCATGTCTTCAGGTGACATTTTGATCTGATTGTATCCCGAAAATCCATCTATGAAGGAGAAAACCGAGAACTGAGCCGTATTGTCGACCAATACATCAATGTGAGGTAAAGGGAAGTCATCTTTCGGGATGGCTCTGTTCAGATCCCGGTAATCCACACACATTCTCACCTTGCCATATTTCTTAGGCACAGGTACAATATTAGCAACCCACGGCGGATAGCTAGTCACAGCAAGGAAACCGGCATCCCACTGTTTTTGTACCTCTTCTTTTATCTTCATTGCCATATCTGGGCGAGTACGGTGCAACTTCTGTTTTACTGGTGGGCAATCTTCTTTTAGAGGCAGCTTGTGCATAACAATGTCGGTATCCAGACCTGGCATGTCCTGATAAGACCAAGCAAAAACATCCACATACTCCTGAAGCATGTCAATAAGTTGCTCTTTCACTGAATCTTGCAGACGGGTCCCGATCTTGACTTCCTTCAAGTCTTCTTCTATACCAAGATTAACCGTTTCGACCTCCTCCTGATGAGGAGTGATAGCCTTCTCCTCTTGTCCCAACAACCTGGCTAGCTCTTCAGGTAGTTCATAATCTTCTTCAACCCCTTCATCAGCTTGATTGATCGGGTTGTCAAAGTCATACGAAGTCATAGCAGTGTTGTTGTCGGTGCAGTCTGGAGGGCACTTTCTGCAAGGGTCGAGATTGGTTTATTTTAGTGATCAGTTTTATATTATTTAGAAAAAGTGAAAATGAAGTTATTTTATTCTGAAAAACATTGCCATTTTATTTTTGTACAAGAAGAAAAATGAAAAACAGTGAGCGGAAAAGAAAAAGACTCATTTGCAAAAGATGTCCTGATATTCATTAATTGATCTTTGCACAAAATACAAGATGGCCCGATTACAAAATGAGTCTTGACATCTTGGGCAAGATGCAAGACTTGATGCATGCTTTAAAATACAGGAAATAATAATTACTCTGCAGGAGTAACTCTTATAATTTCCTGGGAAGACCAGTTAAGGACCTGGCTCCCCGGGATCCTTGGACGTATCCAGCTCTCCAGGTTGCGGTCGCTTTCCTCCTCGTCTTCCAAATTTTTCACAGCATCCGGGGTGAGCATTCCCCCGCTGACAAACTTGGGCTCCTTTGCAGCCTCTGATTGATCTTGTTGAGTTGGTCTGTAACCCAACCCAAATCGGTCTTCTTTCTTTTCCACGGGCAGCAGCTTGCCCCAGCCTTGTATGGTACCTTCCTCGACAACCTTCCGGGCTTGCTGGTACGATGTTATAGAAGTTCCCAGTACAACAGATGCTTCATTAATGTTGAGGGCTTCAAACCCTTGACTCATGGTTTCATGGATTTCTCCATCCATCTCAATGTACTTATACGTAGCCAGCTGGCTAACAAAAATGTCCTCCTCCCCACAGATGGTGATGATCTGGCCTTCCCACTCGAATTTTAACTTCTTGTGAAGGGTAAACGTAACAGCGCCAGCGGCGTGGATCCAGGGTCTACCCAACAAACAGCTGTAGGCTGGCTGAATGTCCATCACAAAGAAGGTAGTTTTGAAGGTCTGCGGGCCAATCATCACAGGCAAATCAATCTCTCCAAGCACTGATCTTTTAGAGCCATCAAATGCTCTCACCACCAAATTACTCGGACGTAGTGCCAAGCCATCATACTCCAGCTTCACTAAGGCCTTCTTTGGTAGAACATTGAGTGACGACCCAGTGTCCACCAGTACATGAGACAGAACAGCACCCTTGCATTCCAAGGTGATATGCAAAGCCTTATTATGGTTGCGTCCCTCCGTTGTTAAGTCAGCATTGGTGAAGCCCAGTCCATGACTGGTGTTGACATTTGCCACCACAGTTTCTAGCTGATTAACAGTAATCTCCTCTGGCACGTATGCTGCGTGCAGGACTTTCAACAATGCGTTCCTGTGAGCTTCGAAACACATCAATAGCGATAATATGGAGATTTTGGAGGGCGTTTGGTGAAGCTGGTCCACCACCTTGTAATCACTCCTTTTTATGATTCTCATGAACTCATCTACATCTTGTTCAAAAGATGTCTTCTGAGTTTCTTTGGCAGTTGGCTCTTCAGATATCACACTCTTTCCTTTTGCTTTGGCAGCAGCTTCTGCTTCAACATTAGGTCTTTGTGTTTGTGAGGAAAAAAGGCGTCCGCTTCTGGTGAAGCCTCCGCCTCCCCCAACATTATCAACTTGTGGAGAAGAGGTCGATGAATCCAGAGTGATTTTCTCCCCGTTGCAGTAGAGATCAGAGCCATAATGCCAAGGTATGGCATTACTGCTTTCATAAGGAACTGGTCCAGGTACCATAATGGTGACTGGACTGATTGCTGCAGAGGAGGGTACCGTAACTGTGTGCGGATCATAGTAAATTGTGACTGGTGATCTGGCAGGAGGTGCCATGGTTTGTTGTTGAAAATTGCTGTTGGGAGGAACATTTGATGGGTCATAGTAGATTGTAACTACTGAGACATCTTCATTAATTTTTGCTGGCGTTGTAGAAGATTCTGCTAATAAAATGGATGTTGATGTTGTAGAAGAAATGGTTGTTGAAATTTGACTTGTTGAAATGATGGACGGAGTAATTGCTGATGATATTGATGAATCGGTAGGGATGATTGTTGTTGTTGTTGTAGAAGAATCGGGAACTGTTTTAAAGGAATTGCTGGGTTTGTAGGCGCCGTTGTTGAGATTTGAAGGATACCATCCTTAATAAGACCATCTATGCCGCTTCTCAAATTTTCACACCCGTTGACTGCAATGTTGCAATACCCACAACCGAGCTCACACCCGGGGAACACTTGGCACTCTATAAGCTGAGCTTTAATTTCGACCAAAGGTGTTCGAATTTGTGCAACACTGGTGATCAAGGTAGATGGTTTGTCTTCCTCAATGGCATTAATCCTTGGCCCGCCATGATTAGGCATAGGATTTCTGTTGACATTCGGAGGAGGTGCAAAGTTGAGGGCTTTAGAATCCACCAGATCTTGGACTTTCATTTGTAAGGCCCTGCATTTTTCAGTACTATGACCAGGTGCATTGGAGTGGAAAGCACACCTGGCGTTGACATCATAATTCTTTGGGAGATTGAGGGGGTCTGGTGGTGCCAACGTCCTTAACTCAACCAAGTTAAGCTTCAGGAGTTGTGGCAATAAGGCAGCATAAGGCATAGGGATAGGGTCAATCACCCTGTTTGCCTGGGATGGTCTTTGTTGGAAGGGTCGCTGTTGTTGATTGCTATTGTTGTTGTTGTAGGTTCTCTATTGCGGATACTGAACTTGTTGTTGATACTGTGGTTGTTGCTGAGGATATACTGATTGTTGAGGGATCGGAGCTGGAATGGTAACAGCTGCTACTGATCTGTGGACATACTGAGGTCTGCCCCTGTTTGTATGGATGGAATTGGTCTCACCGGCTCTTCGGGGTCCCACAAAAGGCTTCTTGGGATTACTGGAGGAACTTGCACCACTATCAGAAATTTTGCCCATTTTTAATAGGCTCTCAATCCTTTCACCAGCTATAACCACATCTGCAAAGCTGGTAGAGGAAAAGGCAGTCAATCTATCAATATAGGTTCCTTGCAGAGTATTCATGAACATGTCAACCATTTCTCTTTCCGACATGGGAGGTTGAACAGCAGCAGCAAGCTGTCTCCACCTTTGGGCATATTCCCTAAAGCTTTCTCTGGAAGACTGAGACATTCCCATCAGAAGGGTCCTGTTAGGAGCCATGTCCAGATTGTATTGATATTGCCTGATGAAAGCTTCAGCTAAGTCCTTCCAGCATCTAATGGTAGCTCTGGTCAAGTGTGAATACCATTCCCTTGAAGCCCCAGTCAGACTGTCTTCAAAGTAGAACATCCACATCTTTTCATCCATGGTATAAGCTTTAAGTCTTCCCAAGAAAGACTGCAGGTGAGTTCGCGGACAAGAGGTTCCATTGTATTTCTCAAAGCACGGGGGTTTGAATTTGTGGGGAATTCTCACCCCATCCACTAGCCCCATATCCATTACATCGAAGCCCAAGGAATTCTGAGACTCCAAAGACCTCAACTTCTCAGCAATTTCATCCAACCTCCTATCATAGACTTCATCCCCAGCTCCCATAACAGTAAACTGCTCTTCTTGGGGATCTTCTTGCAAGATTATCCCCCCAGCAGTATTTCATTGCACATTTCTAGGGATGTTGACTTCCGGATCCAAATGAGGTCCAAATACTGGTGGATTAATATGAGGATGGCCCCGCTCATTGTTGCTAGTTCCTCCAGTTCCAGGATGGGGTTCCTCGGGAGTTTGTCTTTCCACCAGTTCCCTTAGCCTTTCTTGACTCTGGGCCAAGCCAGTCATCACAGCCATGAATTGAGTCATTTGGTTCCTCATCTCCACTCTTTCATTAGCCATCTGAGTTCTGACCTCAGTCAGGTCCTGCTGTACTTGCTCCATTTGGATACCATGAAGGTTGTTGCGAGTAGGGTACCGGTGCGTGCGGTTGACAGGGAACACTCGGCGACGAGCAATATTTCCTGAGATCACAACAAGGTTAGAAACAAAGATAATAACAAAACCTACAAAACGAAACAAAAGTTAGTATACAATGCAGTATGCTTATTTGTTTTCCAAGGTATCCGGCTTGGTTCTTGGTTTTGACCTTTCCAGACCTCGAGGAGGATGCTTTGATGTTGCTGAGAAAAGAAGCCCAATGAAAACAAACTAATATATTACAAATGTTGAACAATACATAGTCTATTTTACAACACATGCCCCTGGAGGGTCAAAATACAAAAAGAGAAAAGTACATCAAATGGAAATGAACAACAAGCAAAGAACTCAAACATCCAATCCAAACTCATCCTCTCTGACCTCCTTCAGGAGTGCCTCAGTCACTGGACCAACTGGGTGCTCTGTAATGGTCCTAATGAGGAGGTTCCTGGTAGCAATGGCAGTAGTCAGCTTCTTATGCTTGTCCTGGTCTTTTGATCTCTTCAATCCAGCTCTGAGCTTCAACTCTGATATCTCCTTTTGGGCTGCCAACAAAGCTTCCTGCTGCTTCTTTTCATTGGCCTCTAACTGTTCAATCTTGGCTTGAGTTTTCTGATCTTCTTGTGTCCGGGCTTCAGTGATCCTGACCCACCTAGCCTGACTTTCTTGCAGATAGAGCTCAGTCCTAGCCTTATGAATCTTGGCCTCTTTACAGGCATTCTTCAGTATTTGCTCCCCAGCCCTTGCTTTCCTGATGTAGTCCTCTGTCTTCTCAATTTTGGCAAGATGCTCCACCCTGAGCTTTTCCAATCTCTCAATATCCAGACGACCATCACTCCTTTCCCAAAGGGTCTTCTTCAAAGCCTGAGACAGATTCTCATTCCTTTCCTTCAGCTTCTCAAATTCTTCTAGGCTGACAGTTTCTGCAGGTTGTACTGTAGAGGCTCCAGGTGTGTCCTCCAAGGTGAAGGGCATTCCAGTAATCTGAGCTCTAGCATGGGACCAGTCATAGTACTGAGCTGAAGCAACATTATTACACCTTCCTAGAATAGCCATCCCTTTTGTATGGATGTTGTCCCAAGCCCAAGATGCTTGTCTGACAATAGCTGAATTAGGTTTTACTTCACAATATAGGGTCTCAGCTAAATCTTGCACTCTAGGAGGGTGAACCAAAGCATAGTCCAGTTGTCTCTTAAACAACAAAGGATTGTAGTTGATGCAACCCTTTACTCCTATCAGAGGTACATTTGGGTACTGTCCACAGCTGGTGATAATGTCCTTGCCTTTGGTACTCTGGGTGCACCATCTGATATCATCTGAAGTCAAAGCAATGAGCCTCTTGGCCCAATTCTTCTGTTGGTGAGGGTTCAAGAAAGCATCTGACTTAGGTAGGTGTCTGAGCAGCCAGGTGTGAAACAAAGGAGCACAACATCTCACTAACTTCCCCCTTTGTTTCTCATTCCTCTGATGGATGGAGTAATAGAAATCTCCCAGCAATGTGGGTACTGGGTTCTTCAGAAGAAACAGATGTATGGCATTCTTGCTGACAAATTTGGGCTCATCTACAAACAGTATAACCCCATATATGCTGAGGGCTAACAGTGCACAAACTGCCCTCCATTCTCCCAATGAAGCCCTCAGGATGGCCTGAGAAATCAAGAAGTCCAAGTGCAAACCCGGGATCCCAGCTTTTGTTGTCATATTTTACTCAATCAAAGTAGGCTCCAGGTACAATGCTTTTGCTATTTCTCCATTGTTGGGAAAAGTCATTTCTGGGTTGAAAGGGAGTCCACCCCTGATAGGTACCCCAATCAATGAGGAAAATTCTTCCAGTAGAGGCCCTAACTGAAAGTCTGGGAAGGTGAAGCATCTCAAAGGAGGGTCATAAAACTGCAAGCAAGTGTGGATCATGCTCCTCTGAGAAGGGTCAAGGTCCATAACCATATCCAGGATACCTCCATAGTGCTCTCTAAACAATGGGATGTGGTCAGGGGTGATAAGTTACTGGACTTGCCTGATGCCAGTCAGCACAGGCTCAAAGAAATGGTAAGATATGTTACTCTTCCTGGGAGTAGTCATAAATGCTGAAGAGGAGGAAGATAGGTGCTGATGAAGATCAAGACTGATACTGGAGATGAGCCACTGATAGGCTGATGTTGGTGATGATGAGAATAGCTGAAGCAGATAACTGATGAAGCAGAGGTCTACGCAGAAGAAGGGGTCAAAATCAAGCCAGGTATAATGTGGATACTCTGAAAAACAAACAAATGTTAAATGATGCAATGATGAAGTATGCAAATGATATGCAAGGGTTTATGATCAAGCTGGATCTGATTATCTGTCTTGATATATAAGGCCCATGTATGTTCAAGAAGTCCAGATGGAGGTTCAGAAATCCAGTAACCAAGGTGGGGGACTCAAATAAAGAGTCACATGTCCAGGGTTAAATCACAAGTACTGTCCAAAATGAGGTACTCTTAAACAAAACAAGTAACAGGGTATGATGTGGCCAAGGGTACCTGCAAACCTGTAAACAGCCCAACCCCCTCACAGGTAATGTTCTAAAACAAGGATCCTCAGACTTGGATCAGTTATGAGAAGTGTAAACACTTCTAACCCGGAGGTACAGTGTTTATAATAACCATAAAAGATCCTCCTCTAATTCACCTCAGTTTCTGAAGGTCATAATAAAGGTCATCCAGACTTAGCAGGCTTCCCAGATAGCCCTAGCACTACAGGAAATCTGTAGCACAGAGTTCTCAAGAAGAAACCCACATCTGAACCGTGTTTCATATTCCCGCACCAGACCGAAATGGAATGGGAAAGAACATGAACCACTCTAGCCTAGGTGTCACTCAGGTCCCAGGTATAGGACCTTAAACTCTCAATGGAACCCCACCCACCAAAACAGAAACCAGATCCAGCAATGATAATAATAGTATGAAATATGAAAGACTGTAAAAGGAAAGCAATAAATAAAGTTGTACATAAAGCAGTAAATAAAGCAAATAAATAAACACAATTAGCACATAACACCCCAGTAAACACAAATCAAACAAGCGCTAGGAGGAACCCACAAAAAGAACCAGAAGCCCTGGTTACAACATAAGGCATTCCCCAGCAGAGTCGCCAAGCTGTCGCTCCCACCAAAATGACACCTGGTCAAGAGGGGTACAGACGCGAATGGTCAGTGAAAAGAGAGAATGAATAGAGTCGCCAGCTAGGCATTTTTATCCTGAAGGAAAGGTAATGCTGCATAAACCTAAGAAAAGATGGATAAGACGGTCGCGAACCAGAGAAACTGAGAAAGGGGGTTGGTTACAACCTGGGAAGGTATTAGCACCCAGATTGTCCGTCGTACTCGACGGGATCCACGCTTGAAAGATTTGTGTTTGAAAGGGGTAGTGTCAGTGCTATCTGTGTATCAAAGTTGGAAAGAATGCAAGTGTCAGTGCTGGAAGAAAGTGAAGTGAAATATGTGAAGTGTCAGTGTAAGAACATGAGTGCAAAGCCCAAGATAATGAGGCTTAAAAGAAAATACTGAAAGAGGGGGGAATATACAGGGACTTTTGTTCGATAACTGTTAAGTTATGCCTACGTATCCTCTCGTGCAATGAGGAAGTCAGAACACCGTAGTTCAACTCAAAGAGACTGAAAGATAAATTGACTGATGAACTGCTCACTTGTCTATGCTCAAGTGTATGACCTGTCTGGCTCAGGTGCAAACTGTCTTGCATTAGACGGAAGAAGCAAGTTCTCGTTTGTGAGTGAAGATGATGAGAAAAGAATCCCGGAGGAGACGATTATTGTTTGTTTTTGTGTTTTCAATATTTTATTGCTTTTTGGAGTTTGTCATAAGAAAATGAGCTTAAGCCTAAGCCAAGGGTTAGTAAACTCATCACATCCTCCCTCTGATTAGGGGTAATGAGAATACCTTAAGTATGAAGTAAGCACCTCACACTTAATCTCCATGGTGTAGGATTAAGGTCATTAACCTACTTGCAATTATTAGATGTTTTTGAGTTTTTGTTTAGTGTTAAGTAATGAGTTTAAGCCATAATCAAGGATTTAATGGACTCATTACACCATCCTAATAGAAGGATAATAGATGAGAGCATTTAAGCTGAGGAAGGCTCCTCAACTTAATCCATGATTAGGGATTAACCTCATGACAAAACAAAGCCTTTATTAAATGGATTTTAGTTAATGATAAGGTTAAGAAGTGGATTTCATGGTTTGTAAGACAACTTGAGGGGGACTTGTCCATTAACACTAGGGTTAGTCCTTCTTAACCAATTAAGGAAGAATTAGAACCCTAATGCAAGGCCCAAGTTACAAGCTTAATGTCTTAGTGATTATTAGATGGATTGATTAAAGGATTTAAACACATTAAGGGTTTAACACTTAGGATTAAAGTTATACACTCCACCCTAATAGAAGGATGCAGGCATAAGCTTAATCACAAAGCCTTAAAACCTTTAAGGTTTAGTCCTTGATTAAGAGATGAGAAGAGAAGACTCAAAGATGACACAAAGGTAAAACTAATGGGGGGACTAATCAAACCCTAATTGTTATCATACTTGGAGATCCTATGGTTTATGAGGCTTGCAAAAGATCTTCAAGAGAAAAGCCATCAAGGAAGAAGCAGATGAAAGGAGATAGATGCAAAAAGAAGCAAGACAACTTGCTTCTCTTAAGAAGGAAAGTTGCTTGAAGGAGGAAGATGAGAGAGAGACATGAATGAGCAAGCTCACTCTAAAACACAAGATAAAATGCAGCAATGATGCATAAGAGAGATGAGAAGAGATTATGAGAAATGAAGGCAAATTCACTTCTCAATGACTTACCACCTGAAAAGTTAGTAACAAGGAAGTGAAATGAAGTGAAAATGAGATGAATGTAATGATGCAAACCAAATTCAGAAGCATAAACATGATTTTAATAATGCTAAGAGATGATGCAAACACATACCAAGAGTGGTGGATGATCATACAAGGATGAGGATGCAAATGAAGCATGTTTTGGACCATGAAAGTTCATGAAAGTTTATGTAATGAAATGAATGCACAACATGGCAAATGAAAGATGCAATGATCAAACATGATTCTAATATGTCCTAAGATGTCTTATATGTCATGAGGATGCACAAAATGTCATGGCAAGTTCATGAATGCAAGCATATGAGAGATAGATGCAAAGGAAGGCAAGAATTAGGGTTTACATACAATATGCAATGCAAAATTCAAAACCAGAAGCAATTGACAAGATAAAAAATTGAAAATGGGATCAAAGGAACCCTAACCCTACACAAGTTCAATGCCCAAAGGAGGGGACCTAAGTCTTAACCTAGTGGGAGTTATGATTTTCCCAAGTCAACTAGGGTTTCAAGGCACTTCAAAAGGAAAAATGCTCATCAAATTTAAAATGAAAGATAAATTCAAACCAATTTTACCCTAGAAACTACATGCTATGAAGAATGCAATGCAAGAAGAACCATCATCAAACTCTTCATGGTTAGGCAGAATGAATTTTTCTAAGTTAGAACAAAAATATTGCCTTTAAATAACTTTTATTCCAATGAAAAAATGTCAAAATAGGTCAAGAACCAAAAAGAAATTTGTTTGAAGAGTTTGATAATGTTTCTAAATATGTTAAAATGCAATGTGAATTTTTTTGTGATTTTTAAATACCTAAATGCATTTTTAATTAATTAATTTTTATTAACTAATTAAAAATAAACACTTAAATGATTTAAAAATAATTTTTGATGCAAAAAATAAAAATAAAAATATTTTTGGGTTCTGAAAATTAATAAAAGGTTTGACAAACAATTTCAGAATTTTTTAATGTGTTTTGCTATTTTTAAAAATTTGTGGAAATAAAATACAAATAAAATGAAATAAGATTAAATAAATGGAAAAGTATGCTGGTTGGAGGGTCAGGATCTAATCTAGGCCTGAAAAGTTTGACCTGGCGCGCATCTGGACGGCCCAGGTTCAAACCTGCCTAAACCTAATTAATTATTTAATTAATCCTGATTAATGGTTAATGAGAGGATCTGGTCCACACAAACACGCGCGGGAAGGCCCATCTGATGGCTCACATTCAAAACTGGCTTAAACCCTAATTAGGGTTAATGACTTTCAGACGGCCGGAACAGTGGTTCCGGTCGTCTTCTCCGACGAACCTAAAACCCTAGCTTTTTCTACAGGTCATCAAACTCCAAATTTCTTTCACCAAAATGATCCTCACATCAATCTAAACCTAAACCCTCACCTAAAACTCATTTATTTCATTTCATAAGCATGAATCGAAGAAAAATATGAAACACGGGCAAAAGTTCAGAGACTTCATACGTGGTGGTTTCTTCACCATTTTCAAAAGTAAACACATCCCCATGATCAGGGGAGCATACAAAATCATAAAAGAACTTAAAAACTAGCTTCTGGAAAAAAAGTTCTTAATGCTACCTGAGATGAAGACTCTCTGATTCTGAGCTTTTTGGACTCTCCCTTTGTGCAAACCCACTTCTTTGAACACCCTGATGATGAAATGAAGCTCAGAAGGCTTTGATAGTGGCTGGTTTGAATGCTTCAGTTCTGGTGTAGCAGAAATGGAGGTTTGTATGTGGGGTGATTCAGGCTGCTTTGAGGGTTGATTCTTGTTCAGTGAGTGATATATGATTTGTTGGTTAAGAAATTTTGGAGTTTTGATGGCTGTGTGAAGAGTTTCGAAGAGGAGAAGTTTTTGACAGTTTTTGGGAATGCTGGATTGTGGGAGGTTACTGGCTTGTGTGTGGTGTGTTTTATGATCCTTATACAAATCCTAAGTTATTGGAATGAGTCACAAGACGTGACATGCACTGTGGGAATGGCATGGGGCAATTGGCCAAAAAGTCAATGTTAGGTGTACTTCAAGCATGGGCCATGGCAGAAGAAATCTAAAGGGTGTATTTGCCTCAGCTGAGTTTGAGGATGACCCTTGGATGGTTTATGATGGACTGCAACACTTGGGTTGCAGAATAGCATGTGTTTTGCCAATTTTCAACTTTGTGCATCTTGTGATTTTTGGTCATGGACATGTCTCATTCCTTGGGCAATATGCAGCAAAATGCACCATATAATGTTGCTATGACACTTTGATATTGATTAGAGATCAAACAAAACCATAGGAACCCTTCTTGCAAGATTTCCCTCTTTGTGACTTTTATGAAAAATGGCTTATGATACTTGGAATTCAAGGCATGAAAGTGAGAAATTCTTTAGGCAAATCTGAATTATGGACCATGAATTATGTTTGTGTAATTCTTAGAAGTTGATTTGAAGTCACATTTTGCCTTGCCACAAGAATTTGCAAATTTCCCTCTTTGGTACAAAAGTGAAAAATTAGTGATTTTGTCCAACTTTGCAAGGCCATAACTTTTGATCTAAAATGAATTAGAATGAGTTCTTGTACTTTTTGAAAATGGGAGGATCCAATCTACAACTTTCATGACCAAAGATTTTTCATTTGAAGCATTTTTGAATCAAAAAGAGGAGGTTGAAAAACTTTCCCAAAATGGCAAGTTTACATTATAAGTCACTTTCCCAAAAAGGCAACTTTGCAAATGGCTTGAAATTCTTCAATTTTGTGAACTTCTAACATCTTCTATGATCAAATAAAGATCATACACATTCAAAATGATGGAGGAACCCCTTTGGTTGGGTTATTGGAGGTCTCAGATGCCCTGATTTTGCACTGACTTGCTCAAGAAGTCATCTTGTGATCAGATGCCTTCCCCATTGAATTTCTTCATGAAAATTGATATGCATTATCCTAATAACATATAGAGAAAAATAGAAACAAGAATGACCAAAAAATTTGGAGTTATGGCCTTTGAAACCAAAACCCTAATTTTAGGTCATCTGTGCAGTTAAACCTGTCTCTGCTTCCATGCCTTTCTCAGTTCTTGTGATTCTTTGACTTCCTTGACCTTGTGGGGATATAATATGATGCTTGAACATACATGGACCCCTTTTAAGTGATTGATGACCTTTGGAGTGGCTCAAATGGCTCAAGGATGGCTCAAGTCAAAAACCCTAGATGCAGATGGCTTAGAACCAATGCAGTGAAGCAAACATGCAATATAAGATGATATGATTGAACTTATGCAAAATGAAAAGATCATAAGCCATGGTGAAATGAGTGAGGGCAAATTTGGGGTGTTTACACGTCCATAATACCATCTAAGTTAGGAAACAAGACAATCCCACGAATGAGCAAAGCGAGAATAGCCTCAAATGCATCCTTATGACCCAAAGTAAGAGAAGTAAAAGCTTTCCCCATTAAGAACTTGGCATTAATACCACGGACACTACCTTTTGGAAGAAATTTCCCATTAAGATCGGACTCCTTGAGAAAAAGGGCTTTGGCGATGACTTTGGTCGTAAGCTCCTTCTCTAAACCACTGAAAAGAAACTCCTTGTCCAAAATAGGTAAACCCATCCAATGAGAGTACTCCTCCAAAGTCGGCATAAGCTGATAATCAGGAAAGGTGTAACAATGATGCAACAAATCATAAAACTGAGCCAAGGTAGGGAGAATCCCCTATGGTACATCGGTATCCAAAATAAACAAGAGATTTCCATAACATTCCCTGAACTCCTGGGTGTCAACCACCAATGCTCCTAGCTTTCTTAGCTCTACTAGATCAGGATTCTTGAAGTTTTACTTCTTTGTGTTCCTTCTTTCAAAATTCATAACCATAAACATCTGAATTTTTGCAAAAATACCTATGAGTCCCTTGAAATCTCAAGAACAATGCTCATGAATGCATGAATGCATGTATGCAACAACCATAAACAAGATCACACAAAGCACATGGGTATAGGTTCTGAGTCACGAGCATGAAGTCAAGGTAGCATAACACCAACCCACATAGGTAAGTACTAAGGTTTTGTCTTCATTGTACCTGCAGAAAACCAAAAGGGTGCTAACAGAGGTTCCCTGAGTTAATAGCCATCTTTAGAATATTATCGGTATGTTGGATTACTCCCCAACCGATAACATTCTTAAAATAGACCTCGTCCAAGTGTAGTATCGTGTGACAACCACCTTAGGTTTACACCCGAATAGTTTTCGCACTACGTTCTGAAATTGGCTTGGATGGGTTAAAGGATCTAAGGTCCTCAGTATGATCAGCTTAAGGTCAAAAAATAATGCCACATATGATTAATCATCATGACATTGATAGTCCAAGAGAGCCTAACTGAGTGGAGATTATCAAATTGATATAGCTTTGGACTACTCCATCTCTTATCGCTTCGAATATCGCCATCCTATCATAAGTTCAACTCAGATCTGGGTTAGAATCTATCTCACTCACAGAGGATCACCAAAACCGAAACAAAACAAACAAATAACAAACAAATCAAACCAAAGAAGTAAATAAATCAAAGTAGGCCGAATCCACTTAGAGATTACTCCCCAACAGAGTCGCCACTTTTCTGTAGCAGTAAAATCATGAGTGTAAGCTATTAGTTAACT
This sequence comes from Lathyrus aphaca, assembly GCA_963966055.1. Lineage (NCBI taxonomy): Eukaryota > Viridiplantae > Streptophyta > Magnoliopsida > Fabales > Fabaceae > Lathyrus > Lathyrus aphaca. Next base: position 434,514,230 of record OZ014525.1, on the reverse strand, counting down.
TAATTCAAGGTAAATAGAGTTGCCACCACGCTTTTATTTTGTTCCAAGAGGAAAAGGAAAAAGAGAGAATAAATCCTAATGAATCTAAAAGTAAAAAGCTAAAGAAACACAACAGAGAAACAAGTAAGGGGATAGGTTACACAATGGGAAGGTTTTACGCACCCAAAATGTCCTTGGTACTCCACGGGAGCCCTTTGAAAAATTTATTGCTTTTGGTTTGAAAGAAGTTTGTTAAATGAGAGTGGAGGGATGAGAAAAGAAATATTTTTAATAATTTTGTGTTTGGAGAGGTTTACCACCTCATGCCTACGTACCCACAAAGTGCAATGCGAGATCAAAACCCCGTAGTTCGTGGTACAAATAGTGAAAAGGGTGAGATGTAATTAATTTTATTAAGTGAAGAGAATTTGTCATCTTCAAGTGGATGGCCAAACAAACTACCATGAGAATGAAGGCATGGACTCATACATCAGTATGGGGGGGCTCCAACTCGGATAAAATCAAAGAGTATGCCACTAAACCCCCACAAATGACAAGAGACTCAATTACATCAAACTACAACCATGGAGATTGAAAGACTTGCACCCGACTAAAGAATAATGACTCATAATCAGCACTCTTTTAAAAAAAATAAACAAAAATGCACAAAGGCACAAAACAACTTGAATGAGTTTTATTCTTTTTATTTTTTGAATTAAGGTCAACATTATTAGATTCATTGATTTTAAAAGAAAAGAAAAAGAGTAAAAGCCACTTGACAAAAGTCAAGGTTTTGTTTATTTAAAGAGGTGATGATTTAAAAAGAAGGAATCCTTTGAAAAAGGGAGAAGATTTTGAAAATTAAAGAATGAGAGGAGATGAAGGGACTATCCTAAAAAAAAGGAGATAAGGGAAGAAAGATCTAACCAAACTTGATGATACTTCAAATTATAAGCATAAGAAATTCATCCTTATAAGCTAGCGAATGGCCAAATAAAGGCAAGTTCCAACTTCATGAAGGTTAAGGCAAAGGAAATGTGTCCTAAGAATCTAAGTCCAAATCTTCATTCCAAAGCCAATGATAGTAACCAATAGTCCATAAATTAAAGTCACAAGTTTTTAGAATTTTAATCCTTTATTAATGTTTTTGTGTCCAAATGGACAAATGGAAAATCAACAACAAAATAAGAGCAAATAATAAACATGATATGGATGAATAAAGCATAATAAAATAAAATAAAATAAAAGCAATAAAAGTGCAAGAATTTAAATGTTAGTAGAAAAAGCAATTAAAGTGTGAGAATATAAAATAATAATAATAATAATAATAATAGTATAATAATATTTACATAAGAGTGGTATGGTGAACTTAATCAACCACAACCAAAAGAGTAACCAAAATCGAAAGGCAACCATATCCGCTTAGCATCTTACACTATAGTGATTAATCAAGGCAAACTGAACCGAATTCAATGAAATTTGAAAGACGATTGGGAGACCCAAAGCACCTAAGCATCAAACATTCATAAGTCTCGATTCTTAATGCAATATTATTAATCACTTTGGGATTACGCGATCAACAAGAGATCTGGTCCACGAAAGTGCAAGTACCCAATTAGATTTTTATTCCGAATTAGGGACAAATTTAGGTCTACGTTAAGCAATCGCCGATAATTTACGAAGTAATTACCCTACAAATGAGGCCGGCCACCACCAATTAAGGTGCATAATGTTAGTGCTAATGCATGCGAGATAAACGATATGTAAATCGCTATCCGGACGCAATACCACACAAAACTAAAGGTGAATACCAAATTGAGCCGCACTCATGGTATTCTTCCATCCTTAAGTTCAATCACTCATCTCGGTGGTTTCAAGCATGAAAATGTATCACTAACGCAAAGTACCTTAAATGAACTGAGTAATCCACTTAAAGGTAGTTTTGAATTAATGAACATTAATTACTCTAATATACACCCAAAGTTCATTGAAATTAAGGAGAAATCACTCCCAAAAGTGCTTCTCAAGGTAAAAATAAAAAGGAGGAAGAAGGAGAAGAAAGAGGAACCAAAAAGGGGCTTGAAACAAGCCAAAAACACCATTCTGACTTGCGTTAACCGGTTAACGCAGGCAAAACCTGTGCAGTTTTGAAGATGGTTAACTGGTTAACCATTCGGAATGGTTAACCGGTTAACGTTGTACCAGAAGCAGAAAAATGCAGAAAATTCAGCATGATCCATTTTGAAACCTTTCCTCAAACATTTAATGATCATGATATGAATTTGCACGAATTTTAAAATCAAAATACAGTGGAATCCCTACGATCAAACAACAAATAAAGATCAAAAGGATCTAGACACAAAGGCACCAAAGATCTACATCTTGAATGTTGATGGTGAATATGGGTTTATGGAGAAAGATGAATTACCAAAAGAACTTCTTTAAATTGGACCAAATCAAGCTAGATCTTGCTGAAATTAATGAACAAGAGAAGGAAAGGATGAAGGTTTAGCTCAAGTTAGTCAAGAATTCAATGTGAATTCTTGATAACTTCAAAAGAAAGAAAATGAGCTTTAGTGAATTTTTGGTTTTGGGAGAATGTTTTGCAAGGGGTTTTTTTGGCTATCAAAAGCTTGGTGAATGAATGAAATTATGGTCCTATTTAAAGTATTTAGGTATGGGAATTAGTTGGAATGGAGCTTTCTTTGGTAATTAAAATTAGGCTTGGTAATTTCAATTTTGGTGGGAAATGGAAAAGAGTGGTGATTAATGAAGGTTTATGGTAGGAAATGATCAAAGTGATGTAGAGAAATCAGAAGCCAATGGATCTAGAATACTCCAATTAAATCAATGATCTAAGGGTGCTGAATTTGAATAAAATATTCAAATTTCGCACTGGTTAACCGGTTAACCAAACCAAAATTTGAATATTTTATTCAAATGAGGTTGCTTGGTTGTTGTGGCCCGATTCTTTTTGTAAGTCGAAGAAGGCATGGAAATAAACACATGAACCTTGGAAATCCTTTGAATGAATCAATTAATTTGGGAAATCCTTGATCAGATAATTTTGAATTATTTGCGGATCAACTTCGACTTCTGTCTGTGAAATTTTACTCGAGCTGCAGGACTGCTATTTTTGGCATTTTCAATGGTTCCTCTTCCTGAAAAAGGTTAGTGTAAATACCCAAAATTTTCCCTCACTAAGTTCACACCATGGCTTGTGATCTTTCTCATTTGCATTAGTTCAATCATATCACATCATATTGCATTTTTGCTTCACTACATTGGTTCAAGTCATCTGCATCTAGCACTAGTGCAGAAATGACTTTTTACATCGGGCGAAATTGACTTTTTACATCGGTTCCGAGTCCGATGTAAAGGCAGCCGATGTAATAAGTCATAGACATTTTACATCGGTTTTAGGACCGATGTAAAAAATATATCAACCACATCGGTTAATTTTTAAGTCTGATGTAAAAAAAAAATATAATTTTTTTTTCTAATGTAAAAGGGACTTTTTACATCGGTTGGTAGATAAAACTGATGTAATAGCCAACCTATTACATCGGTGCCTTCAAATAACCGATGTAAAAAGTGTGCCATACAGGGTACTTTTTACATCGGTTCCCCTTTCGCCCGATGTAAAAAGTGTGCCATAGAGGGTACTTTTTACATCGGTTCCCCTTTCGCCCGATGTAAAAAGTGTGCCATACAGGGTACTTTTTACATCGGTTATCAGTTCGCCCGATGTAAAAAGTGTGCCATATAGTACTTTTTACATCGGTTATCCTTTCGCCCGATGTAAAAAGTACTGTAGAAAATTTATATAATTTTACTATTTTTTAGCAGTTCCTGTAAATTTTTTGGTACCTAATTATTTAGCAATTCCTGTAAAAAAATTTGGTACCTAATATTTCCTTCACATAGACCATATATTTTTAGGTCGCTATTTTCATATATTTCTCACCAATATTCAATAAACCAAATATCTAGTACACATATATTCTTCCAAATGTACAAGTACACATAATGTTCTTCCAAATGTACTAGTATACACATATAATCATCTCAATATATATGAGGTTTATACTAAAATTTACTACTACAACAACAACAACAACAAATACACATTCAACCAATATTTCCCCCACTTGAATCAAATTTCCTGAAAATAAATAATAACACCAATTAACCAAAAGACAACACCAAAGTCAATATCTTCAAATAGAGAATTCTATATATCTTACCAGATAAAGCTTAACTTTTATACAACTCAAAGAAACATGTTGCCCAACGGAGTCGCAAATCATACAAATCATCTTCTTTTAATTCTGTTGGGTCATTAAATACCTACAACACATAAATAACAATATAGAGTTATTTTGGAAAATTCACATTAAGTTGTAAAATGCAAAGTAAATAACAAAGTAAATTTATATTTATTACCGTCATCCAATTATCGGTTATCTTTGCAGAGACAATATCCAACATATTTTTCATCACATAGTACCCACAATCATCAGAGTTATTTTGTTTCCTTGTCTACAAATGAATATATGACATCATTATTAGTGAATACTTATATGATAAAAATAAATTTATACTTATAATTTACACCACTTACTTTGGGTCGAAGCCATGTAGGCTTTCTTCTAATGCCATGTGCCGCTTGATGAACCCCTAAAGCACTAATAAAGAGGGCAAAAAAACCATATAAAGCCACATAAAATATGGAATTACTTTTGTAACAAATTATGTATATAAGATATTGTGAACATAAAAGATAAACTTACTTTGTAACAAGTTTCGTCATGGTTTGATTAAGTTCCCGATGAAGTGAACAGAAGACGACCACCGTATTGTCTTTTGGACAAATGACTATTAATTGCCAATGAGATCTGTATGTGCGTGTTGAAGTACAAAAATCAGAATTTCATATTAACAAAGTTATAAAATAGAATTTCATTCACATACCCATGAATAAATGGTAGCAAGTGACACACTTTCTCTTCGTGATCACGTAACATGTCTTGTATGTATTTTCTAACTTTTGCTTCAGTTTTTGCCACATTATCAACATACGAACACACAGCAGGGTCCAATATCCCATATACTTCTGATTGTGATGTATCAATACACATACGATGAATATACCTAATTATAACATAAACATTAGAATCAAAGTGACAGGAGTTATAACATATTAAAATATTTGAGAGTAATAAAAATATACTTACGTGGACCATACTTGCAAAGTAGAAACGTCAAGCCAATGTTGTCCCATCAACAACTCTCTGATACATTTCGTTGACATAAAAAAATTTGAGACATTCACACAATGACTTAATTCTAATTCAAAGTAATCCATTTGTGTGTCACTCCTTTTCAGAACCATTTTTACTAATCTCTCAACATTGTCTTCCTCTTCCATTTTGCTTACTTTTACAATTGAACAACTTCCTTTTCCGCTTCCATCCACAGTTTCCCTTTGTTCAATGCAATTATTATTTGCTGTGCTTTGGGAGATACCCATAGACTTAAGTGTCTCCATGAAAGATTGTTGCATTGCCTTACGCTCTTCAACCCACTGTTGCGCTAAATCCGCTCTAATTTTTGCTTCCAATTGAGATGACAATTGTGCAAATTGTTCTGATACATCGATATCTTGTCTTTGACGTGATCTTCCAAAGAAAGTGCTCTGTTTATGGTGTTTTCCAACACCACGAACACGGCCTCCATGCTCAGATGTTCCAATGGCTGCTGTTAAGATATCGTGACGTCCATCCGGAACAAATGCACCCTTTTCAACTTCTTCAACTAGAGAGTCCTACAAATGCACCACAACTTTGTCAATATAGTTTTTATCCAACAAAATTAAAATGATACTTGAAGAATTTTACTTACAATTTTCTCTGCAACCACTTGTGTAGCATGTGATGTGTATTCTCCCCCTTTCTTTTGTCGTGCTCTCTTCCATAACTCATGGCGTGAAGGTGGAGATGGGCTACCCGTATCATCTACATTAGAATCAACTCTTGATAATCTCCTTTCATTTATCATTTTCTCTTCAAGCAAACGATACCCTCCACGAGATAATACATGTGGGTATGCATTCTTAGCAACATTTTTTGCACCCTTTTCACTTTTTTCCTATTAAAAATTGAAAAAGTTACTAATCATACTAAACATAATAAAAATGTTATTAAGCACAATAAACATAATAAAAATTTATAACTCATACTAACCTTAAATTCAGATGAATCCCGAGACTTTATAAATTCTTTCCATACTTCTTCTTTAATATAAGGATATCTGATATATGCAGGAGCGAGACCATCTTTGGGCTTTCTAATATATTCACTTGTGAGCTGTGTCTTAAAACCTCTCCATCGCTCTCCAGCATATTTAATCCACTCTTTCTTCAATGGATCCTTTTTTGCATCAAGAGGTTCTGGAATAGTGAAATGAGCCTACACATATAATATATAGCATATGTTATTAGCATATGAATATAAAACATAATTAGACATCAAAATAAGCAAAAATACCTGAACATCAGTCCAAATGGCCTCTTTTATGTCATTATCTACGTTTTTCCATTCATCTTTCAAAATACTACATCTCTGCCGAGCAAGAGATGCTATGTAACTCTTAAAATTTGAAGCATTTTTACCAAAACCCGTACATTCATGGGTTCTTGGATCAAACTTCACCTTTATCTTCTCACCTGTTTGGTGAACTTTGTCAATTTGTGTCATTAAGGTGGGACCTCTAACTCTTTTTTTTGTAGGGTCACTAGATGAAGAAGGGTTGTCTGTTGAATCAGCCATGTATCTGTTCGCATAAAATAAAAACAATTAGACATCAAATTAGACAAAAAAATATAGCAAAAATATAAAAAATTAGACATTAAATTAAGCAAAAATATAAACAATTAGACATTAAATTAAATAACTTACTAGTCCTCCCATATCCCTTCTCCATGATCTGTGCGAATAGCATGCACATCATCCTCTTCATTTTCTTCAATGAAGGTAGGCATATTTATTGAGAAAGGAGGAGTTTCAGAAATATCAAGGTTGGCATCTTGATTTTCATCACTATCTTGCATCTTTCCTTGTATAACCACCGACCACCTTTTATCAGAAGGATCTGTGACATAAAACACTTGTTTTGCTTGAGACGCCATAATGAAAGGTTCGTCCGCATAAGCTAACTTGCTAAGATCAACCAATGTAACTCCAAATTCATCGATTCTTACACCACTATTGATATCAATCCATTTGCATTTAAATACGGGAACTTTAAACACAACATAATCAACTTCCCAAATCTCTTCAATCACCCCAAAGTAGGGTGTAGATGCCATAACCGGATTTTTATCTTTAGCACTAGAGAAGTGCATGGACTCGGCCACAATCATCACCCCACTATTTTGTGTGGTACTACGGTCATCCTTTGACTTTGTATAAAAGCAAGTTTTATTTATATCATATCCACTCCAAGTTATTATGTTACATTTCGGCTCATAAGACAACCACTTAATTGTATTAGATGCACTATCATCATTAGCAATTTTCTCTTTAAACCACTCAGAGAAACTCTTATTGTGCTCTTTTAACAACCATCTTTCATTCATCTTGGGGTGCCTTTTCTTTATGATGCTTTTGTGAGCAGATAAGTAAGGTTGAACTTCATCCGTGTTATTCAAAATATACAGATGAGCTTGAACAACCACATCAATACTTAAACTCTTGACATTTAAACCTTGTGTACCCATACCCTCAAATCTTCCATCATGACGAGACTCAGGAACCCCTACAGCATCCACTTCTGACAAATAGTTTGAACAAAACTCAATTGCCTCTTCTGCAATGTACCTCTCAACAATCGATGCTTCCGGCCGGTGTGGATTTTTTGTATAACCTTTTAGGATCTTCATGTATCGTTCTGTTGGATACATCCATCGTAAAAAAATTGGGCCACAAATTCTAATCTCCCTTACTAGGTGAACAATCAAGTGAACCATAATGTCGAAAAATGAAGGAGGAAAATACATCTCTAATTGGCACAAGATAACTGAAGCCTCATTTTCCAAAACATCTAACTTTGATGGATCAATGGATTTACAACAAATTGCATTGAAAAATAAGCACAACCTGGTTATAGTCTTCCTAACATTGTTAGGCAATATCCCACGAATAGCAACTGGTAGTAGTTGTTGCATTAAGACATGACAGTCATGAGATTTTAAGCCAATTAGTTTGAGATCTTTAACAGATACAAGCCTCTTGACATTTGATGAGTAACCATGCGGAACTTTAATACTTTGTAAACACTCACAAAAACTTGTTTTCTCTTTTTTAGACAAAGTGTAGCAGGCAGGAGGCAAATATATCTTGTTGCCTATATGTTGTGGAGTTAACTCTTCTCGTATACCCATCAAACCCAAATCCACACGAGCATTATAACCATCTTTTGTTTTGCCATGAATGTTGAGAAGTGTTCCGAGTAAACTATCACATACATTTTTCTCCACGTGCATCACATCAATACAATGTCTTACATCAAGACTAGACCAATATGGAAGATCGAAGAAAACTGACCTCTTTTTCCATAAATTTTTCGTATTTGATTTCTTTTTGTATTTACCAAACTCAACATTAATGCCCTGTTGTCGTTGATAAACTTCCTCTCCAGTTAAGGGCTTTGGAGCTTCACCATGCTCTTGTTCCCCATTGAAAGCTTTTCGCAATCTACGATATGGATGATAACGAGCTAGAAATTTTCTATGTCCAAGATAAACAGTTTTCTTTCCTTTCTCAAGTTGGAGGTAACTTGTGTCTTCTTCACATATAGGACATGCATTATGCCCTTTAACTTTATAACCAGACAAATTACCATACGCCGGAAAATCGTTGATGGTGCAAAACAACATGGCATGCATATTGAAATGTTCACCAGAATACGCATCAAAAACATCAACCCCTTCATCCCATAATACTCTTAAATCATCAATCAAGGGACTTAGATAAACATCTATGTCATTTCCCGGTTGTTTTGGCCCCGAAATCATCATGGATAACATAATATATTTACGCTTCATGCATAACCTAGGAGATAGGTTGTAAATCATCAGGAGAACAGGCCAAGAAGAATGATTAGTACTTAGATTACCAAACGGATTCATTCCATCAGTAGAAAGTCCAAGTCTAAGGTTTCTCGACTCTTTGCCAAAATTTGGAAACAAAGAATCTATTTTCTTCCACTGCAAAGAATCAGCTACATGACGAATTTGTCCATCACATTTTCTTTCTTCGGCATGCCATCTAAGATTCCTTGCGTCATTTGCATTTGCGAAGAGTCTCTTGAACCTTGGAATTATTGGAAGGTACCATACCACTTTCGCGGGAGGACCCTTTTTGACAACCTCATCATCACTAGAATCACCATCTTTCTTTTTGTAGCGTGACGCCTTGCACTTCGGACAATGATCATAGTTTACATACTCTTTTCTGTATAATATGCAATCATTAGGACATGCATGTATCTTTTCATACTCCAAACCCATTGGACACAATATCTTTTTTGCCTCGTAATAACGATTTGGCAATACGTTACCTTCTGGAAGCATCTGTGTCAACAATTCAAGCAATTCGGTAAAACTTTTGTCACTCCACCCATTATTTGCCTTCAAATTAAACAATTTTAACACGGCTGACAAACGTGTAAAATTAGTGCATCCCGGGTACAAAGGTTGATCTTTGTCACTGCATAAAGTATCATACGCATGTGCCTTTTTAAACGAATCTTGTCCAATATCACGCATCATATCTTCTAGACGATCATCATCAATTTCTACACCAATATTATCTTTTTGGGACACATTTGAATTTTCTACTACCTCACCGTGCCATATCCATTGTGTATAACTTTGACAAATCCCATGACAAATTAGATGATCCATGATTGCCTTCTTATTAAGTTTTGGTTCCCGATTTGCGCAACGAACACATGGACAGAGAAAAAGCACATCAACACTTTTTTCACCATTACTTTTAGGGGGAGCAAGATATTTTTTAGCATTGCTTTCAGCAAACTGTAGAAATTCCTTCACACCATGTTCGTACTCAACACTTAATCGATTAGCTTTTATCCAACTACGATTCATACCTATGTTCCGGAATTAATGCATACAAATAAAAATAAATTATTCATACACCTATAATAAAGTAATGTTCACAAAACTATATAGAGTCATATTGATCAGTGGTTTTTGCTTCTACCATCTATATATATTATACAATAATATGTTAATTAATCAATATATAATAAAATGAATTAACTATAACTCAATTAATATTATTGTGTACAAGGATAAAATTAAGTTAACCATGAGTACCTGTGATGCAGATAAGTGATTAAAAATTGGCGTATGCTTGGAAAGAAGATCTGCAATATTAAAATAATACATTAAATTATAGGATTGAAAACCACTTGTTAATGCATATTAGAAATTAGAGACAATCACAAGTTATATTACTAGTCACAATTTATCTTTATTTATACCGAAGAAAATACAACTCAATCTTTCTACACTTATGACAACCTATAAGGAGATTTTCTATTATTAAAAATTCAAACGAAATTTATAAAATATTATAACAAAACTCTATTGTTGTATTGTTTGACTTTTTATAAATATGAACCTGACTTATATAGATTTTCCAACAAAATAATACTGTTTGTTTGTTATTAGTGTATATCATATATATATAAGCAGCAAACAGTACCTGCAATGGTGGAGGGCGGCGGAGACGGCGGCGGCTGGAAGGGGACGGCGGCAAGACGGAGTCGTGACGGACGGAGGCGTGACGGACGGAGGCACGACGGACGGAGCCGCGACGGAAGGCTTCGAAACGGACAGCAAACAGGGAGGCGTGACCACGGACGGCGCGACAGCAAGACGGAAAGAAGAAGAAGAAGAAGACGGATGCAGGTGTCGGCGCGAGGAAAGTAGAAGAAGCAGCGCGAGGAAAGTAGAAGAAGACGTTATGAGAAGAAGAAGCGGGCTCCAACAGTGTATTAGGTTTTTGAATTGCAGAATTAGGTTTTAATTTTTTTTAATTTTTAATGATTTTATTATTTCGGTTTATATAAAACCTGATGTAATAACCATTACTAAGTTTTTAATAAATTTTTTTAAGGTACTTATTACATCGGGTTTGATCTTAACCGATGTAATATAGGGTAGTTTTTTTGAAATTTTTTTAATTTTTCACATCGGTTTTTTAGAATGGACCGATGTAATATAGGGTAGTTTTTTTGAAATTTTTTTTATTTTTCACATCGGGTTTTTCGAATGGACCGATGTAATAGGTGTTTTTGTTGAATTTTTTTAGAAACATTTCATATCGGTTATTTGGTGGCAACCGATGTAATAGGTGTTTTGTTTTAAATTTTTTTTAATATAGTATATTAAATCGGTTTTTATAATAACCGATGTAATAAGTATTTATTTTTTAAAAAAATTTCTTAATTGTTTTGTTTTAAATTTTTTTCAATATAGTATATTAAATCGGTTATTATAATAACCGATGTAATAAGTATTTAATTTTTTAAAAAATTTCTTAAAAGTTTTTTTAATTGTTTTGTGAAATGGTTTTTTACATCGGTTTTAGAATAACCGATGTAAAAGGCTTTAGATGAATTTTTTTTGTTATTTACAAAACTGCCACCGCATTACTTATTACATCGGTTTTTATCAATAACCGATGTAACATACCTTATAACAATTTATGTTATTATTTACGAAACTGCCACCGCGTGATTTTTTACATCATTTTTAAAAATACCTGATGTAAAATCATTTAATCAAATGTCTTTTTTTTAGTAGTGTAGGGTTTGTGATCTGTACAATCCAGGATCCATCTGAGCCACTCCAAGGGTCTTCAATAATCTCAAGAGGGTCCATGTATGTTAAATCATCATATTATATCCTCAAAAGATCAAGGAAGTCAAAGAATCACAAGAACTTGCAAAGCATAGAAGCAGAGCCAGGTTTAACTACACAGATGACCTAAAATTAGGGTTTTGGTTTCAGAGGCCATAACTCCAAAAATTTTCGCCATTCTTGTTTCTATTGGTCTTAATATGTTATAAGGATCATACATACCAAGTTTGATGGAAAAGTTCATTGTGGAAGTCATCTGATCACTAGGTAACTTCCTGAGAAAATTAGGGCATCTGAGACCCCCATCAATGGACCCAAAGTGGATTTTTCATCAAATTGAAGTTATATGGTCTTTATTTGATCATTGAAGTGCTTATAAGTTCACAAATTTGAAGAAAAGTGGGCAAAACCAAAAGTTGCCAAAAATGGAAATGACTTGTAATGTAAACTTTCCATTTTGGGAAAGTTTTTCAACCTCCTCTTTCTCAACCAAAAAAGTTTCAAATGAAAAATTCTTGGTCATGAAAGTTGTAGATTGGATCATTCCCTTTCCAAAAAGTACAAGAACAAGATCTAATTCATTTTGGAACTCAAGTTATGGCTTTCCAAAGTTGGCAAAAATCACATAATTTCATGTTTCATGCCAAGGAGGGATTTTTGCAAAACCTCATGCCAAGCTATTTTGTGACTTCAAATTGACTTCTACACATCATAACATCATAGTGCATGCCTTAAAACTCAGAATTGGCCCAAGAATCTCAAGATTTCATGACTTGCACATGAAGAAATTTCAAAAGGGCCAAAAGTTCACAAATTTGCAAAACCTCCCACAACTTCTCACAAACTTGCTGAATTGCCTCTAAATGATTTCCATGGCTATCCTTGATTATTGCTACACCAGACACCCCTTTGTACTTGGCCTGAACCAGCCCATACCTCAAAGGACAACAAATGTTGACTTTTTGCAAAACAAGCCATACCAATCAGCATAGCCCACACCAACTCCATAGACCTATCACAGCTTGATACATGGGCCAAAGGCAAGCCATTTCACACAAGAACACAGCCTGAATCCTCAGCATTTCCATAGTTACAAAAAATCACCTCCTTTGCATTTTGCTTCGAAACTCTCAGCACACTCAACAAAACTCAAAACTTCTTCCACCATTCATCTCCAAATTCATCACTGATCATTTCCCACCCATCAAAACAGCTTGAAGCCACCTCAAACCAAAATACGATTTTCACCACCTCTGAACTGAAAGCTTCAAAACACCCCATACAAACTTGTTTCAAGCTTACCAGAAGCATCAAGGGGTCCAGGGGAGTGGAAGAGCACCAAAGAAGAGCCCAGAAAGTGCCATTTTCGAAAGCTTCACTTCAGGTAACCTCAAGAACAAATTTTCCAGAAACGTGATTTTAGGTTATAGAATTGTTCCTCATGTTGTGCTGATCATGCTGATGCTTTTCTTTTTGAAAATTGTTGTGTATTAAGGATTTTATGGCTGTCTGAAATTTTTACCGTTTGAATGTTTTTATTCGATTCTCATGATTCACGAAAAATAAATGAGTTTTGTTGTGTGGTTTGTGTTTATTGATGTTCAAAGATTGATTCTGGAGAGTTTAGTGAGTTTTTGTGGCGTTTTGAGAGAGATTGAGTGAGAGGGCTGCCGGAGAAGATGACCGGAACACTGTTCCGGTCATCTGAAAGTCATTAGGGTTCAGATTAGGGCTAAATTATGTAATTAGGGCAAGTTTGAATTCCAGCCATCCAGATGCGCGCGGGGTCAATTCCCTCCAACCCAGCTTTGAATCTCAACCCTAGGATCAACTGACTTTTCCATTTATCTCATTTTATTTTAATTTTTATTTCATTTTTCTTATTTATTTTATACGAATTTTTAAAAATAGTAAAAATAGTCAAAAAAATTCTGAAATTTTTTATCAAACCTTTTATTAATTTTCAGAACCCAAAAATATTTTTATTTTTGCATTAAAAAAATATTTTTAAATCATTTAAATGTTATTTTTAATTAGTTAATGAAAATTAATTAATTAAAAATACATTTAAGTATTTAAAAATTACAAAAAAATTCAGAGAACATCTTTGAACATTTAGAAGCATTTACAAACTCACCACACAAATTTCTTTTTGGTTTTGATCACACTTTGACATTTTTTAAATGAATTAGGGTTCTTAAATTTGAATATTTTTAACCCTAACTTCAAAAATTCATAACTTTTAAACCAAGTTGAGTTTGTGAATGATTCTATTTGCATTGTTCTATGACCATTTTTGTTTCATTTTTATCTTTCATTTTCAATTTTTTTGGCATTTTCCATTTAGGATCACCCTTAAAACCCTAGAAACTTAGAAAATTCATAAGTCCCTCTAGGTTTAGCTTCTGACCTCCCCCTTTGGATGGTAGCCTAGTATAGGTTTAGGGTTCTTTTGAATGAATTTTCAATTTTTTTATCATGTCATTTGCTTCTATCTTTGCCTTTTGCATTTCATGTTGCATTAAAACCCTAATTTTGTACCTTCATTTGCATTCATCTTGCATAAGCTTGCATCCATGAACTTGCCATGACATTTTGTGCATTCACATGACTCATAAGACATCCTAGGACACTTTAGAATCATGTTTAATCATTGCATCATTCATTTTCCATGTTATGTATCCATTTCATTTCATATGCATTCATGAACTTTCATGCTTCTTTTATGCTTCATTTGCATCTTCATCACTTGTATGATTATTCACATCTCATGACATACATTTGCATCATCTCTTAGCATCATTAACATCATGAACATGCTTCTGGTTTTGGTTTGCATCATTACATACTTTTCATTTGCATTTCATTTTCATTCCCTTTACTAACTTTTCAGGTGGTAAGTTACTTTGAGAAGTGAATTTGCCTTCACTTCTCGCAATCTCTTCTCATCTCTTTTATGCATCTTTGCTGCATTTTGTATTTGTATTTGAGTGAGCTTGCTCATTCATGTCTCCTCCTCACTTTCTTTCTTCAAGCAACTTATCTTCTTAAGTGAAGTAAGTTGACTTGCTTCTTTCTGCTTCTCCTCCTTCCATCTTTGCTTCTTCCTTGGTGGCTCATCTTGAAGACTTATTGCAAGCCTCATAAACCCTAGGAATACCCAAGCATGATCACAATTAGGGTTTTGATTAGTCCCCCATTAGTTTTACCTTTGTGTCATCTTTTGTGTCTTCTCTTCTCACCTCTTAATCAGGGACTAAACCTTAAAGGTTTTAAGGCTTTGTGATCAAGGTTATGCCTGCATCCTTCTCTTAGGATGGAGTGTATAACTTTAATCCTAAGTGTTAAACCCTTAATTTTTTTAAATCCTTTAATCAATCCACCTAATAATCACTAAGACATCAATCTTGTAACTTGGGCCTTGCATTAGGGTTCTAATTCTTCCTTAATTGGTTAAGAAGGACTAACCCTAATGTTAATGGACAAGTCCTCCTCAAGTTGTCTTACAAACCATAAAATCCATTTCTTAATCTTACCATTAACTAAAATCCACTTTAATAAAGGCTTTGTTTTGTCATGAGGTTAATCCCTAATCATGGATTAAGTTGAGGAGCCTTCCTCAGCTTAAATGTTCTCATCTACCATCCTTCTATTAGGATGGTGTAATGGGTCCATTAAATCCTTGATTATAGCTTAAACTCATTACTTAACACTAAACAAAAATACCAAAAACATCTAAATAAGTACAAGTAGGTTAATGATCTTAATCCTACATCATGGTGATTAAGTGTGAGGTGTTTACTCCATACTTAAGGTATTCTCATTACCCCTAATTAGAGGGAAGATGTGATGAGTTTACTAACCCTTGGTTTAGGCTTAAGCTCATTCTCTTACGACAAACTCCAAAAGCAATAAAAGATTGAAAACTCAAAAACAAACAATAATCGTCTCCTCCGGGATTCTTTTCTCACCCCATTCACTCACAAACGAGAACTCGCTTCTTCCGTCTAATGCAAGACAGTTTGCACCTGAGCCAGACAGGTCATACACTTGAGCATACACAAGCAAGCAGTTCATCAGTCAATTTATTTTTCAGTCTCTTTGATTCGAACTACGGTGTTCTGACTTCCTCATTGCACGAGAGGATACGTAGGCATAACTTAACTGTTATCGAACAAAAGTCTCTGTATATCCCCCCTCTTCCAGCATTATTCTTTAAGCCTCATATTCTTGAGCTTTGCACTCTTTCCCTACACTGACACTCCTTTATTTCACTCACATTTCTTTTGCACTGACACTTGCATTCTTTTCCAGCTTTGATACACAGATAGCACTGACACTACCCCTTTAAACACAAACCTTCAAGCGTGGATCCCGTCAAGTACGACGGACAATCTGGGTGCTAACACCTTCCCAGGTTGTAAACAACCCCCTTTCTCAGTTTCTCTGGTTCGCGACCGTCTTATCCATATCTTTTCTAGGTTTATGCAGCATTACCTTTCCTTCGGGATAAAAATGCCTAGCTGGCGACTCTTTTCAGTTCATCTTCATGTTCTCTTTCGCCGACCGTTCGCGCTTGTACCGGGATGCAAATATTTGGGAGCGACAGTTAGTAAAAGGAAAAAATATTTTTGGATTTTGATTAATGGTTAGTAAACATAAACAAATAAACCTAACCCGGGAAGAACCGTGCAACCAGTGCGATCTTGTTTGTATGCAAGATGCAGATGAAAAAGCAAAGAAAACTTAGGGCAAAAATTAGGGTGCAACATGTGCTTAGCTCGGAGATAGCGAGTTGTCGAGTTAGTTAGAAGTGGAGTCATGCTCTGTGTCCAGTAACATCGGGATGAGTCTCATTTTGAGTGTTTATGTTTTATTTGACTTAAGATGTTGAATTTTGTTTTAAAAATATTTTGATAAACGATGTTTGAGATAATTATCGGACTTTGTTGAATTAAAGATGATTTCTTCGACTTAATTGTTTTTCCGCTAGATAAAGATGAAGAAAAGGTTTATGAATGTTTTCATGGTTTTGTGAACCCGTGTTACGGGATAGGACTCTTTGTGATGTTTTGGCTTTTGAGTTTTTGAAGTAAATGTGATGCCCTTTGATGAGTTGAACTCTGATATTTGATTAAAAATTTCTTATTTTGTGATGGGGTAGAAAGGGTGTTACATAACACCTTCCTCTCATTTAACCGACTTCTGAACTTAAGGTCTCTACCCTAGGAATTTAGGTTTATAATTATTTTTACCCAAAAATGTGATGGCAACTCAATATTTTAAGCCAACCGCGACAATTCCTACGTTGGCAACAAATTCCTTGAATTTTTTGTCCGTGAATTGTGTCCCGTTATTGGTGACTATAGCTTAGGGTACTCCAAACCGATCAAGGATGTTTCATTTAAAGAAACTCAGTATATTGAATGTTTTGATTTTTGCTTAGGCTTCGGCCTCTATCCACTTTATGAAATAATCTACACAGACAATCAAGTACTTGTTTTGGTTTGAGCCGAAGACGAAGCGACTGAGGATATCCAGGCCCCACCATGCGAATGGCCACGTGGAAGACATTATCTTGAGCTCGTTTGGGGGTGCTAGGTGCATATCCCTGTGCCATTGGCATTTTTCGCATTTTTTCACGTGCTATTTGGCATCGTTCTGCATTGTCAGCCAGTAGTATCCTACCCACAAGGTCTTCCTTGCTAGCGATCTTCCACCCAAATGTTGGGCGTTGATACCTTCGTGGATCTCCCGCGGGATGTGCGCGATTAATTCCTCCTCGACGCACTCGAGGAAGGGGGTGAAGAATCCTTGTCGGTAGAGTTTATCTTCAGAAGTTATGTTCGCGGGGAACGTGCTTTACTTCTATGGTTGAGAGTTTTGTCATTTTTTCTTTGACTAAGGCCAAGTATTCATACAGATTGTCGTTCTTGACTAGGTACTCTCCCTTGACTTGGAGGACTACGAGCTGAGAATCTGTGCAAATGATGATTTCATCAACTCCAAAGTTGTTGGCTAGCCTCAAATCGGCAAGGAAGGCTTCGTACTCTGCCTGGTTATTGGACGTTGGGAACTAGAGGGCCAGTGATACCTCTATCAGGATGCCTTCCTCATTTTCCAAAATGATCCCTGCTCCACTTCCTGTCGAGCTTGACGTTCCGTCCATAAATGGTCCACTTCCTAGACGCGTAAGCTACGCACTCTTGGATAGTCATTTCGACCATGCAATCGAATAGGACTTACACTTTGAGACATTGCATGCTTTTGTACCTAATTTCGAATTCAGATAGTTCTAAGGACGATTTGAGCATTCTTTTGGCCATGTCTGATCGACCTAGAAGCTGTCTGATGGGTTGATTAGTTCGAACGATGATCTTGTGTGCCAAAAGTGCCTAAGTCTCCTTGTTGCATTGAGGAAGGTTAGGGCGACTTTTTAAATTTGTTGGTATCTGAGTTCGGGCCCCTGAAGGGCCTTACTTCGAAGGCAGCCTCTTTGCGGAGGAGCTTGCAGATGGGGAGAGCGTGCTAGGCAGATTTCGCCAAAGCGGGATAACGAAGTGAGGACCCCATTTAGTGATTGAATAGATTTTTTAGACTTCGGCATTGGAGTTTCAGCGATTGCTCGTCATTATTCGAGGTTGGATTTGATTCCTCTTTCGGTCAGATGGAAACCGAGGAATTTGCCCGCGTGAACTTTGAACGTGCATTTTTCTGGATTAAATCATATTTTACATTCCCGCACTTGGTCGAAAATTTTCTTCAAATGGAGAGCATGATCGGTTTCTTCGTGGGACTTAATGATCATGTCTTCCATGTAGATTTCGAGCATGTCCCCGATTTCAGCTCGAATGACCTTGTTCATCATGCATTGGTAGGTTGCGCCTGCATTTTTCAATTCGAAGGGAATTACATTGTAGTAATAATTGCCCGATTCGGTCATGAAGGAAGTGTATTTCTTGCCGGTCACGGTCATGTGTATTTCATTATACCCGGAATAGGCATCGAGGAACGACAATAATTTAAAACCTGCAGAGAATTATCTATCAATCTATCTATGTTAGGTAAATGATAAGCATCTTTTGGGAAAGATCGACGTATTACATGCACATACACCATTTTTCATTATTTTTCTTCACTAATACAACGTTTGAGATCCAAGTAGTGTACCTGGCCTAAGTTACAGAATTAGCCTCTAGGAGATCTCTAACTGCCTGCTCGACAACTTCTATTTTATTTGGAGATTGCTTCCTTTTGCGCTGCGCCACAACTCGGATATAGGGGGTCAGTTTTCAGATGATGACACACAGTTTCTGGATCCAAACTGGACATCTCAGTTGCGCTCCAACCAAATAGATCTGCGTTCTCCCTGAGACACGTCTTCAACAGCTTCTTTGTCGGGTTGGGAGGTCTACTCCAATTTTTACCCCTTTACTAGGGTCTTTACCGAGCACAATCAAATTCCCGTCAGACACAGGACCCGTCGATGAGGAGATGCCTGTGACTAACTGCGCGTGCCTCCTTCTCCTCCTCGGTGAACCTGTTGTTGAGGTCGATCGAATCGACTCAAGGGAGTGGTTTTGTTCTGTTTTAAAATGTAAGGACCAATTTCGTGAATTGGTCAAAATATGAGGAAAAAAAGTGTATTAAACTTTAATTTTAAGTATAGTTGAATAATTTGTTAAGTTGAATATTGGTGAATATCATTTAATTTTTTTTATCAAACCATCTAGAAATCTTTTATGTGTCCTATAAATTTTATGGATCATGGCAAAACTTTCCTTTCCCTATTAACCTAAATTTGTATAAAAGTTAATCTTATAATTACTATGCTCTCCCCAGAGAAATAATTTCTCAAATTTTTGTGGTTCATTATCTTAATTTTTTTTAGAAAAAAATAAATTAAAAACACATATATTACAAAAATTACTATTTCCAATCATACATTAACTTTGTAAATTCTTATCTTATGGCTTACGTCAAGCCTGCATCAAATACACACAGAATTGTATAAAGCATGTATTTTAAAACTGTGTTTTTTTTTATCAATTTGGTTCAACACCTTCTTTTGAGTATGTTCAAAATCTTTAAATTTGGTACAACTTTTATATAACATTAATAAAATAGAACAAAAAGTAATGATATTATTCTATTATTCTTGTCGGTTAATTTTGATATATGTTTGTGTGACGTGTGTATATTTATATCTATATGGAAAGGTGAAATTAAAGTATGAATGGTTCATGTTTTGTTCAGTCTTTAAACAAAGAAAGTGCATATAGGTTGAAGAGTGGTCATACTCTTCAACAAAGGCTGGTTATTTTCTGCAAAAAGTAGTTGATTTTTTATTAGCTAGTATACATATCTCAAAAGTTTGAATATGCCATATCACATTTATGTACTTACACATATATATTGCTTTGTTTGACACACCAATTTTCAAACTTATAATAAATAGTTTATAGTTTATAAATTTGATAAAAATAAATATTTTTTGAAACATTTTTCTTCATGAGTTTATATTATTTCTTATTAATTTATTGTGTTTTTCTAAATATATTATTTTCAGTAAATTTTATATTTATTATATTAATTTAGAATAATTTTTATATAATTTAATATATAACTAGTTAACTCAACTGTTAATTTTATTAAATATTTAAAATTTATCAAGTAGCTTATAATTTATAGCTAGAAGTTAGTTTTGTTGGATATTAGACTCATTTATTTTGTATTTGAAGAAAAATTCAAATATTTTAGTCAATTATATGTCACTTATAAGAAGACTATTTGTTGGTGAAAAAAACAACTTTAAAAGAGAGAAAAGAATAGTAAAAGCAAAACACATACTTACACATTTACACGATGGTTAGGATATTTGAACTTTTAACTTGCAACTGATATAAATGTGTTTGACATCGATTAATTTATGAATTATTTAGAGTTTATTTTATATATGGATCATAAATTCTTTGTGCGCAATTGAAAAACTTAATTTCTCAAGTCAAAAATATCACAATGAACAACTCATTCAAAATAATTAACAACGATTTCTAACACATAATTTATGGTTAAACTAAAATATATATTTGTCATCTTGTTTCATTCAAATGTTCATAGAATAATTATTTATAATTTAGAATAATTTTTTCAGGTAAAATTATAATTATTAATAACATTTAACTTAATTAGTGTATATTTCTTAAAAATTAAAATAAAAACATTTATTGATATTAAGATTTTACTACCATTTTTAGTGAGACAAGATAAAAGAGGATAAATATTCATAGGAAAAATTCTATTCTTATACAATTTTTTACATAATTTCACTATTCATCGATACGGTAAATCGATTTGGTGAACAGTGAAAAATTAAAAAATTATAGTGAAACTATTTTTCACTAAGGCGCAGGTCGTTTGTTCTTTTATAAAAAAAAAAAGTTTAAAACAAATGGAAAAATAATGAGTTACTATAACTCATGTGTTTCAAACTTTAGCTACATCATGTTAAACAAAATAATTATATTTTTCTTACCGTGATATATGACATCATGCAATACTATTAGTAGTAAATATAAAGTAGTTAACTCAATCTTATTTTTCATCCTTGCGTTAAATTCACTTCATAATGTAATCATAATCATAATACTTTACATGACCATGACTAAGTCATATCAGTCACCCACTTGTAAAGTTAAAGATATAATATAATATTCTCTTGATTAGATATCTCGAAGAAAAATAACAATAGGCGATAATAAATTGGTTATATTCAAGGTTAAATAAATAGATTTAGGGAAAATTGGAGGTAAAATCTACACTTTAAACACAATTTGGCTGACGAGAAATAAAAAAATCTACAATAACAAAGTAATCTCCTTCATCACGTAACAAGTCTCATTTCATTAAAGGTTTGTCTCTCTATTTCTTCAAACTCTCTTACTTCTTCATGCAGCGTGACATATTTTTGTATCCTTAAAAGTTTCAAGATAAAGGTTTTACCCCCAAAACACACTAGTCTTAGAGAGGTTTTTTGGTCTCCTCCTCTCCATGGATGAATTAAATGCAATATGTCGCTCCCAGGATTTTCATCCTAGTACAAACGCGAAAGTGGCGCGGAAAGGTTAGAGTCTCCAGCCATGCATTTTTATCCCGAAGGAACGGGAAAGGTAATGCTGCACAAACCTGAGGAAGAAGGAAAGGACAAGGTCCTGCGAACCAAAGATCTGGGTTCGGGAGTCGGTTACGACCTGGGAAGGTATTAGCACCCCAGATCGTCCGCCGTACCCGACGGGATCCACGCTTGCTTGTTTGGTTTCAAAGGGTGAGGAAAATACGAATGCTGCTGAATAAAACGGCTAACTGGAACTGGAACTGAAGTGAGAAAAGGAATTAAAAGAGAACAAAAAGAAAGAATGGTGAAAATGTAGGGAAAATAAAGAATGCGCTCGAACGGGCCCTACCCCGCTGCCTACGTACCTCATCGGGATAATGAGGATCAGAGTCGACGTAGTTCGCCTAACTAAGGCGGGAACTTGTTTGTATTTTTTAAGCTGACGTTGCCATAGCTCTAGCTCAGGTGTTACCGGCTCTGACTCGAGGGTGTTTACCGTATCGCTGTTTGAACTGTCGAGGCAAGTCACATTCGTCCACAAAGATTAGGAGATGAGAAGAGAAGACGCGATTGTCTTTGTTGATTATGTTTTATGAGAAGTGTTTTGGAGTTTATTGTTTGTGAACATTCTCATACTAAGACTTATCCATCGCGATAGGGACTTACACCTCGCCCCGAAACAGGACATGTATAAGAACTCCGCAACAAAGTCTCGTGTCGTATGAGAACGTTTAACCTTTATTAGGTGCGTTTTATTGTTTGTCTTTATGGGATGAGAAAGAGACTCAAATCGAAAAAAGGAAAAACTAAGGGGGACTAAGACCAACCCTAAGTTGTTTATTCAATATCAAGGAGATCCTAAAGGTTAGTGAGGTTTTTAATCCTAAGGAGGAGAGGAAAGAGGAAGAGAAAAGGAAGAAGAACACAAATTACTTCCTAATGAAGTTAAGTTGGTTCCAAAAGGGGAAAACCTAACAAGCACAAACATTATGTAAGGCAAAATGGATTTAAAATGCATAAAAGAAGTGCATAAAAATAAAGGATTGGATGGAGGAAAGTTACCTCAATCTTCCCCACTACAAAACAAATGTTAGTGTGAAATTTATTAAAAATAATAAAGCAAACACACAACAATTAAATCCTAAGGCTCTTGGACCTAAATTAGACTCAATCTTAATTCTAAGGGTGCCTACACTATGCTAAACCAAAATTCAGCAACTATTTACAGCACTCAAACACACAAACAGCTATGAAAATAAAGCATAACACAAACAACATACTACAGCTATCAGGCAACATGAAAAAGTAGGTGTAAAAGGTAAAATACAGCATGCACTACAAACAAACAGCACACATTTTACAGCACCTATATGCAAAAATGACTATGAAATGCAAAATCCAGAATTGATTATTTTCATATTTTAATGCACAAACTCAATGAATAATGCACTAAATCCATCATGAACATACATTTGAACATGGATCATCATATAAAAATGCAAGAACATGAATATTTTGAAGATTATGCAAGAATGCATCACATGGTTTATTATGCAACAAGTAATGCAAAAGTATGGTACATGAATGTGGTATATGCACATGATGATTATTGATTATGAACATGCAACATGATAGCTCAACAAACATATTAAACTCAATGCAAAATTCAGAATTGAATTGATATGGATGATGTGATCAAATATGCAACAAAATGCAACCAAATGCACATACATATGATTATGCAAAATGCAACATACATCAACATAATGGAATGCAAAAAACGATTTGAGGCAATGCAAATATGTAAAAATAGAATGCAACATGATTATTATATGCCTAATGGTGCATGAACATGGCAACAAAAAAGCAAGAACTCAAGCTATGTACAAAGAAGCACAAAAACGCACAACACGTAACATGAACGGAATCGTGTCGAAACGACTCAAAATGGGGGAATTAGCTACTGGAAATGGGCCTAAAAATTCCCTAAAATCAGTACCTAAACATGTATGGGGTTGATAGGCATGAAGAATTAAGACTAATCTATCAAATAAGCTAAAATCTAAATTCCTACGACGAGAACCGTTTTTCCTATTTACAAGGGATTCTTTACACCTACTAGGACCTAGATTAGACTACAAATCTAATTCCTAATAATCCAAATGCAAATTACAAGCAAGAAAGCAACGAAAACGAAAATGAACGGTACAACGCAAACATAATCGAAAATCATGCGGAGAATGCCGTTAAGGCGAGATAAAGAGGATAAATTAAGGCATAATGGTTAAATCACCAACCTACGAAACGGAGGAGTGTTTCGGTAATTGTTGCAATGAATCGGAGTGCGAATGGAGAAGAAAACCGGAGAATCCGCGAATGCAAAATAAATGCAATTCGGTCTTGACGCTTCTCGATTAATCACTTCCGATAAGTCGCAAACTCCACCAAAAACCAGTAGCTTCTTATTCCACAATGCTCAATTCAATGGAGGATGGAGGCTAAGCTTTAAGACCTTCAAGTTTCAATGTGAAACTTGAAGAACTTTTTTTGAAAAGTGAAATTCTGTAATGAGATGTCCTAAGAGATGTTCCAACACTTAATAGGACATTTGACAAATTTTAACCAAAACTTAAACAGCAGGAAAAATAAACAACACAGAAGTTTGTTAACCCAGTTCAGTGTATAACCACACCTACATCTGGAGGCTACCAAGCCAGGAGGAAATCCACTATTAGTAATATTAATTCTAGACTTAAACCACCCTGTTTAATCTATCACTTAATACTTACCCAATGCAATTTCTACCTAAGACTCACTTAGATAAGAGTACCCTACTCACTCCCCCTCAATCACCCAGTGATCAAGTTTACAAGTTTACAGAAATTGAAGACATCCTTCAAACAATAACAGCTTGATTTTACTTCACAGTTTCAATCAAGTCACAAATGCACTTTTGCTTAAAAGCTCATAAAGTGGTACATAAAAAAACAGCCTGCTATTAAAACACTAGACACCCTATTTAGTCTTCTGAAATTCGTACTCAATTCTATGAGATTCTGTTGTTTAAATAGGTTCTGAATTTTGGGCTTTCTGTAGAATGATCCAGCCCTAATGTGCAGCAGCTGTCACCTTGAATTTAGGGTTTGTTACCTCCTATATTCTAGGTGCATTAGGTCTTCTGTTTTAATCTGAATCTTCAATTTAAAAACTCCCTACAGATGCGCCTTGGTCTGTTTTATCCAGCATTAATTAATTCCAGATAGTTCTCCTTAAATATCTCTGATCTGTTAATCAATAATTAATTCTGGTAGCAGGTCTGAGATGTCTCAACATCTGTTGGGACATCCTGACAAAACTGAACTTAGTCATTTATACAATGTCCCAACATCTGGTAGGACATCCTGAACCAAGTTCACATACTCTGTTTGCTAATGTCCCAACATCTGGTAGGACATTCTGAACTGAATTTAACATTTCTTGTTTGGTCAAAAATTCTGCCAATTCTTAAACATCTACAAACTCCCCCTTTGGCTAATTTTTGGCTAACATCTTTTCTGGTTTTCAGAGTGCAGCAGAAGTTCTTTTTATCAGAGTATATCATAACTTTTCTGTTGAATTTTATTTGAGATTACTCCCCTTCAAACATATATGTGTCCTGTCTTTATCCAGTCTTGTTCCAACAGAAAAACTTATTCAGTTCAGAAGCAAACAAACAGATCTTTCATTCATTTAAACAGCAATTACATTTGATGTTGTTCTCCCCCTTGGTAGGCACAAAATTAGGAGCCAAAGAACTATTATCCAGAAATACAAATCATTGCTGTCATTACAAATGCCTCACATACAAAGATCACTCAGATTCATCACTCTCAGTAGCTTCCTCCACTTCAGTGTCTTCATCTTTATCAGCTTCACTGTCAGCTTCACTGTCTTTATCAGATGCAGCTGTCTGATCTTCTTCACTTTCCAACCTCTTAATTATTTCCTCCAGCTTCTTCTTTCTAGCTTCAAGCTCTTTGCAGGTGTACTTTAGCTCAGCAATTAATTCTTTCTTGGAGATTGGATTCTTAGCAGAGGAGGGACCAGCAGATGTCCCAGCAGGTGTTTCAACATCTGCAGCATGGTGACTGAGAAATAATTTGTAGTGAAAAGCCAGGGGGCTTTCTCTCTTGCAGACAATGTCCTTCTCAGTTAAAATTCCAGGGTATTGACTTAGAACAATACCACACAGCAATGATGGAAAAGCTA
This sequence comes from Lathyrus aphaca, assembly GCA_963966055.1. Taxonomy (NCBI): domain Eukaryota; kingdom Viridiplantae; phylum Streptophyta; class Magnoliopsida; order Fabales; family Fabaceae; genus Lathyrus; species Lathyrus aphaca. The sequence continues at coordinate 434,487,936 of OZ014525.1, read as the reverse complement.
TTGGCAGCTTTGTTGCAGTAGAGATGGCATGCTTCATAGTCTGATCAAAAATATATGCTCCATAATCCATCTTGGTTTGAGTCCCCACAGCAAAGATGAATCTGGCCAGACCAGTTGAGATTGATGAAGTGTGATTGGTAGGCACCCAGTTTGCAGTTCCAATCCTGTTAAGCATGGCATATTTTCTAGTAAGCATGCTCACAGAGAGCTTTCCCTTCACAGGCCAAGCTTTGACCTGGTTTGCAGTGATCACCTTACAGATTTGATTATCTGTTTTCCCTAGCTCATTGGGTCCATCTGTTTCTCTTCCTAGATACTCATTGATGATTTGAGGAGAAAACTGTACACATTTACCTCTAACAAAAACTTTTCTAAACTCAGAGGACTTACCATTTGAGCAATCCTCCTGAAGATTCACAATGAACTCTTTGACCAGAAGTTCATAGCAGGGAGAGAACTCTGAGACTGTCTTGAACAGTCCTGCAGCAGAGATTAGGTCAATGAGTTCTGTGCACTCAAGTGCATTGCTGCTCAGTTCTCTTTCCAAAGCAACCCTTCTTTGGTACACATATTTCCATCTGTTGACACTGGAGACATGATGAAAGGATATATTGTCCAAGGGAGCTTCTGGAACAACAGATGAAGCTCTAGCTGGAGCTGGTTTCTTCTTGGGAGGAGATGTTGGGACATCTGATCCAACATCTGAATCTGATGGTGTTGCAGCTTTTCTCTTCTGAGTTTGAACCTTGCTCCATGGTTTTGCTGGACCAAAAGTGGCTTTAGCCTTGCCTTTCTTTGGACTAGCCTTCTTCTTCTCAGGAATGACAGGTTCATCTTGCATCTTTCCTTTCCTGGACCTTAGCCTTTTGGCAATGCTGGGATTCACAGATGATATGATCTCTGCATCAGAATCCTGTTCCAGATTGACTATTGGAGGGGATTGAGCAGTCTCCTCATCAGCTTGTTGATCAGTAGAGGATTGATCTTCATTTGAGTCTTTAGCCTGTTCCATAGAACCTTCTTTATCACTTTCACTTGAGACCTCTTTCTTGTCCTCAGTCTGTTCAGTATCAGCATTAGATGAGTTTGCTTTCTCATCTGCATATGTTCCAACATCCGTTGGGACATCTTTTTCTGCAGCAGTGTTCTTTGTATCTTGAGCAGGTTCTTCTTGAGGTGCAGGAATGGTGTTCAAGGGAACAGAGATTCCTTTCACTACTCTTTGTTCAGAGAAAACTTGGTTGACAATCTCCTTGATGGAATCATCAACATATTTGGAGTATTTAACATGTGAAGGAATTTCTTTAGCTTTGCTTCTGATTTGATCTTTACCTCTTTTTGGTGTTCTTGCCTTCTTAGTGTGAGAGGCATTTCCCCTGAGCTCGTCTAATGGTGTTGATTGCATTGGCACCATAGAAATAGGGGTGGCATGAACCACGTCTTCCTGGTTGAGAACTTCTTCAGCTGTTTTAGGGTTTTGAGACATTGTTGAGGAAGATGAATGTGCAGCTTTAGGGTTTAAGATTTCTGAAGGATTACTAGTTAATGTGATTCGCTTGTGATGATGTGATGAGACTCTTGATAGCTGCTTATAAGGAATTACCAAATAAGTAGCCGTTACAGTCCAAATGATTAGGAATGAAATTCCCAAGGATCTAGTCCAGACTAGCTTTGCCATCTGGAACTTATGCCATGCAATGTCATATGACATGTTGGCACATCTCATTAACTGCTAGATATCACATACACAGATTCCAAGTTTTCCCCTTAAGTTCTCAAATTGTGTAGCATCCAATGCCTTGGTAAAGATATCAGCTAACTGCAAATCTGTAGCTATATGCTCCAATGAAATCACCTTTTCTTCTACAAGATCTCTGATGAAATGATGTCTGATATCAATATGCTTTGTCCTGCTGTGTTGGATAGGATTTTTAGATATGTTGATTGCACTTAAGTTGTCACAGTACAATGTCATGACATCCTGTGAGACATTGTACTCAGTGAGCATCTGCTTCATCCAAACCAACTGAGAACAACTGCTACCTGCTGCTATGTACTCAGCTTCAGCTGTAGATAAGGATACACAATTCTGTTTCTTACTGAACCAAGAAATCAGATTGTTTCCTAGAAAGAAGCATCCTCCTGAAGTGCTTTTTCTGTCATCAGCATTTCCTGCCCAATCAGCATCACAGAAGCCAGTGAGAATTGGTTTGCACCCATGAAAGTACATTATGCCATAGTCACAAGTACCATTAACATATTTAAGGATTCTCTTGACTTGATTGAGATGACTGACTTTTGGATCAGCTTGATATCTTGCACAAACTCCTACTGCAAATGCAATGTCTGGTTTGCTAGCAGTCAAGTATAACAAGCTCCCAATCATGATTCTATATAAACTATGATCTACATTCTCACCCTTCTCATCTTTAGTCAGCTTTAAATGTGTAGGAGCAGGAGTTCTTTTATGAGAAGCATTTTCCATTCCGAATTTCTTCACTATGTTCTTGGAGTACTTGCTTTGTGAGATGAACATTGAGTCTTCCATTTGCTTAACTTGCAGACCAAGAAAATAGGTTAATTCACCTACTAGACTCATTTCAAATTCAGCTTCCATCTGCTTGACAAAATGTTTGACCATCTTATCAGACATCCCACCAAACACAATGTCATCCACATATATTTGTGCAATCATGACATTACCTTCTTCATATTTAACAAACAGGGTTTTATCAATCCCACCTTTTCTGTATCCTTGCTTGATAAGAAATGTGGTAAGTCTTTCATACCATGCCCTTGGAGCTTGCTTCAGACCATAAAGTGCTTTCTTGAGTTTGTATACATGATTTGGACAGCTTGGATCAACAAATCCTTTAGGCTGTTCTACATATACCTCCTCATTAAGATAACCATTAAGAAAGGCACTTTTCACATCCATTTGAAATAGCTTGAACTTTAAGATACAAGCAATTCCCAACAGTAGTCTTATTGATTCAAGCCTTGCTACTGGTGCAAAGGTTTCATCAAAGTCTACTCCTTCAATTTGAGTGTATCCTTGAGCCACAAGTCTAGCTTTGTTCTTTGTAACAATTCCTTGTTCATTTGACTTGTTCTTATACACCCATTTTGTACCAATCACATTTATGTCATCAGGTCTAGGTACAAGATTCCACACTTCATTCCTTGTGAATTGACCTAATTCCTCTTGCATAGCACAAATCCAGTATTCATCAGTGAGAGCTTCCTTGACATTTTTAGGTTCTATTTTGGAAACAAAACAAGAACCTGAAATCACTTCTCTTGATCTAGTGCTCACACCTCTGTTGGGATCACCAATTATTAAATCTTTGGGATGATCCTTCTGTATTCTGATGGAGGGAGGTTTGCTTGAATCTTCTGACCTTGTATCATTTTGAGTGAAGTTATATTGATCATTCTTTTCTTCAGCTTCAACCTTGATATCAGCAGATGTTCCAACATCTTCTGGGACATCTGTAGGAGCATCATCAATTATCACATTTATGGACTCCATGATAACATTTGTTCTGTAGTTAAATACTCTATATGCTCTGCTGTTTATAGAGTATCCAAGGAAAATTCCTTCATCACTTTTAGGATCCATTTTTCTCCTTTGCTCCCTATCTGCCAGAATATAGCATTTACTTCCAAACACATGAAAGTACTTCACAGTGGGTTTTCTGCCCTTCCAGACTTCATATATTGTGGACAGGGTTCCTTTTCTCAAGGTAACTCTGTTATGGATGTAGCAGGCAGTGTTCATAGCTTCAGCCCAGAAATACAGAGGTAACTTTTTAGCATGGATCATAGCTCTTGCTGATTCTTGAATAGTTCTATTCTTCCTTTCAACAATCCCATTCTGTTGAGGAGTGATAGGAGAAGAATACTCATGATTGATTCCTTCTGAAGAGCAGAAATCTAAGAACTTTTGATTCTCAAATTCCTTTCCATGATCACTTCTTATTCTGATCACACAGCTGGATTTTTCCCTTTGCAATCTTTGACATAATTCTTTGAATACATCAAATACATCTGACTTTTCTTTGATGAAGTTTATCCATGTATATCTTGAAAAATCATCAACCACAACATAGGCATACCTCTTACCACCAAGACTTTCAACCTGCATAGGTCCCATAAGATCCATATGTAAAAGTTCCAAAACTTTGGAAGTTGTCAGATGTTGGAGCTTTGGATGGGACATCTTGGTTTGCTTGCCTATTTGACATTCACCACATATTTTGCCATCATCAATCTTCAGTTTAGGAATACCTCTTACAGCATCCATAGATATGATCTTCTTTATACCTCTGAAATGAAGATGACCTAGTCTTTGATGCCACAGTTTCACTTCTTCTTCTTTAGCTAGAGAACAGGTTGAAGTGAGACTGAGATTTTGGGATTCCCACATGTAACAGTTGTCTTTAGATCTGGCTCCTTTCATGACAACCTCTTGCTTTTGGTTAGTCACTATGCATTCAGTTTTTGTAAAGTTTACACTGTATCCTTGATCACATAGTTGACTTATACTGATCAGGTTAGCAGTTAAACCTTTAACAAGCAGCACATTATCTAATCTTGGACCATCTTGACAATCCAAGGTTCCAACTCCCTTGATCTCTCCTTTAGCTCCATCTCCAAAGGTAACATACCTGGATGAATATGACTTTAAGTTTACTAGCAAATTCTTCAATCCAGTCATGTGTCTTGAGCATCCACTGTCAAAGTACCAGTCTTCTTTAGCTGATACTTTCAATGATGTATGTGCTATGTAAGCAGTACTTTTCTTAGACCAGATGAGTTGAGATTTTTGATGCCTCTGCTCTGAGTGTTGTTCAGCTGATCTCCAAGCTTTATTGTTGATCTTGTTCTTGGGAATGTGACTTTGATCAGTCTGACTGTCAGCTTTTGGTCTCCAAACTTTCTTGATGACTTCTGTCTTCTGCTTAGGAGGTTGCTGATTTCTTTGATGTCTAAGCACTTTCTTGGTACCTTCTACTTTCTGTTTGGAGGGTTGCTGATACATCTGATTTGGATATCCATGTAGCTTATAACAGTGAGGTTTGATATGTCCAAATCTTCCACAGTGATGGCATCTCCATCTTTGATACTTCTTCTTCATCTTGTTCTTTCCAGAATGTTGAGACATCTGTTGGAACATTATGTTAGTCTTTGTGTTCTGATGTTGAAGCATCTGTTGGGACATCTTGTTTGACTGTGTAATTTTTGAAGTAGCTTTGCTGGAGCTGGCTTCATCTCTGTTATATCCCAGTCCACTTTTGTCCCCTGAATGTTTATTATTGCAGAGAATAGCATCCAGTGTATTTGAGCTGCTGTTCATCATTCTAACAGATTTGGACATATGTTCCAGCTTAGAATTGAGAAGAGTTACTTCACTTTTTAAGGTATCAATGATTACTTGATCACTTGCTTTTTCTTCTTCTAGTACTTCATTCTGCTTCTTTAGCTTTATGACCTCACTGCATACTTCAGTACTACTCTTGTACAGATCCTTGAAGGCTTGCTCAAGATCTGCATAAGTAAGCTCTCCACAGCTGGAATCACTATCATATTCACACAGTCCAGCTAGAGCAGTAATATGCTTAGCTGATTCTTCTTCTGACTCTCCTGAGTCTTCATCAGACCAGGTCACAGAGAGTCCTTTCTTTTGCCTCTTTAAGTAGGTAGGACATTCAAACTTGATGTGTCCATATCCTTCACATTCATGGCATTTGACTCCTTTATCTTGACTGGTCTTTTCAGCAAACTTTGACTTTCTGTTAGCATCATATGTTCTCCTGTTCTCAGAGTCTGTGTTTCTTCCACTGGATTTGGATTGGCCTTCCATTCCTCTGAGAATCTGTTTGAATTGTCTTCCAAGCAAGGCAAGGTTTTCTGATAAGCTTTTGTCATTTGCTGATTTCTCATCTTCTTCTTCATCTGCATTTGAAACCAAGGCAATGCTTTTGTTCTTTTTAGCATGTGTGTCATTCATTCCCATTTCAAAAGTTTGAAGGGAACCAATGAGTTCTTCAGCTTTCATGGAGCATATGTCTTGAGCTTCTTCTATTGCTGTGACTTTCATGTCAAATCTTTTTGGCAAAGATCTGAGAATCTTCCTTACAAGCTTTTCATCAGTCATCTTTTCTCCCAAGGCTCCAGAAGTATTGGCTATATCCAAGATGTTCATGTAGAACTCATGAATTGATTCATCTTCCTTCATTCTCAAGTTTTCAAACTTGGTGGTGAGAAGTTGAAGTCTTGACATTTTTACTTTTGATGTTCCTTCATGAGTTGTCTTGAGGGTATCCCACACATCTTTGGCCAGCTCACAATGATGCACAAGTCTGAAAATATTTCTATCAATGCCATTGAATAAAGCATTTAGGGCTTTTGAGTTGCCTAGTTCTGAATCTTCTTCCTCTTTACTCCATTCTTCTTCAGGTTTCAGAACTATTGATCCATCTTTGGTGTCTTTAACAGGATGTTTCCATCCAACAATTACTGCTCTCCATGCCCTGTTGTCAAGTGACTTTAAGAATGCAATCATTCTTGGCTTCCAGTAGTCATAATTAGAACCATCCAGTATAGGTGGTCTATTTACTGACCCTATATCTCTGTCCATGTTACAGAATTTGTTTTCCCTAGATCTCACCCAGTATAAACAGGCAGGGTGCCTGCTCTGATGCCAATTGAAATTCTGTAATGAGATGTCCTAAGAGATGTTCCAACACTTAATAGGACATTTGACAAATTTTAACCAAAACTTAAACAGCAGGAAAAATAAACAACACAGAAGTTTGTTAACCCAGTTCAGTGTATAACCACACCTACATCTGGAGGCTACCAAGCCAGGAGGAAATCCACTATTAGTAATATTAATTCTAGACTTAAACCACCCTGTTTAATCTATCACTTAATACTTACCCAATGCAATTTCTACCTAAGACTCACTTAGATAAGAGTACCCTACTCACTCCCCCTCAATCACCCAGTGATCAAGTTTACAAGTTTACAGAAATTGAAGACATCCTTCAAACAATAACAGCTTGATTTTACTTCACAGTTTCAATCAAGTCACAAATGCACTTTTGCTTAAAAGCTCATAAAGTGGTACATAAAAAAACAGCCTGCTATTAAAACACTAGACACCCTATTTAGTCTTCTGAAATTCGTACTCAATTCTATGAGATTCTGTTGTTTAAATAGGTTCTGAATTTTGGGCTTTCTGTAGAATGATCCAGCCCTAATGTGCAGCAGCTGTCACCTTGAATTTAGGGTTTGTTACCTCCTATATTCTAGGTGCATTAGGTCTTCTGTTTTAATCTGAATCTTCAATTTAAAAACTCCCTACAGATGCGCCTTGGTCTGTTTTATCCAGCATTAATTAATTCCAGATAGTTCTCCTTAAATATCTCTGATCTGTTAATCAATAATTAATTCTGGTAGCAGGTCTGAGATGTCTCAACATCTGTTGGGACATCCTGACAAAACTGAACTTAGTCATTTATACAATGTCCCAACATCTGGTAGGACATCCTGAACCAAGTTCACATACTCTGTTTGCTAATGTCCCAACATCTGGTAGGACATTCTGAACTGAATTTAACATTTCTTGTTTGGTCAAAAATTCTGCCAATTCTTAAACATCTACAAAAAGCTATGGTGAAAATGGTGGAAAAGTGGGAGAGAAAGTAATGGATTTTTGAGATTGTGAAAATGGTGATTGAGTGAAGAATGAGGGAGAGAGTGATTTGTGGTGATTACCCTTAGCTTTGGGAGGAGATGGATTTATATAATGCATTGGTTTGGCATGAGGTTTGGGCTTGGAGGTAGCTTAGGAGTTGGCTTAGGTTAGGAGTTAGTTGGGATTCTAGATAATTCTAGAATTCCTTGGAAGGTTGTAGAAAACTCTAGAATGTGGTAGAAGATGGTGAGCTGGCTCTTCTAGAACTTTCTTTAGTATACTAGCTCATGAACACTTGTGGTGAAGATCACTTTGATGTAGCAGCAATGGTGAAGCTTGAATTGAGGCCAGAGTGAAGCTAAATGAGCTATAGAATGTGTACCAATCATTTCCACGTTCAACCCCAAAGATAGCATAGCATTCCCCCTTGTTTTGCATCAAAAACAGCAGCAAAATGGCAAAAAACAGCATCATGAATCGATTCATAAGGTTATGCATCGATACATACTGAAGAGAAAGCTAATTTTAGCAAAAAAACGCATTATGATTCGATTCATACATGGATGTATCGATTCATAATAGTTTTTTAACTGTTATGAATCGATTCATAACACGGATGAATCGATTCATCCTGCTGTATTGCCTTGTTTTTTTTTTCAAACTTTGAACGGCCATATCTTTCTCAATTTTGATCCTATGAAGGAGTTCCACATATGGTTTTGAAGCTTAGGATGTCCTCTTTCATTTTCTCAAGGTATACTTTTCATAGGACTCTTTTTTTTGGGAAAAAACCTCTCTTGAAGTGGCTACAAAAGTGACCAAAACTTGCCATTTTTGGAAACCCAAACTTTCCAAAAATGGTAAGTTTTAGTTTTCTTGATTTTTTCCATTCTTTCTTGATTCAAATTGGTCCCTAAGAGCCTTGTGATCATAATTTCATGATTTTGATCCCAAAAATTCAAGAGTTGACCTTTTACTCATCCTGGTTGACTTTTCTCCAATTTTCTGATTTTCAATCAACTGAACAATTGAGGGCCTTCCAAAATGAGTCCAATGGTGAAATTTGAACCATAGGTACTTGACATCATGTAGAGAACCATGAAACCATGCTTGGACCAAAGTCTCATTGATAAGCCCAGTTCACTAGAAACCCTCATCTGCCTCCTTTTTTGCTGGGAAACGTTGCACTACTTGCATCCTTTGATCAAAGCACCCCTGTATAGGACTTGTGGCTTCAAGTGAATACTTGTGGGATGTTGTGGACCATTTGCACAAGGTTGAGAAGCTTTGTGGCCCTTTGATTGCCTTTGTATAGCCTTCAGTTGCTTTGTTCACTGCTCACAAACCTATGCCCCTGCCGTGATGGTTATGATGCAATGTTTTTGATTATTTTATGAATTTATGTATGCAAAATGCTATGCAAAATGTTGAGGAAATGAGAGGGCAAATTTTGGGGTGTTACAGCTGCCCCTATTCAATCACTGTAGACTTGAATGGATGATAGCAGTCGCTTTCAGACGTTTGAAGTATGCAGGGATTGAATACTAAAAACAACCAGAAAATTTGCACTCGATGGAAGAGAAAAGGGAAATAAACCCAACCATCTGAACTCTGCTTGGGGAGAACTTGGATGTGAAGAGTAGTGAATCTGTGAATGTTTCGGAATAATGTCGGGAGATTGCTGATTTGCCACGCTACGGGTGGACTTTTTTTGGGATATTAATAACATGCCACACGACGGGTGGTCTTCTGAATGCTTTGCCACACTACGGGGGTCGCTGCTCGCTACGGGAGACTTTGGATTGACTTTTGGTCACTCTGCGGGGATATTCTTCCACACTGCGGGGGCTTATTGCTCAGCTACGGGAGACTTTTGGCTCACTACGGGAGACTTCTGCTCATTTGCCACACTACGTGGGCACATTGCTCAGCTACGGGAGACCTTGAAAATCTTACCACTCTACGGGGCTACATTGCTCGCTACGGGAGTCTTTCAGAAACTTTGCCACATTACGAGGCACATTGCTCAGCTACGGGAGACTTTCAGAAACTTTGCCACACTGCGGGGCACCTTGCTCAGCTACGGGAGACTTCAATGTGGCGACTTCGCTGGGGATATATTGCTCACCTACGGGAGACTTATGCTCACTACGGGAGACCTTTGATGATTCGCCACACTACAGGGGCTGCTGCTCGCTACGGGAGACTTCTGCTCACTACGGGAGACTTTGGCTCACTACGGGAGACTTCTGCTCACTACAGGAGACTTTGATTTCTTGCCACACTACGGGGGCTGCTGCTCACTACGGGAGACTTTGGCTCATTGCGGGAGACTTCTGCTCGCTACGGGAGACTTCTGCTCGCTACGGGAGACTTCTGCTCACTACGGGAGACTTTGATGTTTTGCCACACCACGGGGGCTGCTGCTCGCTACGGGAGACTTTGGCTCACTACGGGAGACTTCTGCTCACTACGGGAGACTTTTGATTTCTTGCCACACTACGGGGGCTACTGCTCGCTACGGGAGACTTTGGCTCACTACGGGAGACTTCAAGAATTCGCCACCCAGAGGATGGACTTTGGCCAATCTGCGGTTGGACTTTGAGAATTTGCCACACTGCGGGTGGACCTGTGGTAAATTGCCACGCTACGGGTGGACTTTGGATATCAACCTTGGATTTAATACACATGCTGAATTGTATGACATGATGCCCCATGACACTGGGGGATAGGCACAAAGGGAATTCCTGACGCGGAAATAACAAATCTTTGCTGACTCTGTGGGGGGTACAGAGGATTGTCGATATTTTTGATGGAGATGAGTTTGGCTAGCCTGTCTCGACTTAATACCTTTGCCAAAAATAAATTGGACTTTAGATTTGAAGACCCTACTAGGGGATGCCTCAACTGTTGGGGATTGAATCTCACCTCACCGATTTCGCTGGGGAATCAACAACTTTTTGACTTAGCTGGGGGAAGACATATCAAGGCTCTACTGAGGAGAACTCTCTTGTCTACCTGAATTTTCTAAACCTCTGTGGGGAAAGGAATCGTTCAGCTAACTTCCGGGAATTTCTGGATTCTTGTAAGAAGTGCTTCACTACGGGAAGACAACTCTTGATAGAGATGATCCTTATTGCTTTGCTGGGGAAGAGAGGATTTGATTTGAGATTTACTGGGAAATAAGATCAAAGAAGCCCGCTGAAGAAATGTTTGACGACTTTACTGGGGATAACTTCCATGCGTCTGTTGGGGATAACGAGATTGAAACGCGTCCTGCTGAGGAGGAAAGATTTCAAGTAGTCTCGTGTTAGGGATCATTCGCTTTGATTCGGGCTTTACCTTAAGAGGATTTTACAAAAGACCTGGTGTCTTTAAACTCTTCAGGAGTATAATTGCCTCGGTATTCTGAATTTCCGATTATCTGTCTTCGGGAAAGAATGAATCCTCATGAGATTGGGATGGCTTGCCCTAGTATGAATCTTTGGTCAATTGCTTTGGGAGAGATCTGAATCTCGAGGTAATTGCCCCAGATTGGCTGACTCTTGAGGACATTTCTTGACATAACAGCCTCAGCTTGGTTGGCTCTTACCGTGACTGGTAGGGAACGTCCTTACTCAATGGCGTTTTCTCGGAAAAGTGCACTTTGACGTGACTGTCTTTCAGAAGTTTTAGACTTCTCAACTTGGCAAGCTTAATCTTCTTGATTGAATTTCCGCTTGTGAGCTTTTTATGATGCCAAACAGATGTATGCAAGCAGAAAAATGTTTATTTTGAGAATGAAAATTCTAATGCAATACACATGTTAATCTTGAAGTTTTGAAAAAGTGTCCCAAACCTTTGTGAACAAATCACTGGTTAAGATACGACATTATTTGTGAATGAAAGTATGTACATGCAATACCAACAAGGTCTTTTAGCACAACTCATAGGAGTCAGGAACGCGGCCTCGTAGTAGTATGCTCTCAAATTAACCCTGTTTCAGTTAGGACTTTTGAGGGTTGTATCGTGGCCTGGTTCACGGTTTATAGAAACAAAGGATATAGGCTCGAAGTTTACTTGTGCCCACCCACTCTTCGTGATGTTCTCCATTCCTATGTTCAGCTAATTTTCGCAAGCGTTCACCTTTCATAAGGGTTTTGTATTGGTTGAGGAACCATTGCTGCTATTGGTTCAAGCACCAATCAGGTTGTCGTTGGGAGTCAGTCACCCCTTTGTCTTTCGTGTTTGTGTCACACGACTTTGTTCTTGCTTAAGGATCTTTCTTGTGTAATCCTTTCCGTCTTTTGCTTTTGCGTTATTTTGCTTTATCCCTAACTTTTGCCTGGACTGATTCTTGTGAATCTTTGATTGTGAAGTCCAGCGGGATGCCCTAACTTTTGCCTAAGTCGCTTGTTTTCAAGTTTCGACTTAGCGGGATTTTTTTCTTTTCTTTTTCTTTTTGAACGATTCGTGTGACACTGTTTGTCTTGATTGCTTCGCGAGGGTTGTGACTGCCTCAATCTTTGGTCGATGAAGGATAACCATTGTAGCTTCTGGTCTTTGGACCTCTTGATTAGCATAGTGGAATGTAATGGATCCTCAAATACACTCCTTTATGAAAGCCTGAACGCTTGGTCCGACTAGCTGACATCTACCCTGCCCCTGGGTTACATGTGAGGGTTTTTCGTGCAAGAAGGAACTCCTACTTCAAGGCTCAAGGGGGTTAGCAAGGGTCTATCTCCCTTATATCTCCAGTGTTTAGGGATTTGAAACAAAGCCTGTACATCGTCAACAGGGTCTTACTCGAGAGCACACCATTAGAGATTTTTGCGCTTTTTGTTTCGTCATTCTCCATCATAGAGTTTAAGCACGACAATTGGTATTGCGATGTAAACATGCAAAATTAACTTGACAAATGAATTACTTCAAGAAAAACATGTGAGTTTTATTATTGATAACATTCAAAAGCAAACAAATTTCATACATGTATACAAATGTTTAGCAAATAAAAGAACTACAAATGGAAATGCAGTAAAGAAGCTGAATATTGCCGTTGTTGAGGAGGCTTGACTCCGTCTGGACCTGTTAGTCTTGGATACTATCAGTGATCAATAGCTCTTTCACAGACTTGTAATCTTCTAGTTGCATCCGTATACCCAACCATGACAGTCATGCTTCTTCTTCTAGTTATTCTGATTCTGACACGAGACATCTGAAGGAAAAAGTGAAGCTGGGGAGTAAAGTTGTCCCATAAGGTTGCTCGGAAAGACCTGGCGATCTTCTGCCTACGTATCTCCATTGACTGATGACCAATGAAGAATCAGAGCGACGTAGTTCCCCTCAATAGGGATGAAAGTACATTGAAGAAAAACAAACAGTGGCCATTGCTGAGAGTATCTGGATACTGATGGCTTTATTTGCTTCTTGAAGATTCCAGCTTAACGTGGACCATCTGGTAAAATAACCGTGACACCGGTTCCGTTGTGATTAGGCATTGGATTCTGGAGTACATTTGGGTGAGGCGCAAAATTGATCGCCTTGGAGTCAATTAGGTCTTGTACCTTGTTCTGAAAAGCCCAACATTTCTCAATACTGTGCCCCTGGACGCCTGAATGGAATTCGCATCTGGCATTTGCATCGAAGTTCTGAGGTAGATTATCAGGAGCAGGGGCTCTCATGGTACGAAGCTCGACCAGGTTCAACTTTAGCAGCTCTGGGAGCAATACAACATATGGGCATGGGACGGGATCAAGTCTGCGGTTTCTCGCTCTTGTCCTTTCCTGATTTGGTCTCTGCGCCTGATATTGCTGACCTTGAGGTTGTGGTTGAACCTGTGGAGTAATAGTCACAACAGCTGTTTGGTAGTAACCTTGAGAACGACCTCTATCTCGGCCCCTATACACGGCATTGGTCTCACCTTCTCTTCGCCTTTGGCCATTGCCAAAAGGTTTCTTCACACCAGATGAACTAGCACTGCTTGCGTCCTGAATCTTTCCTAATTTCAGGAAGTTTTCTATCCTTTCTCCAGCGATGACAATATCAGAAAAACCAATGGACGGGCAGGCGGCCAGACGATCCAAGTAAACACCTTGCAAGGTGCCCATAAACATATCGGCCATTTCCCTATCCAGCAACGGGGGTTGAACCTGTGCGGCCAGCTCACGCCACCTCTGGGCATACTGCTTAAAATTTTCCTTGGGTCCTTGAGACAAGTTCTGTAACTGGGTGCGGTTTGGAGCCATATCAATATTGTATTGATACTGCTTGAGAAAAGCTTCAGCTAAATCTTTCCAGCATCGGATAGAGACCCGACTTAGTTTCATGTACCAGCTCAATGAAGCTCCAGATAGACTATCTTGGAAGAAATGCATCCAAAGTTTCTCGTCATCAGTATGAGCCGAGATTTTTCCAAAGTATGCATGAATATGAGTTCTAGGGCACGTGCTGCCGTTGTACTTGTCAAATGATGGCACCTTGAACTTAGGAGGGATTCTGACTCCTGGCACTAACCCTAGATTGGTTACATCGATGCCCAGGGAGTTCTGACATTCCATGGCCTTAATCTTCTCCGCTAGCTCTTCATACCTTCGATTATTGACCTCATTCATATTACCCATGTCAGCATCCAGTAGAGTGAATTGGTCTTCCTGAGTGTCTTCATTACGGGCCGCAGTCCCATTTAAATTTGGCCCTCCGTCACGGGCAGCGTTAGGATCCACATTCTCAGTCGGTGTTCCAGCATTAGCATTCCCACGGGGCTGCTCAACCATCAATCTGAGACGCTCTTGATTCTGCGCAATGCCGGTCATCATGTCCATGAACTGATCCATCCTCTGTCGGAGCTCATTAAGACCAGTCTGCATTCGTTCGGCCATTCTCACTCGGTTTCTTTTTGTTGGATACCGATGAACGTGTTGACCAGCTATATTGCCTGAAGTTGAATAAGTTAGGAACTCCGAATGACCTGTAAAAATGAAAAATATGCAAATCATGCAGTAAATGCGTATGATATGTTCATGAGGGTGCGACATGCGGCCCTGCAAATGAGTAAGCATGTGTTAGTAATGCAAGCATGCAGAGGATGTTATGCAATGCACTGGTGTGTGATCAAAGGTCTGGCGATCACTGGTCTGACATTGGTGTTGAGAAGACATTCATGTACTGGTGAAGAGTCGTAATAACAGTACCACCGAAATTCCGGATTTCGAAACCAAAGGACCATGTAGAACCTGATCATAATACTGAACAATGCTGGCAAAGCGGGTATGTTGGAAATTTTAGGGTTCCTGCAAACCTGTAAACCCCTCCCATCTCACGGGTATGCTATACCGAGTCAACATCACGGACTCTCAAAGCCGGATAGCAATAATACGTTCACCATTTCCGAGAAATGGCTCATGACCAAATTAGGGAATCGGTTTGGCATTATATACTAACCAGGGGGTCTCAGCTGAGTACGGGGAAAACAAGCATCCCTCATAAGTCCCCAGCTTCAAGCACTGAATCGAGAAACAATAGTACATTCATCCCGAAGGGTACAATACTATCGTCATACGAACAATTTGCTTTAACTGAATTCCTATGAGAGAACCAGGCCATCCTATACGAGTTCCCAGTGGGCCCTCGGATGCGAGTGGGTTTGCCAACAAATGTGGTTTGCCACTGTCATCACTGGAGAGGGTTGTTTCCACTAAGGTTCTCAATGATCGGTCCCCAGCTGCACATAACCATCAAGGTTGTATCTCGAAGTGGGGAAGAACCCCCACACAAGATAGTTCCAAGACAGTCGCAACCTGGGTGTGGAGCACATCGCCACTCATCATGTAACCATGCGAGTACAACATGTCCACGCTAATCCTATAGTGCACTCAAGCCGGGTATTTGGCTTATCTCACAGTAACTCCCATCCCACAGAAAAAATGAAAACCAGCACAGCCAGACAGTCCAGTATAATATGATGCATGGAAAATAAAATACTGAAAGCGGTAAATAAATGCAGTAAAGTAAAGCCATAAATAAAAACTGTAAATGAAAACAGTAAAGCTAAACTAAAACACACATCAACAAACAGATAAATACCCAAAGAAACAAAACCAAACAGGCGCTAGGAGACTCTACAAGGGAAACCGGAAGGATCAGGTTCGTCCCCAGCAGAGTCGCCAGCTGTCGCTCCCAGGATTTTCATCCTAGTACAAACACGAAAGTGGCGTGGAAAGGTTAGAGTCGCCAGCCATGCATTTTTATCCCGAAGGAACGGGAAAGGTAATGCTGCACAAACCTGAGGAAGAAGGAAAGGACAAGGTCCTGCGAACCAAAGATCTGGGTTCGGGAGTCGGTTACGACCTGGGAAGGTATTAGCACCCCAGATCGTCCGCCTTACCCGACGGGATCCACGCTTGCTTGTTTGGTTTCAAAGGGTGAGGAAAATACGAATGCTGCTGAATAAAACGGCTAACTGGAACTGGAACTGAAGTGAGAAAAGGAATTAAAAGAGAACAAAAAGAAAGAATGGTGAAAATGTAGGGAAAATAAAGAATGCGCTCGAACGGGCCCTACCCCGCTGCCTACGTACCTCATCGGGATAATGAGGATCAGAGTCGACGTAGTTCGCCTAACTAAGGCGGGAACTTGTTTGTATTTTTTAAGCTGACGTTGCCATAGCTCTAGCTCAGGTGTTACCGGATCTGACTCGAGGGTGTTTACCGTATCGCTGTTTGAACTATCGAGGCAAGTCACATTCGTCCGCAAAGATTAGGAGATGAGAAGAGAAGACGCGATTGTCTTTGTTGATTATGTTTTATGAGAAGTGTTTTGGAGTTTATTGTTTGTGAACATTCTCATACTAAGACTTATCCATCGCGATAGGGACTTACACCTCGCCCCGAAACAGGACATGTATAAGAACTCCGCAACAAAGTCTCGTGTCGTATGAGAACGTTTAACCTTTATTAGGTGCGTTTTATTGTTTGTCTTTATGGGATGAGAAAGAGACTCAAATCGAAAAAAGGAAAAACTAAGGGGGACTAAGACCAACCCTAAGTTGTTTATTCAATATCAAGGAGATCCTAAAGGTTAGTGAGGTTTCTAATCCTAAGGAGGAGAGGAAAGAGGAAGAGAAAAGGAAGAAGAACACAAATTACTTCCTAATGAAGTTAAGTTGGTTCCAAAAGGGGAAAACCTAACAAGCACAAACATTATGTAAGGCAAAATGGATTTAAAATGCATAAAAGAAATGCATAAAAATAAAGGATTGGATGGAGGAAAGTTACCTCAATCTTCCCCACTACAAAACAAATGTTAGTGTGCAATTTATTAAAAATAATAAAGCAAACACACAACAATTAAATCCTAAGGCTCTTGGACCTAAATTAGACTCAATCTTAATTCTAAGGGTGCCTACACTATGCTAAACCAAAATTCAGCAACTATTTACAGCACTCAAACACACAAACAGCTATGAAAATAAAGCATAACACAAACATCATACTACAGCTATCAGGCAACATGAAAAAGTAGGTGTAAAAGGTAAAATACAGCATGCACTACAAACAAACAGCACACATTTTACAGCACCTATATGCAAAAATGACTATGAAATGCAAAATCCAGAATTGATTATTTTCATATTTTAATGCACAAACTCAATGAATAATGCACTAAATCCATCATGAACATACATTTGAACATGGATCATCATATAAAAATGCAAGAACATGAATATTTTGAAGATTATGCAAGAATGCATCACATGGTTTATTATGCAACAAGTAATGCAAAAGTATGGTACATGAATGTGGTATATGCACATGATGATTATTGATTATGAACATGCAACATGATAGCTCAACAAACATATTAAACTCAATGCAAAATTCAGAATTGAATTGATATGGATAATGTGATCAAATATGCAACAAAATGCAACCAAATGCACATACATATGATTATGCAAAATGCAACATACATCAACATAATGGAATGCAAAAAACGATTTGAGGCAATGAAAATATGTAAAAATAGAATGCAACATGATTATTATATGCCTAATGGTGCATGAACATGGCAAAAAAAAAGCAAGAACTCAAGCTATGTACAAAGAAGCACAAAAACGCACAACACGTAACATGAACGGAATCGTGTCGAAACGACTCGAAATGGGGGAATTAGCTACTGGAAATGGGCCTAAAAATTCCCTAAAATCAGTACCTAAACATGTATGGGGTTGATAGGCATGAAGAATTAAGACTAATCTATCAAATAAGCTAAAATCTAAATTCCTACGACGAGAACCGTTTTTCCTATTTACAAGGGATTCTTTACACCTACTAGGACCTAGATTAGACTACAAATCTAATTCCTAATAATCCAAATGCAAATTACAAGCAAGAAAGCAACGAAAACGAAAATGAACGGTACAACGCAAACATAATCGAAAATCATGCGGAGAATGCCGTTAAGGCGAGATAAAGAGGATAAATTAAGGCATAATGGTTAAATCACCAACCTACGAAACGGAGGAGTGTTTCGGTAATTATTGCAATGAATCGGAGTGCGAATGGAGAAGAAAACCGGAGAATCCGCGAATGCAAAATAAATGCAATTCGGTCTTGACGCTTCTCGATTAATCACTTCCGATAAGTCGCAAACTCCACCAAAAACCAGTAGCTTCTTATTCCACAATGCTCAATTCAATGGAGGATGGAGGCTAAGCTTTAAGACCTTCAAGTTTCAATGTGAAACTTGAAGAACTTTTTTTGAAAAGCTATGGTGAAAATGGTGGAAAAGTGGGAGAGAAAGTAATGGATTTTTGAGATTGTGAAAATGGTGATTGAGTGAAGAATGAGGGAGAGAGTGATTTGTGGTGATTACCCTTAGCTTTGGGAGGAGATGGATTTATATAATGCATTGGTTTGGCATGAGGTTTGGGCTTGGAGGTAGCTTAGGAGTTGGCTTAGGTTAGGAGTTAGTTGGGATTCTAGATAATTCTAGAATTCCTTGGAAGGTTGTAGAAAACTCTAGAATGTGGTAGAAGATGGTGAGCTGGCTCTTCTAGAACTTTCTTTAGTATACTAGCTCATGAACACTTGTGGTGAAGATCACTTTGATGTAGCAGCAATGGTGAAGCTTGAATTGAGGCCAGAGTGAAGCTAAATGAGCTATAGAATGTGTACCAATCATTTCCACGTTCAACCCCAAAGATAGCATAGCATTCCCCCTTGTTTTGCATCAAAAACAGCAGCAAAATGGCAAAAAACAGCATCATGAATCGATTCATAAGGTTATGCATCGATACATACTGAAGAGAAAGCTAATTTTAGCAAAAAAACGCATTATGATTCGATTCATACATGGATGTATCGATTCATAATAGTTTTTTAACTGTTATGAATCGATTCATAACACGGATGAATCGATTCATCCTGCTGTATTGCCTTGTTTTTTTTTTCAAACTTTGAACGGCCATATCTTTCTCAATTTTGATCCTATGAAGGAGTTCCACATATGGTTTTGAAGCTTAGGATGTCCTCTTTCATTTTCTCAAGGTATACTTTTCATAGGACTCTTTTTTTTGGGAAAAAACCTCTCTTGAAGTGGCTACAAAAGTGACCAAAACTTGCCATTTTTGGAAACCCAAACTTTCCAAAAATGGTAAGTTTTAGTTTTCTTGATTTTTTCCATTATTTCTTGATTCAAATTGGTCCCTAAGAGCCTTGTGATCATAATTTCATGATTTTGATCCCAAAAATTCAAGAGTTGACCTTTTACTCATCCTGGTTGACTTTTCTCCAATTTTCTGATTTTCAATCAACTGAACAATTGAGGGCCTTCCAAAATGAGTCCAATGGTGAAATTTGAACCATAGGTACTTGACATCATGTAGAGAACCATGAAACCATGCTTGGACCAAAGTCTCATTGATAAGCCCAGTTCACTAGAAACCCTCATCTGACTCCTTTTTTGCTGGGAAACGTTGCACTGCTTGCATCCTTTGATCAAAGCACCTCTGTATAGGACTTGTGGCTTCAAGTGAATACTTGTGGGATGTTGTGGACCATTTGCACAAGGTTGAGAAGCTTTGTGGCCCTTTGATTGCCTTTGTATAGCCTTCAGTTGCTTTGTTCACTGCTCACAAACCTATGCCCCTGCCGTGATGGTTATGATGCAATGTTTTTGATTATTTTATGAATTTATGTATGCAAAATGCTATGCAAAATGTTGAGGAAATGAGAGGGCAAATTTTGGGGTGTTACACAATACTGATGACGTGGCTTTGGGCTCACCAGGTAAAGTGGCTTGTGGTGGGGTTTTTCGAAATCACTCTTCCTCTATGCTCGGTTGCTTTGCCGAAAACCTGGGAATCTCTTTGGTTGTTCATGCTGAATTTACAGGTGTTATGAGGGCTATTGATATAGCGGTGGAAAGAAATTGGAGGTATCTTTGGGTGGAAACTGACTCGAAAATCGTTTCGATGGCCATTATATGTCCCCATTTTGTTCCAGGGTGTATTAAGAATTGTTGGCTCAACTATCTTCACAAAACTAGGACTATGTTTTTTTCATTTATCACACATTTACCGGGAAGGAAATCAATGTGCAGACACCCTAGCTTCATTAGGCCTTACCATTTCTAATTTTGTCTGGTGGAATGAAGCCCCGGTGTCTGTTTTTGACGACTTGGCTCGTAACAAACTTGGTATCCCTTCCTTTTGTTTTGGATAGTTTTTTAGGACTTTGGTTCTTGTCCTCTCTCCGTTGTATTATCGTTTATTTTATTTATACATCTCCTTTGATTTAAAAAAAAAAAGATATAGAGAAAATTAAATTGATTGAAAATTAAACAATTTTAAACTTTAATTGATTTTTTAATGAAAAATTTACTTAAATTCCAGAAAAAATTATTTAAAAAAATAAGGATAGGTTTCCCTCGGATATACCTTTGTTGGATTGACTTTTTTTTTGGACAACACTTGTAGGGAGAGTTGGAAATTGGACTTGGGTTGGTTGTTTGCTTTGGCTATATCTTGGATTATTTAGAAATGTAGGAATGACATCCTTTTCAAGGGGATTATTTTGTCGAATGTTGATGGCTTGGGCTTGGTTAAAAAACTCTCATGGGAATGGTTTTTGTATTTAGCTAGACCCGGTTCGTTGGTGTCTTGGCCGATTTGGTCTTATGATCCAACGATTTACTTTTTTTATTGGTGGGTGGGTTCTTGTAGGTGTTTTCTTAGCCTCTTTGGCTTTTTCTTTTTCCATTGTATTTTCCGGGTTAACACCCCTAGTGCTTTTTAATATACCCTTTTGATTATAAAAAAAAAAGTAAACTCACATCTCCAAGCACCGCATAAGAACACAACTCTATTTCCATCAAGATGGTTAATCTTCACTCAACCATTATTTGCAAGCCACACTCGATAGACTGAAAATAATTATAGTTATCTTCTATATACAAGTGTGACTTGATGCCTTGATACATTTTCGCTAACACTTGCAAAATTTCACCTTAAACATATATTGATTTGAGAGTCAAAGTGCTAATTGTTGGAACAAGATTGTTCATATCCTTTGGATTTTGATGATAACAAAATTTTTAGAGAACAAATAAGTATACTAACATATGTTCAAGTGTGTATGATCACAAGCTAATAATTTATCATGAATTAATCATGTAAAAAATATAAATGGAGAAACAATGTTACTTAGATTTTGGATAATCAAAATTTGGTAACTCTGAACATGTACATCAACATCTGAAGGCTTAGAATCTGGTATGCTAAAGCTGACTAGTCTTGTCAAAGCGACGAATTTCTGAATAGAGTCAACTAGGATTTGGTTTTGCAAGGCTCAAAGGATGTTGATTTGACCTCTTCAGTGTGTTATTCCTTTTGGTTATAGTGAAAAGCTTTTGTTGAGGCAAGGGGACTGGACTACTCTAAGTTGAGGAAAGAAAACAGGATAATCTTTGTGCGTTGCTTGATTTTGCTTATAATCATTTCATTTCCGTTGTTATTGAAGGTGTGAGAAAAACACAAGAAAATAGGGGGTTTGAATTGGGTTTTCACTCTTGTCAATTTTTTCAATGTTTGTTGTGAAATCATAACTAAATAAATAAAGCCTAAATAAGAGATAAGAACACACAATATATCCTGGTTCACTTGAAAAAAACTCAAGTTAATCCAGTCCACCTGTCAAGGTGATATTGCCTTAGCCAAGGACTTAATCCACTATAACCAAATTGATTACATGGCACAACACAACCCGTGACTAATTGCACAACCAACTGATGTGATTTACAACATTGCACAATCAGCTGATGCGACTTACCTTGCGCGACTACCTATTGTGACTAACTGCACAATAACCTATTACAACTTAACCTGCGTAGCTACTTGTCGTGACTAACTGCATAAGCAACTGATGCAGCTTACAACATTACACAACAAACTGATGTGACTTCCAAACAGCAAGACACATAGTCCCAAGCTTCCTAAAGCATTTGACCATCACTTGGTCCTTTAGGAATTACAAACAATATGTTTGGAGAGTGTAATGTTTACAATTCACGGCAGGTAGCCCATCAAGGTGATTTTGCCTTAGCCAAATACTTAATCCACTTTAACCAAACTGATTACAAGGCATAACATACCCTGTGACTAATTGTACAACCAACTGGTGTGACTTACAATATTGCACAACCAGCTGATGAGACTTCCCTTGAGCGGCTACCTGTCGTGACTAACTGCACAATAACCTGTTACAACTTAACCTGCGCGACTACTTGTCGTGACTAACTGCACAATCAGCTAATACGACTTACAACATTGCACAACTAATTGATGTGACTTCCAAACACCAAGACACATAGTCTCGAGCTTCCTAAAGCATCTGACCATCACTTGGTCCTTTAGGAATTACAAACAGTATGTTTGGAGAGGGTAATGTTTACAATTCACGGCAGGTAGCCCATCAAGGTGATTTTGCCTTAGCCAAATACTTAATCCACTTTAACCAAACTGATTACAAGGCATAACATACCCTGTGACTAATTGTACAACCAACTGGTGTGACTTACAATATTGCACAACCAGCTGATGAGACTTCCCTTGAGCGGCTACTTGTTTTAACTAACTGCACAATAACCTGTTGTGACTTAACCTGTGTGACTACTTGTCATGACTAACTGCACAACCATTTGATGCGACTTACAACATTGTACAACCAACTGATGTGAATTCCAAACACCAAGACACATAGTCTCGAGCTTCCTAAAACATCTAACCTTCACTTGGTCCTTCAGGGATTACAAATATTCTGTTTGGAAAGGGTAATGTTTACAATTCAGTGCTTCTTACATAAGCTAGGTAAACACATTTAAGATCAATGGATCATAAGAACATCTTATACATACTATGAATATTACATTTTATTGTAGCTTAGAATCGTGTGGAGTCTTCTTCATCTTCATTTAGGTGCTTTTTCATGGACAACAACCCAAGCTCTCTGTATTGTGTGAAGTCTTCTTCTTCTAAGCTTGCACCTGCTTGATTTAATTGATATAGCATATAATAACTTCACCATATTGATTCACATAAGAAGAAAATTCTGGACAACAACCATCACTACAAGAAAACACAATATTAGTGTCGGCCAAAAGCCCTAGCTAACACCAAAAAAACTGAAATAAATGGGGTTAACGTCGGCTTAGCGTGGGCGTTGGGGCGTGTCGCTCCCGACAAATGAAAATGGATCAGATGAAGGTACAAGCGCGAACGGTCGGCGAAGGGAACAGTGAGAACACACAGCCGTGAACTCACTGGAGATGAAAAGAGTCGCCAGCTAGGCATTTTTATCCCGGAGGAAAGGCAATGCTGCATAGGCCTAGAAAGAGATGGATAAGACGGTTTGCGGACCAGAGAGACTGAGAAAGGGGGTTGGTTACAACCTGGGAAGGTATTAGCACCCAGATTGTCCGCCGTACTCGACGGGATCCACGCTTAAAAGATTTGTGTTTTAAAGGGGTAGTGTCAGTGCTATTTGTGCATAAAAGAGCTGGAAAAGATGTACAAGTGTCAGTGTAAAGAAATGTGATGTGTATAAATGTACAGTGTCAGTGTGAGATCAGGAATGAAATGCTCAAGAATATGAGGCTAAAGAATGAAGCTGGAAGGAGGGGGAATGTACAGAGACTTTTGTTCGATAACTGTTAAGTTATGCCTACGTATCCTCTCGTGCAATGAGGAAGTCAGAACACCGTAGTTCGACCCAAAGAGACTGAAAGGATTGACTGGTGAACTGCTTGCAGTCTATGCTCAAGTGTATGATCTGTCTGGCACAGATGCAAACTGTCTTGCATTAGACGGAAGAAGCAAGTTCTCGGTTGTGAGTGAAGATGATGAGAAAAGAATCCCGAAGGAGACGATTATTGTTTGTTTTTGAGTTTTCAGTCTTTTATTTCTTTTTGGAGTTTGTCATAAGATAATGAGCTTAAACCTAAATCAATGGATTTGGTAAACTCATCACATCATCCCTCTGATTAGGGGTAATGAGAATTACCTTAAGTGTGAAGTCAGATTCTCACACTTAATCACCTTTGATGTAGGGTTAAGATCATTAACCTACTTATGATTAATTAGATGTTTTTGTGATTTTTGTTTAGTGTTGAGTAATGAGGTTAAGCCATAATCAGGGATTTAACAGGCTCATTACACTATCCTAAAAGAAGGATAATAGATGAGGGTGTTTAAGCTGAGGAAGGATCTTCAGCTTAATCCATGATTAGGGATTAAATCCATGACAGAACAAACCTTTGATTAAGTGGATTTTATTAATGATATGATGATGAAGTGTTTTTTATGATTTGTAAGACAACTTGAGGGGGACTTGTCCATTAACTTTAGGGTTAGTCCTTCTTAACCAATTAAGGAAGAATTAGAACCCTAATGCAAGGCCCAAGTTACAAGTGTAATGTCTTGATGATTATTAGATGGATTAATTAAGAGAGTTCAACACCTTAAGGGTCCGAGACTTAGGATTAAAGTTATGCACTCCATCCTAAAAGAAGGATGCAGGCATGATCTTAATCACAAAGTCTTAAAGCCTTGAGGGTTTAGTCCCTGATTATGAGGTGAGGGGAGATGACTCAAGGAGAGACACAAAGGTAGAAACTATGGGGGAGACTAATCAAAACCCTAATTCATTATCATGCTTGGTTGGTCCTAATGTTTGTGAGGTTTTCAAGAACAATCTTCAATGGAACCACCAGGAAGCAGATGAGCAGGATCAAGAGAAGCAAAATGACTTGCTTCATTCAAGAAGTCAAGTCACTTGAAGAAAGAAAGTGGGAAGAGGAAGAATGAGCAAGCTCAAACTCAAACACATATAAGAATGCAGCAAGGTATGCAAAAGAGATGAAAGGAAAGGATATGAGAAGTGAAGGCAAATTCACTTCTCAAGTTTACTTACCACCTGAAATGTTAGGAAGAAATGCAATGCAATGCAAGATGAGCTGTAATGACATGATACAAAGCAAAACCAGGAGCATACATATGATGATTATGATGTTATGAAGTGCTGCAAACATGAGGCAAGACATGGAGATGCTCATACAAAGTCATGGATGCAGATGATGCAAGTTTAGAAGCATGAACAAGCATGAAATGTTATGAAACATACAAGACAAATGGCATGGCAAATATGCAATGCAATGATCAATGATGCTTTCTACATGTCTTAAGATGTCAAATGAATCATAAGAATGCACAAAATGCAATGGCAAGTCAAGTCATGCAAGGAAATGCAAGAAGGATGCAAGGGAAAGCCCAAATTAGGGTTTATGAAACAAACATCAAACACAAACTCAAAACAGAAGCAAACCCTAAGATAAAAAATGGAAGATGGTACCCAAAGAAACCCTAGACCTATAACAAACCACTGCCCAAAGGGGAGCTCTCAACTCTCAACCAAACTCAAGATATGAATTTTGCAAGTTATTAGGGTTTTTTAGGGTTTGTAACAAAAGAAATGCCAATCAATTGGAAAATGTAAGATCAAATCTTGGCCTTTTCATCTTTGAAAGTTCATGCCAAATGGAAAACAATGCAAAAAGAATCAATGTCTCAACCTTTACCAAAAGGCAGAAATGAATTTTTAAACATATGATCAAAATAATGCATCAAAAATGATTTAATTCAATGAAAAATTCTTAAAATGCATCAAGTTCAAAAAAGAAATTTGGTTTGAAGGTTGGACAATGTTTCTAAATGTCTTAGAACATTTCATGAATTTTTTTGAAATTTTTAAATACTTAAAAGTATTTTTAATTAATTAATTCTCATTAATCAATTAAAAATAATCTTTTAAATATTTAAAAATACTTTTTTAATGATAAAAAAATAAAATAAAAATGTTTTTGTGTCATAAAAATTAATAAAACTTTAAAGAAAAAGTTTCATAATTTTTATGATTTTTTAGCTATTTTTAATAAATTGTGCAAATAAAATAGAAAGAAAATGAATTAAATTTAAATAAAGTGAAAAGTAAACAAGGTGGATGGCCAGGATTGCTCCAGAGTTCAAATGGGGTTGACTGCGCGCCAGAATGAGAGGCCCAGATTGCTTCAGATCAAATTAAATAAAACGTGGTTAATTAACCCTAACACGTGGATTAGGGCTAATTGCAATGATCTGGACCTTTCAATCTGGAGGGAAGTCAATGGGTCAACGCATATCCACGGCCAGCATTCAAACTTACACTAATTATGGGATTAAGCCCTAAATAATCTCAGGTGGCCGGAGAAGACTTCCGGTCGTCTTCTCCGGCCAGAAGCTTGCCTGAAAAAGTTCAAAACCTCTCAAAACGCAAAATAAATGAAAACTAAGCCATGGGAAATGATCCCCAACACCTCACGAATTAAAACCCTCTCTCAAAACAAATTTATCTAACCTAAACAAGTTGAATCGAAGAAAACAAAATCTAGGGTTCGTGAGCTTCAAACAGCAATTAAACTCTCAAAACGCAACCATTTTCAAAACCAATGGTACCAGAATGATCAGCAAGACATGTAGAGCAAGCTTGTAACAATCAAATTGATTTCTGGAAAAATTAATTTGGAGTTACCTGAGATTTGCAACCTTTGATTTTGGAACTTTCAGGCCTCCTCTCCTTGCTCAATCTGCTCCTCTTGGTCCCCCAAAGTTGCTTGAATGCTCAAATGGAGTTTATATTTGTTGGATGATGAGTTTCGAAGAGAGCTGCTTCAGTTCAGTCAACAATGGTAGATGAGTTCTTGGCACTTTCAGGCTGTGAAGAGGGGTTGTTTATGACCTATGAGGTGTGTTGAGAAGGTTTATGGTGTTGGTTGATGTGTTTGTGGCTTGTGGAGAGAGATTCAATAGAATCTGCAGCATGAAGGTGAGCAATGGCAGTGAGGGTTTCTGGCTGTTTTTTGGCTTTGTTTCTTGATGCTTTGTGTTCTATAGATCAAGGTGAGATGAAGGGAGGCAAAGGTTTGGGTGTTTGCAGGCTGTGTAATGAAATTCGAATGAACTTGCAAGATGGAAGGTTTTTTGTGAAAGTTGTGAATGTCAATGCTTCAGCCTTGGTTGCCATGTGATATGGCCAGCAAAATGAATGAATAAACAATTCTGATTGGCCTCTTGATGTGACATGGCCTGCTATGATAGGTGTGGCTACTTTTGCTCAAAATCCACTTTTGTGTAAGATAGGGCATGGCTCAAAGTTAAGCAAGTACAAGGCATGGCTGGTGCAGCAAAAGGTGATGGATAGGCCTAGCAAAGCTCAGCAGCCAATGTCATAAGTTGGTGAAGTGGTCATGAGTGAAAATGCAAGTTGGCTAGCTTTATGGATTTTCATGAGAAAAGTCAAATTACATGAACCAAACCATGAGCAAACTTGGTCCATTTCTGATTTTTGTGACTTAGAGGATGTTCACATGCTGGTTTGTCATGAATTTGAGGCAGCAATCATGCATTGATTCAAGACTTAGCAAAATTTCCACTTGGTGCATAACTTGAAAAACAATGATTTTTGGCAACTTTGCATGGCCATAACTTTTGATCCATGAAGAGTTAGATCATGTTCTTGTACTTTTTGAAAAGGGAAAGATGAGATCTACAACTTTCATGACCAAAGTTTTTCCATTTGAAGCCTTTTTGGATCATGAATCAAGGCTTGAAAATTGACCTAAAATGGTGCATTCTTGAAAAGTCAACAAAACCCAAAAAGTCAACTTTTGCAAAAACCCTAAATTCTTGATTTCCATGAACTTCAAACTTCTTCCATGATCAAATAAAGATCATATACACTCAAAATGATGAAGATCACCCATTGGTTGGGTCATTGGGGGCCTCAGATACCCTGATTTTGCACTGACTTGTCTGAAAAGTCAACTCTTGATCAGATGACTTCCCCATGGAATTTCTTCATGAAAATTGATATGCATACTCCCTATACCATATAGAGACCAATGGAAACAAGAATGACCAAAAAATTTGGAGTTATGGCCTCTGAAACCAAAACCCTAATTTTCAGTCAACTGTGCAGTTCATCCTGGCTCTGCATCCACTCAAACCCTAATTCTTGTGATTCCTCTGCATTTTTGACTTTGTGAGGATGTAATATGACATAAGAACACACATGAACCACTTTGAGTTGATTAGTGGTTTTTGGAATGGCTCAGGAGGCCCTGAGGTTGCTCAGATCACAAACCCTAGGTGCAGATGCCTTAGAAGCTATGCAGTGAATCAAAATGAGATGTGAGATGATATGTTTTGTGTATATGCATATGAGATGATCACAAGCCATGGTGTGAATGGGTGAGGGCAAATTTGGGGTGTTTACAGCTGCCCCTATTCAAACATGAGTTAGCTGTGCAGGATGTAAGCGACGGCTTAACAGGCAAACAAGATAACTTGTGGTTGAATACCAAAGACAGTCCAAAATTTGCACTCACAGAAATGAAGAAGAAAAGGGATATAGATTGTAAGAGCAAAACAAAGTATATCGTAAAGTATGGGCGACGGAGGACGACCGTCGAGCAGAGGACGACTGCTGGGTAAGGTGGTATGTGAAGCAAAGCGATGACGGGGACGGCTGACATGCTGGTAAAGTGTATAAAGCAAATGACGGGGACGGCCGACATGCTGGGGATAAAAGGTAAAGCTAAGACGGGGACGGCCGACTAGCTGGGAAAATAAAATATCATGATGGGGACGGCCATCAAGATAGAGCTGCAAAATTCTGAGGATTAATGAAACATGACGGGGACGGCCATCAAGTTCATAAAGGTAAAGTAACCAACGATGGGGACGGCCATCGGGCTAAAAAAAGAAAAGGGACCACGACGGGGACGGCCATCGGGTTAAAGAATGAATGAAATAAACAGATGATGGGGTACGGCCATCAAAGGTGAAGGACGATCACCTAGCAGGGGACGGCTGCTCTGTTGGGTATAAAAGAAATATGATGGGGACGACCATCAAAGGTGGAGGACGACCACCTGGCAGGGTACGGCTGCCGAAAATATCAACGATGGGGACGGCCATCGGATAGAAAAGGTCAACGATGGGGACGGCCATCGGACGAGCATGATGGAGGACGACCATCAAGAAGTGGAGGACGACCACTCAGCAGGGGACGGCTGCTCTCAAAGTTTATCATAACACAGGATGAGTGTTAGACAACTAAAATCAACAATGGGGACGGCCATTGGATAAAGTGATGAAGGACGATCATCAAAAGGTGGAGGACGACCACCTAGCAGGGGACGGCTGCTAAAATCAACGATGGGGACGGCCATCGGATGAGCATGATGGAGGACGACCATCAAGAAGTGGAGGACGACCACTCAGCAGGGTACGGCTGCTCTCAGAGGTATCATAACACAGGACGAGTGTTAGATAAAAAGGAAATTTGACTGCGATCTACTGGGGATATAGTAAACACGGACGAGCGTTTACATCCAAGAAACAAAAGGTATAAGTGTTTGGTATTGTGTATAGATTAAAGATGCGGACGAGCATCCTTAAGACTATGATACGGACGAGTATCATGCAGAAACAAACTGACACGTGCTCAGAGCTGATGATACGGACGAGTATCAACTGGTTAACAAGGAACACGGACGAGTGTTGCATCTGAAAGTATCCTTCTGGGGAATAGTAGACACAGACGAGCATCTATATTCACGAAGACATAAGCGTTTGACACGGTGTATGGATTAAAGATGCGGACGAGCATCCTTAAGACTATGATACGGACGAGTATCATGTAGAAACAAACATTAGACGCAATGTTCTGAGATGATGGTACGGACGAGTACCAACTGGTTAACAAAGAACAAGGACTACTGTCGAATCTGCGGGGATATACATGGTGTATATAAGATACGGACGAGTATCTGAGTAGGTGTACCAATGAGTAGTGAGTATATAATGTATAGGTGAGTGTTTATCTGCTGGGGGGAGTGACACGGACGAGTGTCGAAAGGAGAAAAGTATGGTATTAACAAGTATACGGGTTGTAAAAGTGCAAGCGACTGCGCTGGGGATATGACACGGACGGGTGTCAAGAAAACGTATGTGTAAATATAGGCGACCACGCTGGGGATGTGACACGGACGGGTGCCAAGGGTTGTGTATAGGTATATGTGAGTGCAAAGAGGATGTCTTTGGCTTTTGCTGCTGGGGAAAGATGACACGGACGGGTGCCAAAAGGTGTATATACTGGTGTTTGTGATTTGAAAGGCAACTGCTTTTGCTGGGACTCTGATGGGGATGTATTCTGTATGCCGACAGATTGTCAATATTTACAAGTGTTCAAATCACAACATGACTTATGATTATGCTATGCATTTGATTTTTTTGCCGTAATGCTCCGTATTAGACGAAATGCTACGCTCTGGGGGTGAATATGATGCGAATGCTATGATTATGCAAAGAGGCACCGATCCGGGATTCGGATCCCGTTGCTGCAAAGATCTCTGATCGATCTGCTTGAAGTGAACATCCCAGCTGGAGATGAGATCATTGATAGATCTGTAGTTGTATCTGCTTGGGGATATACGTCATCGATTGACATATTCTTATAATACGGGACCCAGCTGGGGTTTGTAGAAGCCTTCCCTCTCTCTGTTGTGACTTCTTCGTGCGCTGCTCTTCTGAATAGAGGCCTGAAGCTCTGTGGGGAGATGATTCCTCGATTCTCGCATCCTGCTGAGGAATAAAGGCTACTCGGCTGGGGAATTGTGAGAGGCAACTCAGCTGGGGAGAGCAACTCAGCTGGGGATAGAACATTTCAGATGCTGTATGTTGATTTGGCAACTTCGCTGGGGGAATGGGCACCCTCGATGCTGTATGTTGAAGATAGACCGAGTTGATAAAGATTCGCCTACTTGCTGAGACGTAATCTGCATGCCCCAGGTTGCATTCTGGATACCTGCAATCCTGCAAAGATAATGGAACGTACAAAAGGTCCCGAGGTATCCCTTTCTGGATTCCGTCATAGGAGTTAAGTACACTCGAGAGTAATCACATTCCCTGTAAGCATGCGTTTTTGTTTTTAGAGAAAGGCATCTGTACTTATGCAATTGTATTTTAGAGATATCAGACGACTCTTTGCAAAACATAAATGTAAAAGACGAAACATGACTGAAAATCTGATTTTATTAATTCATGTGCCCTGAATTGGCGAGATACAGTCAGAGAAACATATCTCCTGAAATGAGGAGATTGTTACAAATTGAGAAATGAAGTGCTGGCGGTGTTGACGACGCTTTGAGGAGCTTCCTCTCCTGCTATGACTCGTATGACAATGACGTTCTTCTCGTCTTGCTTTCTGGAGAGAGTTGATTCTGATTGCAGCTTGATCCTTTGGGACTTACCAAGTTGTAGGTGATACAGACGAATTCAGAATGCAGTTGTTCGCTTATTCCCTTAT
The DNA here is from genome assembly GCA_963966055.1 of Lathyrus aphaca. Classification (NCBI taxonomy): domain Eukaryota; kingdom Viridiplantae; phylum Streptophyta; class Magnoliopsida; order Fabales; family Fabaceae; genus Lathyrus; species Lathyrus aphaca. Next base: position 434,456,295 of record OZ014525.1, on the reverse strand, counting down.
TTTGCATGGATCGCCCTTTCGGGTTTTCAATCCATCGGGATACCCATTTTTGCCTGAGCTGTCCAATGCGGCTTTTCAACTCAGCGGGTGTACAATTTTTTTATTTATTTTCCCTTATTTTTGCCCGAGTCTTTTATTCTGTTTTTGACTCGCCGGGATGCCCTATTTTTGCCTGGACTTACATTCTGTTTTTATGTCCAGCGGGTCATTTTATGCGAAGTATTTTTTAACTGCATCTGAATTCACAGGGGACGGGAAATCTTCACCATCCATGGTGCTGAGCATCAGTGCTCCACCAGAGAAAACTTTCTTTACGACGAATGGTCCTTCATAATTCGGAGTCCATTTGCCCCTGTGGTCTGTATGAGGAGGGAGGATTCTCTTCAACACAAGATCTCCCACTTGGTACTCTCGGTGCCTGACTTTCTGATCGAAGGCTCTCTTCATTCTCTTCTGATATAACTGCCCATGACAGATTGCAGCCAATCTCTTCTCTTCGATCAGACTCAGTTGTTCGTATCGGGCCCGAACCCATTCCGCTTCACTCAGTTTAACATCCATTAATACCCGTAACGAGGGTAGTTCGACTTCAACAGGTAGGACTGCTTCCATACCATATACAAGCTGATACGGTGTTGCCCCAGTGGACGTTCTGATTGACGTGCGGTACCCATGCAAGGCAAACGGTAGCATTTCATGCCAGTCTTTGTATGTGACTACCATCTTCTGCACAATCTTCTTGATATTCTTATTTGCCGCCTCAACAGCGCCGTTCATCTTTGGCCTGTAAGGAGAAGAATTGTGATGTTGGATCTTGAAGTCCCGGCACAGCTCTGCCATCATTTTGTTGTTCAAATTGGAACCATTATCAGTAATGATTCGCTCGGGCACTCCATACCGACAGATGATATCTCTTTTCAGGAATCTGGCTACCACTTGCCTTGTGACATTTGCGTATGAGGCTGCTTCAACCCACTTTGTAAAATAATCGATGGCGACCAGGATGAATCTGTGGCCGTTCGAAGCAGTTGGCTCAATTTTGCCAATCATGTCAATGCCCCACATAGCAAAGGGCCATGGTGAAGACATTATGTTCAGGGGATTGGGGGGCACATGCACCTTGTCTGCATAAATCTGGCATTTATGGCATTTTCTAGCGTAAGCACAACAGTCTGCATCCATTGTGATCCAGTAATAGCCTGATCTTAACAACTTTTTAGCCATGGCATGCCCTCCTGCATGGGTACCAAAGGATCCTTCGTGCACTTCATGCATCAACAAATCTGCTTCTGTCTTGTCAACACATCTGAGGAGTACCATATCAAAGTTCCTCTTGTATAAAGATCCATCAGTGTTCAGAAAGAAACTTCCAGCAAGTCTTCTTAAAGTCTTTTTATCATTGGAAGATGCCCCAAGTGGGTACGTTTGATCCTCCAAGAAGCACTTGATGTCATGGAACCAAGGCTTATCATCTTTAGCAATATCTGCTGCAAACACATATGCTGGTCTATCAAGTCTCGATACTGAAATCTGAGGTACAAAGTTAGCAGCTTGAACTTTGATCATGGATGAAATGGTAGCAAGAGCATCCGCAAACTGATTCTCGTCCCGAGGGATATACTCAAGCTTGACTGTTGTGAAGAAAGTCAATAACCTTCTTGTATAATCCCTGTAAGGTATCAGATGATCTTGGTGGGTGTACCATTTTCCGTTGGTCTGATTGACTACCAAAGCTGAATCTCCGAATACGGTCAATGTCTTGATCCTGAGGTCAATGGCTTCCTCAAGACCCATAATGCAAGCTTCGTATTCAGCTTCGTTGTTAGTGCAGTTGAAAGTGAGCTTTGCCGAGAAAGGCATGTGAACCCCTTTAGGTGTAATGAGTACTGCACCAACACCACGGCCATTCATGTTGACAGCCCCATCAAACATCATAGTCCATTCTTCTTCTGGGTCAGGCCCTTCAGTGTGAATAGGCTCTTCATGATCTTTTGCTTTAATGAACATGATGTCTTCATCGGGGAAGTCGAACCTCATAGGCTGGTAGTCATCAATGGGTTGCTCAGCAAGATATTCAGATAGTACACTGCCCTTGATGGCTTTCTGAGATGTGTACTGTATGTCGTATTCTGTGAGAATCATCTGCCATCTTGCAACCCGTCCAGTAAGAGCTGGCTTCTCGAAAATGTACTTAACTGGATCCATTTTTGAGATCAATAGAGTAGTATGGGTCAACATGTACTGTCTCAGTCGGCGAGCAGCCCACGCTAAAGCACAGCAAGTTTTCTCGAGCAGTGAATAACGCTGTTCACAGTCGGTAAACTTTTTGCTTAGGTAGTATATCGCATACTCTTTTCGACCAGACTCGTCATGCTGACCTAGTACACACCCCATCGATTCTTCTAATACTGTCAAGTACATAATCAGAGGTCTTCCTTCAACTGGAGGCATAAGGATTGGAGGTTCTTGTAAATATTCCTTGATCTTGTCAAAAGCCTTCTGGCAGTCTTCGTTCCACCTGACCGTTTGCTCTTTTCTTAACAGCTTGAATAAGGGTTCACAGGTTGCTGTGAGGTGAGATATGAACCGTGAAATGTAGTTCAATCGACCTAAGAACCCTCGAACCTCTTTCTCAGTTTTCGGTGCAGGCATTTCTTGAATAGCTTTGACTTTATCAGGGTCAACTTCAATCCCTTTCTCACTTACAATAAAGCCCAGCAGCTTACCGGATCGCACCCCGAATGTGCATTTGTTGGGGTTCAGCTTCAATTGGTATTTCCTCAGACGCTTGAATAATTTGAGCAGATTCACCAGATGGTCTTCCTCTGTAAGGGACTTGGCGATCATATCATCCACATAACATTCGATTTCCTTATGGATCATGTCATGAAACAATGTTACCATAGCCCGTTGATACGTTGCACCAGCATTCTTTAGTCCGAATGGCATCACTTTATAACAGAACGTGCCCCAAGGTGTGATGAATGTTGTCTTCTCCATGTCTTCAGGTGACATCTTGATCTGATTGTATCCCGAAAATCCATCCATGAAGGAAAATACCGAGAACTGAGCCGTGTTATCCACCAATACATCAATGTGAGGTAATGGGAAGTCATCTTTCGGGCTGGCTCTGTTCAGATCCCGGTAATCAACACACATTCTTACTTTTCCGTCCTTCTTAGGCACAGGTACTATGTTAGCAACCCACGGAGGATAGCTAGTCACAGCAAGGAACCCGGCGTCCCATTGCTTTTGTACCTCTTCCTTGATTTTCATAGCCATGTCTGGGCGAGTTCGGCGCAACTTCTGTTTGACTGGTGGGCATTCTTCCCTCAAAGGCAGCTTATGCACAACAATATCGGTATCCAACCCTGGCATATCTTGGTAGGACCAAGCAAACACATCAACATACTCTTGAAGCAGATCTATCAGCTGTCTCTTCACTGAGTCTTGCAGGCAGGCCCCGATTTTGACTTCTTTCACGTCTTCCTCCGTACCAAGATTAATCATTTCAATCTCCTCCTGATGAGGAGTAATAACTTTTTCCTCCTGTCTCAGCAACCTGGCTAGCTCTTCAGGAAGCTCATATCCTTCATCAACCCCTTCATCAGCTTGATTGATCGGATTGTCAAAGTCATACGATGTCATAGCTGTGCTGTTGTCGGTGCAGTCTGGAAGGCACTCTCTGCAAGGGTTAAATTGGTTCATTTTAGTGATTGATTTTAATCTTGCTTTAGAAAAAAGTGAAATGAAGTTATCATTTTGAAAACACCGCCATTTATTTTTGTACAAAAAGAAAAATGGAAAAACAGTGAGCAGAAAAGAAAAAGACTCGTTTGCAAAAAGATTGTCTGATATTTCATTAATTTAATCTTGTTTGCACAAAAGTACAGATGGCCCTGATTACAAAATGAGTCTTGTCATCTTGGGCAAGATGCAAGACTTTGATGCATGCTATAAAAGATACAGGAAATAATAATTACTCTGCTCGAGTAACACTTATAATTCCCTGGGAAGACCAGTTCGAGACACTGCTCCCCGGGACCTTTGGACGAATCCAATTCTCCAGGTTGCGCTCCTCTTCCAGCTCGTCTTCCAGACAGTTGATAGCATCGGGGGTTAGCATTCCCCCACTGACAAATCCTGGCTCTGCAGCAGCCTTTGCTTGACGTTGAGTTGGTTTGTAACCCAACCCAAATTTGTCCTTCTTCTCCTCCACAGCTAAGACCTTGCCCCAGCCTTGGGCAGTTCCTTCTTCAACAACCTTCCGGGCTTGTTGATAAGACGACATTGGGGTACCAGATACAGCAGATGCTTCATTCACATTCAACGCTTCAAACCCCTGGCTCATTGTTTCATGGATTTCTCCATCCATTTCAATGTACTTGTAGGTTGCCAGGTGGCTGACAAAAATGTCCTCCTCTCCACAGATTGTGACAACTTGACCTTCCCACTCAAATTTTAACTTTTGGTGAAGGGTAGACGTTATAGCGCCAGCGGCGTGGATCCAGGGTCTACCCAACAAACAGCTGTAGGCGGGCTGAATGTCCATCACATAAAAGATAGTTTTAAAGGTCTGCGGGCCAATTGTCACGGGCAACTCAATCTCTCCCAGAACCGATCTCTTTGAGCCATCAAAAGCTCTAACCACCAGGTTGCTGGGTCTCAATGCCAAACCATCATATTCAAGCTTCACCAGAGCCTTCTTTGGTAAGACATTCAGGGAAGATCCTGTGTCCACCAGCACATGTGAAAGGACAGCTCCTTTGCATTCCATGGTTATGTGCAAGGCTTTGTTGTGATTGCGGCCATCCACTGTCAGGTCAGAATTGGTAAACCCTAGCCCATTGCTAGCAGTAACGTTTCCAACAACGGTTTCCAATTGGTTGACAGTAATCTCCTCGGGCACGTAAGCTGCGTGCAGTACCTTCAGTAGTGCATTCCGATGGGCTTCGGAGCACATAAGCAGAGAGAGGATGGAGATTTTGGATGGCGTCTGGTGAAGTTGATCCACAATTTTGTAATCACTCTTTTTGATGATCCTCATAAACTCATCAACTTCCTGATCGAATGGAGTCTTCAGGGCTTCTTTGGCAGCTGGATCTTCCTGCACCGGGCTCTTTCCTTTTGCCTTGGCAGCAGCTTCTGCTTCGGCAGTAGGTCTTTGAACTTGTGAAGCAAAGAGACGTCCGCTTCGGGTGAAGCCTCCGCCTCCGCCCACATTATCAATTTGTGGTGCAGGTGTTGATGTTTCAAGAGTGATTCTCTTTCCCTCGCAATACAAGTCAGAGCCATAGTGCCAAGGGATGGCCCTATTGCTTTCATATGGTACAGGTCCAGGTACCGTGACGGTGACTGGACTGATTGCTGCTGCTGAGGGGACTGTTATTGTCTGTGGATCATAAAAGATTGTAACTGGTGCTCTAGTGGGAGCAGCACCTTCTGAATGATAAGCGGAATTGTTTTCTGGATCATAGAATATGGTAACAGTGGAGACATCTTCGTGATTGTTTGCTGGTGTTGTAGAAGGTCCTGTTGGAAGAACTGTTGTTGTTGTTGATGGGGAGTCGAAGTGGACTGAAGCTGAAGTTGTAGCAGGAGAAACCGTTGAAAACTGATCATTGGGTAGAACAGATGAAGTACTTGCTGATGTTGCTGATGAATTGTTGGGAACAATTGCTGCTGTATTTGTAGGAGGATCTGAAACCATTGCTGATGAAGTCGTCGGGTTCGCCGGGAATGATGTAGTGATCTGCAGTAAGCCACTCTGAATAAGGCTGTCAATGCCATTCCTCAAGTCCTCACACCCATTCCAAGAAATATTGCAGTAGGGGCACCCTAGTTCACACCCCGGAAATATATTGTTTTCACGGAGTTGAGCTTTGATTTCCACCAATGGTGTCCTGATCTGATCCACACTGGTTATGAAATAAGACGGTGTGTCTTCTTCGATTGCGTTAATTCGAGGACCACCATGGTTTGGCATTGGGTTTTTGTTGACATTGGGCGGAGGTGCAAAATTCAGAGCCTTGGAGTCTACTAAGTCTTGTACCTTCATATGCAGTGCCCTGCATTTTTCTGTACTGTGACCAGGCGCGTTTGAGTGAAAAGCACACCTAGCATTAGAGTCATAGTTTCTTGGTAGACTGTTTGGATCCGGAGGCGCCAACGTTCTTAGCTCAACCAGGTTGAGTTTCAGAAGCTGTGGCAGCAAAGCAGCATACGGCATTGGAATCGGGTCGATCACTCGATTAGCTTGAGATGGCCTCTGTTGGAATGGCCTCTGTTGATTGTTGTTGTTGGAGTTGTTGTTGTTGAAGTTTCTTGGAGGATACTGATTCTGATGATGATACTGAGGTTGTGGTTGGAAGTTTTGTTGAGGAGGTTGATAGGCTGGCAGAGGATGTGCTGGAGCAGGGATAGTGACTGCTGCTATTGACCTCTGAGCATATTGGGGCCTACCCCTGTTGGTGTGAATGGCATTGGTCTCGCCAGCTCTTCTAGGGCCTGCAAAAGGCTTTCTTGTACCACTGGACGAACTAGCACCATTATCAGATATCTTACCCATCTTTAATAGGCTTTCAATTCTCTCCCCGGCTATAACAACATCTGCGAAGCTGGTGGAAGAGAAAGCAGCTAGCCTATCAATATAGGTTCCCTGAAGAGTGTTCATAAACATGTCTGCCATTTCTCTCTCAGACATTGGTGGTTGAACAACAGCAGCCAATTGCCTCCATCTTTGAGCATATTCTCGGAAACTTTCCCTTGACGACTGTGACATTCCCATTAGGAGAGTCCTGTTGGGTGCCATGTCTAAGTTGTATTGATACTGTCGGATGAAGGCCTCTGCCAGGTCCTTCCAGCATCTTATAGTTGCTCTTGTCAGATGGGAATACCATTCCCTCGATGCTCCAGTCAAGCTATCTTCAAAATAGAACATCCACAGTTTCTCATCCATTGTATAGGCCTTCAGCCTTCCCAGAAATGATTGCAGATGAGTTCGGGGGCATGAAGTCCCATTATACTTTTCGAAGCAAGGAGGCTTGAACTTATGAGGGATCCTGACCCCCTCTACTAAACCCATGTCCATGACATCGAACCCCAAAGAATTTTGGGATTCCAAAGACCTCAACTTCTCAGCCAACTCATCCAATCTCCTATCATAGGTTTCCTCTCCAGCACCCATGACTGTAAACTGATCCTCCTGAGGATCCTCTTGAAGTACTCTGGCTGCAGTAGCTGTTCCTTGAACGTTTGCAGGAATATGAATCTCAGGATGTAGATGTGGACCAAACACAGGGGGGTTAACATGTGGTTGCACCCTTTCATTGTTACTGGTGCCAGCAGTTCCCACATGGGGGTCATCTTGAGTTCTCCCCTCTACCAGAACTCTGAGCCTCTCCTGGCTTTGAGCTAAATTATTCATCACTTCCATGAACTGAGTTATTTGGGTTCTCATCTCCACCCTTTCATTAGCCATCTGGGTTCTGGCCTCATTGAGGTCTTGCTGCAACTGGTCCATCTGGATGCCCGGAAGGTTGTTTCTTGTAGGGTACCTGTGTGGCCTGTTGAGAGGGAATAGCCTGCGGCGAGCAATAATTCCTGAATGTCACAACAGAGGTTAGAAACAATAAAACAAAACCTACAAAACAAACAAAAGGGTTAGTATGCAATGCAGTATGCTTATTTGCTATCAAGGTATCCGGCTTGGTCTTCAGTTTTGACCCGTCCAGACCCTTGAAGATGATGCTGTTGAAGTTGCTTTTGAAGTGAACCCAGATGGAAACAAACACAAATATATTACAAAGGTAAAATAATACAAATTGTTCATTTTTACAACACTAGCCCTCTAAGGGGTCAAAAATACATCACCAAAAGCAAAAGTACATGGAAAAGGAACAACAACAAGCAAATAATCAGACTCCAAGGCCAAACTCATCCTCGCGAACTTCCTTAAGAAGTGCTTCGGTCACAGGATCAGCCGGATGCTCCGTAAGATTCCTGATGAGAAGGTTTCTTGTTGCAACAGCTGTAGTCAACTTCTTGTTCTGGCTTTGGTCTTTGGATTTCTTCACTCCAGCTTTGATTTTTAACTCTGAAATTTCCTCCTGGGCTGCTGCCAGGGCTTTTTCCATCTGCTCCATCTTATCTTGAACCCTCTTGTCTTCTAGAGTACGGGCTTCAGTGATCCGGACCCACCTGGCCTGACTCTCTTTCAAGTACAAGTCTGTCCTTGCTCTTTGGAACTGGGCTTCTTTACAAGCATTTTTCAGAATCTGCTCACCAGCTTTAGACTTGTTGATATAGTCTCCAGACTTCTCAATCTTAGTCAAGTGTTCCACTCTCAGCTTCTCCAATCTTTCAATCTCCCTTACACCTTCACTCCTCTCCCTGAGGGTCTTCTGCAGGGCTTGGGATAGCTTCTCATTTCTTTCTTTCAAACCTTCAAACTCTTCCAAACTGACAGTAGCAGGGGGTGGTGCTGATGATGACTCAGGCATGTCTTTGATGGTGAAGGGCAATCCTGAGATTTGGGCCCTAGCATAGGACCACTCATGATATTGGGCTGATGCCACATTATTGCACTTCCCCAGAATGGTGATTCCCTTGGTTTGAACATGATCCCAGGCCCAGGCAGCCTGCCTAACAACAGTCAAACTGATCTTGTTCTCACAGTAGAGGGTCTCAACCAGGTCTTGTTCCCTAGGAGCATGAACCAGTGCATAGCCTAATTGCCTCTTGAACAGCAGGGGGTTGTAGTTGATACTTCCCTTAACTCCTACCAAAGGTACATTGGGAAAGTGCCCACAGCTTGTGATCATATCTCTGCCCTTGGTGCCTTGGGTGCACCATCTGATGTCTGCTGCAGTGAGAGTAGTGAGCCTCTTAGCCCAGTTGCTTTGCTGATGAGGATTCAGGAATGCATCTGTCCTGGGTAGATGCTTGAGAAGCCAAGCATGGAATAGTGGAGCACAACACCTCACTAGCTTACCCCTCTGTTTCTCATTCCTCTGATGTACTGAGTAATAGAGGTCACCCAACAAGGTTGGCACTGGGTTCTTCAGGATGAACAGGTGGATGGCATTCTTGCTGATGAATCTGGGCTCATCTGCAAACAACACAATTCCATATACACTCAAGGCCAACAATGCACAAACAGCTTTCCAATCCCCCAGGGAGGCCTTCAAACTAGCTTGAGAAACCAGGAAGTCCAGATGAAAACCAGGGATCCCAGCTTTAGAGGTCATATGCTGCTCAATCAAAGCAGGTTCCAGGTGCAAAGCTCTTGCTATCTCTCTATTGCTGGGAAAGACCATTTCAGGGTTAAAAGGAATTTCTCTCTTGATAGGCAAACCAACCAAAGATGCATATTCTTCTAAGAGAGGTCCCAACTGAAAGTCTTGAAAGGTGAAACACCTCAATGGGGGGTCATAGAACTGGATGCAGGTATGGATTAGGCTTCTCTGAGATGGGTCCATATCCATGACCAAGTCAAGTATATCCCCATAATGCTCCCTGAACAGAGGTATGTGATCTGGGGTCATCAGGGTTTGGACCCTCCTGATGTCTGACAAGTCTGGTTGGAAGAAATGATAGGTGATATTGCTTTTCTTTGGAGCCATGAGGCTGAAGACTGGGTAGAGTGCTGATGACAATGTTGAAGTAGAGAAAACCACTGACTGGCTGGTGCTGAAGCAGACAGCTAAATTGAAGCAGATGCTGGTGAAGATGGGTCAAAGCTGCAGATGGGGTCAAAACCAAAACCTGATGAAAATGGATACCCTGAAAAACAAATAAGCACATGTTAATATGATGCAATGAGGATGTATGCAAATGATATGCAAAGGGTTTGTGACTGAGCTGGATCTGGATAAACTGCCTTGGTATAGATCCATGTGTGTTCAAGAATTCCGGATGGAGGTCTATAAATCCAGTAACCAAGGTGGGGGACTCAAATAAAGAGCCACATGTCCAGGGTTTTAGAATCACAAGAACTATCCAACATGGAGCATTCTTAACAAAGTCAAAGTAACAGGGTATTCTGAGGTCAAGGTACCTGCAAACCTGTAAACAGCCCAACCCCCTCACAGGTAGTGATCTAGAACAAGGATCCTCAGACTTGGATCAGTTATGAGAAGTGTAAACACTTCTAACCCGGAGGTACAGTGTTTACAATAACCATAACAATTCCTCCTCTAATTCACCTCAATTTCTGAAGGTCAATACTAAAAGGTCATCCAGACTTAGCAGGCTTCCCAGATCCCCCTAGCACTACAGGAAATCCGTAGCACAGAGTTCTCAAGAAGAAACCCATATCTGAACCGTGTTTCATATTCCCGCACCAGACCGAAATGGAATGGGAAAGAATATGATTCACTCTAGCCTAGGTGTCACTCAGGTCCCAGGTATAGGACCTTAACTCTCAATGGAACACCCACCCACCAAAGAAAAAAACCAGATCCAGCCAGCACAGTATGACAGTATGATATATAAAAGCAGTAAAGAAAGCAGTAAAGTAACTGTACATAAAGCAATAGACAAAAATAAATACAAGCACAAACAAGCACATAACACCCCAGTAAACACAAATCAATCAAGCGCTAGGAGGAACCCACGAAAAGAACCAGAAGCCCTGGTTGCAGCATAAGGGTCCCCAGCAGAGTCGCCAAGCTGTCGCTCCCGACAAATGAAAATGGATCAGATGAAGGTACAAGCGCGAACGGTCGGCGAAGGGAACAGTGAGAACACACAGCCGTGAACTCACTGGAGATGAAAAGAGTCGCCAGCTAGGCATTTTTATCCCGGAGGAAAGGCAATGCTGCATAGGCCTAGAAAGAGATGGATAAGACGGTTTGCGGACCAGAGAGACTGAGAAAGGGGGTTGGTTACAACCTGGGAAGGTATTAGCACCCAGATTGTCCGCCGTACTCGACGGGATCCACGCTTAAAAGATTTGTGTTTTAAAGGGGTAGTGTCAGTGCTATTTGTGCATAAAAGAGCTGGAAAAGATGTACAAGTGTCAGTGTAAAGAAATGTGATGTGTATAAATGTACAGTGTCAGTGTGAGATCAGGAATGAAATGCTCAAGAATATGAGGCTAAAGAATGAAGCTGGAAGGAGGGGGAATGTACAGAGACTTTTGTTCGATAACTGTTAAGTTATGCCTACGTATCCTCTCGTGCAATGAGGAAGTCAGAACACCGTAGTTCGACCCAAAGAGACTGAAAGGATTGACTGGTGAACTGCTTGCAGTCTATGCTCAAGTGTATGATCTGTCTGGCACAGATGCAAACTGTCTTGCATTAGACGGAAGAAGCAAGTTCTCGGTTGTGAGTGAAGATGATGAGAAAAGAATCCCGAAGGAGACGATTATTGTTTGTTTTTGAGTTTTCAGTCTTTTATTTCTTTTTGGAGTTTGTCATAAGATAATGAGCTTAAACCTAAATCAATGGATTTGGTAAACTCATCACATCATCCCTCTGATTAGGGGTAATGAGAATTACCTTAAGTGTGAAGTCAGATTCTCACACTTAATCACCTTTGATGTAGGGTTAAGATCATTAACCTACTTATGATTAATTAGATGTTTTTGTGATTTTTGTTTAGTGTTGAGTAATGAGGTTAAGCCATAATCAGGGATTTAACAGGCTCATTACACTATCCTAAAAGAAGGATAATAGATGAGGGTGTTTAAGCTGAGGAAGGATCTTCAGCTTAATCCATGATTAGGGATTAAATCCATGACAGAACAAACCTTTGATTAAGTGGATTTTATTAATGATATGATGATGAAGTGTTTTTTATGATTTGTAAGACAACTTGAGGGGGACTTGTCCATTAACTTTAGGGTTAGTCCTTCTTAACCAATTAAGGAAGAATTAGAACCCTAATGCAAGGCCCAAGTTACAAGTGTAATGTCTTGATGATTATTAGATGGATTAATTAAGAGAGTTCAACACCTTAAGGGTCCGAGACTTAGGATTAAAGTTATGCACTCCATCCTAAAAGAAGGATGCAGGCATGATCTTAATCACAAAGTCTTAAAGCCTTGAGGGTTTAGTCCCTGATTATGAGGTGAGGGGAGATGACTCAAGGAGAGACACAAAGGTAGAAACTATGGGGGAGACTAATCAAAACCCTAATTCATTATCATGCTTGGTTGGTCCTAATGTTTGTGAGGTTTTCAAGAACAATCTTCAATGGAACCACCAGGAAGCAGATGAGCAGGATCAAGAGAAGCAAAATGACTTGCTTCATTCAAGAAGTCAAGTCACTTGAAGAAAGAAAGTGGGAAGAGGAAGAATGAGCAAGCTCAAACTCAAACACATATAAGAATGCAGCAAGGTATGCAAAAGAGATGAAAGGAAAGGATATGAGAAGTGAAGGCAAATTCACTTCTCAAGTTTACTTACCACCTGAAATGTTAGGAAGAAATGCAATGCAATGCAAGATGAGCTGTAATGACATGATACAAAGCAAAACCAGGAGCATACATATGATGATTATGATGTTATGAAGTGCTGCAAACATGAGGCAAGACATGGAGATGCTCATACAAAGTCATGGATGCAGATGATGCAAGTTTAGAAGCATGAACAAGCATGAAATGTTATGAAACATACAAGACAAATGGCATGGCAAATATGCAATGCAATGATCAATGATGCTTTCTACATGTCTTAAGATGTCAAATGAATCATAAGAATGCACAAAATGCAATGGCAAGTCAAGTCATGCAAGGAAATGCAAGAAGGATGCAAGGGAAAGCCCAAATTAGGGTTTATGAAACAAACATCAAACACAAACTCAAAACAGAAGCAAACCCTAAGATAAAAAATGGAAGATGGTACCCAAAGAAACCCTAGACCTATAACAAACCACTGCCCAAAGGGGAGCTCTCAACTCTCAACCAAACTCAAGATATGAATTTTGCAAGTTATTAGGGTTTTTTAGGGTTTGTAACAAAAGAAATGCCAATCAATTGGAAAATGTAAGATCAAATCTTGGCCTTTTCATCTTTGAAAGTTCATGCCAAATGGAAAACAATGCAAAAAGAATCAATGTCTCAACCTTTACCAAAAGGCAGAAATGAATTTTTAAACATATGATCAAAATAATGCATCAAAAATGATTTAATTCAATGAAAAATTCTTAAAATGCATCAAGTTCAAAAAAGAAATTTGGTTTGAAGGTTGGACAATGTTTCTAAATGTCTTAGAACATTTCATGAATTTTTTTGAAATTTTTAAATACTTAAAAGTATTTTTAATTAATTAATTCTCATTAATCAATTAAAAATAATCTTTTAAATATTTAAAAATACTTTTTTAATGATAAAAAAATAAAATAAAAATGTTTTTGTGTCATAAAAATTAATAAAACTTTAAAGAAAAAGTTTCATAATTTTTATGATTTTTTAGCTATTTTTAATAAATTGTGCAAATAAAATAGAAAGAAAATGAATTAAATTTAAATAAAGTGAAAAGTAAACAAGGTGGATGGCCAGGATTGCTCCAGAGTTCAAATGGGGTTGACTGCGCGCCAGAATGAGAGGCCCAGATTGCTTCAGATCAAATTAAATAAAACGTGGTTAATTAACCCTAACACGTGGATTAGGGCTAATTGCAATGATCTGGACCTTTCAATCTGGAGGGAAGTCAATGGGTCAACGCATATCCACGGCCAGCATTCAAACTTACACTAATTATGGGATTAAGCCCTAAATAATCTCAGGTGGCCGGAGAAGACTTCCGGTCGTCTTCTCCGGCCAGAAGCTTGCCTGAAAAAGTTCAAAACCTCTCAAAACGCAAAATAAATGAAAACTAAGCCATGGGAAATGATCCCCAACACCTCACGAATTAAAACCCTCTCTCAAAACAAATTTATCTAACCTAAACAAGTTGAATCGAAGAAAACAAAATCTAGGGTTCGTGAGCTTCAAACAGCAATTAAACTCTCAAAACGCAACCATTTTCAAAACCAATGGTACCAGAATGATCAGCAAGACATGTAGAGCAAGCTTGTAACAATCAAATTGATTTCTGGAAAAATTAATTTGGAGTTACCTGAGATTTGCAACCTTTGATTTTGGAACTTTCAGGCCTCCTCTCCTTGCTCAATCTGCTCCTCTTGGTCCCCCAAAGTTGCTTGAATGCTCAAATGGAGTTTATATTTGTTGGATGATGAGTTTCGAAGAGAGCTGCTTCAGTTCAGTCAACAATGGTAGATGAGTTCTTGGCACTTTCAGGCTGTGAAGAGGGGTTGTTTATGACCTATGAGGTGTGTTGAGAAGGTTTATGGTGTTGGTTGATGTGTTTGTGGCTTGTGGAGAGAGATTCAATAGAATCTGCAGCATGAAGGTGAGCAATGGCAGTGAGGGTTTCTGGCTGTTTTTTGGCTTTGTTTCTTGATGCTTTGTGTTCTATAGATCAAGGTGAGATGAAGGGAGGCAAAGGTTTGGGTGTTTGCAGGCTGTGTAATGAAATTCGAATGAACTTGCAAGATGGAAGGTTTTTTGTGAAAGTTGTGAATGTCAATGCTTCAGCCTTGGTTGCCATGTGATATGGCCAGCAAAATGAATGAATAAACAATTCTGATTGGCCTCTTGATGTGACATGGCCTGCTATGATAGGTGTGGCTACTTTTGCTCAAAATCCACTTTTGTGTAAGATAGGGCATGGCTCAAAGTTAAGCAAGTACAAGGCATGGCTGGTGCAGCAAAAGGTGATGGATAGGCCTAGCAAAGCTCAGCAGCCAATGTCATAAGTTGGTGAAGTGGTCATGAGTGAAAATGCAAGTTGGCTAGCTTTATGGATTTTCATGAGAAAAGTCAAATTACATGAACCAAACCATGAGCAAACTTGGTCCATTTCTGATTTTTGTGACTTAGAGGATGTTCACATGCTGGTTTGTCATGAATTTGAGGCAGCAATCATGCATTGATTCAAGACTTAGCAAAATTTCCACTTGGTGCATAACTTGAAAAACAATGATTTTTGGCAACTTTGCATGGCCATAACTTTTGATCCATGAAGAGTTAGATCATGTTCTTGTACTTTTTGAAAAGGGAAAGATGAGATCTACAACTTTCATGACCAAAGTTTTTCCATTTGAAGCCTTTTTGGATCATGAATCAAGGCTTGAAAATTGACCTAAAATGGTGCATTCTTGAAAAGTCAACAAAACCCAAAAAGTCAACTTTTGCAAAAACCCTAAATTCTTGATTTCCATGAACTTCAAACTTCTTCCATGATCAAATAAAGATCATATACACTCAAAATGATGAAGATCACCCATTGGTTGGGTCATTGGGGGCCTCAGATACCCTGATTTTGCACTGACTTGTCTGAAAAGTCAACTCTTGATCAGATGACTTCCCCATGGAATTTCTTCATGAAAATTGATATGCATACTCCCTATACCATATAGAGACCAATGGAAACAAGAATGACCAAAAAATTTGGAGTTATGGCCTCTGAAACCAAAACCCTAATTTTCAGTCAACTGTGCAGTTCATCCTGGCTCTGCATCCACTCAAACCCTAATTCTTGTGATTCCTCTGCATTTTTGACTTTGTGAGGATGTAATATGACATAAGAACACACATGAACCACTTTGAGTTGATTAGTGGTTTTTGGAATGGCTCAGGAGGCCCTGAGGTTGCTCAGATCACAAACCCTAGGTGCAGATGCCTTAGAAGCTATGCAGTGAATCAAAATGAGATGTGAGATGATATGTTTTGTGTATATGCATATGAGATGATCACAAGCCATGGTGTGAATGGGTGAGGGCAAATTTGGGGTGTTTACAGGGCGGACTTTCCAAAGCTGGAAGTTAATTACATTTAGTGTCGGTCTATGTGTGACACTCGTTTAGTGTTGTCCAAATGCTAACAGCAATGCTAATTGCAGACCAAACTTATGCAGCTACTTACTAAGTTAACGTCGGTTTTTAAGCGCCGCTAAGGACTGCCAGATGTCATTTTCTGATTGGGTTGGCTGCCATCAAAATTTTTCCAAGTGGATTTAGCTAGTATATTATTTTATTATAGCATTGGCCTCGTGGCCGCCACTAATAGTTTTAGACAACATATTATTTTATTATAGCGTCGGCCTTGTGGCCACCACTACGAGTTTATGTCAGCATATTATTTTACTGTAGCGTCAGCCTCGTGGCTTCCACTAGTAGATTTAGAAAGCATTTTTAAATTACAGTAGCTTCAGCCTCGTGGCTGAAATTAGTGGTTTTAATCGTCAATTGATTGGTTTGGTTTTATTTGAAATCGTCACCTTCACTTTATACAATCGCCATTCAAACCACATGTTCTGATCAAGACCTATTTATTATTAATTCAATCTAACTTAATTCAAACATGTTTACTATTTTAACTCTAACAGACCAATGACATTCCAAAAAAAGATTCATCAATCCACAATTCAGGTGATCCAAAATACACCAACATCAAAATACTAATGATTTCTAAAATACACCAACATCAAAATATTATTGAGTTCCAAAATACACCAACATAAAAATACTAATGAGTTTCAAAATACTGATAATCTCTTAAATGATCTATGTACTAATCATGATAACCAACATCAACTTACTCATCATCATCCTCATAATCCTCCTCCTCCTGCAACATCCAAAATAAATAGTCACGAGTCAGACACATAAAGATTAAAAAAAAATAGTCAGACACATAATGATAGTGTAAACACCCCAAATTTTCCCTCACTCATTTCACCATGGCTTGTGATCTTTTCATATGCATAAGTTCACTCATAGCATCTCATACCACATTTTTGATTCACTGCATTGCTTCTAAGTCATCTGCATCTAGGGTTTGTGATCTGAGCCATCCCTGAGCCATTTGAGCCACTTCAAAGGTCTTCAATCACTTCAAAAGGGTCCATGTATGTTCAAGCATCATATTATATCCTCACAAAATCAAGGAAGTCAAAGAATCACAAGAACTGAGAAAGGCATGGAAGCAGAGCCAGGTTTGACTGCACAGATGACCTAGAATTAGGATTTTGGTTTCAGAGGCCATAACTGCAAATTTTTTGGTCATTCTTGTTTCTATTGGTCTCTATATGTTATAAGGATCATGCATATCAATTTTCATGAAGAAATTCCATGGGGAAGGCATCTGATCAAGGGATGACTTCTTGAGCAAGTCAGTGCAAAACCAGGGCATCTGAGGCCCCCAAGGACCCAACCAAAGGGTGTTCTCCATCATTTTGAATGTGTGTGATCTTTATTTGATCATAGAAGATGTTAGAAGCTCACAAAATTGAATAATTTCAAGCCATTTGCAAAATTGCCTTTTTGGGAAAGTGACTTGTAATGTAAACTTGCCATTTTGGGAAAGTTTTTCAACCTCCTCTTTTTGATTCAAAAATGCTTCAAATGAGAAAACTTTGGTCATGAAAGTTGTAGAATGGATCATTCCCTTTTCAAAAAGTACAAGAACTCATTCTAATTCATTATGGATCAAAAGTTATGGCTTGTCAAAGTTGGGAAAAATCATGAAATTTCCACTTTTGGCACCAAAGAGGGATTTTTGCAAATTCCAATTCCAAGCATTTTCAAGACCTCTAATTGACTTCTTTGCATCATTATGACATTTTACAACTTAGAAAAGTCAAGTTTGTGCCAAGATTGTTTCATTTCCATGCCTTGAATCACAAGTTGCATAAGGCATTTTTCATAAAGACTACAAATTTGAAACTTTGCAAAAGGGACCTCTCATGTTTGAAATGAACTCCAATTGGTACCAAAGCAGCATAACAACATTGCATAACTCATTTTTGTCACATTTTGCCCAAAATATCACAAGGTTTCTTGCCTTGGTTCATGAGAAAATCCAAAGAGGGAAATGTGCAAGAACCTTGGAAACCCTTGATCAAGGCTAGCCAGCTCACAAAATCAGATCCAAAGGCCTTCCTTGACTCAAGCTGAGGCAGGACAAGCCCTAAGATTGCCTCTGACCCGAGCCATGCTTGAAGTACACAAAATCTTGACTTTCTTGCATTTTGCCCATACCAATCCCACAGTGCCACCACCAACTCTCTGCCCAATCAGGGTCAAATATGTGGACATCAAGCAACCCTAGACACACCATACACAAGCAAGAAGCTCCCACATTGCAGCACACACAAAAACTGTCAAAAACCTTTCCCTCTTCGAATCTGTCAACACAACCTTCAAACATCCAAAATTTCTTCACCCACAAACCACAAATCATTCATAGAACAAGAAGCACTCTCTGAAACAGCCTGAAACATCACATATCCAACTCTCCAAATCTGCTACACCAAAACCAAAACCTTCAAACCAGGCCATACAAACTCATTCTAAGCCTCATTTCATCATCCAGAGGTTCATAGGAGGGGATTTGCAACAAAGGAGAGTCCAGAAAGCCCAGAAACAGAAGGTTCAATCTCAGGTATACTTCATGAACTTTTTTCTCAGAAGCTTGTTTTTAAGTTCATTTATGATTCCTTGAGTTCCCCTGGTCATGGGGATATAATTATTATCGAAAATGGTTGAGAAACCACCATGTATGCAAGCTCTGAAATTTTGCCCGTGAAAATGTTTGGCTTCGATTCTCTTTATTCATGCTTGGTAAATGATGTTTGATGATGGATTTGGGTTTAGTTGGGATAGGAGAACGTTTCTGGGCAGTTAATTTAGGTGGGGGTGGCCTGTAGAGGAAGCTAGGTTTTTGGTTTCGCCGGAGAAGACGACCGGAACACTGTTCCGGCCGTCTGAGTTTGATTAAGCCTTAATTAGGTTTAGCAGCGTAATTAATGAGAGTTTGAATTTGGACCGTGGATGCAGTTGACCAGGGTTGACTCCCGCGCGTGTGTGTGGCTCTGATCACATCATTAAAACCTAATCTGTTTTTATAAATCATATTTAAGTTAATTAAGCCAGAAGAGATCCTGACCTTCCAATAGCGCGCGCAGTCAACCATTGACCCCCAAGTTTGAATCTCAGCCATGGATTGTGCATACTTTCATTTATTTTAATTTTTATTTCATTTAATTTGATTTATCTTTTACGAATTTTTAAAAATAGTAAAATACATTAAAAAATTCTGAAAATTTTTATCAAATCTTTTATTAATTTTCAGAACCCAAAAATATTTTTATTTTTATTTTTTGCATTAAAAATCATTTTTAAATTATTTAAATGTTTATTTTTAATTAGTTAATGAAAATTAATTAATTAAAAATACATTTAGGTATTTAAAAACCACCAAAAAAATTCAAATTGCATTTAAAAACATTTAGAAGCATTATTCAACTCTCAAAACAAATTCCTTTTTGGTTCTTGATGCCTTTTGATCATTTTCATTGGAATTAAGTTCATTTTAAGGCAATATTTTTGTTCAAACTTGAAAAAATCCATTCTGCCTAACCTTTGAGAGTTTGATGATGGTTCTTCTTGCATTGCATCCTTCATAGCATGTAGTTTATAGGATAAATTTGGTTTGAATTGATCTTCCATTTCCAATTTGTTTTGCATTTTTCATGATGAGGTACCTTAAAACCCTAATTGACTCAAGAAAATCATAACTTTCACTAGGTTAAGAGTTAGGTCCTCTCCTTTGGGCAGTGAGCTTGTATAGGTTTAGGGTATCTTTGATTGCATTTCCAATTTTTTATCATGTCATTTGTTTCTAATTTTGAATTTTGCTTGGTATGTTGATCATAAACCCTAATTTGTGCCTTCCTTTGCATCCATTTTTCATTTGCTTGCATCCAATGACTTGCCATAACATTTTGTGCATCCACATGATTCATTATACATCTTAGGACATATTAGAACCATGTTTGATCATTTCATCTTTCATTTGCCATGTTATATATCCATTGCATTTCATAAACTTTCTTGAGTTTCCATGGTTCAAGCATGCTTCATCTGCATCCCTATCCTTGTATGATCATTCTCATGTCTTGCCTTGTGTTTGCATCACCTCTTAGCATCCTTGCCTATGCTTCTGGTTTTGGTTTGCACCATGGCATTTCATCTCATTTGCATTACATTTCATTTCTTTTGCTAACTTTTCAGGTGGTAAGTTGTTTTGAGAAGTGAATTTGCCTTCACTTCTCACAATCTCTTCTCATTCCTCTCTTGCATCATTGTTGCATTTTATCTTGTGTAGTAGAGTGAGCTTGCTCATTCATGCTCTTGCTCTCTTTCTTCCTTCAAGCAACTTGTCTTCTTAAGTGAAGCAAGTTGTCTTGCTTCTCTCTGCTTCTTGCTCTTTCTCTCTGCTTCTTTCCTTGGTGGCTCTTTGAAGATTTCTCATCTTAAGCCTCATAAACCCTAGGAACAACCAAGCATGATCATGATTAGGGTTTGATTAGTCCCCCATTTAGTTTTACCTTTGTTTCATCTTTGAGTCTTCTCTCCTCATCTCATAATCAAGGACTAAACCCTAAAGGTTTTAAGGCTTTGTGATTAAGCTTATGCCTGCATCCTTCTATTAGCATGGAGTGTATAACTTTAATCCTAAGTGTTAAACCCTCAATGTGTTTAAATCCTCTAATCAATCCACCTAATAGTCATTAAGACATCAAGCTTGTAACTTGGGCCTTGCATTAGGGTTCTAATTCTTCCTTAATTGGTTAAGAAGGACTAACCCTAGTGTTAATGGACAAGTCCCCCTCAAGTTGTCTTACAAACCATAAAAATCACTTATTCATCTTATCATTAACTAAAATCCACTTTAATAAAGGCTTTGTTTTGTCATGAAGTTAATCCCTAATCATGGATTAAGTTGAGGAGCCTTCCTCAGCTTAAATGTTCTCATCTATTATCCTTCTATTAGGATGGTGTAATGAGTCCGTTA
Source organism: Lathyrus aphaca (assembly GCA_963966055.1). NCBI lineage: Eukaryota > Viridiplantae > Streptophyta > Magnoliopsida > Fabales > Fabaceae > Lathyrus > Lathyrus aphaca. Next base: position 434,435,426 of record OZ014525.1, on the reverse strand, counting down.
GATCCCTGATTATGGCTTAAACTCATTACTTAACACTAAATAAAAACAACAAAAACATCTAAATAATTACAAGTAGGTTAATGATCTTAATCCTACACCATGGTGATTAAGTGTGAAGTGCCTATTTCATACTTAAGGTATTCTCATTACCCCTAATCAGAGGGAAGATGTGATGAGTTTACTAACCCTTGGTTTAGGCTTAAGCTCATTTTTTTATGACAAACTTCAAAAAGCAATAAAAGATTAAAAACTCAAAAACAAACAATAATCGTCTCCTCCGGGATTCTTTTCTCATCTCATTCACTCACAAACGAGAACTTGCTTCTTCCGTCTAATGCAAGACAGTTAGCACCTGAGCCAGACAGGTCATACACTTGAGCATAGGCAAGTAAGCAGTTCACAAGTCAATTTATCTTTCAGTCTCTTTGAGTCGAACTACGGTGTTCTGACTTCCTCATTGCACGAGAGGATACGTAGGCATAACTTAACAGTTATCGAACAAAAGTCTCTGTATATTTCCCCCTCTTCCAGCATTATTCTTTAAGTCTCATAGTCTTGAGCATTTCATTCTTGTTCTCACACTGACACTTGTATTCTTTTCCAGCTTTTTTTGCACACAAAATAACACTGACACTACCCCTTTAAACACAAATCTTTTAAGCGTGGATCCCGTCGAGTACGGCGGACAATCTGGGTGCTAATACCTTCCCAGGTTGTAACCAACCCCCTTTCTCAGTCTCTCTAGTTCGCAACCATCTTATCCATCTTTTCCTAGGTTTATGTAGCATTACCTTTCCTTCGGGATAAAAATGCCTAGCTGGCGACTCTTTTCTTCTGAGTTCACCCTTGTGTGTTCTCTCTCCTTTCGCCGACCGTTCGCTTCTGTACCCCATTTGACCTAGCCTCATTTGGTGGGAGCGACAGCTTGGCGACTCTGCTGGGGACCCTTATACTGTAACCAGGGCTTCTGGTTCTTTTTGTGGGTTCCTCTTAGCGCTTGTTTGATTTGTGTTTACTGGGGTGTTATGTGCTAATTGTGTTTATATATTTGCTTTATTTATTGCTTTATGTACAACTTTATTTATTATTTTCTTTACAGTTTTTCATATTTCATACTGTCATTATCATTGCTGGATCTATTTTTCTGTCTTGGTGGGTGGGGTTCCATTGAGAGTTTAAGGTCCTATACCTGGGACCTGAGTGACACCTAGGCTAGAGTGGTTCATGTTCTTTCCCATTCCATTTCGGTCTGGTGCGGGAATATGGAACACGGTTCAGACATGGGTTTCTTCTTGAGAACTCTGTGCTACAGATTTCCTGTAGTGCTGGGGCTATCTGGGAAGCCTGCTAAGTCTGGATGACCTTTATTATGACCTTCAGAAACTGAGGTGAATTAGAGGAGGATCTTTTATGATTATTGTAAACACTGTACCTCCGGGTTAGAAGTGTTTACACTTCTCATAACTGATCCAAGTCTGAGGATCCTTGTTTTAGAACACCACCTGTGAGGGGGTTGGGCTGTTTACAGGTTTGCAGGTACCATTGGCCACATCATACCCTGTTACTTGCTTGATTAAGAGTACCTCACTTTGGACAGTTCTTGTGATTTAACCCTGGACATGTGACTCTTTATTTGAGTCCCCTACCTTGGTTACTGGATTTCTAAACCTCCATATGGACTTCTTGAACATACATAGACTTTATATCAAGACAGATAACCAGATTCAGCTTGATCACAAACCCTTGCATATCATTTGCATACATCATCATTGCATCATTTAACATTTGTTTATTTGTTTTTCAGGGTATCCACATTATATCTGGCTTGGTTTTGACCCCTTCATCTACATAGACCTTATTTCATCAGTTATCTGCTGCAGCTATCTTCATCAGTTGTCTGCTTCAGCTGCCTTCATCACCAGCATTAGCCTACCAGTGGCTCATCTCCAGTATTGGTCTTTGATCTTCATCAGCACTTGTCTTCAGCTCTTCATCAGCATTCATGGCTACTCCCAGGAAGAGCAACATTTCATACCATTTCTTTGAGCCTGTGTTGACTGGAATCAGACAGGTCCAATCACTTATCACCCCTGACCACATCCCATTATTCAGATAGCATTATGGAGGCATCCTTAAAATGGTTATGGACCTGGATCCTTCTCAGAGGAGTATGATCCACACATGTCTACAGTTTTATGACCCCCCTTTGAGATGCTTCACATTCCCAGACTTTCAGCTAGGACCTCTTTTGGAGGAGTTTTCATCATTGATTGGAGTACCTGTCAGGGGTGGTGTCCCCTTCAACCCAGAGATGCCAGCTCCCAGCAATGGAGAAGTAGCAAAAGCACTGTACCTGGAGCCTACTTTGATTGAGCAGAATATGACAACAAAGGCTGGGATCCCTGGTTTGCACTTGGATTTCTTGATTTCTCAGGCCATCCTGAAGGCCTCTTTGGGAGAATGGAGGGCAGTTTGTGCATTGTTAGCCCTCAGTATATATGGGGTTATACTATTTGCAGATGAGCCCAAGTTTATCAGTAAGAATGCCATTCATCTTTTCCTTCTGAGGAACCCAGTACCCACCTTGCTGGGAGATTTCTATTACTCCATCCATCAAAGGAGTGAGAAGCAAAGAGGAAAGTTGGTGAGATGCTGTGCTCCTCTATTTCACACTTGGCTGCTCAGACACCTACCTAAGACAGATTCCTTCTTGAATCCCCACCAACAGAAGAATTGGGCTAAGAGGCTTATTGCTTTGACTTCAGATGACATCAGATGGTGCACCCAGAGCACCAAGGGCAAAGACATCATCTCTAGCTGTGGGCAATACCCAAATGTACCTTTGGTAGGAGTAAAGGGTTGCATCAACTACAATCCTTTGTTGTTTAAGAGACAACTGGGCTATGCTTTGGTCCACCCTCCTAGAGTGCAAGATTTAGCTGAGACCTTGTACTGTGAGATAAAACCTAATTTAGCTGCTGTCAGACAAGCATCCTGGGCTTGGGACAACATCCAGACAAAGGGGGTGGCTATTCTTGGGAAGTGTAATAATGTTGCTTCAGCCCAGTACTATGAATGGTCCCATGCTAGAGATCAGATCACTGGAATGCCTTTCACCATTGAGGACACACCTGGACCATCAACAGTACAGCCAGCAGCCACTGTCAGCCTGGAGGAGTTCGAGAAACTGAAGGAAAGGAATGAGAATCTGTCTCAAGCTTTGAAGAAGACCCTCTGGGAGAGGAGTGATGGTCGTTTGGACATTGAGAGGTTGGAGAAGCTTAGGGTGGAGCATCTGGCCAAAATTGAGAAAACAGAGGACTATATCAAGAAAGCAAGAGCTGGGGAGCAAATATTGAAGAATGCCTGTAAAGAGGCCAAGCTTCAGAAGGCTAGGACTGATCTCTATCTGCAAGAAAGTCAAGCTAGGTGGGTCAGGATCACTGAAGCTCGTACTCAAGAAGATAAGAGAACTCAAGCCAGGATTGAGCAATTAGAGGCCATTGAAAAGAAGCAACAGAAAGCTTTGCTGGCAGCCCAGAAGGAGATTTCAGAGTTGAAGCTTAGGGCTGGTTTGAAAAGATTAAAGGACCAGGACAGGCACAAGAAGCTCACCACTGCTATTGCCACCAGGAACCTCCTCATCAGGACTATTACAGAGCATCCAACTAGTCCAGTGACTGAGGCACTTTTGAAGGAGGTTAAGGAGGATGAGTTTGGACTAGATGTCTGACTTTTTGTTTGTTGTTGCTTTCATTTGATGTACTTTTCTTTTATGTTGTATTTTGACCCTTCAAGGGCATGTGTTGTAAAAACAGACTATGTATTATTTCATCTTTTGTAATATATTTTAGTTTGTTTCCATTTGGATTTTCTTTTCTCAACAACATCAAAGCATCTTCCTCGAGGTCTGGAAAGGTCAAAACCAAGAACCAAGCCGGATACTGTGGAAAACAAATAAGCATACTGCATTGCATACTAACTTTTGTTTTGTTTTGTAGGGTTTTGTTGGTATTTTGTTTGTTTCTAACTCTGTTGTGTCTCAGGAAATATTGCTCGCAGAAGAGTGTTCCCTGTCAACCATGCACACCGGTATCCTACTCGCAACAACCTTCCGGGTATTATAATGGAGCAAGTACAGCAAGACCTAACTGAGGTCAGGACCCAGATGGCTAATGAAAGAGTGGAAATGAGAAACCAAATGGCCCAGTTCATGACTGTGATGACTGGCTTGGCTCAGAGCCAAGAAAGGTTAAGGGCATTGGTAGAAAGACAAACTCCCGAGGAACCTCATCCTGGGACTGGAGGAACAAGTAATAATGAAAGGGGTCAGCCTCATGTTAATCCACCAGTATTTGGACCTCATCTAGATCCGGAAGTCAACATCTCGGGTAATGTGCAAGGAAATACTACAGGGGGGAGAATCTTGCAAGAAGATCCCCAAGAGGAGCAGTTTATTGTCATGGGAGCTGGAGACACAGTCTATGATAGGAGGTTTGATGAAATTTCTGAGAAGTTGAGATCTCTGGAGTCTCAAAATTCCTTGGGTTTCGATGTAATGGATATGGGGTTAGTAGACGGGGTAAGAATTCCCCACAAGTTCAAACCCCCGTGCTTCGAGAAATACAATGGAACCTCTTGTCCACGAACTCACCTGCAGTCTTTTCTGGGGAGACTTAAAGCATATACCATGGATGAGAAGCTGTGGATGTTCTATTTTGAAGACAGTTTGACTGGGGCTTCAAGAGAGTGGTATTCACACTTGACCAGAGCTACTATCAGATGCTGGAAGGACCTAGCTGAAGCCTTCATCAGACAATATCAATATAATCTGGATATGGCTCCTAACAGGACCCTCTTGATGGGAATGTCTCAATCCTCCAGGGAAAGCTTCAGGGAATATGCCCAAAGGTGGAGACAGCTTGCTGCTGCTGTCCAACCACCCATGTCGGAAAGAGAAATGGCCGACATGTTCATGAATACTCTGCAAGGAACATACATTGATAGGCTGGCTGCCTTTTCTTCAACCAGCTTCGCCGACGTAGTTATAGCCGGTGAAAGAATTGAAAGCTTGCTAAAAATGGGCAAAATTTCTGATAATGGTGCAAGTTCGTCCAGTAATCCCAGGAAGCCTTTTGTGGGACCTCGAAGGACCGGTGAGACAAATGCCATTCATGCCAGCAGGAGCAGACCTCAATATGTTCACAGATCAGTAGCAGCTGTTACTATTCCAGCTCCGATTCCTCAGCAACCAGCATATCAATAACAACAACAACCACAATATCAGCAACAAATTCAGTATCCGCCATAGAGAACCTACAACAACAATAACAGCAATCAACAACAACGACCCTTTCAACAAAGACCATCACAGGCAAACAGGGTGATTGACCCTATCCCTATGCCTTATGCCGCTTTATTGCCACAACTCCTGAAGCTTAACTTAGTTGAGTTAAGGACATTAGCACCACCAGATCCCTCCAATCTCTCGAAGAATTATGACGTCAACGCCAGGTGTGCTTTCCATTCCAATGCACCTGGCCACAATACTGAGAAATGCAGGGCTTTGCAAATGAAAGTCCAGGATCTGGTGGATTCTAAAGCCCTCAACTTCGCACCTCCTCCGAATGTCAACAGAAATCCTATGCCTAATCATGGTGGGCCAAGGATTAATGCCATTGAGGAAGACAGGCCATCTACCTTGATCACCAGTGTTGCACAAATTCGAACACCTCTGGTCGAAATTAAAGCTCAGCTTTTAGAATGCCAGGTGTTCCCCGGGTGTGAGCTCGGTTGTGGGTATTGCAACATTGCAGTCAACGGGTGTGATAATTTGAGAGGCGGAATAGATAGTCTTATCAAGGATGGTATCCTTCAGATCTCAACAACGGCGCCTACAAATCCAGCAATTCCTTTGACAACAATTCCTGATTCTTCTACAACAGCAGCAACAATCATTCCAACCGATTCATCAATATCATCAACAATGGCTTCATCCATCACTTCAACAAATCAAATGTCAACAACCATTTCTTCTACAACATCAGCATCCTTTGAAGGTGCACAAAACACAAGGAAGGGGGGTTGGAATTGGGTTTTCTTTAACAACTAAAAATAACTTCTAATGACACGTTAATTTATCCTGGTTCGTTTGAACTCAAACTACGTCCAGTCCACCCGCCAAGGTGATTTCGCCTCTACTGAGGTCTTAATCCACTATTTAATTATTGAATACACACACTGACCTAGAGTCAATGTCCTCTTGAGTCTTCTGACTAAACTTAGTCACTCAAGGAAGTAAAATGACTATTACAATGATAATAAAGAAGTAACAAAAAATTGCTTCTTGTTAAGCAAGGATCACTAGGTGAAAGTTACAATATATTAGCACAAATTGATTCAGTCTTTTTTTTTTTGCGTGTATGTATTCAATTCTTCAAATGAAATCCTTTATATAGTTCTTGAATGAAAGTAGCCGTTGAAGACATCTTGAGCTAGTTTAGGATAAATAATTAATACCATAACTTCCTTCCATAATTAGAGATACTTGTCTTGACCATTAATCAAAATATTCTTTAATTAATGTCTTAATTATGAATATCAACATCTTCTAAGCGGAAATCAGAGATAATAAAAGTTAGATGCGCAGCCAATAAATATGTCATTAAATGATGGATTCTTCATTAAGAGTATCTTCTATATGTGGCTCAATGAATCTTCTATTCAAGTACGTCTCCCTTAATTGAATTGATCTTCTACACAAGAATACAGATATTCATTAGAACTTCTATTCTATAACAATCTTTGTTATCATCAAAACACTTGGAGGTTCAGAACCATAATTGTTCTAACAATCTCCCCCTTTTTGATGATGACAAAACATTTAGATAATGAGAATAGAGTTTAATAATATTAAGGGAACTCCCTTTGATTTAATAACATCACATATTTCTTATAAAGATTTCTTCAGATGTTCCATGATCCTTGGCTCCCCCTGAGTTGATTACTTGACCTGTTTCTTTTCTATGATCACAACTCAAATAGTTTTATTAGAATATTATATGTAAGAGGCAAATTATGGTAAACTGCTATGGATCAGAATCTTCTACGTTTCTCCCCCTTTTTGTCATAATCAAAAAGAGACAATGCAAAAAAAAAATATAGAAGCAGAATGTTACCATTAATGATATAAAACTTGTAAAGACAAATCCAGTAGAACTTTAAAAAGTTATGAAGAAGCAGAAGATAAAACAGAAACAACTAAAGCAGGAGATAAGCATAAAATTAGGAGTTCATCTTAGTAACTAAGGCCTCCAGCAAAGATTTAATCTCAGATGATGATTCCACTTGCTTGCCAAGCAAAGTCTTCAATTCAGCAGTGGTTTCATCTTGCTTATCTAGACGTTTCTTCACCATCTGATTCTCCTTCTTCAGCTCTTCCAATGTTTGCAAAACAAAATTTGTTGTTAGGCGTTCTTCAACTTCTGGGGCAGCTTGATTCTCAGGTTCATCAACATGATCTTCTTCAGAAGGTACCGAAACCATTTGAAGTTCAGAGTGTGCTTCCAGAGTTTCTGACTCTGTCCAAGGCTTATTGTCCAGCAGAAGGGGTTTAGACTGTTCAACATTAGAAACAACTGCTTGAAGATACTCACAGAAGTTCTGGTGAGCAATATCATAGCAGATGTCCTTGAGTCTTTTTGACTCAGTATTAAACCACTTTCTGAAGGTAGCCCACAGAAAGTCAGAAGCAGCTGGATCTGTAAGCTCTGAGCACGCAGACTTCAGATCCTCTAACTTCAATTTCAAGACTGTTTCAAAAGCAAGTAATAAAGCAGAAATGTCTGTTCTAGAGGGTTTTGGTTTAGGTATAGGTATGGCTGTTTTGTTAGAGACTGAGGCCAATTTTTGTAAAGCTTCAAAATTAACAGATGTTCTAAGTGGATTATCATGTTCAGTTTCTTCTGGAGGAGTGTCAAGGATGTTTATAAAGGCAGGTGAGTTTGGAGGTGTAGATTCATATGAGGATAGTGAACTTTCTCTTATAGGGGATAGTCTGGGAGCATTATCAGAAGATGGAATTTAGACAGATTCTGAGGATTGAAAATTGTCAATATCAGAGAGGGCATGTTGCAGGGCCGTTTGTGTTTCAGTTATAGGAGAACGATCAATGTCAGATAGAGGAGTAGTATCTATTGGTATGTCAAAATCAGAAATTGTTTGTGGTTGATTGGGTTCAGCTTCTGGTGGATAAAGTGATGTGAGGATGGATGCGACAGCAGCAGATGCAGGTATTTCAGTTGGAATAGGATTATAAGATTGAGGTGGTTCAGAAGAAGGGATTGGTGCAGAAGGAATATCAACAGAAGGTAATTGGTTAGAAGGTAATGGGCTAGAAGGTTTTTCAGACACTTCTACATTTACTGCTTCTACTACAGAAATGAATTCAGAGTTAGAGGCAGAAGTTTTACCTGATCTTCTGGATGATTTTGGAATCTTCTGAGATGTTCCTTCAGCAGCCTTTCTCTTCTTGAATCTTGCAGAGGCAGCATCTGGAGTTTTCTGTTTGAGTTCAGTTGGCTTGAACTGGGGGTCCACACCATGTTGCTTACAAATATCTAGGTAATTAACCACAACGTCTGGAGGTGTGTCAGAAGAGAAGAGAGGGAAGTTCTCCAATGGAATCCTCCTGGTGGTGATCACTTCTCTAGAAGGAAGGACAGGTTCTTGCTGAATAGAAGTAATAAACTTCATCTTCTTCAAATTCTTCGCATTCAGAGGTTTTCCAACATCTGTTTCAAGAAGTTGAGTTTGCTTTAATTCTGCTAGAAAGTCTACCAGCTTGTTTTGACAGAGGATGTCAGAAATAACACGTCCTAGAGGAATCCAATCCCTCTTGGTTTTCTCCCCATCTCTAGTTTCCTTCACACTAGTTTTCAGATGTTGGAATAAGGTGTGTGCAAGGTTGATATTTTTCTGTTTGGCAATGAAGTAAAGTAGAAATTGTTGATCCAAATTGATATAGTCTGGAGAGTTGGTAGGCTTCCTATGACAGATTGTCCCAAGAATGATCTTGGCCCAAATTCTGAGAGGGGTCTTCAAATCCTTTATCTTATTTGAGGGTTGGCCAGAGGTGAATATCTGCTTGGCTATCACTGTTGTATCAGACATCCTATCCATGTCACTGCACTTAATACCATTTCCATCAGCTTCTATGAGTTTGGCAATGTGATCTTCAGAAATAATTATCCTTTTACCCAGCACGTACGATGTAACATGTGAGTTTGAGGCTGTTGCGTAAGCCCAGAATTCCTTTACCAGTTTTGGGAAGACTGGTCCCATTAAGCGATTAAAGTAATTCTCCCAGCCCTGAGCTTGAACGTCCGGGAAGAGATCAAAACCGTTAACCTTAAGACTTTCGAAATCCACAAATAGTTCACAAAGGACTTCCAATTTTTCAGCAGGGGTAGTGAGAGTCTTCGTAGGTTCAACATAGAACACATCAGAGAAGTCTTTTCTTTGTTGAGAAGAGGAAGCCATTTGTTACTAAGTTGAGGTTTTGAAGGTTTTAGGGTTTTAGAAAGTTTTTAGAGAGAATGAAAAGAGAGTGTGAAAAGATTTTCAGTAAAAAATGCACTAAGAGTAAAAAGTGAAAGTGAAAGTGAAAAGTTTACTTATATAGGAAAATAATGCATTTAATTGGACGAGAGATTAGTGGGAAAAATTAATTAGATGAGAAAATGATGTATTTAAAAAACATAATGATTGTATGCAATAAATGCAGCAGACATAGGGTAAGGAGTAAAAGATTCTGGAACAGTTACCCAAGAGATTTTTGCCTTTTTGGTGTCAATTCAGCCGTATCAGTTTCCCAGAAGATCAACAGATGTCCTTCTGTAGAGGACAGTTGTCCAATGCATGTTTTGTTACTTCTCAGAATTTTGGACACTTGTTTTGATTCTCATGGGATTCCTTATAGCCTTGTTGACATTTGTTGATTTGAAGATCTGCATGTTATTTCTTTGAACAGAAGTTCTCAGAATGAAGCAATTAGAGCATAGTATCTTCTGAGGAAATAATATAGAGGATAAATTTCAGAACTTCTAAGAGGTAAAGACATATAATTAAAGCATTTTCATTCTGGACATAACTTCATGCTAAGGTTAGTTAGTATGAAATTAAATCTATCTTCAGGAAGGGGTTTTGTAAAGATATCAGCCCATTGGTGATTTGTATCTATGAATTTTAACATTAAAATTCCCTTCTGAGTATAGTCCCTAATGAAGTGATGTTTAACTTCTATGTGTTTAGCTCTAGAATGTAAAATTGGAATTTTAGATAAACAAATAGCAGAGGTATTGTCACAGAGGATGGGAATGTTACTCTCATAAATATTGAAATCCTCAAGCTGATTTTTCATCCAGAGCATCTGAGTACTGCATCCAGCTGCTGCAATGTATTCAGCTTCTGCAGTTGATAATGCTATGGTTGACTGTCTTTTGCTAGACCAAGAGATTAGATTGTCTCCCAGAAATTGACAACTTCCAGAAGTACTTTTTCTTTCTGTTCTGTCTCCAACAAAATCAGCATCACAATATCCTACAAGTTTATACTCTTCTGATCTTCTGTAATACAGACCAAGATTAGTAGTACCTTTCAGATATCTAAAGATTCTCTTAACTGCTGTTAAGTGAGTTTCTCTAGGATCTGATTGGAATCTAGCACATAAACATACACTGTATAGAATATTTGGTCTAGAGGCAGTTAGATAGAGGAGAGATCCAATCATACCTCTGTAGAGCTTCTGATCTACTTTCTTACTTACCTCTTCTTTCTCTAGAATACATGTAGGATGCATAGGAGTTTTAGATATTATGCTTTCTGTTAAATCAAATTTCTTCAGAAGTTCTTTTACATATTTGCTTTGATGGATATACGTTCCTTCTGATGTTTGATTTATCTGAATTCCCAGAAAGAACTTTAGTTCTCCCATCATGCTCATTTCAAATTCTGCCTGCATAGACTTAGCAAATTCCTTTCCCAAAACACTTTTAGTAGAACCAAAAATTATATCATCTACATAAATTTGACATATCAGAAGATCATTTTTAATGTTTTTAATGAAGAGAGTTGTATCCACTTTCCCTCTGATGAAATTATTTTCCAGAAGAAAAGTACTTAGTCTTTCATACCAAAATCTGGGAGCTTGTTTCAAACCATATAACGATTTTTTGAGTTTGAAAACATGTTCTGGAAATTTTGTATTTTCAAAACCAGGGGGTTGGTGTACATACACTTCTTCATCAATATAACCATTTAAAAATGCACTTTTGACATCCATTTGATATAGAATGATATTATGGTTTACAGCAAATGAGATTAGAAGTCTAATTGATTCTAACCTGGCAACTGGTGCATAGGTTTCTGTATTGTCAATCCCTTCTTGTTGACTATAACCTTGTGCAACTAGTCTTGATTTGTTTCTGACAACTTCTCCTTGCTCATTTAGCTTGTTTCTGAATACCCACTTGGTGCCAATGATGTTGAATCCTCTGGGCCTGGGAACTAGATCCCACACATCATTTCTGGTGAATTGGTTAAGTTCTTCTTGCATAGCCAGAATCCAATCATTTTCTGAAAGAGCTTCTTCTACAGAAGTTGGTTCAATCAGAGAGACAAGTCCCATTAAAGATTCTTCAGAGTTTCTGAATGATGATCTTGTTCTGATTGGTTCATCTTTCTTTCCCAAGATTTTATCTTCTGGATGATTTACCTTGCTTCTGGATAGTTTCTTCTGAGTGGGTTCTTCAGACGTTGTTGGAGAAATTGTATTTTTTTGATCTTTAGGTGATTGATCTTCAGAAGTTCTATTTGTAGAGATTTCTACTTCTATATCTGCAATTAATTCATTCTGCTTTGGTTTTTCAGAACCAAGCTTATCATTAAATCTGACATAAATAGATTCTATCACAATGCGTGTTTCTGTATTGTATACTCTGTATCCCTTAGAACGTTCAGAGTATCCTAACATATAACACTTTTGTGCCTTAGAGTCAAATTTATTCAGAGTATCATTAGTATTTAAAATAAAACAAGTGCATCCAAAAGGATGAAAATATGAATTGTTGGGTTTTCTGTTCTTCCACAATTCATAAGGGGTCTTTTCAAGAATAGGTCTTATAGAGATTCTATTCTGAATATAGCATGCTGTATTTACTGCTTCTGCCCAAAAATGTTTAGCCATATTAGTCTCATTGATCATGGTTCTGGCCATCTCTTGCAATGTTCTATTCTTACGTTCTACAACCCCATTTTGTTGTGGAGTTCTAGGACAAGAAAAATCATGAGAGATGCCATTTTCATTAAAAAATGATTCTAATTGTTTATTTTCAAATTCTCCACCATGATCACTTCTGACTTTAATGATTTTAGATTCCTTTTCATTTTGAACTTGTTTGCAGAAGTTAGAAAATACAGCAATTGACTCATCCTTGTGTCTAAGAAACTTTACCCATGTCCATCTGCTGAAGTCATCTACGATCACCAATCCATACTTCTTGCCACTGACAGAAGAAGTTTTCACTGGTCCAAACAAGTCAATGTGCAGAAGTTCTAATGGTCTAGAGGAAGATACAACATTTTTAGCTTTAAAACCAGGTTTTGAAAATTTGCCTTTCTGGCATGCTTCACACAGAGCTTCTGAGTTGAACTTCAAATTTGGTAGTCCTCTGACTAGATTGAGTTTGTTAAGTTGAGATAATCTTCTCATATTAACATGTCCCAATCTTCTGTGCCAGACCCATTGCTCAGTTTCCACAGACATTAGACATTTTACATTTTGAATTTTTAATTCTGAAAGTTTTATTTTATAAATGTTGTTCTTTCTCTTTCCACTAAAGAGGATTGTTCCATCTTTCTGACTGACAGCTTTACAGAACTTTTGATTAAAGATTATGTCATAGCCATTATCACTTAATTGACTTATGGATAATAAGTTATGCATTAATCCTTCTACTAATAGAACATTAGAGATAGAGGGAAGATTTCCATTACCAATAGTTCCAGAACTAATTATTTTTCCTTTTTGATTGCCTCCAAAACCTACGTGGCCTCCATCCTTTAATTCAAGACTTTGGAACATATGCTTTCTTCCCGTCATGTGTCGTGAGCATCCAGAGTCCAGGTACCATGATTGGTGTTTCAGTTTTGCTGTTAAAGACATCTGCAACATACACAATTTTATCTTTGGGTACCCATATTCTTCTGGGTCCTTGTTTGTTAGTTTTTACAAACTTCTGATTTATTTTAAGTTTCAAATCAGAACTTGTGGAATAAGATGCCTCACTAGTGTATATTAGATCATGGTTATGACCATAGGTAAAATGATAACTTAGAGGTGTATTAGTTTTTATGACAATGTCATCAATCTTTTTATACTTCAGAGTTTCTTTAGTTTTCACATAGCCTATGCCTCTTCTATCATTTCTGCTAATTCCATAGATCATAGATGCAATTTTGCTTCTATCTATGCTTTTAGCTAGAAATTTTTGAAAGCCATAGTCATACTGTTTTATGATACTATCAGAATTGATTAGATCTTCTAATTCAGATTCCTTCTGAGCTTTAAGTTTTTCAAAAGAGTTTTTACATTCAAAGATATTTTCTTTCAGCTCAAAGTTTTCTGTTTTTAGTTTTCTAACTTCTTCTAATTCAGATACCAGACTTTGTTTCATGTCTTTGTATTTGAATTGAAGCTTTTGATATTTTTCAAGAATTTCTGAGAGGCTAGCTTCTAATTGAGATCTGGAAAGCTTAGAAAATACCTCTTCTGAATCTGATTCTGATTCTGATTCTGATGAGTGATCATCTTCTGGTATGTTTGCCATTAATGCAATATTAGCTTGTTCATCTTCAGAGTCTGACTCTGCTTCAGATGATTCAGAATCATCCCATGTTGCCATGAGACTCTTTTTCTTTTCTCTGCTGAATTTGTTTCTGGGTTTCTCTTTCTGAAGTTTTGGACATTCACTTTTGTAGTGTCCTGGTTCTTTGCATTCGTAGCATACAACTTCTTTACTTCTGGATTTCTTGTGACCAGATGTTGATTCAGAATAATTGTTTGTTCTTCTGGTATTTCTGAACTTCTTTTGACGATGCTTCCAGAGTTGTTGAACTCTTCTGGATAGAAGAGATAATTCATCTTCTTCTGATGAGCATCCCGAACTTTCTTCTTCTTCTTCCTGTAAAGCTTTAGAAACAGATTTGTTAGATTTGAGAGCTACAGACTTACCTTTCTTCTGGGGTTCATCTTCTTCTAGTTCAATCTCATGACTTCTCAAGGAGCTGATCAGTTCTTCTAAGGAAATTTCATTCAGATTTTTTGATAGCTTTAGAGCAGTGACCATGGGCCTCCAAGCTTTTGGTAAACTTCTGATGATTTTCTTCACATGATCTGCTATTGAGTAGCCTTTGTCTAGAACTTTTAGTCCAACTACCAGGATTTGGAACCTTGAGAACATTTTTTCAATTGTCTCATCTTCTTGCATCTTGAAAGCTTCATACTTCTGGATGAGGGCTAGAGCTTTAGTCTCCTTGACTTGAGTGTTGCCTTCATGTGTCATCCTCAGAGAATCAAACATGTGTTTAGCTGAATCCCTGTTTGTGATCTTCTCATATTCTGTGTATGAGATAGCACTTAGAAGTATGGTTCTAGCTTTGTGATGATTTCTGAATTCCTTCTTCTTTTGAGCTGTCATATTTTTTCTTTCAATCTTCTGACCATCTGCTCCAACAGGATGAATGTATCCATCTGTCACCATGTCCCAGAGATCTCCATCTAGAGCTAGAAAGAAACTCTCCAAAACATCCTTCCAGTAGTCAAAATTATCGCCATTGAACACTGGAGGTTTAGCGTTGATCTTGTCATTCTGATAGTCATTGTTGTTAATTCCAGCTTCTGCCATGTGATTAGCTTCTGGATCTTTTACTGACACGGTTAAGTGTTTTTCTCAGAACCTAGCACTCTGATGCCAATTGAAGGTGCGCAAAACACAAGGAAGGGGGGTTGGAATTGGGTTTTCTTTAACAACTAAAAATAACTTCTAATGACACGTTAATTTATCCTGGTTCGTTTGAACTCAAACTACGTCCAGTCCACCCGCCAAGGTGATTTCGCCTCTACTGAGGTCTTAATCCACTATTCAATTATTGAATACACACACTGACCTAGAGTCAATGTCCTCTTGAGTCTTCTGACTAAACTTAGTCACTCAAGGAAGTAAAATGACTATTACAATGATAATAAAGAAGTAACAAAAAATTGCTTCTTGTTAAGCAAGGATCACTAGGTGAAAGTTACAATATATTAGCACAAATTGATTCAGTCTTTTTTTTTGCGTGTATGTATTCAATTCTTCAAATGAAATCCTTTATATAGTTCTTGAATGAAAGTAGCCGTTAAAGACATCTTGAGCTAGTTTAGGATAAATAATTAATACCATAACTTCCTTCCATAATTAGAGATACTTGTCTTGACCATTAATCAAAATATTCATTAATTAATGTCTTAATTATGAATATCAACATCTTCTAAGCGGAAATCAGAGATAATAAAAGTTAGATGCGCAGCCAATAAATATGTCATTAAATGATGGATTCTTCATTAAGAGTATCTTCTATATGTGGCTCAATGAATCTTCTATTCAAGTACGTCTCCCTTAATTGAATTGATCTTCTACACAAGAATACAAATATTCATTAGAACTTCTATTCTATAACAATCTTTGTTATCATCAAAACACTTGGAGGTTCAGAACCATAATTGTTCTAACATCCTTTTTATCGGCAGAATCTTCTACAACGCCAACAGAAATTAATGAAGATGTCTCAGCAGTCACCATTTACTATGATCCATCAGATGTTCCTCCAAGCAACAATGTCCAACAACAAGCAGTGGCACCTCCTGCCAGATCACCAGTCACAATTTACTACGATCCGCACACTATTACAGTACCCTCCTCTGCAGCAGTCAGTCCAATTACCATCACGGTGCCTGGACCAGTTCCTTATGAAAGCAGTAACGCCATACCTTGGCATTATGGCTCTGATCTCTACTGCAACGGAGAGAAAATCACCTTGGATTCTTCAACCTCTTCTCCACAAATTGATAATGTTGGGGGAGGCGGAGGCTTCACCAGAAGCGGACGCCTTTTTGCCTCACAAACGCAAAGACCTAATGCGGAAGTAGAAGCTGCTGCCAAAGTAAAAGGAAAAAGTGTGATATCTGAAGAGCCAATTATCAAAGAAACTCAGAAGACATCTTTTAAACAAGATGTAGACGAGTTCATGAGAATCATAAAAAGAAGTGATTACAAGGTGGTGGATCAGCTTCACCAAACTCCCTCAAAGATCTCCATATTATCCCTGTTGATGTGTTCTGAAGCTCACAGGAATGCATTATTAGAAGTCCTGCACGCAACATATGTGCCAGAGGAGATTACTGTTAATCAGCTAGAAACTGTGGTGGCAAATGTCAATACCAGCCATGGGCTGGGCTTCACCAATGCTGACTTAACAACAGAGGGATGTAACCACAATAAGGCTTTGCATATCACCTTGGAATGTAAAGGTGCTGTTCTATCTCATGTACTGGTGGACACTGGGTCTTCACTCAATGTTCTACCAAAGAAAGCTTTAGTGAAGCTAGAATATGATGGCTTGGCACTGCGTCCGAGTAATTTGGTGGTAAGAGCATTTGATGGATCTAAAAGATCAGTGCTTGGAGAGATTGATCTGCCTGTAATGATTGGCCCGCAAACTTTCAAAATTACCTTCTATGTGATGGACATTCAGCCGACCTACAGCTGTTTGTTGGGTAGACCCTGGATCCATGCCGCCGGCGCTGTTACGTCTACCCTTCACCAGAAGCTGAAATTCGAGTGGGAAGGCCAGATCATCACCATCTGTGGGGAAGAAGACATCTTTGTTAGTCATCTGGCTACGTACAAGTACATCGAGATGGATGGAGAAATCCATGAAACTATGAGCCAGGGGTTTGAGGCCCTGAACATTAATGAAGCATCTGTTGTACTGGGAACCTCCATAACGTCGTATCAGCAAGCCCGGAAGGTTGTTGAAGAGGGTACTACCCAAGGCTGTGGGAAGCTGTTGCCCGTGGAGAAGAAAGAAGACAGATTTGGGTTGGGTTACAGACCAACTCAACAAGATCAATCAGAGGCTGCTAAAGAGCCCAGTTTTGTCAGTGGGGGAATGCGCGCCCCTGATGCTGTGAAAAACTTGGAAGACGAGGAGGAAAGCGACCGCAACCTGGAGAGTTGGATACGTCCAAGGATCCCGGGGAGCCAAGTCCTTAACTGGTCTTCCCAGGAAATTATAAGGGTTACTCCTGCAGAGTAATTATTATTTCCTGTATTTTTAAGCATGCATCAAGTCTTACATCTTGCCCAAGATGACAAGACTCATTTTGTAATCGGGCCATCTTGTAATTTTGTGCAAATGGATTAATCAATGAATATCGGACATCTTTTGCAAATGAGTCTTTTTCTTTTCCGCTCACTGTTTTTCATTTTTCTTTTTGTACAAAAATAAAATGGAAATGTTTTCAAAATGATAACTTCATTTCACTTTTTATGAAATAAGATAAAATCGATCACTAAAATACACCAATCTAAACCCTTGCAGAAAGTGCCTTTCAGACTGCACCGACAACAACACTGCTATGACTTCGTATGACTTTGACAATCCAATCAATCAAGCCGATGAAGGGGTTGAAGAAGATTATGAGCTACCTGAAGAGCTAGCCAGGTTGTTAAGGCAAGAGGAGAAGGTTATCACTCCTCATCAGGAGGAGGTCGAAACGGTTAATCTTGGTACGGAAGAAGATGTGAAAGAAGTCAAGATTGGGGCCTGCCTACAAGATTCAGTGAAAGAGCGACTGATTGACATGCTTCGAGAGTATGTGGATGTGTTTGCTTGGTCTTATCAGGATATGCCAGGGTTGGACACCGATATTGTCATGCACAAGCTGCCTTTAAAAGAAGACTGCTCGCCAGTAAAACAGAAGATGCGCCGTACTCGCCCAGATATGGCAATGAAGATTAAAGAAGAGGTACAAAAGCAGTGGGACGCCGGTTTCCTTGCTGTGACTAGCTATCCGCCGTGGGTTGCTAACATTGTACCTGTGCCTAAGAAGGATGGCAAGGTGAGGATCTGTGTGGATTACCGGGATTTGAACAGAGCCAGCCCGAAAGATGATTTCCCTTTACCTCACATTGACGTATTGGTGGATAATACGGCTCAGTTCTCGGTATTCTCCTTCATGGATGGGTTTTCAGGATATAATCAGATCAAAATGTCACCTGAAGACATGGAGAAGACAACTTTCATCACACCCTGGGGCATGTTCTGTTATAAGGTGATGCCATTCGGACTGAAGAATGCTGGTGCGACTTATCAATGGGCTATGGTAACATTATTCCATGACATGATCCATAAAGAAATTGAATGTTATGTGGATGACATGATTGCCAAGTCCCTCACAGAAGAAGACCACCTGGTGAATCTGTTGAAATTATTCAAGCGTCTGAGGAAGTACCAGCTGAAGTTAAACCCCAACAAATGCACATTTGGGGTGCGATCCGGTAAGCTGCTGGGATTTATTGTAAGTGAAAAAGGGATTGAAGTGGACCCTGACAAAGTCAAAGCTATTCAAGAAATGCCTGCACCGAGAACTGAGAAATAAGTTCGAGGGTTCCTAGGTAGATTGAACTACATTTCACGGTTCATATCTCATCTTACAGCAACCTGTGAACCCTTGTTCAAGTTGTTAAGAAAATAACAAACAGTCAGGTGGAACGAAGACTGCCAGAAGGCTTTTGACAAAATCTAGGAGTACTTACAAGAACCTCCAATCCTTATGCCTCCAGTTGAAGGAAGACCTCTAATAATGTACTTGACAGTATTAGAAGAGTCAATGGGGTGTGTGCTGGGCCAGCATGACGAGTCTGGTCGAAAAGAGTATGCAATATACTACCTAAGCAAAAAGTTTACCGACTGTGAACAGCGTTATTCACTGCTCGAGAAAACTTGTTGTGCTTTAGCGTGGGTTGCTCGCCGACTAAGACAGTATATGTTGACCCACACTACTTTATTAATCTCAAAGATGGATCCAGTTAAGTACATTTTTGTGAAGCCAGCACTTACCGGACGGGTTGCAAGATGGCAAATGATCCTCACAGAATATGACATTCAGTACATATCTCAGAAGGCCATCAAGGGCAGTGTATTGTCTGATTATCTTGCTGAGCAGCCCATTGATGATTACCAGCCTATGAGATTTGACTTCCCTGATGAAGATATCATGTTCATAAAAGCGAAAGATCATGAAGAGCCCGTTCACACTGAAGGGCCTGACCCAGAAGAAGAGTGGACTATGATGTTTGACGGGGCTGTTAATATGAATGGTCGTGGTGTTGGTGCAGTACTCATTATGCCTAAAGGAGTTCACATGCCTTTCTCGGCAAAGCTCACCTTTAACTGCACTAACAACAAAGCTGAATACGAAGCCTGTATTATGGGTCTTGAGGAAGCCATTGACCTCAGGATCAAGACTTTGACTGTGTTCGGAGATTCAGCTCTGGTAGTCAATCAAACCAACGGCAAATGGTACACCCACCAAGATCATCTGATACCTTATCGGGATTATACAAGGAGGTTATTGACTTTCTTCACAACAGTCAAGCTTGAGTATATCCCCCGAGACGAAAATCAATTTGCAGATGCTCTAGCTACCATTTCCTCCATGATCAAAGTTCAAGCTGCCAACTTTGTGCCTCGGATTTCAGTATCCAGACTTGATAGACCAACATATGTGTTCTCAGCAGACGTTGTTAAAAATGATAAGCCTTGGTTCCATGACATTAAGTGCTTCTTGGAGGATCAAACATACCCGCCTGGGGCATCTTCCAATGATAAGAAGACATTAAGAAGGCTAGCTGGTAGTTTCTTTCTGAATGCTGATGGTTCCCTGTACAAGAGAAACTTTGATATGGTACTCCTCAGATGCGTTGATAGGACAAAAGCAGACTTGTTAATGCACGAAGTGCACGAAGGATCCTTTGGTACCCATGCAGGAGGGCATGCCATGGCTAAAAAGTTATTGAGATCAGGATATTACTGGATCACAATGGATGCAGACTGTTGTGCCTATGCCAGAAAATGCCATAAATGCCAGATCTATGCGGATAAAGTGCATGTGCCTCCGAACCCTCTGAATGTGATGTCTTCACCCTGGCCCTTTGTCATGTGGGGCATTGATATGATTGGCAAGATTGAACCGACTGCTTCAAATGGCCACAGATTCATCCTGGTTGCCATCGACTATTTTACCAAGTGGGTTGAAGCAGCTTCATATGCAAATGTTACAAGACAAGTGGTAGCTCGATTTCTGAAGAAAGACATCATCTGTCGGTATGGAATTCCCGAGCGAATCATTACTGATAATGGTTCCAACTTGAACAACAAAATGATGGCAGAACTTTGTCGGGACTTCAAGATCCAACACCATAATTCTTCTCCTTACAGGCCAAAGATGAATGGCGCTGTAGAAGCGGCTAATAAGAATATCAAGAAAATTGTACAGAAAATGGTGGTCACCTACAAAGACTGGCATGAAATGCTACCATTTTCCTTACATGGATACCGTACGTCAATCAGAACATCCACTAGGGCAACACCGTATCAGCTTGTTTATGGTATGGAGGCAGTCCTACCTGTTGAAGTTGAATTACCCTCCCTGCGGGTACTAATGGATGTCAAGCTGAACGAAGCAGAATGGGTCCGGTCCCGATACGAACAACTGAATCTGATTGAAGAAAAAAGATTGGCTGCAATCTATCATGGGAAGTTATATCAGAAGAGAATGAAGAAAGCCTTCGATCAAAAAGTCAGGCTCCGAGAGTACCAAGTAGGAGATCTTGTGCTGAAAAGACTCCTCCCTCCTCATACATACCATAGGGGCAAGTGGACTACGAACTATGAAGGGCCATTCGTAGTAAAGAAAGTTTTCTCTGGTGGAGCACTGATGCTCAGTACCATGGATGGTGAAGATTTCCTGTCCCCCGTGAATTCGGATGCAGTTAAAAAATACTTCGCATAAAATGACCCGCTGGACATAAAAACAGAATGTAAGTCCAGGCAAAAATAGGGCATCCCGGCGAGTCAGAAACAGAATAAAGGACTCGGGCAAAAATAAGGGAAAATAAATAAAAAATGTACACCCGCTGAGTTGAAAAGCCGCATTGGACAACTCAGGCAAGAATGGGTATCCCGGTGGATTGAAAACCCGAAAGGGCGATCCACGCAAAATAAGGGGATAAGCGAACAACTGCATTCTGAATTCATCTGTATCACTTACAACACGGTAAATTCCGAAAGGTTAAAGTATCGGTCAAAGTCAACCTTCTTCAGAAAGCAAGTCGAGAAGAATGTCAAATGTCATACGAGTCATAGCAAGAGGGAAGCTCCTCGAAGCGTCGCCAACATTGCCAGCACCTTTTAGTTTCTCAATTTGTAATGATTTCCTCATTTCAGGGGATCCGTTTCTTTGACTGTATCATGCCAATTCAGGGCACTCGAATTAATAAAATCATATTTTTAGTCATGTTTCGTCTCGTACATTTTATTTTCATTTGCAAAATGTCCGATGTCCTTGAAATATTGATTGCATAAATACAGATGTTTCCCTTCTAAAAATACGTGCTTACAGGAAATATACTTACTCCCGGGAGTGTCTAAACTCCTATGATGGAATCCAATAAGGGATACCTCAGGATACTTGTACGTTTTTTGTCATGCAGGATTGCAGGTGTTCAAAGTGCGACTTGGGGCACGGAAAACAACTCCCCCAGCAAGCTGACAAATCATTATCTACTCAGTCCATCTTCCAATTAGCACCGGAGGTGCTTTCTCCCCAGCTGAGTTGCCAAGTATCATCCTCAGCAGGATCCCCACAGAAACCTCTAGAAAGATCTTCCAGTGATCTTTCTTCTTCCCCAGCCAAGTGCCAGCCAGGGAACTATCTCCCCACAGAGTTTCAGCCTCTATCCAGAAGAGCAACGCCTGAAGACCTCACAACAGAGTGACGAAAGCTCTTACAAACCCCAGTTGGGTCCCTCATTATCGAGATAGGTCTATCATTGATCTATTTCCCCGTGCAAAGTCATATATGTCAGATCTACCAATGATCTCACCCCCAGCTGGGACATCCACTTCCAGCAGATCAGCCAGAGATCTTCGCAGCATCGGGATCCGAATCCCGGATCGGTATCTTTGCATAACCATAGCATTCGCATCACATTTTCCCACAGAGCGTAGCATTCCGTCTAATACGGAGCATTACGACAAAAATCAAACATAAGGCATAATCATAAGCCATGTTCTGAATCAAACACTTGTAAAAACTGATAATCCATCAACAATATACAGAACATTCCCCAATTCCTCACCAGAGAGCCAAAGCATTTTCCTCACAAATACAGATACACGCTCCTTCTGGCACTCGTCCGTGTCATCATTCCCCAGTAAATTGCCCGAGCAAACAAATGCCTATACAGTACAAATACTTCTTGACACCCGTCCGTGTCATATCCCCAATGGAAAGCCAAAGCGTCCCCTTTGCACTCACAAATACACATGTATGCAATTCCTTGACACCCGTCCGTGTCGCCTTCCCCAGCATAGTTACCTAAACACTTTGGGAACCATATACTTGTTTATAATACACTCTCCCTGACACCCGTCTGTGTCATCCTACCCCCACAGATTACACTCCAGTTCATAAGTTATACACTTTCTTTTTCGACACCCGTCTGTGTCACCCTCCCCAGCAGATTGGATGCTCGTCTATATCTCACTCATCACTTTTACTCATACAGATACTCGTCCGTATCTTGTATACACCACTTAAATCCCCTCAGAGTCAACACCCGTCTGTGTTCTTTGTTAACCAGTTGATACTCGTCCGTATCATCATCTCTGAACATGCGTCAAGTGTTTGTTTCTACCGATACTCGTCCGTATCATAGTCTTAAGGATGCTCGTCCGCATCTTTAACCCATATTTAGACACTCGTCTGTGTCTATTATTCCCCAGAAGAGTCCCCTCAGAATCAACACTCGTCCGTGTTCTTTGTTAATCAGTTGGTACTCGTCCGTATCATCATCTCTGAATATGCGTCACGCGTTTGTTTCTACTGATACTCATCCGTATCATAAGTCTTGAGGATGCTCGTCCGCATCTTTAATCTATACACCGTGTCAAACACTCATATCTTCTTGAATTTAGGCACTCGTCTGTGTCTATTTTTCCCCAGCGAAGTCCCCAGCAAAACTCCTCTTCTATCTGGCATTCGTCCTATGTCATGATACCCTTTCGGCAGCCGTACCCTGCCCGGTGATCGTCCCTCACCTTTTTGATGATCGTCCTTCATCACCCCCAGTGGAGTCTCTATTCATTAGAACCCCTTCCTATCCGACATTCGTCCTATGTCGTGATATTCTCAGCAGCCGTCCCCTGCTAGGTGATCGTCCTTCACCTCTTGATGATCGTCCTTCATCATTTTATCCGATGGCCGTCCCCATCATTGGTCTTGTTATCTGACATTCGTCCTATGTCATGATAAACCCCGAGAGCAGCCGTACCCTGCTAGGTGATCTTCCTTCGCCTCTTGATGATCGTCCTTCATCATGCTTATCCGATGGCCGTCCCCATCGCCGACCTTCCTCATCCGACATTCGTCCTGTGTCGTGATACTTTTGGCAACCGTACCTTGCCAGGTGATCGTCCTTCACCTTAGATGACTGTCCCTCATCTTATCCCCAACAGAGCAGCCGTCCCCTGCTAGGTGATCGTCCTTCACCTCTGATGACCGTACCTCATCATTTATTTCATGATCTCTTATATCCCCAGCTTGTCGGCCGTCCTCGTCATTGCTTCATTTCCCGCATCTTCCCCAGCATGTCGGCCGTCCCCGTCATTGCTTTATCCCCAGCAGTCGTCCCCTGCTTGACGGTCGTCCTCCGTCGCCCGCACTTTATAATCATACTTTATTTTCTTTTACAATCTATATCCCTTTTCTTCTTCGTTCTGGGAGTGCAAATTTTGGACTGTCTTTTGTATTCAACCATAAGTTATCTTGTTTGCCTGTTAAGCCGTTGCTTACACCCTGCACAGCTAACTCATGTTTGAATAGGGTCAGCTATAAACACCCCAAATTTGCCCTCACTCATTTCACCATGGCTTGTGATCTTTTCATATGCATAAGTTCACTCATAGCATCTCATACCACATTTTTGATTCACTGCATTGCTTCTAAGTCATCTGCATCTAGGGTTTGTGATCTGAGCCATCCCTGAGCCATTTGAGCCACTTAAAAGGTCTTCAATCACTTCAAAAGGGTCCATGTATGTTCAAGCATCATATTATATCCTCACAAAATTAAGGAAGTCAAAGAAGCACAAGAACTGAGAAAGGCATGGAAGCAGAGCCAGGTTTGACTGCACAGATGACCTAGAATTAGGATTTTGGTTTCAGAGGCCATAACTCCAAATTTTTTGGTCATTCTTGTTTCTATTGGTCTCTATATGTTATAAGGATCATGCATATCAATTTTCATGAAGAAATTCCATGGGGAAGGCATCTGATCAAGGGATGACTTCTTGAGCAAGTCAGTGCAAAACCAGGGCATCTGAGGCCCCCAAGGACCCAACCAAAGGGTGTTCTCCATCATTTTGAATGTGTGTGATCTTTATTTGATCATAGAAGATGTTAGAAGCTCACAAAATTGAAGAATATCAAGCCATTTGCAAAATTGCCTTTTTGGGAAAGTGACTTGTAATGTAAACTTGCCATTTTGGGAAAGTTTTTCAACCTCCTCTTTTTGATTCAAAAATGCTTCAAATGAGAAAACTTTGGTCATGAAAGTTGTAGAATGGATCATTCCCTTTTCAAAAAGTACAAGAACTCATTCTAATTCATTATGGATCAAAAGTTATGGCTTGTCAAAGTTGGGAAAAATCATGAAATTTCCACTTTTGGCACCAAAGAGGGATTTTTGCAAATTCCAATTCCAAGCATTTTCAAGACCTCTAATTGACTTCTTTGCATCATTATGACATGTTACAACTTAGAAAAGTCAAGTTTATGCCACGATTTTTTCATTTCCATGCCTTGAATCACAAGTTGCATAAGGCATTTTTCATAAAGACTACAAATTTGAAACTTTGCAAAAGGGACCTCTCATGTTTGAAATGAACTCCAATTGGTACCAAAGCAGCATAACAACATTGCATAACTCATTTTTGTCACATTTTGCCTAAAATATCACAAGGTTTCTTGCCTTGGTTCATGAGAAAATCCAAAGAGGGAAATGTGCAAGAACCTTGGAAACCCTTGATCAAGGCTAGCCAGCTCACAAAATCAGATCCAAAGGCCTTCCTTGACTCAAGCTGAGGCAGGACAAGCCCTAAGATTGCCTCTGACCCGAGCCATGCTTGGAGTACACAAAATCTTGACTTTCTTGCATTTTGCCCATACCAATCCCACAGTGCCACCACCAACTCTCTGCCCAATCAGGGTCAAATATGTGGACATCAAGCAACCCTAGACACACCATACACAAGCAAGAAGCTCCCACATTGCAGCACACACAAAAACTGTCAAAAACCTTTCCCTCTTCGAATCTCTCAACACAGCCTTCAAACATCCAAAATTTCTTCACCCACAAACCACAAATCATTCATAGAACAAGAAGCACTCTCTGAAACAGCCTGAAACATCACATATCCAACTCTCCAAATCTACTACACTAGAACCAAAACCTTCAAACCAGGCCATACAAACTCTTTTCTAAGCCTCATTTCATCATCCAGAGGTTCATAGGAGGGGATTTGCAACAAAGGAGAGTCCAGAAAGCCCAGAAACAGAAGGTTCAATCTCAGGTATACTTCATGAACTTTTTTCTCAGAAGCTTGTTTTTAAGTTCATTTATGATTCCTTGAGTTCCCCTGGTCATGGGGATATGATTATTATTATCGAAAATGGTTGAGAAACCACCATGTATGCCAGCTCTGAAATTTTGCCTGTGAAAATGTTTGGCTTCGATTCTCTTTATTCATGCTTGGTAAATGATGTTTGATGATGGATTTGGGTTTAGTTGGGATAGGAGAACGTTTCTGGGCAGTTAATTTAGGTGGGGGTGGCCTGTAGAGGAAGCTAGCTTTTTGGTTTCGCCGGAGAAGACGACCAGAACACTGTTATGGCCGTCTGAGTTTGATTAAGCCCTAATTAGGTTTAGCAGCGTAATTAATGAGAGTTTGAATTTGGACAGTGGATGCAGTTGACCAGGGTTAACTCCCGCGCGTGTGTGTGGCTCATATCACATCATTAAAACCTAATCTGTTTTTATAAATCACATTTAAGTTAATTAAGCCAGAAGAGATCCTGACCTTCCAATAGCGCGCGCAGTCAACCATTGACCCCCAAGTTTGAATCTCAGCCATGGATTGTGCATACTTTCATTTATTTTAATTTTTATTTCATTTAATTTGATTTATCTTTTACGAATTTTTAAAAATAGTAAAATACATTAAAAAATTCTGAAATTTTTTATCAAATCTTTTATTAATTTTCAGAACCCAAAAATATTTTTATTTTTATTTTTTGCATTAAAAATCATTTTTAAATTATTTAAATGTTTATTTTTAATTAGTTAATGAAAATTAATTAATTAAAAATACATTTAGGTATTTAAAAACCACCAAAAAAATTCACATTGCATTTTAAAACATTTAGAAGCATTATTCAACTCTCAAAACAAATTCCTTTTTGGTTCTTGATGCCTTTTGATCATTTTCATTGGAATTAAGTTCATTTTAAGGCAATATTTTTGTTCAAACTTGAAAAATCCATTCTGCCTAACCTTTGAGAGTTTGATGATGGTTCTTCTTGCATTGCATCCTTCATGGCATTTAGTTTATAGGATAAATTTGGTTTGAATTGATCTTCCATTTCCAATTTGTTTTGCATTTTTCATGATGAGGTACCTTAAAACCCTAATTGACTCAAGAAAATCATAACTTTCACTAGGTTAAGAGTTAGGTCCCCTACTTTGGGCAGTGAGCTTGTATAGGTTTAGGGTATCTTTGATTGCATTTCCAATTTTTTATCATGTCATTTGTTTCTGATTTTGAATTTTGCTTGGTATGTTGATCATAAACCCTAATTTGTGTCTTCCTTTGCATCCATTTTTCATTTGCTTGCATCCAATGACTTGCCATGACATTTTGTGCATCCACATGATTCATTATACATCTTAGGACATATTAGAACCATGTTTGATCATTGCATCTTTCATTTGCCATGTTATATATCCATTGCATTTCATAAACTTTCTTGAGTTTCCATGGTTCAAGCATGCTTCATCTGCATCCCTATCCTTGTATGATCATTCTCATGTCTTGCCTTCTGTTTGCATCACCTCTTAGCATCCTTGCCTATGCTTCTGGTTTTGGTTTGCACCATGGCATTTCATCTCATTTGCATTACATTTCATTTCTTTTGCTAACTTTTCAGGTGGTAAGTTGTTTTGAGAAGTGAATTTGCCTTCACTTCTCACAATCTCTTCTCATCCCTCTCTTGCATCATTGTTGCATTTTATCTTGTGTAGTAGAGTGAGCTTGCTCATTCATGCTCTTTCTCTCTTTCTTCCTTCAAGCAACTTGTCTTCTTAAGTGAAGCAAGTTGTCTTGCTTCTCTCTGCTTCTTGCTCTTTCTCTCTGCTTCTTTCCTTGGTGGCTCTTTGAAGATTTCTCATCTTAAGCCTCATAATCCCTAGGAACAACCAAGCATGATCATGATTAGGGTTTTATTAGTCCCCCATTTAGTTTTACCTTTGTGTCATCTTTGAGTCTTCTCTCCTCATCTCATAATCAAGGACTAAACCCTAAAGGTTTTAAGGCTTTGTGATTAAGCTTATGCCTGCATCCTTCTATTAGGATGGAGTGTATAACTTTAATCCTAAGTGTTAAACCCTCAATGTGTTTAAATCCTCTAATCAATCCACCTAATAATCATTAAGACATCAAGCTTGTAACTTGGGCCTTGCATTAGGGTTCTAATTCTTCCTTAATTGGTTAAGAAGGACTAACCCTAGTGTTAATGGACAAGTCCCCCTCAAGTTGTCTTACAAACCATAAAAATAACTTCTTCATCTTATCATTAACTAAAATCCACTTTAATAAAGGCTTTGTTTTGTCATGAAGTTAATCCCTAATCATGGATTAAGTTGAGGAGCCTTCCTCAGCTTAAATGTTCTCATCTATTATCCTTCTATTAGGATGGTGTAATGAGTCCATTAGATCCCTGATTATGGCTTAAACTCATTACTTAACACTAAACAAAAACAACAAAAACATCTAAATAATTACAAGTAGGTTAATGATCTTAATCCTACACCATGGTGATTAAGTGTGAAGTGCCTATTTCATACTTAAGGTATTCTCATTACCCCTAATCAGAGGGAAGATGTGATGAGTTTACTAACCCTTGGTTTAGGCTTAAGCTCATTTTTCTATGACAAACTTCAAAAAGCAATAAAAGATTAAAAACTCAAAAACAAACAATAATCGTCTCCTTCGGGATTCTTTTCTCATCTTATTCACTCACAAACGAGAACTTGCTTCTTCCGTCTAATGCAAGACAGTTAGCACTTGAGCCAGACAGGTCATACACTTGAGCATAGGCAAGTAAGCAGTTCACAAGTCAATTTATCTTTCAGTCTCTTTGAGTCGAACTACGGTGTTCTGACTTCCTCATTGACGAGAGGATACGTAGGCATAACTTAACAGTTATCGAACAAAAGTCTCTGTATATTTCCCCCTCTTCCAGCATTATTCTTTAAGCCTCATAGTCTTGAGCATTTCATTCTTGTTCTCACACTGACACTTGTATTCTTTTCCAGCTTTTTTTGCACACAAAATAGCACTGACACTATCCCTTTAAACACAAATCTTTTAAGCGTGGATCCCGTCGAGTACGGCGGACAATCTGGGTGCTAATACCTTCCCAGGTTGTAACCAACCCCCTTTCTCAGTCTCTCTGGTTCGTAACCGTCTTATCCATCTTTTCCTAGGTTTATGCAGCATTACCTTTCCTTCGGGATAAAAATGCCTAGCTGGCGACTCTTTTCTTCTGAGTTCACCCTTGTGTGTTCTCTCTCCTTTCGCCGACCGTTCGCGTCTGTACCCCATTTGACCTAGCCTCATTTGGTGGGAGCGACATATATTACCAAGAAAATGTTGAGGATCAAAATAATTGTTGATGTTGCATGATACACGATCTCTCTTTAAAACTTGATTTGGACTCTACAAATTTTTAACATGTCATTTTCTACTAAATGTTATTGTGAAGTTTCTAATATTCTTACCCTCTCAAACAAGTCTAAATCATTCTCTTCTTAAAAAAGAGAAAATATCAAAAGCATCAAAAAACATAACATATGATTGGTTACCTTTAAGTACTGTAATACACACTTTAGTATATATCCAATAGAGATAAAAGAGTTAACTATATTCTATATTCTACTCTTTATATAACATATCATTTACAATAAGTAAACAAAGAAAGAACATAAGAGGAAAAAAACCATGTATCATTAGATTGAATACTTTCAAAAAAAAATTTCATTTGATTAATCTACAAAAGTTGAACATCAATTGCCTTTCAAATGGATACATCTAACAATAATGTACAGGACCACTAAGGATTGCTTCAGCAGGTAGGTGAATCGGTAGATGTTCCATCGAGTCAAAGAAAACTGGTGGAAAAATTATTTCTATCTTGCATATGATGATGGGAATGTTTTGTTCCAACCTAACAAGGTCTTCCAACTTCAATGTATCACAACATAAGTCTTTAAAACACAACTCAACTCAGTTAGCGGCTTCCATATCTCAAGAGGCAAGGAACGAAAAGAAATTAGAAGCAAACACTCCATGAATACATGAAAATCATGGCTTTTCATCCCCTTCATCCTACCATTGGTAGAATCAACACACCTAGAAAGATCCGAGGAATAACCATCCGACATTTTTAATTCCTTAATCCATCTATAGACTAACTTTTCCTCTTCTAGTTTCAATGAATTTTTTTTCCTTTGGCTTAGCCATCTTTCCATTAGGTAGAGGGAGCATCTCTAAATCCCCATGTAAACAGTTAAAAGGTAAATCCAATCTTGCCTTCTCATTGTCCTTTGTTTTTGCAGGATCATTCATGACAATGTAAAGCATATTATCAAATACATTCTTCTCTATGTGCATCACATCAAGTTTGTGCCTTAACAAGTTGTCCTTCCAGTATGGAAGATCCCAAAATATAATTCTTTTATTCAAATTATGTTGTTTTTCCCATACTTTGGAAATTTGATGGCCCAAACATTGTCTATGAATTTTGGAAAATCACGAATAGCTTCCCAAACATCATGGTCGGTAAACATTGGTGGTGGTCTTTTTTCATAATCTCGCTTTTGTAAATCTCTTTTTACTTTTTCTGAAAGGATGATCTATTGGTAAAAACCTACGATGACAATCTAACCAACAACGTTTTCCACCAATTCCTAAGGTGAAAGAATCTGTATTGTCTATGAAATAAGAGCATGCTAATTTACCTTGTGTCCCCCATCCAGACAACATACCATATGTGGGAAAATCATTGATTATCCACATTAAATACGCTCTCATAAAAAAAAATTGCTGCATAGAGATATCATATGTCACAATGCCATCTTTTCACAAACGCTGTAAATCATCAATCAAAGGTTGCAAGTAAACATCTATTTTAACTTTCGGGTTGTACAGTCTAGGTACAAGACAAGTCAAAAACATGCATGGTTTGGTCATGCATATTTCAGGAGGGAGATTTTATTGTGTGACTATTATTGGCCAACATGAATATCAAGAACTAGAGGCTTGAATGTAAGGGGTAAACACATCACTACATAAACCCAATATTACATTTCTTGGGTCACTAACATAATCGGGATAAACTTCATTGAAGTGTTTCCAAGCTTTTCCATCATATGCGTGACGCAAAACATTTGGATTGATGGTGTTCTCACGATGCCATCTCATCCGAGCTGCAGATTCCTTTGAAGCATAAAGTCGTTGTAACCTAGGAATGATTTGAAAATAGAACATTCTCTTCACTACCACATTTTTATATTTTCCCATTCCACACTTTCGAGGAACATACCTAGCAGAACTGTGGACTGAGTTAAGGTCTTATCATCTTTAAAATATAATAAGCATCCATTCACACAACAATCAATTTTCTCAACTTCCAATCCTAACTTAGACACCAACTTCTTCACTTGGTAATAGTTTCCACGTAAGCATTCTTTAGTTGGAAAAACATCAATGAGCATTTGAGAGAAAAAATCCACATGGCTTTTAGAGGAACATGCCAACTAGACATGGCAACCAACAACTTAACTGAAATATATAGTCTAGATTCAGAAGCTCCCTCATAAATGGATTGGTTTGCAGAGATTAATTCATCATAAAATCGTTAAGTTTTTTCATTTGGTACCTCACCCTCACTAATTGTTATTGAAATTCTGTGATCAGGTATGAGATGTCCTAAGAGATGTCCCAACACTTAATAGGACATTTGACAAATTTAACCAAAACTTAAACAGCAAGAAAAGTAAACAACACAGAAGTTTGTTAACCCAGTTCAGTGTATAACCACACCTACATCTGGAGGCTACCAAGCCAGGAGGAAATCCACTATTAGTAATATTAATTCTAGACTTAAACCACCCTGTTTAATCTATCACTTAATACTTACCCAATGCAATTTCTACCTAAGACTCACTTAGATAAGAGTACCCTACTCACTCCCCCTCAATCACCCAGTGATCAAGTTTACAAGTTTACTGAAATTGAAGACATCCTTCAAACAAAACAGCTTGATCTTACTTAACAGTTTCAATCAAGTCACAAATGCACTTTTGCTTAAAAGCTCATAAAGTGGTACATAAAAACAACTTGCTATTAAAACACTAGACACCCTATTTAGTCTTCTGAAATTCGTACTCAATTCTATGAGTTTCTGTTGTTTAAATAGGTATCTGAATTTTGGGCTTTCTGTAGAATGATCCAGCCCTAATGTGCAGCAACTGTCACCTTGAATTTAGGGTTTGTTACCTCCTATATTCTAGGTGCATTAGGTCTTCTGTTTTAATCTGAATCTTCAATATAAAACACCCTACAGATGCGCCTTGTTCTGTTTTTATCCATCATTAATTAATTCCAGATACTTCTCCTTAAATATCTCTGATCAGTTAATCATTAATTAATTCTGATAGCAGGTCTGAGATGTCTCAACATCTGTTGGGACATCCTGAAAAACTGAACTTAATTTATTCACACAATGTCCCAACATCTGATGAGACATCCTGAAATAAATTCACATACTCTGTTTGATAATGTCCCAACATCTGATAGGACATTCTGAACTGAATTTAACATTTCTTGTTTGGTCAAAAATTCTGCCAATTCTTAAACATCTACAGTTATGTTTTCCATATTAGCATTCACATTTGAGACATTAACAATTGGCCGAAAAACATCCGAAACCATTTCATTCATTGCATCAAACACCAATATTCCCACCACTACTAGTGTAATACCCCGTATTTAACTAAACGCCATGGATAATATTAATTAGGATTAATTAAGTATTATCTGACTCAGAGATATTTTCTGAATATTCTCTAAGGGATAAGAGAAGAGAAGAAGAGGAAGAAACCCTAAGAGAGGAAAATGCTCGGATCATCGCCAGTTCTTCGTCAAATCTTCATCTTCACCAACCTCCTCGTCGATTGCAAGGTGGGTTCTTAGTTAGAACTTTTCTTTTGAGTTTTGGTAGAGATATTGAGTTTTAGGGTTTTGTAGAAATCTTGGAAATTGAAAGATTAAAAGGTTAAAACTCGATTAAAACTCGACTAAAACACCCACACTATGAATATAAACATGTTTGATTATGTTTTGCTGGAATTGTTGATGTTTTGAATGGTTTTGGCATGGAGAAGGGATTTTCCCGTAAGCTGGAATTTCCTGGACTGGTATAGCTCGCTCAGCAAGCTGTCCCTCGCTCAGCGAGAGTTCCAGGAAGATTTTCGCTCAGCGAGCTGGGCTTCGCTCGGCGAGACCTATAGGTTGAGTTTTTGGTGTTTAATTCATAAGTTGTGATTCGTCGGTCCGATTATTGCGTTCCGCATATCGTTGTAAAGCTGAAAACATTTGCTAACTAATAAAGCCGAAAAATGTTAATTATACCCGACTTTTACCTGACTTTTCCGATAAACCGTAATTATGTAAAATTGTGGAATTTGGGTATTAGCCTTTGAGGTTCGATTGAGAATTGAGGCATGAGATCATTGTGAGAATCGAACGGAAGAAAAGATAATGAGTTTATGGTGAGGATTGTTTAATAGTAATAATTAACTAAAATGTTAGAACTATATGTTCGGAAACTATAAAATTGAAAGTATCAAGAATTGAGAGAGAGATAGGAAATCTTACCATAAACAAATAGTGTGGCATAGTTTTGTAACTAGAAATTGTTAGATGGCATGACTTGTGAGATGCTTAGGTTCATCCTAGGTTGTTGCGAATCCATGATGCGTTATACGTGGTATCCTACGATAAGTCTTGAGGTGGGTATTACACTGAGTCCCACGGGAAGCAAACAATAAGTCTTGAGGTGGGTATTACACTGAGTCCCACGGGAAGCAAACGATAAGTCTTGAGGTGGGTATTACACTGAGTCCCACGGGAAGCAAACGATAAGTCTTGAGGTGGGTATTACACTGAGTCCCACGGGAAGCAAACGATAAGTCTTGAGGTGGGTATTACACTGAGTCCCACGGGAAGCAAATGATAAGTCTTGAGGTGGGTATTACAATGAGTCCCACGAGAAGCAAATGATAAGTCTTGAGGTGGGTATTACACTGAGTCCCATGGGAAGCATGGTTTACGCTTGAGGTGGGTATTACATTGAGTCCCACGTGAAGTGTCGAGAATGTTATATGGATATTCCATATTATTTTGTTTCCTTATAGAGAAGTGACCTTAGGCTTGAGATGGGTGTTACACCGAGTCCCATGGGAAGTTAAAAGGTAATATCCTAGCTAGTGATAGTAGGATTTATAGAACTCTTGGATGTGATTCCAGCGATAGGGAGGCGTGTGAACTCAAGGTCGTTTTCCTCGAATAAAGACTTGGGTTAGGTTTTGATAGGACCCTTAGAGCCGAGAGAACTCTAAGATAGGGAACCCACTGAGATGTTGTTATCATACCCCACTATTGTTGTTTCTTTTCAGGTTCCTATATAGGTTTGATTTACGAGTGGAGCTATGCTCGAGATGTTTCAAGTGAAGCTTAGTTTAGTCTTCCGCTGTGTATTTATGTATCTTTGTACAATAATGGATATTTTATTGTTCTTAGCTTTTATTTTAGTATGATTTCCATGTCTTGTGCCATATTTGTATAGTTTTAGAATTGGACGAGAATGTGAATTATACTAGTAGGTATTTATGATGGTGTCAGTACCAAATATTAACACTGTATGATATTATTCTAGATATATATTATATGGGTGTTACAACTAGAATGACCATCAAGATTCACATTCTAATTGTCTTCTCCATGATCAGTCCATGTATAATAGTTGGACAAAAAACCATCATTGTACAAGTGGTTTTTGACATTATTAGGTGTTTTCAAGAGAATGCAGACGCAATTTACACAAGGACACCTTATCCCTCCTTCATTTAAAAACTGAGGTCGATTCATCGCTTTATTGACAAACTCTTTAACTCCACAAATAAATTCATCTTTCAAACCATACCTATCAGAGTTTACTCTATTATACATCCAACTTCGATCCATTCTCTACATAAAAAATAAATATAAGTTTCTAATCTTCATTTGTTCAATTGACTTCTAGAGAATATCTCTTTATTGAGAATTTGGATGTGAAGGTTGTATTTTTCTCTCTTAATTAGTCATCAAGAAAAAACTTAAGAAAGCAAAATCTAGACTTTTATGATTTGCAAGACAACAAAAAGTGGTAGCAAGCCCAAAACATACATTAGGATAAAAAGTGAAACCGTGTGACAGAAAACGAAGATAAAAATATCTCTATCTCTGTGTGATAGAAAAACGAAGATAAAAATATCACTACCCCCCTCCCACAAGATTCTCTTTGGAGCCTAATAATCATTTTCCAAACTTTTAATGATATATTGAAAAATATAAGTAAAAGATTGAAATAGAATTGAAGAGAGTTGATAAAATTCAATCTCCCAACTACACTAACAGACATATGACTCTATTAATCTAACACTTCTATGAATAGAATAACTTTAAAATATCATCGAGATACATGTTAAAATAATTTTTATATGTAATCCTTGAAAAATGCATGCAAACTATGCAGCAAAAACAAACAAATCCATATATTTCTCCAATCATGAATCATGTTCCACTTCACTTCACATTGCTTCTTACCTTCTTTATTTGCCTTAGTATGTGCCTATGTGCTTTGTTTGATGATTGAATCCCCTTCTTAGGCACATGATTGAGATGTTTAGGTTCTGACTTTGATCTTAATTGTTGAATTTTGACTTGTATGATTTACCTAATCACTTAGTTTCATCTTATTTCTTCCTTAGAGCTTTGGTTGTGGTTTTGGAACTTCTCCCTTTCTTCTAAGTGTGAGCTTGAATGACTAAAATTAGAGGTCTCTTATGATCATTACGTTCTGACTTTGGTAGTTTGTGATGTTTGGATCTTTATTCTTCCATGACTTGAACTTGTTTGAACTTCTTCTGCTTGTGTGAATACTTCTAACCATTTCAGGGGCTATGGTAAGTCAAGAGGTGTGGTTGATGCTTCCACATCTCGACACTTCTCCTTCTTTTCTTTTATGCTTTCTTGACTTGTGTTTGTGATGTGCTTAGGCCATCAATGTTTAACTTCTTCTTCATTCCCTTATAGGATCAACTTAACTTCTTTTAAGAAGTAAGTTGAATCTTTTTGATATCTTCTTCTACTTTCTTTCTTTTCTTCTTTCCTCCTTCTTCATTAGGATAGAATTCAAACCACACTAACCTAGGACTCCTGTGAATGATAACATCTAGGATTGTTAGTCCCCCCCCCCTTTTGTTTTACCTTTGAGATCCTTTTGGTGCTCTCTTTTTTATCATCTTCAAACAAAAACCTAAAAACCACTTAATAATGGTTGGGGTAGTCTTATGTGTATGGACTTATTCCATAAGGCACTTGTATTCATACCATCTTGGGATAGTACAAGCTTGTCTAGCATGATGTACAAGTCTAATCATGAGACCACTTTCACAAAGAAAATCATAAAAAAAACACTTCTTCACTTCAAATCACAAAACACTTAATAAATTCAATGAGTTAGTAAGCTTATGCCCTAATATCTGGAACCAAGTTTTTAGGTCTTCTCATTACTTGTGTGCGCTTATTCCTCATTCTATCTTGGAATGTAGTAATAGGTACACATTCCATGGAAAAGGACTTGAGTTCACTTTCTTGTGCCAAACACAAATAAAATCTTCTAAAATACTGAACAAAGAATAAACATCTCTCCTTTGGGATTTATTTTCTCATCACCTTCACTTATAACGTAAGAACTTGCTCCTCCTTGTCTCTTTGCAAGACGGTAATGCACTCTTTCCAGACAAGCCTGCAACACCTGAGCATTGAAATAAGCAGTTCAAGCTTTTAAAACACAAGCCATTTTCCTCCCTATTTAGGGGAACTATGGCGATTCTGATCCTCATGTTTAGATGAGGTATGTAGGCAGCGGGGTAGGGCCCGTTTGAGCACTCTTTTATTTTCCCTACATTTTCCCCTTTTCTTTTCTTTTCTTTTATCGAGTTCTCCTTCTTTTTTGCAACAGCTTTCATTTCTACACCCTTTGAAACAGTCTCTGTCATACCCTAATTTTTGACCTTAAGATTTTTCGCATCTCATCTGCATCTTGCATACAAACAAGATCACGTACTGGTTCATTTAGCCTTTTTAGGTGCATGTCTATGTCTCGTAGGGGATCACTGTGTTTTTACTTGCTTTATTTTGTTTATATTCACTAACTTCTAACCAAAATACCAAAAATATGTCGCAGTTTGCTTCTTCTTCTCTGTGTGTGCAGGATTTCAAAGACAGGGTAGTGATTTCAATTCAGATGTAGTTGTTCAATTATGATTCGATTCAAATGGACGTTTGATCTAATATTGGTCAAACTATCAGAAGATTGTTTCAACCACAAGTTATGTATGCCAGTGGTTTAGTTCTCAGACAGTGCGTGTTCAAATTTCAGGTTGTGTTGTGTCCGAAATTCATCATATTCTCAAGTTGTGGGTCTTAAGAATTTTCAGGCCAAATTTGTTTTGGTTCAGTGCATCAGTGGTTCATCTGCAGATTTATTTTCCTCAGCACGGATTCAAATAATTCGGGCGATTTTCAGATGATCCAAGTGGTTGTGACTTAAGTGGCAAGATTCAGTTTACTCAGTGGTTCATGATCAGTTTCATTAGAGATTCAATAGAATAGTGCGAGTTCAGTTTTGGGTTGAAAAATCAAGATTTCATGGTTGTGGGCGTGTTGGTGATAGTTGGGCCCTTTATCCATTTCCACCATTTTTCTCTAATCCATTTTTGATTAATATCCTTATCTGTTATCGATTTTCGATTATACCATTTCCAATTTTCATCCAAAATTCATTATTTCTAATCCATTTCAAAATTTATGTCTCAATATCCATTTTTTATTACCAAAAATTATTACCATTTTTTTTTCTATCCACTTTTAAACCTATACACTAATTAAGGTTCATTGAAGGCCCATTACAATTGTCAAAGTCCATTAACCATTTTTTTTGTTACATAAACCATTATCTAAAAAAAAAATTATAAAAAAGAGGGAGCCCTTTTATTATACGCTGAACAAACACAAGCTTCAACCCAGTCATCTAGCCAATGCCTTACTTTCAGCTTTCTATCATCTAGCTACATCCTATGCCATACCCAAGCCGCAACCATCCATCCGCATCACACACATGCCATCAACTAAGTGTCTAAAATTCTAATTCTGTGACACTCCCAAATGTATGCAAACTCAATTCAAAACGCATCAGACCTTCGAATAAAACATAGCAAGCGGATTCGAAAACACAGGCGGCAAAGTGAATTCTAAGATGCACCTAACAAGCCGAACATCAGCCTGCACACGTGAACGCACAAAACGGCATCACACCAAGCCCAGCTTCAGCTCACGTATTCACGCACGCAATATACACCTGCAAAAACGCACTGCATAGCAAGGCATCAAAACGCGTTCAGCACATCACCCAAAACGCAAACATAATCAATTCAAAACGCACGAGAACTTCGCATCAAAACGCAGTCGCAATGCAGTAAGTGAGCACGGGATTTACATGATACAAAACGCATCTGGAAATTGAACAAAACACAGAAATCAAGGACACTCATTCTTCTATAAATTTCACCTTTCCCTCTCTCAAATGGAAGCTTCAAGAGCCTCTAGAATCCCTGTCATTTTCTCTCAAACTTCCATTTCCATTTTTGAGAAAGCTTCCGACCTAAACCTATTCTCATATATCACCTGGATTCTTCACAAACCACAAATAACCTTCAAATTAAACTCAATTAATCAACTCTGAACAACAACAATAACAACACAAATAATAAGGAAAAGAGGATTCATAGCATTGCTCACCATAATTCGAAGGTAGTTTGACGACTTTTGACGGTTCTTTGCGATCCCAGTTTATTCGATATGCCCACTGTTTTCCGAAATCAATTGAGTATTTGTGATCCTCTTGGATTTCCGGTCAGAACGGTTCCAAAATGGAGCTCCGCCGTTCCGATTGGGCTCCGCCACACTCTCTCTCCCGCGAACAGTGCCGACAGCGTGAATGAAGAAGAAGAAGAAGAAGAAGTGTGTTTCTGTTTGTTTGTTTTAATTTTTCCCCCTTTTAAGTGTTTTATTTTTCTTTTATAAATATAACTTGTATATTGTTTGGGCCTAAGCGATATTCTAAATCCAAGTTTCTATTCTCACCATTAATTCATGCGTAGCACCCCATGGCTACATGTTTTTTTTAGTCCTTTTTGAGGTTTTATTTTAAAAGAGATATTTGGTTCTAATTTTCTTTGTGTTAATTTCTGTTAAAAATCTTTTGAAAAATGATTATAAAAAAATATATTTGTTTATTTTTTAGTGGTTGATCTTACTTATTTTATGACTTTTGCTATTTTTTTTTCTTTAATTTCATTTTGTTGTTTTTTTGAATGGATTCTATTTTAGATCCATGTTTCTTATTCATCTATTATTTTCTGTTTGGTCGATGAGATCTCTGATTCGTAGATTATTGGTTTTCGAAGATGTTTAGTCTTCATTATTTCAAATCTATGGATGAATGATCATTTGGATCATTCTCCATACTTTGGGATCGTGATAGGTTACCTTCGATAATTCAATGTGAAATCTCGATTAAGATTAGACCGTTACCACTTTTTCTTTTCGTGCGACATGTTTTCGGAGAATGATCCATCATATCATTTCTCTAACATGTATTAGCACAAATATTTTCCACCTTAATTGGTGGTGGCCGGCCTCATTTGTAGGGTAATTACTTCGTAAATTACTCCGCGATTGCTTAACATAGACCTAAACTTGTCCCGAATTCGGAATAAGATCCAATTGGATCCGGTCGCCTCTCGATTTTGGTTATCTCTTTTTGGTTGTGTTTGATTAAGTTTATCATACCATTTCTATGTAAATATTATTATACTATTAATATACTAACATTTTAATTCATTCTCGCACCTTATCCTCTTTATTTCAATCTTTCGCTCCTTATCTCTTTTATTATGCTTTTATTATACTATATCAACCATCATTTTGTTTATGTTTATATTGTTATGCTTGTGATTTTTCTTTTGTCAATTTGGACACAAAAACATTAATAAAGGATTAAACATCTAAAAGACTTGTGACTTCAATTTTGGACTATGGTTACTATCCTTAGCATTGGACTTGGAATTTGGACTTAGATTCTAGGATCATTCCTTTGCTTGAGCTGTTATGGATTGAAGACTTTAGCCGATTTAGTTCACTTGTTTATGAATATGGAAATCCCATTATTCTCGAAGAATGTTCACCATACGGTTTGGTTGTTCTTCCCTTAAATTTTACTTTCAAGTCTTAGGATAGTCCCTTCATCTCCTCCCACTTCTTAAATTTTCAAATCTTCTCCCCATTTTCAAAACCTTCTTTGTTTTCAAACTTCAAACATTTTCACAATCAAACCTTGACTTAGGTCAAGCGGTTTTACCGTTTCATTTCATTTCTTAATAAATGCTAAACCATATAAGCATATCGAAACTTTCTTTTCAAAACACTTTAAAAAATCCAAAACTCACTTAATTGTTTTTGTGCCCTCGTGCACGTTTCTTTTTAACCATTTTTATGTTTAGATATGATTCATTCTTTCTAGAGGAATTATTCGCTAAAGAATGACGACTTATCTTTACATTTTAAAATCAATTCAACTCATTGTTTCTTTTCACATTTTGTACCACGAACTACGAGGTTTTGATCTCGCATTGCACTTTGTGGGTACATAGGCATGAGACAGTCGTCTCTTCAAACACAAAAATATAAAAAAAAAACATTTCTCTTCTCATCTCTTCAATCTCTTTCAAACAAACCATTTTCAAACCAAAAAAGCAATAAATATTTCAAAGGGCTCTCGTGGAGTACCATAGACATTTTGGGTGCGTAAAACCTTCCCAATTTGTAACCTATCCCCTTACTCGTTCTCTGTTCGATTCTTTTAGCTTTTTGCTTTTAGATTCTTTAGGTTTTATTCGCTCTTTTTCCTTTTCCATTTGGAATAAAATAAAAGCGCGGTGGCGACTCTGTTTACCTTGAGTTAAGTTAATCAATAGCTTACACTCAGTATTTTACCGCTACAGAAAAGTGGCGACTCTTCTGGGGAGTCAATCTCTAAGTGGATTCGGCCTACTTTTATTTGTTTACTGCTTTGGTTTAATTTGTTTGTTACTTGTTTGTTCTGTTTCGGTTTGTTACTTGTTTGTTACTTATTTCCAAAATTCATCATTCTCACAATCTCAATTCTCTCATTTCCTTCCATTTCCCAAACTCACCAAAGCTTCATCATAAAGATTTTTCAAGTTTCGCATTGAAACTCAAAGAATCGGAAGCTTAGCCTTTATCATCTTCACCGATTCAGCGGATAATCGAAGAAATTGTTACAGTCGCGGTGTTTATTTCACTGTTCGGAAGCATTTCATATTCTCACCGATTGAATTTATTTTGCAAACCCATGGATCGAAGCTTGGAACCTCCGGTATTCTCTTAGTTCGTGCATTGATCAACATCGCAACAATTCCCAAAGCAAGTCTCTGCTTTGTAGGTTGGTGAATCCGAAATCATTTCTTGCTTTAATTTATTTCTCTTCATCTTTCCGTAAGGAATTCTTCGATTTTCTTGCTTTTTTGATGCTTTGTTTGGTTTGGTCATTAGTAGCTAGAATCGTAGAGTGATCATGGTGTTAATAGGTGTTAGAAGGTTATATTTAGTTGGCAATTTTGTGCTAGTATGGTAATAGCTGTATTAGGAGCTTTTGGAAATAAGTTGATAGCTAGAAGTACTTTTTTCCTCACTGTTTTTCAATTCTGGTTCAGTGTTAACCGGTTAACACCCAGGGTTAACCGGTTAACACACTGTTTTTTCCCCCTGTTTAACTAATTTTTGAATCCGTTAACCGGTTAACACCCTGGGTTAACCGGTTAACGCTGTGCTAATTTGGATTTTTATGTTGTTTTCTTGCATGTTTGTACACCACTCCTTCTTTTATCATCGTGGATCTTTAGATTAGGATTTTAGGTAATTTTTAGGAGCCTATTTAGTGCAAGTGTGCGGAGTTTCGATAACTTTCGACGTGCGTTTCGTTAGATTCCGATTTTTTGGCATAAGTGTTGCATATAGGTCCATAGAGTATTGTGATCATTGTTTACATTATTTAGCATCCGTTATAGCAGGTCAATAAGTGTTTACACTTCAGTTTTGCATCACATTTGAAGTCCGTTCATGTTTTGGTCAAATCATGTGCATAATGGAAAAAGTACATATTGTTAAAACCATGTAAATCGTCTAGTTTGCATCCATTGATTGTATGATGGCATTTTGAATTCCATTGTTAGTGATCTATTTCATGTTGTTGCGTAACTTGCATGATCATTGCATTCCATTGGTTTCCTTAAAAATCATGTTTTTGCATTTTGAAAAAAATAATGAAAATTTGCCTTGTTTCCATCGCTGCATTTTAAAACAGGAGCTGTAAAAACATGTTGCATTATTCTATTTTTGGTCTATTTACATTTATTTTCATGTTGTTTGGATGTTGTAATAGGTTGTTGGTATTGTGCATTACATTTAGTAGCTGTTTGTGCAATAGGGAGTTGTAGTAGCTGCTGGATTTAGGTGTTGCTTAATTTTTAGGGTCCTTAGACTTAGGATCGTGTCTAGTTTAGGCCATAGATGTATTATGGTGCGTTTGGTACTTGTTTACATCCTTCCTTTTACCATTTTAGATTTATCCTACTAACCTTTGTTTTGTAGGGAGGTTGAGGTAAGTTTGCCTTAGCTTTATGCTTTGTTTGTATAAGTTTTTCCCCTTTTTAGAAATAACTTAACTTCCTTAGGAAGTAAGTTGCTTTCTAGTTTCTTCTTCTTTTCCTTTTTCTCATTAGGATTAGAAAACTCCACAAACCATAGGGCCTCCCATGCAATAAACAACTTAGGGTTATGTCTTAGTTCCCTTAGTTTTTCCCTTTCTCGATTTGAGTCTCTCATTCTCATCTCAAAGATAAATAACAAAACACCTAATAAAGGTCGAAATTTCTCGTACGCCAGGAGACTTTGCCGTGGTTTACTTATACACGTCCCATTTTGGGGCGGGGTGTAAGGCATCTACCATGATGAACAAGTTTTAGTATGAGAATGTTTCACAAACAACAAACTCAAAACACTTCTTTAAAAGACAGTTAACAAATATCACACGTCTTTTCATGCGAGAGTTCTCTTCTCATCTCATTCACTCATAACACGAACTTGCTACGACTTGTCTCTTTGCAAGACGGTAAACGCACTCGTACCAGACGAGCCTGCAACACCTGAGCATAGGCATAAGCAGTTCAAGTCATATAAAACACAAGCATAGTTTCCGCCTTAGTTAGGAGAAATACGTCGACTCTGATCCTCATATTCCCGATGAGGTACGTAGGCAATGGGGTAGGGCTCGTTCGAGCACACTTTTTATTTTCCATACATTTTTCCTGTACCTTTTCGTTCTCTTTTTCCAGTTCTCTTTCTCATTCCAGTTCCAGTAGCGGTTTTTATTCAGCAACATCTTATTTCTCACCCTTTGAAACAGACTAACAAGCGTGGATCCCGACGGGTACGACGGATGGTCTGGGGTGCTAATACCTTCCCAGGTCGTAATCGACTCCCGAATCCAGTTCTTTGGTTTGCAGGACCTTGTCCTTTCCTTTTCTCTTTGGTTTGTGCAACATTACCTTTCCCATCCATTCGGGATAAAAATGCCTGGCTGGAGACTCTACCTTTTTCGCGCCACTTTCGCGTTTTAACTAGGATGAAAATCTCGGGAGCGACAGCTGGCGATTCTACTAGGGATCGAACCCAGAATCTTTGGTTTCCCCTTTGAGAGTCAATCCTAGCGCTTGTCTGTTTTTGTTTATTTGGGTGTTTAGTTGTTTGCTTAAGTGTGCTTTAGTTTAGCTTTACTGCTTTCATTTACAACTTTAATTTACAACATTTATTTATTGCTTTTAGTATTTATTTTCCATGCATCATATATACTGGATTATCTGGTTTGGCTTTTTTCTGTGGGATGGGGTTATTGTGAGATAATCCAACTATCCGACTTGAGTGAACTCTAGGACTAGCATTGACAGATATTGTACTCGCATGGTATCATGATGAGTGGTGGTGTGTTCCACACCCAGACTGTGACCGTCTTGGAAATATCTTGTGTGGGGATTTCCTCCACTTCGGGATAGTACCTTGATAGTTATGTGCATCTGGGGACCGATCATTGAGGACCTTAATGGAAACAAACCCTCTCCACTGATGACAGTGGCAGACCATATTTGTTGGCAAACCCACTCGCATCCGAGGGCCCACTGGGATTTCGCATAGGATGTCTT
The DNA here is from genome assembly GCA_963966055.1 of Lathyrus aphaca. Lineage (NCBI taxonomy): Eukaryota > Viridiplantae > Streptophyta > Magnoliopsida > Fabales > Fabaceae > Lathyrus > Lathyrus aphaca. The sequence goes on along the minus strand of OZ014525.1, from coordinate 434,390,980 downwards.
TGTTCTCTCATAGGAACCCAATTAAGGCAAACTGTCCGTATGATGATAGTAGTGTATCCCAAGGGCTGAATGTACTATTGTTTCTCGATTCAATGCTTGAAGCTGGGAACATATTAGGGATGCTTGTTTTTACCGGACTCGGCTAAGACCTCCCTGAGTAGTACATAATGCTAAACTGATTCCCATATATGGTTATTACACAATTTCTCAGAGATGGTGAACATATTATTGCTATTCGGCTATGTGATTTCGTGATGTTTGACCCGGAGCACACCTGTGAGATGGGAGGGGTTTATAGGTTTGCAGGAACCCTAAAACTTCCAACATACCCACTTTTCCAGTCTTGTTCAGTGTTATGATATGGTTCTATGGTTCTTTGGTTCTGAGATCCGGGATTTCTGTTCAGAGAAATTGTTATTGAGATTGCTTTTGTGACCCTGCACAGACACTTGAGTATCTGATCAACACAACACAGACACGTCACTCATCACATGTCTTGCCTTGCATAAGAATCATCACATCATTAATCATTTGTGTTCTTTTTCATTCTCATGGTTCATATTATTCCCAGTTCTTGGTCAGACTTCTGCTTTAGAGATGGAAGATGTCAGAAAGAAGAATGTGCACTATAAATTCTTTGACACCAAAGTGGATCTACTTAATCAGATGGTGTCTCTTATTACCCCGGGTTATGTGGGATACTTCAAAGAGAGTTATGGTGATATTCTGGATCTGGTGATTAACCTAGATAATTCTCAGAGGAGTGCAATTCATACCTTGTTGCAGTACTACGATCCTAGGATCAGATGCTTCACTTTTCATGACTTCCAATTAGGTCCTATGCTTGAAGAGTATGTTGTGATTTTGGGGGTCCCGCACAAAGACCAGATCCCTTTCAATTCAGAAATGACCAGACCAACTCATCTTGATATTTCCAAGGCTCTTTATTTGAGATTAACTGAAGTGGAGGCAAACTTAACTGCTACCTAAGCCGGGGTACTTGGATTTTCTCTTGACTTCTTGGTTAGAAGAGCTGAAGAGCTTGCTGTTGCTACTCAGTGGGATTCAGTTTGTGCTATCTTAGCTGTATCCATCTATGGGATCATCCTGTTTGCTGACATGGATAAATTTGTAGGTATGAATGCCATCCATTTATTTGTGTTGAAGAATCATTTGTCCACTCTTCTGGGTGAATTGTATTATTCAGTACATTACAAAAATGAGAAGAAACAGGGTGGTCTAGTCTGGTGATGTGCTCCTCTATTTTACAATTGGTTTATGAGACATCTACCCACTACTGAAGTCTTCACTGATCCCAATGTAATCTGGGCCCAGAAATTGAGCATGTTGTCTACTAAGGACATCAGATGGTTTATCTTGAGGCTGAAGAGGAAGAACTTTATCAATAGTTGTGGAAATTATCTTAATGTTCCATTACTATGAGTGGATGGGGGAATCAGTTACAACCCCATCCTCTTGATAAGACAATTAGGATATGCACTCAAAGGTGTTCACGAAGAATCATAGTTATTCCAGACTTTTTACTTCCCAGTGAAAGATAACCTTCCTTTGGTCAGGAAAGCTGCAGGTTCCTGGAAGCTTATTAGAAGAAAAGGGGTAGCATGTCTAGGCAGAAGCAACAATCAGATGTTCCCCGAATATGAAGCTTGGATAAAGGAGAAAGCCCAAGTGGCCCTAATCCCCTTTTCGGCCTCAGTTCCATCTCCTGCTACTGTGCCATTGGAGGATTATCAAAAGTTGGAAGCTTTGGTCCAATAACTTAGAGCTGAAAATATGGAGGCCAACAATACTTGCCAGAAGTTGATGATCCACAACAAGAAGTTAGAGGAAAGAGCTCACGAAGCTGAAGAGATAGTCAGGCTCAAGCAAAAGGGCTTTGAAGAAAGGGAGCTCCAATTCAAGAAGAAGATGTTGGCTGAAACCCACAAGGTGAGTCAGCACCGGAAGGACAAGAAGTCTTTAGATGAAGCCAATGAATCTGTGACCCTTTGGCAAGAAATATGGGATGACAACTGTAACACGGTGGGAGAACTAACTTTCTATAAATGTTGTGGATAGCAAGAGTCGCCACCGACTTTTATTTTATCCAAAAGGAAAGGACATAAAAGAACAAGAAAGACCTATTTTTAAAAGACTTGAGTTTGGGGGGTAGGTTATACAAAGGGAAGGTGTTAGCACCCTTTGTATCCATGGTTATCCATGGGCTCTTAGTTACTTAGCTCACTTTGTTTGTTTGCAAGAGTGTAGTGTGTGATTAGAAAGAATTTCTTTAAGTACTTGGTAATGACCCTCGTATGGGTGTATACAAAGCCTAGTTTAGAAATTGTGAGGTGTAAAAGTGAGTTTGAAAAGTGTGAGCAAGTAACTATGAGGTACCTACCCTAAGTTTAAGCCTTTCATATTCTCGTATGTTCTTTCAATGGTAAGATTATCCCTATTATTAAGGAATAGGTAGTCATTACCTTGGATGTGAAGGGACAAGCGTAGGGTCATCGTATGGTCATAGAAAGCAACAAGTAAGGGTGTCTTTAGCAATTCGTAGGGACTTATCATCTTTTATTCAAAGGGACAAGATCATTATCGTAGGCAACCTCGAAGGGACTTGATCTTTAAAACTGAAGGGACTTGATGATATTATGAAGGGACTTTTGCTTAAGACACCCCTATATTCGAGGGACTTGACCATATTTAAGGCCACCAAGAGGGGTAACTTAGGAAGTGTAAGATGGCGATCAAAGATCGACTTATGTGTGTGAGTGTTCATGTTCAAGTATTTATCTTATTTAAGTTAATTTTCTAAATTATTTTAATCACATATAGGTTATACACACCCTAAGATTACTAACCATACAGTAAATAATTACAAAAATAAAGCAAAAATAAACCTATTACATGGCTTTAGCAATTACATAATAATAGAAATAATAATGATAAATATAATAATAATAAGAATAATAAATAAACAATAATCACATATTAGTAATAATAAAATAAAAATAAAGGTTAGAATAATAAATAAAAGAAATAAGAATTTAGCAAGAAAAAATTAATACTAGAGAAGTCTTAGAAATTAATTAAGAAAATAAGTTTAATAATAATAAATAAATAACAAATTATTTACATATTAATAAAAATAAAGATTAATGATTTAATTAGGGTTTAGAAAAATTAAGTTAATTTTTAGGGTTAGGATAAAAATTAGGGTTGACAAAAAATTAGGGTTAATATTTAAATTAAGAAAATTAGGGTTTTGTTAATTATAATTATACATTATTAATTTATTTACAAAAAATACATAATAATTATATATATAAACATATTATAAAATAAATACACATAATTAATATTTAAGAAAATAAAAATATGATTTTTAGAAAATATAAAATTTTAGGAAAATATTATTGATTATTATTTTAAAATTATTTGAATTAGATTAAATTAAATTAAAAATAAGAAAATAGTTAAAATAAGAAAAATGAGGAAAAGTCTTAAAAAGATAGGACCTGGGATTTGAACCCAGGTCCCTTACCTCAACAACAACACTCAAAACCAGCTGAGCCAGCATGCGCTGGTGAACACTATATGCCATTAAATCATTATATTATAAACCTTTAAAACCAAAATAATTGTGAAAAAAATGTGGGAACCTTGGATTCGAACCCCTGACCATCAGACAACAACCAAACACTCCAGCCACTAAGCCACATGGGGCGCGTCTGCTAAAACAACAACAATCAAACATAATATATTAAGTCAAGTGAATAATGAAAAAATAAATAAAAAGATGTTGTCACCAAGGATCGAACGCAAGTCACAACCAACAAAACACATAAACCCTTACCACTGGGCCATGCAACGTTAGCTGATATAATATAAAAACAAACCAATAAAATATTAAGTCTACATTTGAATTTCCTCCTGCGTGCCAACTGACTTCATCTTCTTCATATTACCTGCGAAATTTCCTGCAAATACACTTACGAATTTTCCTGCGAATTCTCACTTTCAAGAACCTGCGAAAATTGGATCTCTCACAATATGTAAAATTTCAACAAATTGATCACATAGACATGATCCACACATCATACACAGTTCATCGATGTCTTTAGAATTTATTTATATTAGTTTAATTGAGAAACCCTAAACGGCCACCCTAAACCCTAACAATGGCAACTTCTTGGTCCTGCATCGAAACTCAAATTAAACTATCCAGAAACATTCCTTGGCTCATTATAAACACAAAACAACAATCAAACACAATTTATCATGCACGAATATTAGAAAACGAAAAAATCATAAAAGTGTAAGAACATTTATTCGGTTTATGCAAATGGTAATGATTTTGATGTTGTTGATGATCGAAACATGATCAGTGAGCCTCAAGGAAGCTAAAGCAACCTTTGTTTTGTCTTGAAAGTGTCTCTAGGTCAAAAACCGAATGTGACTTTTTGTGTGAAAATTTGAAGTGCAATGGTGTTCTTGGAGGCTCTGAAAATCGTCCATTTGCTATGCTTTATGCTTATGGATATATAGTGAATATAATTAGGTTAAAACTTTGTGGATTTGTGGGCTTTCTTTCATTACCTGAGTGTGAAGAAATCTCATGATCAAAATATATGAAAAATCAAATCTTTGAATGTCAATCTAGCCTAGCATGAATTTGGATCAGATCAATCATCTCTAAATAATGTTTATGACCTTCTAGAACAAGAATCACATTTAAATATTGAGTTTTCATATTTTATTTTAATTTAAATTGATTTTTAATGAATAAAATCAAAATAAATAAAAAATAAACTATAAAAATATGAATAAATAATATTTGATTCGTTCCTGATGTCATGGTAGAGATTGGGTCATAAAAATGCAAGCCCATGTGGAAAGAATTGGTTCTAAGACCCCATTTGCTCAATAAACCTCTCAAAAATTTCCCAGCTTTGCAAAGGCACAAATCCCTCAATTTTAAAGCTATAAAGGTGTTCTTGGACATTTTAGAAATCTTAGAGAGTCCTCTAACCAACCTCTTTGGTATCATGTCCAAATCCATTACCATTTTCAAATTATGCCCTTTGGAAGATGTTGACTTTTTGTTGACTTTTGAAATGACCTATAATGTTTTAGCTCATACCTTCTAAATGAAGCATTTTTAGGCTTGGATTGTGAGACACAAAGTTGTAGAGAATTCAATTTCCTTAAAAATGAGATTTGGATGGGAATTTTTTGATGAAGCATGTGAAAGTTATGGCTGGTCAAAGTTCAGTTGACTTTTCCTGTGAAAACCCTAATTTAGAAACTCCTGATTCTTGATGATCTGAAATCTCCTTGATGAATCATGATCAACCCTTGATCAGATGATGAATTTAACTTCATAAAATTGATGTTGGCAAAAAATCATGAAGTTTGACTTTGGTTTGACCATAGTTGACCTCAGTTTGACTTTTTAACTACTTTGATTGATTTTTGTATATCTGATCATCTGACTGAGCAAACTTTTTGGGAAAGCCTTGAAACTTGACATAGGGATTCTTGAAGACATATAGGATGCTATGAAGCTCACTTGAAGCCTTGGAAGTCCATTTAGCCTGATGAAACTCAAAACCCTAGTTTAGGGTGCATTGCTTAGGAGGATGCTTTGTCTGAGGGAATTGTCAAACTTTCTGACTAATTGTGAACCTTGTGAACCTTGTGAACCTTTTGAGATTCTTTGGGAAACCTTAGTACACAATTTCTTGTCTAGGTGAGGGCAAATTTTTGGGTGCAACAGCTGCCCCTGTTCAATTTTCTGAAACCTGGGGAGTTAGATTGGCATGTGTGCCATTCGTGACTTGGAAGGTTGAAGGGGATTGAACACAAAAGCCCAAAAATTTGCACTCGCCGGTGTGTAAAGTAACACTGTTGATTGGTTGTATATGCTAGAGTAGGCTTAAAGATGCCACTCATAAGAACTAGAGATGGGCTTATAGATGCCATCCATAATATCAGAAGGTGATAGTATCTTTATGTTGTCACTGGATATCAGTACTAGGTCTTCGTATAGGCCATCTCTGAATCATTTCTGTAACATGGTTTGAGTTAAATGTCAGTACTAGATCTTCGTATAGATCGTCTCTGCATTATCTCTGGGGGAAAAGAATATTATTTATTAGGTGTCAGTACTTAGATCTTCGTATAGATCGGCTCTGAACCCTCTTTAGGAACATACTTTAATTTAAGCATCAGAATCAAATCTTCGTGGCGATCTTTTCTGAATTGCTTTTGGTAATATCTTGGGCTAAGTACAAGATCTTTGTATCGATCATTTATGTACCATCCCACAGATAAACTGTTGCATAGACCATTAGAAATAAATCTTCGTAGCGATTATCTCTTCTGGAAATATCCCGGATTAGGTAATAGATCTTCGTATAGACCATTACATACCTTCCCAAGGACAAAAAGAATATCAAGATTAAATCTTCGTGGCGATTATCCTTGAACTTCTTCTGAAAGAATCTCTTGGATTAAGTGCTAGATCTTCGTATAGATCATTTACACACTATCCCAAAGATAATTGACCATCAGAAATAAATCTTCGTAACGATTATCTCCTCTGGAAATATCCTGGATTAAGCACTAGATCTTCGTGTAGATCATTTACGTACCCTTCCAAGGACAACTTGAGTATTGATCATCAGAAATGAATCTTCGTAGCGATTATCTCTAAATTAAGTTTCAGTATTAAATCTTCGTATAGATCGTCTCTGAATTTTTTCGAATTGTTGATAGTATTTATTGTCTGCAACTATCCTGAAAAGAAAAGGTTAGTTTATGCAAGATGTATGCATGTATGGCATGATGCTCTCAAGTAAATGTCTTATGCACTATGGATGTGTATGTTGTGATATGATGTAAATGATTTATGTATGAACCATGTATCCTGAAGCATTTGTGTATCTCTGTATAACAACTGCTGGCTAGGGAAAATAAATCCCGGTTCGTTGCTGAGGAATATAAGGACTTCGTTCCCGTTTTTCTTAATAATATGGTACCTAGAACCTCCCGTCTTTGTTCGTCGTACTTTTTATTGAAGGAATAAGTTCCCGAATATCCTGACTGAGGATAAAAGAGATGGACATAAATCCGAGAGACTTAATTCTTCGGAGGATATGAAACTGCTTGAAGACTTTGTTGAGTGGGAAGTATTTACTTGAAGTATCTTGTATGGATATCCGTAAAGATTACTCTATGGGGATGAGCCGACGAAGCTTCGTTGCATTCCTACCTTCGCTCGTCTTTAGTAAATACTATTACTAAATTTTATGCATTTCTAGTAAACATCAATCATATTCAAAAGCATACATACATTCGAACACCACCAATGGACGTTTTCGTTTAAGTAAACAAGGTAAAAGTAAATTTGAATTTAAAGACGAGACTTTATTTATTTAAAGAGTGGCCTATAAACAGGCAAGTTTGTACAAGGAGACAGAAATCCCAGTAAGAGGAATTCGTCATAAAAGTTTTACAAAAACAAAGAAAAATAGCTATGTGAGAAATAGTCCTATTGAGTTCCAATTCTAATATTGCCATTATTTTCAAGTATCTCATCCTTTGCTGTCGAGATAGAAATGATTGGATTGATCTTTATCTGCTTGCACTTGATTCAGATAACACAATTGTTGGAGTTACATGAGTGATCCAACGAGACATAGTCATACGCTTTAATCCCTAACTTTTTCCTGGATTTCCCTTTCAGGTTTTCAATCCACCGGAATACCCTTTTTTGCCCAAGCCGCCTTTTCAGGTTTTCGACTTGTCGGGTGTACATTTTTTCTTTTCTATATATATCCCTAATTTTTACCCGAACCCTTTTGGTTCGCCGGGATTCCCTTATTTTTGCCTAGGCCAATCAACCTAGCGAGTCTCTTTTTATGCGTAGTATTTTTTAACTATGTCTGCGTTTACGGGCTGTGGGAAATCTTCATCGTCCATAGTAGTGAGCATCATGGCACCTCCTGAAAATACCCTCTTGACTACAAATGGTCCTTCATATGTAGGAGTCCACTTGCCCCTAGGATCACCCTATGGTAATATGATACGCTTGATTACCAAGTCACCAGCCTGATATAACTTTTGCTTAACCTTCTTAAAAGCTTTGATCATTCGTTTCTGGTACATCTGACCGTGACAAACGGCTGCCAACCTTTTTTCATCAATCAAATTTATCTGGTCATGTCTGAATCCACCCATCTTCATCCAAGCTTGCATCCTTCATGATTCTCAAGGAGGGGATCTGAACTTCAATGGGTAGAACTGCTTCCATACCATAGACTAAGGAGAATGGGGTTGCCCCTGTTGAAGTGCGTATTGTAGTACGATAACCATGAAGAGCAAATGGTAACATCTCATGCCAATCCTTATACGTAACAGTCATCTTCTGTAGAATCTTCTTGATGTTCTTATTAGCAGCTTCTAGTGCCCCATTCATCTTTGGACGATACGGAGAAGAGTTGTGATGCTTAATCTTGAACTGCATACAGAGACCAGTAATCATAGTGTTGTTCATATTAGAGTCATTGTCTGTGATAATCCTTTCAGGGATGCCATACCTACATATGAGATTATTCTTAATGAACCGAGCCACAACATTCTTAGTAACAGATGCAAATGAGGCTGCTTCCATCCACTTTATAAAGTAATCAATGACAACCAGGATGAAACGATGCCCATTGGAAGCAGTAGGCTTGATCTCACCAATCATATCAATGCCCCACATGGCAAAAGGCCAAGGAGCAGTCAACACATTCAACGGAACTGGAGGTATATGCACCTTGTCAGCATAAATCTGACACTTGTGACATGTTCTGGAATGTTGATGGCAATCAGCTTCCATAGTAGACCAATAGTAACCTGCTCTCAATATCTTCTTTGCCATGGTATGGCCACTAGAATGAGTGCCAAAGATCCCATCATGCATGTCTTCCATAATCTCTGTTGCTTCCTTCTTATCCACACAACGAAGCAAAGTCGAATCATGATTGCGCTTGTACAAAATTCCATTACTCAAGAAGAACTTAGCAGAAAACCTTCTCAGAAACTTTTTATCATTGACAGATGCCCCTTCAGGGAACTCCTGAGCTTCAAGATACCTTTTCACTTCATAGAACCAAGGCTTTCCCTCTACTCCTTCAGTGTCAATCTTATTGCAGTATGCAGACTTCTCAAATCTATCAATAGTGATCTTGGGAGCTTCCTCATCCCAGCTAATCTCGAACATAGATGCCATGATGGCTAATGCATCTGCTAACTGATTCTCTCCTCGTGGAATATGTCCAAATGTAATCTCTTCAAAATATGGGATCAAAGACAACACATGCTCTCTGTAAGGAATGAGATTTTCATGCTTGGTATCCCAATCTCCTTTAATCTGACTAACTACCAGGGTTGAATCTCCATATACGTCCAGGAACCGAATCTTCATTTCAATGGCAGCTTTGATACCCATGATACATGCCTCATATTCAGCCATATTATTGGTGCAATAGAAACAAAGTCTAGCACTAATTGGGGTATGACAACCTTTAGGAGAAATGATCACAACACGAACACCATTACCAAGCGCATTAGAAGCTCCATCAAAAACCATAGTCCATCGGGATCCCTGTTCAGGTCCGTCATATTGTTCAGGTTCTTTGGTAATAATCATGATGTCTTCATCCGGGAACTCAAAATTCATAGACTGATAATCATCCACTGCCTGATGAGCTCAATGATCAGCTACCACACTGCCCTTAATGGCCTTCTGAGTAGTTTAATGTACATCATATTTTGTTAAGATCATTTGCCATCTCGCTATTCGTCCGGAGAGAGCAGGTTTCTCGAATATGTACTTGATTGGATCCATCTTTGAAATCAAAAAGGTAGTATGAGTCAACATATACTGTCTTAGTCAGCGAGCAGCCCATGCCAAAGCGCAACAAGTTTTCTCAAGCAGTGAGTATCTTGTTTCACAGTCGGTAAACTTTTTGCTAAGGTAGTATATTGCCTGCTCTTTTCGACCAGACTCGTCATGTTGCCCCAACACACACCCCATTGAGTTGTCTAATACTGTTAAGTACATAATCAAGGGTCTTCCATCAACTGGTGGCATCAAAATTAGAGGTTCTAGGAGATATCTTTTAATTTCATCAAAAGCTACCTGGCACTCGTCATTCCATTCCATTACCTGATCTTTCTTCAACAACTTGAAGATTGGCTCACAGGTAGCAGTTAGCTGGAAAATAAATCTTGCAATGTAATTCAGTCTTCCCAAGAAACTTCTAACTTCCTTTTCAGTACGGGGAGCAGGCATCTCTTGTATAGCTTTTACTTTTGCAGGATCCACTTCAATACCTTTTCCACTGACAATGAAACCCAGGAGTTTACCAGACCTAACTCCAAAAGTACACTTGTTTGGATTCAATCTCAGTTTATACTTCTTCAACCTCTCAAACAACTTACGCAGATGGTCAAGGTGTTGTTCTTCATTCTGGGACCTGGCTATCATATCATCCACATATACCTCTATCTCATGATGAATCATATCGTTAAATAAAGCCACCATAGCACGCTGATATGTTGCCCCGACATTCTTCAAACCAAATGGCATCACCTTATAACAAAAAGTGCCCCACTGTGTAACAAATGTAGTCTTCTCCATATCTTCAGGTGCCATCTTGATTTGATTGTAACCAGAGAAACCATCCATGAAAGAGAATACTTTATGCTGAGCAGTGTTGTCTACCAAAACATCAATATGTGGAAGTGGAAAGTCATCTTTAGGACTGGCCTTGTTCAAATCCCTGTAATCCACACACATGCGTACCTTACCATCCTTCTTAGGTACCGGCACCACGTTTGCAACCCATTGAGGATAAGAAGTCACAGCTAAGAACACTGCATCAAATTGTTTCATCACCTCCGCTTTAATATTTTCTGACATTTCTGGTCGCATGCGACGAACCTTTTGCTTCTTTGGACGACAATCTTCTTTTACCGGTAAACGGTGAACCACAATGTCAGTATCCAATCCTGGCATATCTTTATAAGACCAACCAAAGATCTCCACATAATCACGTAGCATCTGGATTAATCTGTTCTTAACATCATCCTCTAATTCAGCCCCTATCTTGACCTCTTTCCTGTTTTCCTCAGTTCCTAGATTCACAACTTCGACTGGCTCTTCATGTGGCTGTATAGCTTTCTCCTCTTGTTGTAACAACCTAGCAAGCTCTACAGGTACTTCATAATCTTCCTCATTTCCATCTTCAGCTTGATAGATCGGATTCTCGAAATTATAATTGGCAATAGTAGAACTGTTATCAACAGGATCCAGAGTGGATGAGGATCTGCATTTTAGTGATGTGGGTGTGTGTAAGAACACATAGCTGATAAAACAGAAATAATAAAAGAAAGACAAAGAGCACAATATTTACGAAAACGAAACGTCCATTGATTTTTATTGAATGAAGTATGCAGATGAAATGACATCCCGAAACAAGCATACCATTGTGCCCCGGGTAAGACACACGGCTTAAAAGTTTAATTGTTCGAAATTACAAACTTAAAACAAAAACACAGTAATAGTATTTACTCCTGACTAAAGGAGATAGGAATAACGTCTTCAGCCTTTTAATTGTTGAGCCCATCACCCATGGTAGGAAAGATCCAATCATCCAGGTTGTAGTCTTCATTACAGTCACCCACATCATTGATTTGATCTCTTATGACCCCTTGATTAGTGATACGAACAGCACGAGCACGACGAACAGTCCTCTGAGATTCTGCAGTAAAACCTAAACTAAACTTGTCAGACTTGTAAGGGATGTTGGGAAGCTGACCCCAAATAGCAGAACCACCTTTTGCAACCACAGCCTTAGCATCTTTAAGGGAGGCCATTGCAGGAGGTATTCTAGTAACCACAGGGGCTCTTTCAGAAGCAGGGGCAGACTGAGGAACAGGAGAAGAGCAAGGAACAACTTCAAATGTTTGACACGGAGTTTCAACCATTTCACCCTCCATTTCTACATATTTGAAAGTATTCACATGGCTAACCATGTACTCCTCTTCACCGTAGACAGTGACAATTTTATTTTTCACTAGATATTTCAACTTCTGATGCAAGGTGGAAGTCACAGCACCTGCCCCATGGATCCAGGGGCGCCCAAGAAAACAGGAATACGCAGGACGGATATCCATGACATAGAAAGTAGAGTTGAAGACTTGAGAGCCTACTTTGATTGGGAGGTCTACTTCTCCATGTACCACTCTTCTTGAACCATCAAAGGCCCTCACCACCACATCACTTGGTCTTAACACAACATCTTCAGGACTGAGCTTGTCCAGAACCTCTTTAGGGAGCACATTTAATGAAGAACCATTATCCACCAGTACATGAGACAGAGTAGTGCCCCTACATTCAATGGAGATATGTGTAACACGGTGGGAAAACTGACTTTAAGTTATGTTGCGGATAGCAAGAGTCGCCACCGACTTTTATTTTATCCATAAGGAAAGGTGATAAAAGAACAGGAAAGACCTTAGAGAATATTTTGGGTCCGGGGGGTAGGTTATGAAAAGGGAAGGTATTAGCATCCTTTTCATCCATGGTTATCCATGGGCTCTTAGGTACTTAAGCTCACTTTAAATTGTTTTTGAAAGTGTAGTGTGTGAATAGAAAATTTTCAGAATAGTTAATAAATAATCCATGTAAGGATGTGTTAAAAACTTGTTTGAAAATTTGTTGAGAATTTGTTTAAGTGTGAAAAAGTTTTGAAGTGAGCAAGCACCTAGGAGTAACCTACCCAAATGTTTAAGGTCTTTCTTATTCTTTATTCTTTCCTTAGTAAGACTATCCCTACTATTAAGGAGTAGGTAGTCCTTACTTTGGATGTTTAAGGGTCATATGAGGGACATTCTGATTTTGGAGGCCATGGTGGGGTGTAGTAAGCACATATAAGGGACTATCATCATTTATTCGAAAGGGACTCGATTCGTAAAGGCAACCATAAGGGACTTTGATGATTTTCTTTCGAGGGACTTGCTTTATACACCCCACTTAACCATTATTCGTAGGCAACTTGAGGGATAACCTTAGAAAGTGAGACGGCGATTAAAAATCGACTTACGTGTGTGACGTGTTTAATTTAATTATCTTATATTAAAAATTATCTAAATTTATTTTAATATTGCATACATGTTATTTACACTCCCTAATTACTAACCAAAAATAATTAAACAATTACAAATTTTACATCCAAGAAACAATTACAACATAATAAGCAAAATAATTAAATAGCAAAAATAAATAAAATATAAATAAGCAATAATAAATAATAAGGGGGTTAGTAAATAATAATAAATAATATTTAACAAAATAATAAGCATGATTAGAATATAAATGGGTTAGTAATAATAATAATAATAATTTAGAAATAATAAACAAGGTTAGAAAATAATAATAAAAATATAATAACAAATAATGATATGGTTAGTAAATAAGAATAAACAAAATTAATCCAAATATTATAATAATAAGAAATTAATAATTTTTAATATAACCAACTAAAAAAAAAAACAAATATGAATAGACAATCATTTTAATTTACAAATTGTTAAATTATATTTTAATTATAAAGTTACTACAAAAATCTAATTATTATAAACACAATTATTTCTAAACAATAGTTATATAAAAAAAATGTTTATTTAATATATAAAGAAAAAAAAAATTATAAGTGTATTTACAAAATTTTACTTTTTAATAATATTTATATTTTGGGAGAAATAATTTATAATAATATTTATATGAATAATACTAAACAAATGTGCATTATAATTATATTAGAAAATAAAATTAAAGGAATAGAATTAAATTTGTATTTTTAAAAATATTTTTAGAGTTTTATAAAATTAGGGTTTTATTTTTTAGGATTTGTGAAAAACTAGGGTTAGTTTATATACAAAAACTTATTTTTTTTAATAATCATCTAAAATTGTCTTAATTAATATAAACTATATAAATAAAATTTAAATAAAAAAATAAGAGTTTTATATTTTTTCTGGAAAATTATTTTAAGAGTAATTAGACTATATAATATATATACATATTTTATAATAGAAATAATAATATATTAATTATTTAAATTAATTGAATTAAACTAAGAAACAAAAGAAAATAAAAGAAAGGAAGAGAAAAAGAACCTGGTGGGATTCGATCCCAGGTCTTCACCCTTGCAAGCAGCAACAAGACCACTGGGCCAGCCAAACGCATGTGATAGAAGGATGAGTCAAGTCTGTTTTGTGCTTTGATCTTGAAAATTCCAGAAAAAATAAAAGAACAAAAAGGCCTGGGGGAGGATTTGATCCCAGGACCTTTATGCTTTCAAGCACGCGCTTCACCACCCGGCTGGAAGAGCCAATCTGTTAGCATACCAGCTATGAACAATAATATATTAAAATTACAAGTTAAATGGAGACATATTAAAAAAGAATGGTTGGAGGCTGGATTCGAACCCCAGCCTTCCCCCAACGCGCGCATACGTTCTTTCCACCAGGCCAACCTCATAGTTGTGATAAACAAATAGAAAGAATATATAATATTTTAAAACAGAATTTGAATATGAATTTTCGCGCCAGCCAAGCTTCATCTTCAACCTCTGGATTTTGAAATTTGCTGCGAATTTTGATACAACAATACCTGCGATTTTTTCTGCACTCTTAACACCTACGAATTTCAAACTACCATTAAACAATATAGTTTCATCAAATTGAGAACATTTTTGGATTCCTCATAACCTGTACAGTCCAATTTTATCAACCAAATTCATTTATAATGCACAAATCAAACAACCCTAATTCGAAGGTCAAACCCTAATAATGGTGAATTTCGTTTTAGGCCATGGAGCTTCACCAAATCATCCAGATTTCATCTATAGTCATGGACAAACAAGTTTACATAATCAAAAGTCAGTAATATGCAATGAATTGTTAGAATCGAAAAAAATATATTCAAGCCAAAGTTTGCTTCAGGTTGGCCAATACAGTGGTCATGAGATGCATATGTGTGATGCATTAGCTTCAGGGATGTCCATAGAACATGTCTACATCCTTAGTTTACCTTGAAACCTCTTGTATGGAAGAATCCGAATCTCACTTTTTTGCTTGAAATTTGAGTTTTGAACTTACCTATGAGCTGCTGCAAATTCGTCTCTAGGGTTATGTTTATGATCTATATTTATATGGGAGTCAATTAGGTCAGAAACATGGACTTGTTACATGTAAATTTGATCCAAACAAATATTGAAAAAGATCATGTGTTAAAAGTCAAATATTTGATCATGAGTGCTTGCTATTTTGGGATAATTCACATGATTTCATTCCTCTTTGACTCCAATCAATAATTATGGATTTCTAGAAACAATATCCTCACCCAAAAATAGATTTTTATATTTTTTATTTATTTAAAATGATTTTTATGAATTAAATCAATAATAAATAAATAAAAAATAATAAAAATGATGAATTTTGGTCAATTGGGTCGTGCACCATGTTATGAGATGGATTGGGTTATAAATTAGGCAGCCCATTTGGAAAGAAATACTTCTAAGCCTCCATTTTCAACATAAACCATCACAAAATTGCCCAACTTTGCAAGGGCCCATCTCCCTCAATTTTAAGGGTATGAGGGTGTTCTTGGACTTTTTGGAAAGCTTGAAGAGTCCTTTAAACAACCCCATTGGTTTCAGGTCCATATCATTTACCAATCTCAAGTTATGCCCTTTTGAAGTTGTTGACTTTTTGTTGACTTTTGAAATGACCTATAATGTCTTAGATCATATCTTTCAAATGAAGCATTTTTGGGCTTAACCTTCAACATCAAAGTTGTAGAGAATTCAATTTTCTTCAAAATGAGCTTTGGATGGAGACTTGGTGATGAAGTATGTGAAAGTTATGCCTGGTCAAAGTTCAGTTGACTTTTACTAAGGAAACCCTAATTTAGAAACTCCTGATTATTGATGATCTGGAATCTCTTTGATGAATCATGATCAACCCTTGATCAAATGATGAATTTTACTTCATATACTTGATGTTGGCAAAAAAATCATGAAGTTTGACTTTGGTTTGACCACAGTTGACCTCAGTTTGACTTTTTAACTGCATTGACTGATTTTGACTTATCTGATCATCTGACTGAGCAAACTTTTGAGAAAAGTCTTGAAACTTGACATGGGGGTTCTTATACACATATAAGATGTTATGAAACTCACTTGAGGTATTGGAAGTCCCTTTAGCCTGATTAAAGCCAAAACCCTAGTTTTGGATGCACTGCTTAGGAGGTGTATTGTCTGAGGGAATTGTCAACTCTTTTGACCAATTGTGAACTTTGTGAACCTTGTGAATCTTCTTAGATGTCTTGTGATACTCATGAGAGGTATTGTGAAGCTTGTGAACCTTGTGAACCTCATGAAGTGGCTTTGTAGACCTCATGAACCTCAGGGAAGCTTTGTAATCATTGTGAAACTTGTGAACCTTGTGAACCTTCAAGAAGTAACTTGTGGACTTCATGAACCTCATGAAAGGTCTTGTAAATGCTGAGAAGCTTGTGAACCTTGTGAACCTTCATAAAGTAACTTGTAGACTTCATGAACTTCATGAAAGGTTATGAAAGCATTGTGGAACTTGTGAACCTTGTGAACCTTCATAAAGTAACTTGTAGACTTTATGAACCTCATGAAAGGTTATATAATCATTGAGAAACTTGTGAACCTTGTGAACCTTCTTAGAACACAAAGTCTTGTATTGTGAGGGCAAATTTTGGGGTGCAACAGCTGCCCCTGTTCAATTTTCTGAAACCTGAGGGGTTAGATTGGTATATTTGCCAGTCGTAACCTGGAAGGTTGAAGGGGATTGAACACAAAAGCCCAAAAATTTGCACTCACTAGTGCATAGAGTGATATTGATGGTTGGTTGAACATGATTGAGTGGGCTTAAAGATGCCACTAGGGGAAAGTTCTTCAGCAGTAGAATGAGAGCTGTCAGGAGTCTGGAGTAATCCTGAGGTATTGATGATATGTTTTCAGGATACTAGAGTAATCCTGATGTAACAGCATGTCTTCATGAGGATAGAGCAATCCTAAAGCAGTCTTGAAGTAATAATATGATTTCAGGAGGATAGAGCAATCAATAATAATGACTCTAAAGCAGTCTTGAAATAATAATGTGATATGTCTTCAGGAGGATAGAGCAATCAATAATGATAACTCCAAAGCAGTCTTGAAGTAATGATTTCAGGAGGATAGAGCCATCAATAATGACAACTCCAAAGCAGTCTTGAAATAATAATGTGATTTCAGGAGGATAGAGCCATCAATAATGACAACTCCAAAGCAGTCTTGAAATAATAATGTGATATGTCTTCAGGAGGATAGAGCAATCAATAATGATAACTCCAAAGCAGTCTTGAAGTAATGATATGATTTCAGGAGGATAGAGCAATCAATAATAATGACTCTAAAGCAGTCTTGAAATAATAATGTGATATGTCTTCAGGAGGATAGAGCAATCAATAATGATAACTCCAAAGCAGTCTTGAAGTAATGATTTCAGGAGGATAGAGCCATCAATAATGACAACTCCAAAGCAGTCTTGAAATAATAATGTGATTTCAGGAGGATAGAGCCATCAATAATGACAACTCCAAAGCAGTCTTGAAATAATAATGTGATATGTCTTCAGGAGGATAGAGCAATCAATAATGATAACTCCAAAGCAGTCTTGAAGTAATGATATGATTTCAGGAGGATAGAGCAATCAATAATAATGACTCTAAAGCAGTCTTGAAATAATAATGTGATATGTCTTCAGGAGGATAGAGCAATCAATAATGATAACTCCAAAGCAGTCTTGAAGTAATGATTTCAGGAGGATAGAGCCATCAATAATGACAACTCCAAAGCAGTCTTGAAATAATAATGTGATTTCAGGAGGATAGAGCCATCAATAATGACAACTCCAAAGCAGTCTTGAAATAATAATGTGATATGTCTTCAGGAGGATAGAGCAATCAATAATGATAACTCCAAAGCAGTCTTGAAGTAATGATTTCAGGAGGATAGAGCCATCAATAATGACAACTCCAAAGCAGTCTTGAAATAATAATGTGATATGTCTTCAGGAGGATAGAGCAATCAATAATGATAACTCCAAAGCAGTCTTGAAGTAATGATTTCAGGAGGATAGAGCCATCAATAATGACAACTCCAAAGCAGTCTTGAAGTAATGATTTCAGGAGGATAGAGCCATCAATAATGACAACTCCAAAGCAGTCTTAAAGTAATGATTTCAGGAGGATAGAGCCATCAATAATGACAACTCCAAAGCAGTCTTGAAATAATAATGTGATTTCAGGAGGATAGAGCAATCAGTAGCTCTAAAGCAGTCTTGAAGTCATGAGATGTTATCAGGAGGACAAAGTAACCCTGAGGTTACAATAAAGCAGTCCCAAAGTAATAAGAAGCTCATCAGGAGGATAAAGTAACCCTGAGGTTACAATAAAGCAGTCCCAAAGATCATAAGTTTGTTTGTTGGATAATTAACCTGAAATAAAGTAGCATTCTGTATAATAATATCAGTTTATGCATTATGTATGCATGTATGATATGATGCACTTAAGTAATGTACTACATGTCTATGGATATGTATGCTATGGTATGATGTAAATGATGTATGTATGATATGATACCGCCGGAAGCGTCTGGATATCTTCGTATAACAACTGCTGGCCAGGGAAAATAAATCCCGATTCGTTGTTGAAGAATATATAATCCTCTGTCTGCTGGGGATAGTAAGGTATAGATAACCTCCCGTTGTTGGGGATAGTAGGGTATATATAACTTTCGTCTTCGTTTGATAGTAGGATAAGTATAACATCCCGTCTTTGTTCGTCATACCCTTATTGGAAAGTAATTTCCCGAATATCCGTATGAGGATAAAAGAGATGGATATAAATTCCAGGGGAGATGAGACCTTATGAAGATGGATTTGCCCTACTGAGGGTTTGTAACTGTCTTGTAAAGATGAACCGGCGAAACTTCGTTGAAATCCTTCCCTCGTTCGTCCTTGGTAAATACTATTACTGCATTTTCATGCATTTCTGGTAAACATTAATCATATTCAAAAGCATACATACATTCCAACACAACCAATGGACGTTTCGCTTATGTAAAATAGGGTAAAAGTAAATCTGGATTCAGAGGGAAAAGTAAAGCTGAACTTGAAAACAGAATTGTCTCAACTTCGAGATTGGATTTAGAGCTCCTGAAATCCATAACTTTCCTGAATACCTTCCCAGAAATCTTCATAACTGGATCTGAAGACATGATACTGACACCATCTGATACTACTGGTGTAGACTATTAATTTCCACCATGGCTTCTGCTGAGAATCCCAAATCAAGGTAGAGGACTGTGTCTTCAAGTTGTAATGGACCAGGTGCTCTCCGGATACTATATTTGAAAAGAAAGTATTGCCCCTTGGTTGAGGATGAATTGTCCCATAATGGAAGTATCTGTAATGAGTCATCTCAAAAGAAACAAGTAGAATGCCCCACAAGCATATGCCCCTGGCAATTAAGCACTATTGGATCTGGAACTGATTGCCCTGAATGATCTGAACAGTAACTTAGAATACCCCCTTGATTAGGAAACAACGACCATGCCCCTGGCATTATGAATTCTGTAATGTTACCCTTGGCACTTCAAAGATATGAGAATAACTGCCCCTGGTCATTAAGTACTGTTGGATCTGGAACTGATTGCCCTGAATGATCTGAACAGTAACTTGGAATGCCCATGGATTGGGAAACAGTGGCTATGCCCCTTTATATACATGGACTTTGATCCAGGAAGCAACTTTGCTTATCGGAAGGACTTTAGTTCATTTGAACATTCATCCTATAAGCTTCTCCATTTGTCATACATTCAGGTATATGCAAACAATATATATTCAAAAATGCAATGCTTATGTCTGTCTTGAAAAAAAAATTTTTTTTTTTTGAAAAACTGTTTATTTTTTTTATTTTTTTTTTCTTGAAAACTGCGATATTAACTCAAATTTTATGACAATCCCTAAAGGAGTCAGGATACCTTTTGTAGCAGTACGCTTTCGAACTAACCATGCTTCAGTTAGGACTTTTAAAGGGTTATAACGTGGCCTGGTTCATGGTTTAAGAAACAAAGGATAAAGGCTCAAATTTTATTTGTACCCAACCCAATCTCCATGATGTTCTTCAGCCCTATACTCAGTTAACTTATGCATTGAGATTTCACAGAAGTGTGGTATTGTAACATTGATATTTTGTGATGGTTTGGCAACCACAAGTTTATTTGAACTTTCAGTCATCTTTCTTTGTTGAGGGTTCATAGTGACCTCTTTTTTTTTTTTTTTTATTATCCCTTCTTTTTGCCTGAACTGCTTATTTCAAGGTTACAGTCAGGGGGATGTCTTAATGTTTTACTAAGTCTCCTTCATAGGTTTTGACTTAGCAAGCTTTTTTTTTTTTTTTTAGAAATTGACTGTCAGGATTAATGATTACAGAGAACCATCATTAGTTGTGTACAACACAGATATTTGGCATATTTGAGTTAACCGAGTAACTACCCTGCCCCAGGTTATGAATAAGGGTTTTAATTTGTGCGAGAATAAAAACTCCTACTTCATAGGCTCAAAAGGGTTGACTAGGGATTAACTTCCTTATATCTCCACTGTTTAGGAATTGAAACAATGCCTGTACATCGTCAGCATAGTCTGTTCAAAAGCATACTGCCTAATATTATGGTATTGTTTTCGTCATCCTCCCTCTACAGGCTTATAGCTTTATCAGGAGTTAAATATCACAAGATAGAAATAAGAAGCATAATTCAAAGCATAGTGGAACGAATGGATTAGTTCAAGACAAACATACGCAATGCATTAATGAAGACAAAAGTTTAACATAATAATAAGTGCTCAAACAAATAAAAGAAATTACAAATGAAAATTCAAATGTTGTCCCATCCAGTTGGCTGAATGTCCTCAATTGCAATCTGTGAACTTTGAGGAGCAGTATACTTCACCATGAAATCAAATTTTCCACTTGGATGCCCCAAGGTGCCCCATATCTCAACAGGCATAGGTATTCTTCCTTTCTTGTTACTTTGGGCAACTCGTCTTGCAGCTTCGGTGTTTGATGGACGATAGTAGAACTCAACTTGACCTTCTGGAGTAACCTCTAGGATTCCTTCATCAATCAGGTCTTGAATCTTTTCCTTCAATGCCCAACAGTTATTTGTATCATGTCCAGGACTGTTGGAGTGGTACTCACACCTTGCCCTGGGATTATAGCGAGGAGAGGAAGTTTTAGGATTTTTAGGAGACTTTTCCAAGGAAACCAGCTTCATCTCCAACAGGTATTGCAAAACTTGTGACATTGGAGTGCTGAACTTGATAAACTGCCTTCTACCTTTCTGGTGTTGAGGTGGATTAACCTTATCAGGTCTTTCTTCTTCAATCGAGGAACAATCAATGGCAACCTGTCTCTTACCCTCTTTTATCCTCATCCTTCTTTTAAGGAAATCAGCTTGTCTTAATGGAGTTTTACTGACAATTAGATCCCCGACTTTATCACTTTGAAATTTTTGGATGAAGGTCATCAGCTCTTCTTGCCCCTGAGCTAAACTTTGAATAAGAGCCACCTGGTCATTCATCTGGGTCCTCATTCCTGTCATCTCAGCTTGTAGTTGTTTCAGCTGATCATCCTTGTTGTCCTCAGGATTCTTCTTCTTAGCCAGCAGTGTCTTCAATTCACCCTGCCCCTTGGATAGGTTCAGGATCAGCTCTTGGAATCGGGCATTTTGTGCCTGGAGATCCTTAACTGATTGTTCAAGAGCCATTGCTGAAATAAACAGCGAGAAGATGAGAAACCTGTGCACAAATATAAACCTGTGATGCAATGAAATGATATGGGAATGCATATGCAATGTTTTCAAGGACCGCAGGATTTAAATTTGCTTAAACAAACAAGAAAGTAACTTTTTATTAGTAATAACTTTGTTTTGCCTTTTAGGCTTACAAAAATGAAAATGGAATAAGTACAAAAGATGGGGTTTTAAGTCTCCCATGGACGTTTCCTCTTTGTGTTGAGGTATGAGTTGAGGTTTCGTTCCTCGTGAAGTTGCTTTGTTAGCTCTAGGATTCTTGCTTGGCTTGCTTTGTAATGAGCCTCGAAAGTATCCCTTTGCTCCTTCAGTTGGATCCATGATCTCTGCAAGTCTTCCATATCAGTAGGCATGTCTGGATGAAGGATGGTATAAGCTGTGTCTCCTTCAGCAACAGGTTCCATGGTAACTGGTAGGACGGCAGGATATGGCATCATGAGTGTCTGAGCACGAGAGCGTACCCATCTAAGATAAGCCTCCATAGGAATAGTGTATTTAGGCTCCAGTGTCTTGCTGTCAATCCTGTTTACTTTTCCCCAAGCTCGTATGAATCTCTGACGGTAACCCTGAAGATCGTTGTCGTAGTCAAACACAATACCCTGAATCAACATGTCATGAGGACCATCGCTCCGAGCGTAACCAAACTGTCGTAAAGCTAGAGAGGGGTTGTAGGTGATGCCTCCTCTTATGCCTAGAAGTGGCACATTAGGAAACTCCCCACAACGGTCAATGATGGTGACATTCTCCATAGATCTGGAGCACCAATGAATGTCTGAGTGAGAAAGTGACATGATCCTTTTGGACCATCTGAACCCTTGCTCATTCTTCATTACTGAGCGAGGAAGGTGAGAAATAAACCACCTAGAAAGCAAAGGTATGCAGCACATCAAAGTTCCTCTTGCCCTTGTAGTACGGGTGTGAAGAGAATGTAGGATGTCTCCAAGCAATGTAGGCACTGGATTGTGACTCAGGAAAATGTTGATGGCATGAACATCTATGAACTGATCTGGATTGGGGAATAACACTAAGCCATATATCAGCAAGGCTAAGATATCCTCAAAAGCATCATAGCTCATGGCCTTCAAGAACATTTGTGCCTTATCCATTAGCACCTTGGCAAGAATACCCTTGACTCCACTTCTCGTTTCTAGAACAATGTCAGACTTCTTCAGATGTAGGGCTGCAGCAATAACTTCTGATTTAAGTTCCTTCTCCAAGCCTGTGAAGGGTCTTTGATCAAGAACAGGTATACCCAGAAGCTTAGAGAACTCCTCCATTGTAGGGACCAGCTGATAATCAGGGAATGTAAAGCAGTGGTGCTTAGGGTCAAAGAACTGAAACAGGACACTCATCATGTCTTCATTGAACCCTAAAGTGACTAGATCCAATAGGTGACCATGTCTCTTGATAAACTGGGAATGATCAGGCACTTGAGAAACTAACTCTTTAAGCTTGGGAGGTATCCCCACAAAGTTGATCCTGATGGTGTTTCTACGAACTGAAGCCATGACCTGCAACAAAGAACAAAGATAAATCCCTTGGTCCTTGAAATGGTTAGGGAAAATGATATGCTCATGATGCATGATGATGTCATGATGTTATGCTCAATCAAAGACATGTGGCACACACAAACAAGTCACACCATAGCCCTAGGTTTAAAGGCTTGCATGAGGTTTAAGGTAAGTACCCTCCCCTGAAGTTAGTTGGTTCATCCTGTCCTACAAAAGTAACCGGGTTCTAAGGGATCTCAATATCATTGACCCTTCACAAGGGTGGTTGTTCAGAAGGCAACTTACTTGCCAACCAAAACCCTCCAAGTTCAAGATCTCAATGAGCGTAGTATCGAGTGTCAACCAACTTCAGTCTGCACCAAAGCCGGTTACCTCACTACCTTCTAAAGGCCAAGATGAGTTAACTAGGGTTCTAAAAGTTAGTTAGTGCATTGACAACATATGGCAGCCTCATATTATCCTCAACTTGACTTAAGGAACATAAGCACCAACCAAAAAGTCACACTAACTATGGCCACCAGATCAACCGTATCGATATACGTCGTACAGTTTCCTTGGTCTATTGCCATTTACCTAAGGTACACTAGATCCGGGTTAGGATCTTTCACACATAAGAGCACCCCAACAGATAATATAAAGCAAACAAGGCAAACAATTTAAAGTGATCTAATTCCTAAGGGTACCCCTCTTTAATTAAATCCCCAGCAGAGTCGCCAGTTCTGTAACACGGTGGGAAAACTGACTTTAAGTTATGTTGCGGATAGCAAGAGTCGCCACCGACTTTTATTTTATCCATAAGGAAAGGTGATAAAAGAACAGGAAAGACCTTAGAGAATATTTTGGGTCCGGGGGGTAGGTTATGAAAAGGGAAGGTATTAGCATCCTTTTCATCCATGGTTATCCATGGGCTCTTAGGTACTTAAGCTCACTTTAAATTGTTTTTGAAAGTGTAGTGTGTGAATAGAAAATTTTCAGAATAGTTAATAAATAATCCATGTAAGGATGTGTTAAAAACTTGTTTGAAAATTTGTTGAGAATTTGTTTAAGTGTGAAAAAGTTTTGAAGTGAGCAAGCACCTAGGAGTAACCTACCCAAATGTTTAAGGTCTTTCTTATTCTTTATTCTTTCCTTAGTAAGACTATCCCTACTATTAAGGAGTAGGTAGTCCTTACTTTGGATGTTTAAGGGTCATATGAGGGACATTCTGATTTTGGAGGCCATGGTGGGGTGTAGTAAGCACATATAAGGGACTATCATCATTTATTCGAAAGGGACTCGATTCGTAAAGGCAACCATAAGGGACTTTGATGATTTTCTTTCGAGGGACTTGCTTTATACACCCCACTTAACCATTATTCGTAGGCAACTTGAGGGATAACCTTAGAAAGTGAGACGGCGATTAAAAATCGACTTACGTGTGTGACGTGTTTAATTTAATTATCTTATATTAAAAATTATCTAAATTTATTTTAATATTGCATACATGTTATTTACACTCCCTAATTACTAACCAAAAATAATTAAACAATTACAAATTTTACATCCAAGAAACAATTACAACATAATAAGCAAAATAATTAAATAGCAAAAATAAATAAAATATAAATAAGCAATAATAAATAATAAGGGGGTTAGTAAATAATAATAAATAATATTTAACAAAATAATAAGCATGATTAGAATATAAATGGGTTAGTAATAATAATAATAATAATTTAGAAATAATAAACAAGGTTAGAAAATAATAATAAAAATATAATAACAAATAATGATATGGTTAGTAAATAAGAATAAACAAAATTAATCCAAATATTATAATAATAAGAAATTAATAATTTTTAATATAACCAACTAAAAAAAAAACAAATATGAATAGACAATCATTTTAATTTACAAATTGTTAAATTATATTTTAATTATAAAGTTACTACAAAAATCTAATTATTATAAACACAATTATTTCTAAACAATAGTTATATAAAAAAAATGTTTATTTAATATATAAAGAAAAAAAAAAAAAATTATAAGTGTATTTACAAAATTTTACTTTTTAATAATATTTATATTTTGGGAGAAATAATTTATAATAATATTTATATGAATAATACTAAACAAATGTGCATTATAATTATATTAGAAAATAAAATTAAAGGAATAGAATTAAATTTGTATTTTTAAAAATATTTTTAGAGTTTTATAAAATTAGGGTTTTATTTTTTAGGATTTGTGAAAAACTAGGGTTAGTTTATATACAAAAACTTATTTTTTTTAATAATCATCTAAAATTGTCTTAATTAATATAAACTATATAAATAAAATTTAAATAAAAAAATAAGAGTTTTATATTTTTTCTGGAAAATTATTTTAAGAGTAATTAGACTATATAATATATATACATATTTTATAATAGAAATAATAATATATTAATTATTTAAATTAATTGAATTAAACTAAGAAACAAAAGAAAATAAAAGAAAGGAAGAGAAAAAGAACCTGGTGGGATTCGATCCCAGGTCTTCACCCTTGCAAGCAGCAACAAGACCACTGGGCCAGCCAAACGCATGTGATAGAAGGATGAGTCAAGTCTGTTTTGTGCTTTGATCTTGAAAATTCCAGAAAAAATAAAAGAACAAAAAGGCCTGGGGGAGGATTTGATCCCAGGACCTTTATGCTTTCAAGCACGCGCTTCACCACCCGGCTGGAAGAGCCAATCTGTTAGCATACCAGCTATGAACAATAATATATTAAAATTACAAGTTAAATGGAGACATATTAAAAAAGAATGGTTGGAGGCTGGATTCGAACCCCAGCCTTCCCCCAACGCGCGCATACGTTCTTTCCACCAGGCCAACCTCATAGTTGTGATAAACAAATAGAAAGAATATATAATATTTTAAAACAGAATTTGAATATGAATTTTCGCGCCAGCCAAGCTTCATCTTCAACCTCTGGATTTTGAAATTTGCTGCGAATTTTGATACAACAATACCTGCGATTTTTTCTGCACTCTTAACACCTACGAATTTCAAACTACCATTAAACAATATAGTTTCATCAAATTGAGAACATTTTTGGATTCCTCATAACCTGTACAGTCCAATTTTATCAACCAAATTCATTTATAATGCACAAATCAAACAACCCTAATTCGAAGGTCAAACCCTAATAATGGTGAATTTCGTTTTAGGCCATGGAGCTTCACCAAATCATCCAGATTTCATCTATAGTCATGGACAAACAAGTTTACATAATCAAAAGTCAGTAATATGCAATGAATTGTTAGAATCGAAAAAAATATATTCAAGCCAAAGTTTGCTTCAGGTTGGCCAATACAGTGGTCATGAGATGCATATGTGTGATGCATTAGCTTCAGGGATGTCCATAGAACATGTCTACATCCTTAGTTTACCTTGAAACCTCTTGTATGGAAGAATCCGAATCTCACTTTTTTGCTTGAAATTTGAGTTTTGAACTTACCTATGAGCTGCTGCAAATTCGTCTCTAGGGTTATGTTTATGATCTATATTTATATGGGAGTCAATTAGGTCAGAAACATGGACTTGTTACATGTAAATTTGATCCAAACAAATATTGAAAAAGATCATGTGTTAAAAGTCAAATATTTGATCATGAGTGCTTGCTATTTTGGGATAATTCACATGATTTCATTCCTCTTTGACTCCAATCAATAATTATGGATTTCTAGAAACAATATCCTCACCCAAAAATAGATTTTTATATTTTTTATTTATTTAAAATGATTTTTATGAATTAAATCAATAATAAATAAATAAAAAATAATAAAAATGATGAATTTTGGTCAATTGGGTCGTGCACCATGTTATGAGATGGATTGGGTTATAAATTAGGCAGCCCATTTGGAAAGAAATACTTCTAAGCCTCCATTTTCAACATAAACCATCACAAAATTGCCCAACTTTGCAAGGGCCCATCTCCCTCAATTTTAAGGGTATGAGGGTGTTCTTGGACTTTTTGGAAAGCTTGAAGAGTCCTTTAAACAACCCCATTGGTTTCAGGTCCATATCATTTACCAATCTCAAGTTATGCCCTTTTGAAGTTGTTGACTTTTTGTTGACTTTTGAAATGACCTATAATGTCTTAGATCATATCTTTCAAATGAAGCATTTTTGGGCTTAACCTTCAACATCAAAGTTGTAGAGAATTCAATTTTCTTCAAAATGAGCTTTGGATGGAGACTTGGTGATGAAGTATGTGAAAGTTATGCCTGGTCAAAGTTCAGTTGACTTTTACTAAGGAAACCCTAATTTAGAAACTCCTGATTATTGATGATCTGGAATCTCTTTGATGAATCATGATCAACCCTTGATCAAATGATGAATTTTACTTCATATACTTGATGTTGGCAAAAAAATCATGAAGTTTGACTTTGGTTTGACCACAGTTGACCTCAGTTTGACTTTTTAACTGCATTGACTGATTTTGACTTATCTGATCATCTGACTGAGCAAACTTTTGAGAAAAGTCTTGAAACTTGACATGGGGGTTCTTATACACATATAAGATGTTATGAAACTCACTTGAGGTATTGGAAGTCCCTTTAGCCTGATTAAAGCCAAAACCCTAGTTTTGGATGCACTGCTTAGGAGGTGTATTGTCTGAGGGAATTGTCAACTCTTTTGACCAATTGTGAACTTTGTGAACCTTGTGAATCTTCTTAGATGTCTTGTGATACTCATGAGAGGTATTGTGAAGCTTGTGAACCTTGTGAACCTCATGAAGTGGCTTTGTAGACCTCATGAACCTCAGGGAAGCTTTGTAATCATTGTGAAACTTGTGAACCTTGTGAACCTTCAAGAAGTAACTTGTGGACTTCATGAACCTCATGAAAGGTCTTGTAAATGCTGAGAAGCTTGTGAACCTTGTGAACCTTCATAAAGTAACTTGTAGACTTCATGAACTTCATGAAAGGTTATGAAAGCATTGTGGAACTTGTGAACCTTGTGAACCTTCATAAAGTAACTTGTAGACTTTATGAACCTCATGAAAGGTTATATAATCATTGAGAAACTTGTGAACCTTGTGAACCTTCTTAGAACACAAAGTCTTGTATTGTGAGGGCAAATTTTGGGGTGCAACAATATGCAGAGCTCTGTTATGGTTTCTCTTGGCAGGAGTTAGATCAGCATCGAAAAAACCCAAACCATTATCACTAGTCAGGTGTGCAACACAATTCTCGAATTGATCCACAGAAATTTTATTTGGAACATGGGCAGTTTTTAAGAACTTGATTAAGGCTTTGGCATGGGCCTCAGAACACAGCAGCAAAGATAACATGGAGATTTTGGAGGGAGTATGCCCCAACTGGTAAACAATATCATAATCACTCTTGCGAATAATCTTCAGTACTTCTTCCATCTGTTGAGAAAGATTTTCAGCAATTGGTGCTTCAGCTTGCACAGGTTCAATCACAGGACCCTTGCCCCGGGCATCAGTACTTGGCCCAGAAGTGGAAGTATGAGTTGGAGTAACTGCACTTTTAGAGGTATCTTGAGGAGAGAAGATTCTTCCACTTCTGGTGATCTTACTAGATCTAGCAATATTGTCAACATCAAGACTAGTATCAGTAACAGGTGCATCAGTCAAAGGTTCTTGTTTGACACCATGGATATAAACATCAGAACCATAATTCCAGGGTATAGCTTATTCAGAAGTATAAGGAATAGGGCCAGGGGTGGTAATGATCATGGGAGCCACTCTAACTTCAGCAACAGTCTTCACAGGGCCTTCAGCAGTAATCCTGACAGGACCCTTAGAGGTGATCCTGATAGGACCTTTGGAGGTAATCTTCACTAGTATTTTATCAACCATAGCTACATCTTCAAGCTTCGTGCTTCGAGTCAGATGCTCACACATACTTTCAACAGAAGGAGTCTTCTCAAACAATATGATGTAATTGTCTATGAGGCGTTGAATACCATCCTTCAACTTCCAGCAACTATCAAGTTTATAGGCACAGTAAAAACAGTCTTCATTGCAACCTGGAAAGAACCCAACCTGCACCAGCTTCATCTTGATAATGGATAGAGGAGTAGTCACATTTTCTACTGAGGAAACATAGGAAACCTCATCAACAGCATTAACAATCTTCTCATGATTGGGCATAGGAGCAGTGATCACATTTGGGGTCCCAGGAGGGTCAAATTCAATTTCCCCAGCTTCGATCATGTCTTGAATCTTGTTTTTCAACACCCAGCAGTTGTTGGTGTCATGTCCCGGACTATTAGAATGATATGCACATCTTGCATTAGGTTTGTACCGAGGAGAGGATGTATTAGGATTCTGAGGAGGATCCCTCAAAGTAATTAGTTCCCCTTTCAACATGTGTTGCAAGGCTTGGGCCAGTGACATGTTGATCTTGGTGAACTGTCTTCTAGGCTTCTGTTGATTGTTTTGTTGTTGCTCTGGTGCTGTAGGGGCAGGATTGGAGATGTGAACTGCTCCCACAGATTGGTGACTCCTGTTACGACTGTGTTGACCATACACAACATTAGACTCCTTCTTTCCACTAGGGGGCTTCTTAGCAGTGCTTGATGAAGAGGCACCCATCTGTATCTTACCATTTCTTATACCACTTTCCACACGTTCTCCAGTCATTATCAGCTCAGTGAAACCAGATGATGAGCTTCCAATGAGGTGACTATAAAAAGGACCATTCAGCGTACTCATAAACATATCCACCAGCTCCCTGTCAGTCAGAGGAGGTTGAACTCTGCCAGCCAGGTCTCTCCATTTCTGGGCATACTCTTTGAAACTCTCCTTAGCACCCATAGACATGCTTTGGAGCTGCATGCGAGTTGGTGCTAAATCAACATTGGTATTGCCTATAAAAGGCCTCAGCAAGATCATTCTAATCACGAATATTAACACTTTCCAGTTGATAATACCATTCCAATTGAGCTCCAAATAAGCTCTCTTGGAAGAAATGAATCCACAGTTTCTTGTCAGCAGTATGTGGTTGAATCCTCCGGACATAGGACCTTAAATGCAGTTTAGGACATGAAACACCATCATACACCACAAAAGCAGGAACCTTGAAGCCAATAGGTATAACCACTCCAGAAACTAAACTCAAATCTTCAAAATCAAGCCTAGAAGATTTTTGTAGCTCCATAGCGTTCATTCTGTCTACCAACATCTTGTACTTCTCCTCACTAGCAGGATCATGATAATAGTTTGCCTCAGAATCAGAATCTTCTACAGTATCATGAAGACTACCTCCCTCTTTCTCAAAATTCTCAGACTCAGAATCCTCAACCTCTTCTTTGGTCTTGATGGGACCTCTGAATCTTCTACCCAGGTTGATGAGGCCCCCTGATTTTCTAGTCTTCTTCTTCTTCTTAGTCAGTAGTGTCTTCAGCTCATCTTGTCCATTGGACAAGTTCAGGATCAGCTCTTGAAATTGTGCATTCTGAGTCTGGAGATCCTTAACAGTCTGTTCGAGAGCTATTTCTGCTGAAATAGACAGCGAGAAGATGAGAAACCCGTTCATAAGAAACCTGTGATGTAATGATATGGTATGTAAATGCATATGTAATGTTTTCAAGGACCGCAGGATTTAAATTTGTTTAAACAACCAGAAAGTAATCTTTTATTAGTAAGCAATAAACTTATTTTCTTCTTAAGCTTACAACAAAATGAAATAAATACAAAGATGGGGTTTTAAGTCTCCCATGGACGTTTCCTCTTTGTATTGAGGTATGAGTTGAGATTCCGCTCCTCTTGAAGTTGTCTTGTCAGCTCCAGGATTCTTTCTTGACTAGCTTTGAAATGAGTCTCAAAGGTATCCCTTTGTTCCTTCAACTGGATCCAGGACCTCTGCAATTCTTCCATGTCAGTGGGCATGTCTGGATGAAGGATGATATAAGGAGTATCTCCTTCAGCAACAGGCTCCATATTAACTGGCAGGATAGCAGGATATGGCATCATAAGAGTCTGAGCACGTGCTCGTACCCATCTGAGATAAGGTTCCATAGGAATGGAGTACTTTGGTTCCAGAGTCTTGCTGTCAACCTTATTCACTTTTCCCCAAGCTCGTATGAAACTTTGACGGTAACCTTGCAGATCGTTGTCGTAGTCGAACACAATACCCTGAATAAGCATGTCATGAGGACCATGACTCCGAGCATAACCAAACTGGCGTAGAGCTAAAGAAAGGTTGCAAGTAATGCCCCCTATTATACCAAGGAGTGGCACATTAGGGAATTCTCCATAACAATCAATGATAGTAACACTCTCCATAGATCGAGAGCACCAATGAATTTCTGAATGGGAAAGTGACAGAATCCTCTTGGACCACCTGAACCCTTGTTCATTCTTCATCAGTGATAGAGGAAGGTGAGAAATAAACCACCTAGACAATAGAGGTATGCAACACATCAGAGTTCCTCGTGCCTTCGTAGTACGAGTATGGAGAGAATGTAAGATATCTCCAAGTAATGTAGGCATTGGATTATGAGTCAGAAATATGTTGATGGCGTGTACGTCTATGAACTGGTCTGGATTAGGGAACAACACTAAGCCATAAATCAATAGGGCTAGGATCTCCTCAAAAGCATCATAACTCATAGCCTTCAAGAACACTTGAGCTTTCTCCATCAATACCTTGGCAAGGATACCCTTAACTCCACTTCTTGTTTCTAGGACAATGTCATATTTCTTCAGGTGTAGGGCTGCAGCAATGACTTCAGATTTAGGCTCTTTTTCCAAGCCTGTGAAAGGTCTCTGATCAAGGATAGGTATACCCAGTAGCTTGGAGAACTCTTCCATTGTAGGAACCAGCTGATAGTCAGGAAATGTGAAACAGTGATGTTTAGGATCAAAGAACTGAAACAAAACACTCATCATGTCTTCATTGAACCCTGAAGTGACTAGATCCAGTAGATGACCATGCCTCTTGATGAATTGAGAGTTTTTAGAAACTTGAGAGACCAATTCTTTAAGCTTAGGATGTATTCCTACAAAGTTGATCCGGATAGTATTCCTACGAGCAGAAGCCATGACCTTCAACAAAGAACAAAGATAAATCCTTTGGTCCTTGAAATGGTTAGTGAAAATGCTATGCTTATGATGCATGATGATGTTATAATGTTATGTTCAATCACAAACATGTGGCACACACAAACAAGTCACACAATAGTCCTAGGTTTAGAGGCTTGCATGAGGTTTAAAGGTAAGTACCCTCCCCTGAAGTTTAGATGGTTCATCCTGTCCTATAAAGTAACCAGGTTCTAAGGGATCTCAATATCATTGATCCTTCCCAAGGGTGGTTGTTCAGTAGGCAACTTACTTGCCAACCAAAACCCTCCAAGTTTAGGATCTCAATGAGCGTAGTATCGAGTATCAACCAACTTCAGTCTTCACCAAAGCCGGTCATCTCACTACTTTCTAAAGGCCAAGATGGGATGACTAGGGTTCTAAAAGTCAGTTAATGTATTGACAGCATATGGCAGCCCCATATTATCCTTGACTTACTTAAGGAACATAAGCACCAACCAAGAAGTCACACTAACTATGGCCACCAGATCAACCATATCGGTATACGCCGTACAGTTTCCTTGGTCTATTTCCATTTACCTAAGGTACACTAGATCCGGGTTAGGATCTTTCACACATAAAGCCCAACAAGTAATATAAAGCAAACAAAACAAACAATTTAAAGTGATCTAATTCCTAAGGGTACCCCTCTTTTATTAAGTCCCCAGCAGAGTCGCCAGTTCTGTAACACGGTGGGAGAACTGACTTTCTATAAATGTTGCGGATAGCAAGAGTCGCCACCGACTTTTATTTTATCCAAAAGGAAAGGACATAAAAGAACAGGAAAGACCTATTTTTAAAAGACTTGAGTTCGGGGGGTAGGTTATACAAAGGGAAGGTGTTAGCACCCTTTGTATCCATGGTTATCCATGGGCTCTTAGTTACTTAGCTCACTTTGTTTGTTTGCAAGAGTGTAGTGTGTGATTAGAAAGAATTTCTTTAAGTACTTGGTAATAACCCTCGTATGGGTGTATACAAAGCCTAGTTTAGAAATTGTGAGGTGTAAAAGTGAGTTTGAAAAGTATGAGCAAGTAACTATGAGATACCTACCCTAAGTTTAAGCCTTTCATATTCTCGTATGTTCTTTCAATGGTAAAACTATCCCTATTATTAAAGAATAGGTAGTCAGTACCTTGGATGTGAAGGGACAAGCGTAGGGTCATCGTATGGTCATAGAAAGCAACAAGTAAGGGTGTCTTTAGCAATTCGTAGGGATTTATCATCTTTTATTCGAAGGGACAAGATCATTATCGTAGGCAACCTCGAAGGGACTTGATCTTTAAAACTGAAGGGACTTGATGATATTATGAAGGGACTTGATGATATTATGAAGGGACTTTTGCTTAAGACACCCCTATATTCGAGGGACTTGACCATATTTAAGGCAACCAAGAGGGGTAACTTAGGAAGTGTAAGATGGCGATCAAAGATCGACTTACGTGTGTGAGTGTTCATGTTCAAGTATTTATCTTATTTAAGTTAATTTTCTAAATTATTTTAATCACATATAGGTTATACACACCCTAAGATTACTAACCATACAGTAAATAATTACAAAAATAAAGCAAAAATAAACCTATTACATGGCTTTAGCAATTACATAATAATAGAAATAATAATGATAAATATAATAATAATAAGAATAATAAATAAAAAATAATCACATATTAGTAATAATAAAATAAAAATAAAGGTTAGAATAATAAATAAAAGAAATAAGAATTTAGCAAGAAAAAATTAATACTAGAGAAGTCTTAGAAATTAATTAAGAAAATAAGTTTAATAATAATAAATAAATAACAAATTATTTACATATTAATAAAAATAAAGATTAATGATTTAATTAGGGTTTAGAAAAATTAAGTTAATTTTTAGGGTTAGGATAAAAATTAGGGTTGACAAAAAATTAGGGTTAATATTTAAATTAAGAAAATTAGGGTTTTGTTAATTATAATTATACATTATTAATTTATTTACAAAAAATACATAATAATTATATATATAAACATATTATAAAATAAATACACATAATTAATATTTAAGAAAATAAAAATATGATTTTTAGAAAATATAAAGTCTTAGGAAATTATTATTGATTATTATTTAGAAATTATTTGAATTAGATTAAATTAAATTAAAAATAAGAAAATAGTTAAAATAAGAAAAATGAGGAAAAGTCTTAAACAGATAGGACCTGGGATTTGAACCCAGGTCCCTTACCTCAATAACAACACTCAAAACTAACTGAGCCAGCATGCGCTGGTGAACACTATATGCCATTAAATCATTATGTTATAAACCTGCAAAACCAAAATAATTGTGAAAAAAATGTGGGAACCTTGGATTTGAACCCCTGATCATTAGACAACAACCAAACACTCCAGCCACTAAGCCACATGGGGCGCGTCTGCTAAAACAACAACAATCAAACATAATATATTAAGTCAAGTGAATAATGGAAAAATAAATAAAAAGATGTTGTCACCAAGGATCGAATGCAGGTCACAACCAACAACACACGCAAACCCTTACCACTTGGCCAAGCAACGTTAGCTGATATAATATGAAAACAAACCAATAAAATATTAAGTCTAAATTTGAATTTCCTCCTGCGTGCCAACTGACTTCATCTTCTTCATATTACCTGCGAAATTTCCTGCAAATACACTTACGAATTTTCCTGGGAATTCTCACTTTCAAGAACCTGCGAAAATTGGATCTCTCACAATATGTAAAATTTCAAAAAATTGATCACATAGACATGATCCACACATCATACACAGTTCATTGATGTCTTTAGAATTTATTTATATTGGTTTAATTGAGAAACCCTAAACGGCCACCCTAAACCCTAACAATGGCAACTTCTTGGTCCTGCATCGAAACTCAAATTAAACTATCCAGAAACATTCCTTGGCTCATTATAAACACAAAACAACAATCAAACACAATTTATCATGCACGAATATTAGAAAACGAAAAAATCATAAAAGTGTAAGAACATTGATTCGGTTTATGCAAATGGTAATGATTTTGATGTTGTTGATGATCGAAACATGATCAGTGAGCCTCAAGGAAGCTAAAGCAACCTTTGTTTTGTCTTGAAAGTGTCTCTAGGTCAAAAACCGAATGTGACTTTTTGTGTGAAAATTTGAAGTGCAATGGTGTTCTTGGAAGCTCTGAAAATCGTCCATTTGCTATGCTTTATGCTTATGGATATATAGTGAATAGAATTAGGTTAAAACTTTGTGGATTTGTGGGCTTTCTTTCATTACTTGAGTGTGAAGAAATCTCATGATCAAAATATATGAAAAATCAAATCTTTGTATGCCAATCTAGCCTAGCACGAATTTGGATCAGATCAATCATCTCTAAATAATGTTTATGACCTTCTAGAACAAGAATCACATTTAAATATTGAGTTTTCATATTTTATTTTAATTTAAATTGATTTTTAATGAATAAAATAAAAATAAATAAATAATAAACTATAAAAATCTGAATAAATAATATTTGATTCGTGCATGATGTCATGGTAGATATTGGGTCATAAAAATGCAAGCCCATGTGGAAAGAATTGGTTCTAAGACCCTATTTGCTCAATAAACCTCTCAAAACTTTCCGAACTTTGCAAAGGCACAAATCCCGCAATATTAAAGCTATGAAGGTGCTCTTGGACATTTTAGAAAGCTTAGAGAGTCCTCTAACCAACCTCTTTGGTATCATGTCCATATCCTTTACCATTTTCAAATTATGCCCTTTGGAAGATGTTGACTTTTTGTTGACTTTTGATATGACCTATAATGTTTTAGCTCATACCTTCTAAATGAAGCATTTTTAGGCTTGGCTTGTGAGACACAAAGTTGTAGATAATTCAATTTCCTTCAAAATGAACTTTGGATGGGAATTATTTGATGAAGCATGTGAAAGTTATGGCTGGTCAAAGTTCAGTTGACTTTTCCTATGAAAACCCTAATTTAGAAACTCCTGATTCTTGATGATCTAAAATCTCCTTGATGAATCATGATCAACCCTTGATCAAATGATGAATTTCACTTCATAAACTTGATGTTGGTAAAAATTCATGAAGTTTGACTTTGGTTTGACCACAGTTGACCTCAGTTTGACTTTTTAACTGCTTTGACTGATTTTTGTATATCTGATCATCTGACTGAGCAAACCTTTTGGGAAAGCCTTGAAACATGACATAGGGATTCTTGAAGACATATAGGATGCTATGAAGCTCAATTGAAGCCTTGGAAGTCCATTTAGCCTGATGAAACTCAAAACCCTAGTTTAGGGTGCATTGCTTAGGAGGATGCTTTGTCTGAGGGAATTGTCAAACTTTCTGACTAATTGTGAACCTTGTGAACCTTGTGAACCTCCTGAGATGCTTTGGGACACCTTAGTACATAATGTCTTGTCTAGGTGCGGGAAAATTTTGGGGTGCAACAACAACCTGAAAAAGAAAAAAGGAGATAGAGGTGGAGTACAAGCTGAAGATCAAAAACCTTCAAGAACCCCTGGCGGGACAGGAAGAGCTACTTCAGAAAGCTCATGAGCAGCATAGAGACTACCTTCAGAAGATAGCCCAATGTCAACAAGAAGTTGAAGATATCCAGAAAGAGGTAGAAGAGTTGAAACTTCGGGCCTATGTCAAGAAAGTCAAATTTGAGCCAAGTCCTAGCAAAGAGAATGAATAGGTTTTCCTACAACAGATCAATGAACTACATGCTTCCTTTGACTAGAGGGATCTCCTTATTCAGAAGCATATCCAGGAGCCAAGTCATCCAGACATAGCTCAGTTGTTCCAAGTAGTCAAGCGTCTCATCTGGAGGCTGAAGGACATGGAGCTTCCTAGGGCTTAGTTTCATTTGCTTGTACCAGGATTACCCACAGGCCTGTTTTGGGATTCCTTTTTACTTTATGCTTTGCTATTGTTTTATGAATTGGCACCCTTCGGGAATTTGTTATCCTCAGATTTCAGTTTATGTTGTTTGGCTTGGTTTGAATCTCTAGTTGTTATCATTGTACTGACACGGGGTTTTAAGCACCATTTCTCCACAATTATCTGATTTGAGCTTCACGCGGGGTTTTCTTCCCCAAAGTCTGAATGTTCAAAAGGCTATCTGAATATTTTCTCAATACCGGAACGAGAATGTAAAAAAAACCTTAAGAATGACAAGAACACAATATTGCATGCATTCATATCATTTGCATCTTTTCCTTTTGCAGGTTATCCATATTTCTTAACTTATCTGTTTGTACAGGAAAGATTGCGAGAGCAGCAAAGAGCCGTCTTCTCCGACACGACACTCCTCTACACTGGTACGCTACTCGTCGTAACCAGAGATACATCATGGACACCATACAGACTTAGCTGAATGAACCTCGCACCAGGATGGCTGAGTTTATGCCTATGATGCAGGGCATGGCCCAGGGGAAGCAGGAGATAAGTGTTGTTGTTCTCAGACTTGATCCACTACAGGTGGACCCTCTAGTTGTCACTTTGGACGCTAAGGAAAATCCAATCTGCAACAACAGGGGTAACAGACCTCCAACTCCAGAGGGTGGTGGCCCTATTCCTGTTCAGGTGGAAGATCGTTAAAAAGATCAATTCACCTTGGTCAATGAAGACATGGGCTTTGGCACAGGTGGTAACTCCCAAGACTTTCAGGTGCTGGCTGAGAAAGTTAGGGCTTTGGAATGTAGGTATACACTAGGCGTCAATGTTCTTGACATGGGCCTGGTTCAAGGGGTGATTATTCCTCCAAAGTTTAAGCCTCCAGGTTTTGACAAATATAACGACAATTCTTTCCCAAAAACTCATCTGCAAGCTTTTTACCGCAAGATTACTGCGCATACCAAAGATGAGAAGCTTTGGATGTACTATTTCCAGGACAGTCTGTCTGGGGGCTCACTGGAATGGTACATGAAATTGGAAAGGACCGTTGTTCGCAATTGGAAAGAGCTTGGGGAGGCTTTCCTCAAGCAATACCAATATAATATTGACATGGCTCCAAGTCGGACCCAACTGCAAAGTTTGTCTCAAAAGAACTCCGAAAGCTTCAAGGAATATATGCAGAGATGGCGCAAAGTCGCAGCTAGAGTTCAACCACCACTGCTGGAGAGAGAAATGGTTGATGTTTTAATAGATACCCTCCTTGGACACTTCATGGAAAGATTAGCAGGTTGTTCATCTAGCGGCTTTTCTGACATCATCCTAACTGGTGAGAGAATTGAAAGTTGGATGAAGTAGGGGAAAATTCAGAATAGCGGAGCGTCAACCTCTAGATTCAAGAAACCTTTTATGAAGCGAATGGAAGGTGATGTAGGGGCTGTATACACCCAGAGGAAGAGGGGAAGTCAGAACTCCTGTCATTAGGCTGCTCCTGTTACCATTTCTGCTCCTGCAAATCAACAGCAGGTTCAACAGCCGCTGCAACAACGTCAGCAGTACTACTAGCAGCAGAGAGCCCCTCGTCAATACTATCCTCCCAGACCAAAGGATAGACATTTCAAGACACATCCGATGTCTTATTCCCAGCTATTGTAGAACCTTCTTCAGCTTCAAATGATTTAGTTGAGAACTTTGGCTCCATCAAAACCGGGTCAGATTTGGGTAGGCTACGATGCTAATTCCCATTGCGAGTTCCATTCCGAAGCTCCTGGCCACAGTACTGAGAACTCTCAAGCTCTCAAACATGTCATCCAAGATATGATAGACTCCAAGGAAATCAATTTTGCTTCGACTCCGAACGTGTTGCAAAACCCCATGCCTCAGCATGGAAGGACCGTAGGAGCCATTGATAATGGTGAGTGTTTGAATCTGATATATGATGTAAATTCCTTGAAGACTTCATTGTTAAATGTGAAGGGTTTCCTAGTCGAGAAGGATATATTTTTGGGCTGTGAAGATGGTTGTTTAGATTGTGAGAACTCCGTTGATGGTTGCAACCGATTGAGATCGGGGATACAAAGAATGATTGACGAGGGCAGTATCCAATTTGACTGAATCGTGAAGGAATATGAAGTCTCAATAGTGACTATCTATTTACCAGCAAAAGTGGCACCTGTACCATTTATCACTCCTGGACCAATTCCATACTAAAGCGAAAAGGAAGTCCCATGGTACTATGGGGCCGAAGTTTACTATAATGGTCAAAAGCAGGATGTGACCTCTTCCTACTCAGCTTAGCACCAAGTTGAAAATGTTGGAGTTGGAGGGTTTACGAGGAGTGGGAGACCATTTACGCCTGAAACATTGAGAAACAATGTGGTGCCACCAAAGGATAACACAGAGGATCAAGCCAAACCCAGGGACAAACAACCTGTGACAAATGATGCTCCTGCACTAACTCTGGATCCTGATATCACCATTGACAAGGAGGTTGAGGAATTTCTAAGAATCATTAAAAAGAACGATTACAAAATAGTTGATCACCTGTAGAAAACTCCTTCCAAAGTTTCAATCTTGTCCTTGTTGATGTGTTCATACTCACACAGGAATGCTTTGCTGAGGATTTTAAACAATGCCTACGTGCCACAAGACATTTCAATAAATCAGCTTGAGACGGTGGTGTCAAGTGTGAACTCCAGCCATGGTTTATGGCTTACAGATATGGACCTGACAATTGAGGGACGCAACCATAATCGAGCTCTACACATTTGTATGGAATGTAAAGGAGTTGTGCTCTCTCATGTACTTGTGGACACAGGATCATCCCTGAACGTACTTCCGAAGAAGGAACTGATTAAGTTAGACTATGAAGGGGTTGTGCTTAGACCAAACGACTTGGTGGTCTGGGCGTTCGATCGCTCAAAAAGGTCTGTCTTCGGAGAGGTGGAACTACCAATCAAGGTAGGACCACAGGTTTTCAATACAACCTTTAATGTTATGGATAACCAACCAGCTTATAGCTATTTGCTGGGACGACCCTGGATACATGCAGTAGGGGTTGTGTCTTCAACCCTCCACCAGAAGCTCAAATTTGTCTAGGAAGGACAGATCGTTACAGTGTGCAGGGAAACAGATATCTTCATCAGTCACTTGTCCTCGTTCAAATATGTAGAGATAGAGGGAGAGATTGTTGAAACTCCTTGTCAAGCCTTTGATCATGTCAGAACCGAGGGTACATCGTCATTAGCTTCCTTGTCAGAGGATAGGAAGAAATGGGTGTCCATCTCATCCTACAAATAGGCCTTGGAGGTTGTGGAATCAAGTACGAATGAGGGCTGGGGAAAATGATTGAAGTCCCAGAGAAGAAGGATATGTTCGGGATTGGCTATAATTTTGGTCAATCAATGCCAAGTCAGAATGCTAGAGGTCAGAAAGCCCCGATTACTTTCACGAGTGCATGATGGCTTGATCATGGCAGCATCTGTGTAGTGCAAGATGAAACGGTTGATAAGGATTGTGAACTGGACAAGTGGATATAGCCCTGTGTCCCAGGTATGAAACTCATCAATTGGTCAGCCGAAGCAATCGTCTATGTCACTCAACCACAAGAGTGATAGTTTTGTGTTTCTATTCTTTTGTATGAAAGTTCTATGCCTTGCCTGGTGCATAGTAGCTCATTGTGAGGATTCATTATTTCATAACGCAATAACACAATCATTAATAAAATGGACGTTTTGGCATTCATTCATGGTGTTATTTGTCTTTCATTTTATTTTTGGTTTAAAAATAAATGGAAATGTTTTTTCCATGTCTCCAACTTTTTCTAAAATCTAGCATGAATCATCATTCATGCAGATGTACCCCATCGGGTCTCATCAGTGACGATCTTGCTATGGAAAAATATGACTTCGACAATCCAATTAACCTAGCCAATGAGGAAGGTGAAGGAGATTGTGAATTACTCGAAGAACTCGCCAGAATGCTCAAGTAAGAGGAGATGGTGATTCAGTCGCACGAAGAGGCCATTGAAGTGGTGAACTTGGGTACTGGAGAGGACAAAAAAAGGTCAAGATCGGGGTTGCATTAGAAGAATCTATAAATAGTCATTTGATTTCCATGCTCCGACAATATGTTGACGTCTTCGCCTGGTCTTACCAGGATATGCCAGGGTTGGACACCGATATCGTAGTACACAAGTTGCCACTCATAGAAGATTGCCCACCGGTGAAGCAGAAATTGAGAAGAATATGACCAGACATGGCTATTAAAATCAAGGAAGAGGTGCAAAAGCAGTTTGATGCTGGATTCTTAGCCGTTACAAGCTATCCTCCGTGGGTTACAAACATTGTACCAGTTCCTAAAAAGGATGGCAAGGTTAGCATGTGTGTAGATTATTGAGACTTGAATCGGGCGAGCCCCAAAGATGACTTCCCATTGCCACATATCGACGTACTAGTTGACAATACGGCCCAATTTTCTGTGTTTTCCTTCATAGATGGCTTCTCGGGCTACAATAAGATCAAGATGTCGCCAGATGACATGGAGAAGACTACTATCATCACTCCATAGGGAACCTTCTATTACAAAGTGATGTCGTTCGGTTTGAAAAATGTTGGGGCAACATACCAACGGGCAATTGTGACTTTATTTCACGACATGATTCATCACGAGATCGAGGTCTATGTTGATGATATGATCACAAAGTCACAAATAGAAGAGGAACATCTAGTCAACCTAGCTAAGCTATTTGACAGGCTTCGGAAGTTCAGACTGAGATTGAACCCGAACAAGTGCACATTCGGGGTACGTTCCAGAAAGCTGATGGGCTTTATTGTTAGTGAAAAGGGAATTGAATTCGACCCTGCAAAGGTGAAAGAAATTCAGGAGATGCCTGAGCCAAGAACTGAGAAAGAAGTGTCTGGATTCTTAGGGAGGTTGAACTACATCGCACGGTTCATCTCTCAACTAACAGCTACGTGCAAGCCAATCTTTAAGCTTCTGATGAAGAATCAGGCCATCAAGTGGAATGATGATTGCCAATTAGCTTTCGACCGAATCAAGCAGTATCTGCAAGAACCTCTGATTCTCATACCTCTAGTGCCAGGGAGACCTTTAATCATGTACCTCACAGTGCTCGAGGGATCAATGGGATGCGTATTGGGTTAGC
Source organism: Lathyrus aphaca (assembly GCA_963966055.1). Taxonomy (NCBI): domain Eukaryota; kingdom Viridiplantae; phylum Streptophyta; class Magnoliopsida; order Fabales; family Fabaceae; genus Lathyrus; species Lathyrus aphaca. Next base: position 434,348,314 of record OZ014525.1, on the reverse strand, counting down.
AGGACGAGTCTGGTCGAAAAGAGCACGCAATATATTACCTTAGCAAACTTTTTACCGACTGTGAGGCACACTACTCACTGCTCAAGAAAACTTGTTGCATTTTGGCATAGGCTACTCGTCGACTAGGACAGTACATGCTGACTCATACCACTATGTTGATTTTCAAGATGGACCCCGTCAAATACATCTTTGAAAAGCCAGCCTTAATCGGAAGGGTAACTCATTGGCAAATGATTCTGACGGAATATGATATCCAATATACTTCACAAAAGGCTATCAAGGGAAGTGTATTGTCAGATTATCTAGCCCAATAACCAATTGAGGATTACCAGCCAATGAGGTTTGAATTCCCGGATAAGGACATCATGTTCCTCAAGTCGAAATACTGTGAAGAACCACTCTCGGAGGAGGGGCCAGACCCCGAATCTAAATGGAGTCTGATGTTTGATGGAGCCGTTAACATAAACAGAAGTGGAGTTGGTGTTGTCATTATATCACCAGAAGGAATCCATATGCCTTTCACTGCCCGGTTGACATTCGAGTGCACCAACAACGAATCAGAGTATGAAGCCTGTATAATGAGGATAAAGGAAGCAATTGGTTTGAGAATCAAGAACCTCGAGATCTTTGGTGATTCGGCTTTAGTTATCAATCAGGTTAACGGAAAATAGCTGGTTCATCAACCTCATCTGATTCCTTACAGGGACTATACCAGAAGGTTTTTAACTTTCTTCACAAAGGTCAAGTTGCATTATATACCTAGGGACGAGAAACAATTTGCTGACGCTTTGGCAATCTTGTCCTCCATGATTAAGGTTCATCAAGGGAACTATGTGCCTAAAATCGATGTGTCTCATCTTGACAGACCAACATATGTGTTTGTAGTTGACGGTGTTAATGATAACAAACCAAATACTACGATATCAAGTGCTTTCTGAAATCTCAAGAATACCCAACAGGGGCATCCAATAAAGACAAGAAGACCCTTAGGAGGTTGGCAGGGAAGTTCTTCTTAAACCAGGATGATGTGCTCTATAAACGGAACTTCGACATCGTCTTGCTCAGATGTGTGGATAGACACGAAGCAGACATGTTGATGCAAGAAGTTCACGAAGGCTCCTTCGGTACCCATGCTAGAGGACATAATATGGCAAAGAAACTTCTCCGGTCGGGGTATTATTGGATCACCATGGAATCTGATTGTTGTAAATACTTCTGCAAGTGCCACAAGTGCCAAATTTATGTTGATAAGGTGCAAGTTCCTCCAAATCCATTGAGCGTCATGTCTTTACCATGACCCTTTGCCATGTGGGGTATTGATATGATTGGCAAGATCAAGCCAACTTCTTCTAATGGGCACCGCTTCATCCTAGTTGCCATAGACTATTTCATGAAGTGGGTCGAAGCGGCATCCTATGCCAATATCACCAAACAAGTGGTAGCCCGATTCATCCAGAGGGATATCATCTGTCTACATGGAATTCCTAAGAGAATCATTGTTGATATCGGTTATAACCTCAACAATTAGTTGATAGCAAATCTGTGTCGGGATTTCAAGATCGAGCATTGCAACTCTTTGTCGTATCGCCCAAAAATGAATGGCGCCGTCGAGGCGTCCAACAAGAACATTAAGAAGATTGTGAAGAAGATGGTTGTGACATACAAAGATTGACATGAGATGTTTCCATTTACATTGCATGGGTATCGAACATCTATGCGCACCTCAACAGGGGCAACCTCGTTCTCGCTTGTGTATGGTAAGGAGGTAGTCCTACCAGTTGAAGTCGAGATCCCTTCTCTGAGAATAATGATGGATGTTAAGCTGAGTGGCTCCGATCGAGGTACAATCAGTTGAGCCTCATTGAAGAAAAATGCATAGCAGCAGTATGCCATGGAAAATTGTATCAAAGGCGAATGAAACGTGCATTCGACAAGAAAGTACGGCCTCAACGCTACATACCCGACGACTTAGTGCTGAAAAGTATCCTTCCTCCTCTAACAGATTATAGGGGCAAGTGGACACCCAACTATGAAGGTCCATTCTTGGTTAAAAAGGTCTTCTCGAGCGGAGCCTTAATGTTAACAACCATGGATGGAAAAGACTTCCAATCCCCTATCAACGCAAACACAGTTAGAAAATACTTCGTATAAAGAGACCCGTTGGAAAAAAACAAAGTAAGAGTCCATGCAAAAAAGGGCATTCCGGCGAGCCAAAAACAGAATAAAAGGCTCGGGCAAAAGTTAGGGAAATATCTGAAAAAAATGTACACCCGCTGAGTTGAAAAGCCACATCGGACAACTCAGGCTAAAAAGGGTATCCCGGTGGATTGAAAACCTCGAAAGGGAGAACCACGCAAAAGAGGAACTAAGGCAACCAACTGCGGTCTGCGGGGTTTGTGATTCATCATCAACAGTCAAGGATAATTTGATGGTTAAGGATCAATTCAATCGTCTTCCTCGAAAGCGAAGCAGACGGAAAGTCTTGAGGACATACAAGTCATAGCCGGGTCGGAGTTTGACGAGATTCGATTTTTTCCACATTGCCATTAGGATAGTTTATTTTCCCTTTGTGCAATTTCCTCTTTCCAGGGATTTCCTTTTGGTGTAATGCCTATTCATGGCCATTTTCCAATCAATAAAAGTGCAATTTCATTCAATCCGCTCTCATATGTTTTTTTTTGTTTCATCTACCGTTGATTGATTGCAAAAACGTCCAACAAACTATGATAAATATTGCATTGCAAATACATGAATGCTTTATAATACATGCATGAGGATAAAAGCATTTGACATATATCTGATGTGTTGAGTAATAGGGATGGTGATTCAGACCATGAACAGGGGGCACGTAGGTCGAATTAACTCTCTCTTTTGCAGGTATTATCAGTTGTGTTCATTAACATGCAGGTACAGGTGTTGCAAGTAAAGCCATTATCAACATAGAACTTTAGGAAGCCTTTTCTCAGCAGATCTTGGAGCGAAATTCCTCAGTAAGCCTCATCAAATTATCTCTTCTCTAGTAGAGTAGCAAGCAGGGAGTTTCCCTCCTACAATAGAGAAGTATTCCCCACCATAGTTTGTTGATGTTCTCCCCAAGCAGGGAGTTTCTCTCCTACAATAGAGAAGTATTCCCCACCATATTTTTCTTATATCCAATTGTATATGTGAATTCTTCATTCCCTAGCAGTGGTGAAGATAACAAGAAGTTAGATGGTTTTCCTTCTTACACAACATTGTTTGCAGTTTCCCCCGGTGAAGTTGCCAAATAAAGTCCAATCCTTATTGGCATCTCTTCCCCAGACGGATGACTGTGTATCTGAAGGATTCCCCAATAGATTTCTTCCTCATCAGGATACCAACACATTTGTTTCCCCAGCCAAGTCAGAAGGGTATCACTTCCTCGACGACGTTCTTATGAGTGGCGTACCTCCCAATCAAGTTCATGTCCTCAACTATCTCAAAGTCCAATTTATTTTTGGCAATGTCGGTAGTTCAGAGCCAGTGTATCATTAACAATATCCCCTACATAGTTTCTCTTCTCCACGTGGATCTATTACATCAATGTAGTGATTATTTCTTCCCCAGTAAAGTGGTTGGGTAGACGTGCCATCTCCTCATCAGGAGATCTCTCTGCATTTGCATTTAGTAATCATCATTGCATTTGCATCCTCAAAAAATGTGTAGCATTTCCATCGTTATGGAGCATTACGCCATGGGAAAATCCAAACATATGCATACGAAGCATAAGCTAGTTTTGGTACCTTGCACAAAAGCCTGAAACATCGCATATTCAATCAGACTAAAATATCCCCACAGAGAATGCCAAGTTCATTTTTCAACACTATTAATCTTACAAGTCAATGCTTGTTATCTCCAGCCGAGTTATCATCCAAGTTATGATAGTTTCCTTTCAAGTTTTATCTCCCATGTGGGATAAATACTTTTTGATTTTGTGCAAGTCCGGTTTCGTATCTTTGAGTTATCATCCAAGTTATGATAGTCTCCTTTCAAGTTTTATCTCCCAAGTGGGATAAATACTTTTTGATTCCTTCCAAGTCTGGTTTCGTATCTTTGATTTATCATCCAAGTTATGATAGTCTCCTTTCAAGTTTTATCTCCCTGGTGAGATAAATACTTTTCGATTCCGTCCAAGTCCGGTTTCATACCTTTGAGTTATCATCCAAGTTATGATAGTCTCTTTTCAAGTTTTATCTCCCAAGTGGGATAAATACTTTTCGATTCCTTCCAAGTCCGGTTTCATATCTTCAAGTTATCATCCAAGTTATGATAGTCTATTTTCAAGTTTTATCTCCCAAGTGGGATAAATGATTTTTCGATTCTGCCAAGTCTGGTTTCGTATCTTTGAGTTATCATCCAAGTTATGATAGTCTCTTTTCAAGTTTTATCTCTCAATTGGGATAAATGCTTTTTCGATTCTGCCAAGTCCGGTTTCATATCTTTGAGTTATCATCCAAGTTATGATAGTATCCTTTCAAGTTTTATCTCCCAAGTGGCATAAATACTTTTCGATTCCGTCCAAGTCCGGTTTCATATCTTTGAGTTATCATCCAAGTTATGATAGTCTCTTTTCAAGTTTTATCTCCCAAGTGGGATAAATGATTTTTCGATTCTGCCAAGTCTGGTTTCGTATCTTTGAGTTATCATCCAAGTATTGATAGTCTCCTTTCAAGTTTTATCTCCTAAGTGGGATAAATACTTTTTGATTCCGTCCAAGTCCGGTTTCGTATATTTGAGTTATCATCTAAGCCATAATAATCTCTTTTCAAGTTTTATCTCCCAATTGGGATAAATACTTTTCGATTCCATCCAAGTCCGGTTTCGTATCTTCGAGTTATCATCATAGTTATGATAGTCTCTTTTCAAGTTTTATCTCCCAAATAGGATAAATACTTTTCGATTTCGTCCAAGTCCGATTTTGTATCTTCGATTTATCATCCAAGCCATGATAGTCTCTTTTCAATTTTTATCTCCCAAGTGGGATAAATGCTTTTTCGATTCTTCCATGTCCGGTTTCGTATCTTTGAGTTATCATTCAAGTTATGATAGTCTCTTTTCAAGCTCACCCACGGTGCGTCTTGTTGGTTTAGTCGTCCAAGATTGACAGTCTTCCCAACGTATTTTTTTCCCACAGAGTTTAAATTTTCCGGTTTATTCGGGTATTCAATCCCTCCATACCTTGAAAGTATGAAAGCAATTGCTATCATCTCTTCTGGTCTACAGTTGATTGAATAGGGGAAATTTGCCCTCTTATTTATCACCGCTTCCGAGTAGCTTATGCTTCGTTTCCGTGTCATCTTGCATATTCGCCCACACATTGCATAATAAAAAAAAGATAATAACAAGAAAAATAAAATAAGTCATGCATCATTGGTTGGCGCACCAGTCATGTGATCGAGGTTTACTCAGTGGCAAAATCAACTATCAAAACTCAAGGTCGAAGCAGGCTCAGATCGCACGATGGAGATGCATTTGGAGGGTTTCCCACAAATAGGAGGAAAATTCATTTTTTTTCTTCCGTTAACCGGTTAACACCAGGGGTTAACCGGTTAACGCCTGCAAATTTTGGGGAAAATTTCAAAATTCAGTTGGTTGTTCTCTCCCCTTTCCATTTTCCAATTTGCTTTGTGTTTCCCTCAAACTCTAGAACATTCCACATTCTTCCCAAGGAATATTCCCAGAATATGCCAAGGAATATTCCCAACAGACCCGTAGCTTAAGATCCAAGGCATGTGCCCTAACCTAAACCTAACTCCAAACCTAATGCCTATATAAGCTTTGTTCATCAAGCAAAAAAGGATTAGCCATTTTTTCACAAAATTCATCATTCTCACAATCTCAATTCTCTCATTTCCTTCCATTTCCCAAACTCACCAAAGCTTCATCATCAAGATTCTTCAAGTTTCGCATTTAAACTCGAAGAATCGGAAGCTTAACCTTCATCATCTTCACCGATTCAGCGGATAATCAAAGAAATTTTTACGGTCGCGGTGTTTATTTCACCGTTCGGAAGCTTTTAGGATTCTCATCAATTGCCTTTATTTTGCACGCTCGCAGATCAAAGCTTGGAACCTCCGATATTTTCTTCGTTCGTGCATTGATCAACATCGCAACAATTCCCAAAGCAAGTCTCCGCTTTGTAGGTTGGTGAATCCGAAATCACTTCTTGCTTTAATTTATTTCTCTTCATCCTGCCGTAAGGCATTCTTCGATTTTCTTGCTTTTATGATGCTTTTTTTGGTTTGGTCATTAGTAGCTAGAATCGTAGAGTGATCGTGGTGTTAATAGATGTTAGAAGGTTATATTTAGTTGGCAATTTCATGCTAGTACGTTAATAGTTGTATTAGGAGCTTTTGGAAATAAGTTGATAGCTAGAAGTGCTTTTTTCCTCACTATTTTTCAATTTTGGTTTAGTGTTAACCGGTTAACACCCAGGGTTAACCGGTTAACACACTATTTTTGCCCCCTGTTTAACTGATTTTTGAATCCTTTAACCGATTAACACCCAGGGTTAACCGGTTAACGCTATGCTGATTTGGATTTTTGTGTTGTTTTCTTGCATGTTTTTGCACCACTCCTTCTTTTATCATCATGGATCTTTAGATTAAGATTTTAGGTAATTTTTAGGAGCCGATTTAGTGCAAGTGTGTGGAGTTTCGATAACTTTCGACGTGCGTTTTGTGATCATTGTATTAGGAGCCGATTTAGTGCAAGTGTGTGGAGTTCCGATTTTTTGGCATAAGTGTTACATATAGGTCCATAATGTATTGTGATCATTGTTTACATGATTTAGCATCCGTTATAGCAGGTCAATAAGTGTTTACACTTCTGTTTTGCATCGCAGTTGAAGTCCATTCATATTTTGGTCAAATTATGTTTATAATGGAAAAGGTGCATATTGTTAAAACCATGTAAATCGTCTAGTTTGCATCCATTGATTGTATGATGGCATGTTGCATTCCATTGTTAGTGATCTATTTCACGTTGTTGCGTAACTTGCATGATCATTGCATTCCATTGTTTTCCTTAAAACTCATGTTTTTTACATTTTTTAAAAAATAATGAAAATTCTCCTTGTTTCCATCGCTGCATTTTGAAATAGGAGCTGTAAAAACATGCTGCATTATTTTGTTTTTGGTCTTTGTACACCTATTTTCATGTTGTTTGGTAGCTGTAATAGGCTGTTGGTATTGTGCATGACATTTAGTAGTTGTTTATGCAATAGGGAGTTGTAGTAGCTGCTGGATTTAGGCGTTGCTTAATTTTTAGGGTCCTTAGACTTAGGGTCGTGTCTAGTTTAAGCCATATATATATTAGGGTGTGTTTGGTACTTGTTTACATCCTTACTTTTACCATTTTAGATTCATCCTACTAACCTTTGTTTTGTAGGGAGGTTGAGGAAAGTTTGTTCACACAACTTCTTCCTTTTATGCTCTTTATACTTTCTAAGTGTGATTGCCTTAGCTTTGTGCTTTGTTTGTATAGGCTTTCCCCCTTTTTAGAAAATACTTAACTTCCTTAGGAAGTAATTTTCTTTCTATTTTCTTCTTCTTTTCCTTTTTCTCATTAGGATTAGAAAACCACACAAACTATAGGGACTCCCATGCAATAAATAACTTAGGGTTATGTCTTAGTTCCCTTAGTTTTTCCCTTTAACAATTTGAGTCTCTCTTTCTTATCTCAAAGATAAACAACAAAACACCTAATAAAGGTCGAGCTTTCTTGTACGCCAGGAGACTTTGTCGTGAGCTACTTATACACGTCCCATTTCGGGGCGAGGTGTAAGGCATCTACCACAATGAACAAGTCTTAGTATGAGAATGTTTCACAAACAACAAACTCAAAACACTTCTTTAAAAGATAGTTAACAAATAACACACATCTTTTCTTGTGAGAGTTCTCTTCTCATCCCATTCACTCATACATGAACTTGCTACAACTTGTCTCTTTGCAAGACGGTAAATGCACTCGTACCAGACAAGCCTGCAACACCTGAGCTTAGGCATAAGCAGTTCAAGTCATAAAAAACTCAAACAGAGTTTCCGCCTTAGTTAGGCGAACTACGTCGACTCTGATCCTCATATTCATGATGAGGTATGTAGGAAACGGGGGCCCATTCGAGCACACTCTTTATTTTCCCTAGATTTTCCCGTACCTTTTCGTTCTCTTTTTCCAGTTCTCTTTCTCATTCCAGTTCCAGTAGCGGTTTTTATTCAGCAGCATCTTATTTCTCACCCTTTGAAACAGACTAACAAGCGTGGATCCCGTCAGGTACGGTGGACGGTCTGGAGTGCTAATACCTTCCCATGTCGTAATTAACTCCCAAACCCAGTTCTTTGGTTTGCATGACCTTGTCCTTTCCTTTTCTCTTCGGTTTGTGCAGCATTACCTTTTCCATCAATTCGGGATAAAAATGTATAGCTGGCGACTCTACCTTTTCCGCGCCACTTTCATGTTTGTACCAGGATGAAAATCCCAGGAGCGACAGGGAGTTACTGTTACTATGAGATGAGCTCAATACCAAGGCTCGAGTGCACCCTAGGTTTTGCAGCATGGACAATCACTTTGGCTTCATGATATCTTGTCATGTGGGTAGTAGTGTGTTCCACACCCAGATTTGCGGCCGTCTTGGAAATGTCTTGATATAGGGGTCTTCCCTACTTCATTACACGACCTCGATAGTTATGTGAAGCTAGGGACCGATCATTGAGAACCTTTGTGGAAACATCCCTCTCTAGTGGTGACAGTGGTAGACCATATTTTGTGGCAAACCCATTCGCACCCGAGGGCCCACTGGGAACTCGTATAGGATGGTCTGGTTCTCTTATAGGAACTTAGTCAAAGCATATGGTCATATGATGATAGTATTGTATCCCACAGGATGAATGTACTATTGTTTCTCAATTTTAGCGCTTGAAGCTAGGGACTTATTAGGGATGCTTGTTTTTCCTGGACTCACACTGAGACCTCCCTGAGTAGTACATAATGCTTAATTGATTCCCTGATTTGATCATGAGCCATTTCTTGGAGATGGTGAATGTATTATTGCTATTCGGCTTTGAGAGTCCGTGATGTTTGACCCGGAGCACACCCGTGAGATTGGGAGTGGTTTACAGGTTTGCAGGAACCCTTAACCTCATCATACCTTTTGTTATCAGTGTGATCTTATGTTCTGATCCGGTTATTACGATCCTGGGGTACTTTATCTTTGGTTCTGGATGGTTATCTGAGGTTATTATTCAGAGGACTGTTGGGTTTCAGATCACTTGGTTCTTGGTTCTGTTGTCCAGTATCCAGAAATTTCTAGAATGATCACATGCTCTACATTGCATTGCATCATGCCATATCATTAACATTTTGTGTTTTCATTTTCTCAGGTCTTCATTTGTGTCTGCACCCGGTTCTAGTATTTGTCAGCTTTATTGCTATCCATATGGAAAAAGATAGAGAGATTCCCAGAAAGAACAATGTGCATTATACTTTTTCGCAACCAGAAGTCAAAAGTCTTCAAAAGCTTAGGGATTTGATGAATGACAAGGTCTTAGAGGATTTCAAGAAAAAGTTTGGACAGATTTTATGCTACATGGACAAACCTATTGTGGATCAGAGAGATGGCTTTCACACTTTGTTAGTGTTCTATGACCATCCGTTATGGTGTTTTGTGTTCCATGATTATGTTTTGGCACCCGCTTTAGAGGAGATTTCTAGCATTTTGAAGGTCCCCATCAGAGACAATCTGCCTTATTATGCTTCAGGGAGAGTTCTTCAGGAGGAAAAGATAGCCAAAGTTTGTCATCTGTCAGTAGCTAGGGTCAAGTTTGGTTTGAATATCAGTAAAGGTAGAGGGCTCTAGTGGGATTTTCTCATTGCAGAAGCTTTGACTTATGCTCAAGAAAGCGAGTGGGTAGATTTGAATGTCTTGTTGGCCTTGTTGGTGTATGGGACTAGCTTGTTTGGCGGAGAGAAAGGGCTTGTAAGTATGGAGGCCATCTCTATTTTTTCTAAGAGGAATCTTGTACCTACTTTGTTGGGAGACTTTTACTATGGTGCCGATTACAGGAATGAAAGGAAAATGGGGGGGGTATGTAAACTGTTGTGCTCCTATGTTCGCTGATTGGTTTTCTAAACAACTGCCAAAGTCGGGGCCTTTCAAAGATCTAAAGGTAGAGTGGAAATATTCTAGGAGGTTGATGGGATTGTCTGCTAATAACATAGTTTGGGGCTGCAATAGGGATGTGTTGGGAAAAGAGATGATTACTAGTTATGGCGATTTTCCTAATGTACTTTTGCTGGGGTAGAAAAGGATTGATCAACTATAATCCTGTGTTAGACAGAAGATAGTTTGGATATCCCATGAAGGACCCTCCATCTGTGGAGGAAGTGGTTGAATCTTTATATCTCCCTACAAAAGGAAATGAAGAGGTAGCTATCCGAGCATCTCAGGCTTGGACATGGAAGATGAAGAAGGGAAAGAAAGAGTTCGGAAGATTGGACCCCAAAATGTATGATCCCTATGCTACTTGGCTGAAGAATCGTCTAGAGGTTATGCTCCTTCTATTCTCAGTAGAGCTGCCTTTATACCCGAAGGAAGTTATACCCCAAACTACATTTGCTTTGGAGGAATATCAAAAACTGGAAGCTCAACTTCAAGCGGTTAGATTTAAGAGCTCAAGGAACAACAAATTATATCATCAGATGGTACACGCCAACAAGATCTTGGAAGGAAAGATGGAGATGACGCAACAAGAAAGAGAAGTCAAAGAGAAAGAATTTGCAGATAAAGAGGCTTACTTCAGGAGAAGGGGTTCTATAGATATTAGAAGGGAAGCTAAGAATAATAAGACTAGAAAGTATTTAAGAGAGGCTAACAAGACTATTACCCTTTGGCAGGACAAGTGGGACAAAGCTCATAAGAAGCATGAGGAAACATAAGAGCACTTGCAATTTCATATTGATTCTCAGAAAGAAGACCTAAAGTTGGCCCATAAGAGGCACCGAGAGAAAACTCAACAGCTAGAGAGAAGCTTGAAGGAATTGGAGGAAGCCCAAGACGAAATAGCAAGTCTCAAGGTTTTGGCTGAAACGAATAAGGCTAAGTCTGAACCGGGACCTAGTGAAGGGATCTCAGACGTTTTCATTCAACAAATCAGAGATTTACACGCATCCTTCAAGCACAGGGATCTGCTAATCAAGAAGATGATTGAAGACCCTACACACCCAGATGTAGCCAGACTGTTCGAAGCTGTTCGAAGTCTCAGCTGGCACCTGAAGGATATTTAGTTTCCTATGCCTTATTTTCTTTATTGTTGTTGTATTTGGATTACCTACAAGCCTGTTGTATGAATCCTTGCTTATTTTCTCTGTTTTTTCTCTTGTAATTTGTAAGACATGTAACCCTTCGGGGAGTACTTTGTTTATTATTGCCTTGTAGGCTATTTTATGTTAATGTAATCTCTTCCAGCTTATTTGTTTCATTGTATGGCTGGTTGTATTTAAGTTCCATGTGGAGGTTTCTTCTCAAGTCGGGGTCCTGAGCCATCTGGATTTATTTATTGAATACCAGAACTGGGGGCATAAAAGGCCTAGAGAATGAAACACAACATTTTCATAGCATTCATATCACCCTTTTATCTATTTTGTAGGTACAGTTCCCAAATTTCTAACTTCTCATCTTTTCAGGCGCTATAGCTGCAAGGAAGATTCACTGATATCCGAGCAAAGAAAACAGGGAAAAAGATATGGACCATATGCAAGAAGATCTGGCTGAGTTGAACAAGAATGGACCAGTTCATGGTTCTCATGATTGACATCAATCAAAATCAGGAACGACTGAGAGAGATGGTTGAAGAGGGAAACCGAGTGGGTGATGGTACATGTGCTTGTGGTAACAATGGTGGTACACAGCCTCAACTTGGCTTTAATGCTAATAATGGTGGTGGTCCGGAACATACTCTCAATGTTCTTATGGATGCTCAAGAGGACCAGTTTACTATGCTAGAAGAGGTGGAAGGTCAAGGTGCTGAAGTGAATCGTTGTTTCGAGGAAATGGCAGAACAGATCCGTTCAATACACTCTCAGAATACTTTGGGTTTTGACATATCTGATTTGGGCCTTGTTCCTATGGTTAGAATCCCTCACAAGTTTAAACCTCCCACTTTTGACAAGTATAATGGGTCTTCCTACCCAAAGACTCATCTTCAAGCCTATGTCGGGAGAATCGCAACTTATACGAATGATGAGAAGTTGTGGATGTATTATTTCCAAGACAACCTTACCAGGGAATGGTACATGAAACTTAGCCGTGCGTCTATGAGAAATTGGAAGGATTTGGCTGAGGAGTTTGTCAAATAGTATCAATAGAATATGGACATGGCTCCAAACTGCACTCAACTATAGAGCATTTCTCAGATGTCAAAGGAAAGTTTTAAAGAGTACACCCAGCATTGGCGCCAGCTTGCTTCTAGGGTCTAACCCCATTATTGGATCACAAGATGGCTGACATGTTCATAGGAATGCTTCGAGGTGTCTTTATTGATCGGTTGGCCTCCTGTTCTGCTACCAAGTTCACAGACTTGGTGATTGTTGGGGAGAGGGTGGAAAATTTGTTAAAATTGGGAAAGATTCAGGATGTGGGTGCAAGTAGCTCGTCTGGAGCTAGAAAGCCATTTGCAGGTCCCCAAAGGAGAAGAGAGGGGGAGACAAACGATGTGTACGAAAGAGGTAGAGGTCGTGGTCGTCCAAATCATTATGCTCAGGTATCAGATGTTACCATACCAACAGAGCCAGCTCCTCAACATCAACAATGTACTCGACACAATAATCAGCAAAGACCTTTCCAACAACGCCAACCCAGGCATTCTGACCATGTGGTTGAAGCAATTCCCATGACTTACACTACTTTACTACAAAGGTTGTTGGAACTGAATATGGTACAACTCAGAACATTGGCGCCACCAATTGCCAACCCTCCTCCCATATATGATGTTAACGCTCGCTGCACGTTTCACTCAGGTGCACCGGAGCATTCAACAGAAAAATGTAGAGCTCTACAGATGAAAGTGCAAGATCTAATTGATTCTAAAGCTATCAACTTCTCACCACCTCCTAATGTTACTAACAACCCGATGCCGAATCACACTAGTAGTGCAAGGGTAAATGCATTAGAAGATGGAAAAGAACTGAATTTGGTAACATACGTGAATGAAGTCCAGACGCCGTTGAAGATTGTGAAGAATCATTTACTGAAGGGACAGGTGTTCCCGGGCTGTGATGATGAATGCGAAGACTGCTCAAGTTGTGTAAATGGTTGTAATAGATTGAAGGAAGGTATTCAGAGTTTGATTGACAAAGACTTCTTACAATTTGACAGGGTAAATGATAAAAGCAATGTTGTTTCTATAGTCACCATTTATTTCACTCCAGCCGACATTCCGGTGCCACCCAGACCAGAACCTTTCACTATTTATATCCCTCAAGAGGTGAGTCCGGTAACGATCATCATACCTGGACCTATTCCTTATGAGACTGAGAAAGTTGTTCTGTGGCACTATGGTGCAGATGTATATGTACAAGGACATAAGGTTGAGGAGAAATCACAGATGGAGGTGGGTTCTAGTATTGACAATGTAGGAGGTCTTGGTGGTTTCACCAGAAGTGGGCGGCTTTTTGCTCCCCAGACATTGAGAACTAACACTGAGGCAGAAGCTGCAGTCCATGAAAAGGGAAAGCAGGTGGCGACCGGGGACATAGTGACTCCCGCTATAGTGCAGAGAATTTTTTAGAAGGAAGTGGAAGAGTTCATGCGTATTATCAAGAAAAATGACTACAAGGTCGTAGAGCAGTTAAACCAGACGCCTTCAAAGATCTCAATTTTATCACTGCTGATGTTTTCCCAAGCACATAGGGAGGCGCTTCTGAAAGTGCTAAAAATGGCATATGTACCTCAAGATATTATTGTCAACCATTTGGAGGTTGTGGTTGCTAATGTGAACGCCAGTCATGGGCTGGGATTCGATGACAGAGATTTGACATCAGAAGGACGGAACCACAACAAAGACTTGCATATCACAAGGAATGCAAGGGGGCATACTATCGCATGTCTTGGTGGACACCGGATCTTCCTTGAATGTGTTTCCTAAGAAGTATCTGATGAAACTTGATGTGGACGAAATTGTATTGCGACCAAGTGACTTAGTGGTGAGAGCATTTGAAGGCTCTAAGAGGTCATTCTTCGGAGAGGTTGAACTTCCCGTAAAGATTGGGTCCCAGGTCTTCAAAAGTACTTTTTATGTCATGGACATACAGCTTGCTTACAACTGTCTTCTCGGTAGGCCTTGGATTCACACAGTTGGCACTGTGACATCCACGCTGCATCAGAAACTGAAGTATGTCGTCGATGGACAAGTTGTTACCGTATGTGGGGAGGAAGACATATTTGTAAGTCACTTGTCAACCTTCAAATATGTTGACATGGACGGGAAGATAAATGATACCTTGTGTCAGGTGTTTGAGACTGTCAATATTCATGAAGCTTCTGCTAGCCCAAAGAGCAAGAGCATCGAACAAGTTGGTACTTCTATAACTTCATACAGACAAGCTTTGAAAATGGTACAAGCTGGAAATGCCCAAGGCTGGGGAAAAGTTGTTGAAGTTGACAGGAAGGAAGATAAGTTTGGAATAGGTTATTCACCAGGCCATCCAGCGGTTTTGAATAGCAAAGGATCGATAAGCTTCCCAAGTGGGGGTGTGATTGATCTGAATCAAATATGTGCTGCTACCGAAGAAGTCGTCGATAGCAACTGTGACCTGGATAACTGGGTACGCACGTGTGTCTCGGGTGAAGAGTTAAAGAACTGGTTCGTGAAAAGACATCGTCCAAATTACTTCCCAGCCATAGTAATTTTACTTCCCAGTCAAGTTACTTCCAAGTTCTTTCTTTTAAAACTTTTTCACAAAAAAACAATAAAATGGCAATGTTTTTATTTTGTTTTTCTTTTCATAAAACTGAACTCTGAAATAAGCACATCACTTGTGAAGAATTAATCACCCGGATTCCTTTGATAACAATTTTGCTATGACTGAGTATGATTTCGATATTCCTATCTACCAAGCTGATGAAGGGGTTGAAGAAGACTATGAACTCCCTGAAGAATTAGCCAGGTTATTGAGACAAGAGGAAATGGTTATTCAGCCTCATAAGGAGGATATTGAAGTTATCAACCTTGGGTCCGAGGACATGAAAAAAGAGATCAAGATTGGGGCTGGGCTGCATGCCAGTGTTAAACAAGAGTTGATTGGTATGCTGCGAGAATATGTGGACATCTTTGCTTGGTCATATCAAGATATGTCAGGTTTGGATATAGACATTGTGACGCATAGGCTACCATTGAGAGATGATTGATCTCTAGTCAAGCAGAAGCTTCGAAAAACTCGTCTTGACATGGCAATGAAAATCAAAGAGGAAGTTCAGAAGCAGTGGGACGCCGATTTCCTTGCCGTAACTAATTGCCCACCTTGGGTAGCTAACATTGTACCAGTGCCTGAGAAGGACAACAAGGTCCGGATGTGCGTTGACTATCGAGACTTAAACAGAGCAAGCCCAAAAGATGATTTCCCATTACCTCACATCGATGTATTGGTTGACAACACGACTCATTTTTCAGTATTTTCTTTCATGGATGGCTTCTTCGGGTATAACCAGATAAAAATGGTGCCGGAAGACATGGAGAAAACAATGTTCATTACCCCTTGGGGTACTTTCTGCTAGAAAGTGATGCCCTTTGGACTGAAGAATGTTGGGGAAATGTACCAATGGGCTATGGTGACATTATTCCACGACATGATTCACAATGATATAGAGTGCTACGTGAATGACATGGTTGCCAAGTCCCGAACTTAAGAAGAGCATCTGGTTAACCTCAAAAAATTGTTTGAGAGACTGAGGGAGTTTCATCTGAGGTTAAATCCGAACAAGTGCACTTTTGGAATGCGTTCCGGGAAATTGTTGGGTTTCCTAGTGAGTCAAAAAGGGATAGAGGTAGATCCTACTAAAGTTAAAGCTATACAAGAGATGCCTGCATCGCGAATAGAAAAAGAAATACATGGCTTTTTGGGTAGATTGAACTACATTGCACGGTTCATATCTCACCTCACAGCCACATGTGAACTAATTTTCAAGCTTCTAAGAAAAGAACAGGCGATCAGGTGGAATGACGATTGCCAGGGGGCTTTCGAGAAAATTAAAGAATATTTGCAGGAACCTCCTAGCTTAATGCCTCCAGTTCCAGGGAGGCCGCTCATCATGTACTTAACAATGCTTGAAGGATCTATGGGGTGTGTTCTCGGCCAACATGACGAGTCTGGTTGAAAATAGCATGCAATATACTACCTTAGAAAAAAGTTTACCATCTGTGAGACAAGATACTCACTGCTCGAGAAAACTTGTTGCGCTTTGGCATGAGCTGCTCGCCGACTAAGACAGTATATGCTGACCCACACAACCTTACTCATTTCAAAGGTGGATCCTATCAAGTATATCTTTGAGAAACCAGCATTGACCGGAAGGGTTACACATTGGAAGATGGTATTGACCGAGTACGACATTCAATACACTTCACATAAAGCCATCAAAGGAAGTGTTTTATCAGACTATCTTGCACAACAACCTCTTGAGGATTATCAACCCATGCGTTTTGATTTCCCTGATGAGGACATTATGTACCTCAAAGCTAAAGACTACGAGGAACTACTCCCGGAGGAGGGGCCGGACCCTGAATCCAAATGGAGTATGATGTTTGATGAGGCTGTCAACATGAATGGGCGCGGAGTTGGTGATGTACTTATTACTCCTGAAGGTGTTCGTATTCCCTTTGCCACTAGAATAACTTTTGGTTGCACCAACAATGAAGCGGAATACGAAGCTTGTATCATGGGAATAGATGAGGCTATTAATCTCATGATTAAGACCCTCGATATATTCGGAGATTCAGCTCTCGTAATTAACTAGATTACCGGTGAGTGGTTTACACAACAACCTCACTTAATTCCACATCGGTATTATGCGAGAAGACTGTTGACGTTCTTCACAACAGTAAAGCTCCAGTATGTACCACGACCCAAGAATCAGTTTGTCGATGCATTGGCTACACTCTCTTCGGCTATCAAAGTATTATGTTGGAATTATGTCCCCAAGATTGACATATTAAGGATCGATATATCAACGTATGTGTTTGCTGCCGAGCAGTATCTGATGATAAACCATGTTATCATGATATTAAATGGTTCCTGAAGGACAAAGAATACCCATCTGGGGCATCTTCCAACGAGAAGAAGAATTTGAGGCGACTTGCTGCAAGTTTCTTCTTAAATGCAGACGGTGTGTTGTATAAGAGAAACTTTGAAATGGTCTTGCTCAGATGCATGGATAGCCACAAAGAAGACATGTTGATGCAGGAAGTCCACGAGGGATCATTTGGTACCCATGTCGGAGGACATGCAATGGCCAACAAATTATTGAGATCGGGGTATTACCGGTTAACAATGGATGTAGATTGTTGCGCATACGCCCGAAAATGTCACAAATGCCAGATTTACACAGACAAAATGCATGTACCTCCAAGCCTGCTGAACATCATGTCATCTCTTTGGCCCTTTTCTATGTGGGGCATTGACATGATCGGGAAGATCGAGCCTACTGCTTCAAACGTCCATTGTTTCATACTGGTTGCAATTGATTACTTCACCAAATGGGTCGAAGTAGCATCTTATGCCAACATCACCAAGCAAGTGGTGGCCAAATTTATGAAAAGTGACATTATTTGCAGATAATGAGTGCCCGAAAGAATCATTACTGACAATGGTTCTAATATGAACAACAAGATAATGGATGAGTTGTGTCGGAACTTCAATATACAACATCACAATTCTTCTCCTTACCGGACAAAGATGAATGGCGCGGTCGAGGCAGCTAACAAGAACATCAAGAAGATTGTGAAGAAAATGGTTGTCACCTATAAAGATTAGACATGAGATGTTACCATTTTCCTTGCATAGGTACCGAACGCCAATCAGGATGTCTATTGGGGAAACACCATTCTCACTTGTGTATGGTATGGAAGTTGTCCTACTTGTTGAAGTTGAGATCCCTTCCTTGAGGGTAATGATGGACGTTAAGCTTGATGAGGCTGAATGGGTACATTCCTGATACAATCAGTTGTGTCTG
Organism: Lathyrus aphaca; assembly: GCA_963966055.1. Taxonomy (NCBI): domain Eukaryota; kingdom Viridiplantae; phylum Streptophyta; class Magnoliopsida; order Fabales; family Fabaceae; genus Lathyrus; species Lathyrus aphaca. The sequence goes on along the minus strand of OZ014525.1, from coordinate 434,330,076 downwards.
ATCGATGAGAATAGGCTTGCAGCTATTTGTCACAGTCAGCTATACCAGAGGAGAATGAAGAAGGCATTTGATCAGAGAATACATCCTCGGGAGTAATAAGTTAGTGAACTTGTACTCAAGAGAAACCTTCCTCCAGGTTCAGATTACAGGGGCAAGTGGACTCCAAACTATGAAGGTCCCCTGTCAATTTAGATGCAGTTAAAAAATACTTCGCATAAAGAGACCTGCTGGACAAAAACAGAATAAGAGTCCAGGCAAAAAAAGGGCATCCCAGCGAACCAAAAACAGAATAAAAAGCTCAGAAAAAATTTAGGGATATAAATAAAAAATATACACCCGGTGAGTTAAAAATCTACATTGGACAACTCAGGCAAAAAAGGGTATCCCGGTGGATTGAAAACCTGAAAGGGCGGTCCATGCAAAAGAGGGAATAAGCTAATGATTGTGATTTGAGTTATCTGTACTACATCGTCGTCTCATTCAATCTAACAATCTATAAGGGATAGAAAGCAAGATCATAAATGGAGAAATCTTGAAGACATAACGGTCATAGAATATTTGAAACTCAGTGGAATGTCGTTCACATTGCCATTCGGATAGTTTCTTTTCTCAATTTATAGGGATCACTTCTTTCCAGGTGGTTGCTTCCTGATGTATCTTTTCCTACTAACAAGCTTATCAATAAAAGAATATTCAGTTAAAAAGCTTTATCCTTGTTTTATTTTTACATGTTTTGTTTGCAAAAATGTCCTGAATTTTTGATAAAAGAACACTGCATCTAAACGAGGTGACTTTATGAATAACATGCGAAAAGGGGAAAGCATTTAAAATCACTTTGAATGTTAAGTAACACCGAATTGTTGACTCTTACCACATAATTCCCCGAGGCATACTGTAACACCTCAAAATTTTCCCTCCTATTTATTACCTTGATTGGCTTACGCTTCATATTCATTTGCATTTCTCATTAGGTCATAACTTCGCATTTATCATTTGCATGGAGCTTCTGAGAAATGGGATCAAACATTCTCATGTAATTTGAATTTTCTATTCAGAGGTGATTCCTCTGGATATTACGCTCAAGAGGTGGCAAAGTTTGAATTCATATCAGTATCCTAGGTTGTACTGGTGATTCAAGAAGTAGGATTCAGAGTGTTGGCTTTTAGATCTACTATGTCATCACAGTTCGTAAGAATTGATTTTGGTTCAGGAATTGGGTTTACAATAAAGGAGGGAAGTGCAGGATCATGGTTTATTTGGAAGGAATCAAATGTCACCATCATTCACCATTCAAATTCGTTCAAAAAAATATCATAAGCCCATTTGGATATCCAATTCAAATCCAAGTCTTTACCATTATCTGTGTTCATTTTCAAATCTGTTTTCATCCCCCATTTAACCATTTTTTCTACACATGTTTAGGCCCATGCCCAGATAACCAAATGGCCATTTTTTTGGTTAAATCCATTAAACCATGTCAATACCCAATTAAACTTTTCTTATAAAACTAATCCCATTTTTTATTCAGTTTTTAGATCATATTCAGTTCTATAAGTCTTTGTTCTTAGTCTATTCATAAAAGAAGGGTGGCCCATGTTATTGAAAAAATGCTAAGGCCCTTTTATAATTATTCGTTTTTTTCTCAAGCTTTAGAATCACACCATTCTTGTAATGTTGGTGTTACAAGTCCAATATTTTTCACTTCAAGTACATTGGCTGAAACCATCCAAATACCATTCATTAATCATCACTAGTTGTATAACATTCATGAAATTGATAGAAAAAACATACAATAGCTTTTAACGCAAAGTTAGGGTGCTGCAACTTTTGTTATTAAAAGTTAATGTGATCATTTGTTTAGCCTTGCTACTATACTTATTCAAGAACTGTTTCAAACATTATGCTCATTATGACCAAATGGCCTTAATCCATTCTTATCTGAGTCAAAGAAAGCTCATAATAGACTTTACAAAGCAACCAAGAAAAAAAGAGAGGAGAAGAAGTCCATAATATAAAAAAATAGAAATTACAGAAGGGGGAAAAATGCGGAAAATACGGTGACAAGAAGTACATAACAGAAATATCAAGAAAGGAAAACTCCAATTAATAGTGAATTCACAAAGGAAAATTAAATAGAGAAGAAGATATCTATACAAAATTTTCAGTTACAAACCATAACCAATTTCCAACTAACTATATAACAGAATTCCTAACCGATTTCTGAGAATGGAAAAAACTACCCTTAATCTTCATCATCTATAAATCCGAAATTCTACTGTATCTTCAGGGGAATTTTGATCTTTCTTCCACCACTTCTTCATTTTTTTCGGAACCTCTTCATTGATCCCTTCATCACCATTCCTCTATCTCCTTCATTCTTCATAATTCATCCTGCATTTTATTTTCATCCACAACTTCAATTTCTTTCATCTTTCTGAGTCATTCATCATCTTCTTTATTCACCATCTTCGCTCTTCGCCGTTGAGTTCCTCTGATCTTCAACTGAGTTCATCTTCATCAGTTCACAAGAACACAGCCGCACCATTGTAACAATATTTGTGGCCTGCAAATTCATAAACACCAGTCCACATCAGATTCAATGACACAAGAATTCTACAATAATCATAATCGCCAACACAAGAATAACTCTGAAGATTCACAACAGCAGTTTCAAATCGGAGAAGAGAGAGATTTGCATACCTGAACTAAACTTCAACAATCCAAACATCTTCATCAATCCTCTTCCAGCCTTCATCAATCCTCTTCAAGCCTCATCATAATCAACCTGCGGACAAAAAAGGGAAGCGAAAAACCACATCAACACAAAAACGAGTCAACAAGAATGCAACGATACGCACACGAAGAAATAGAAGAAAGCAAGACACGATGCTGTGAGTTGGAATCGAAGGAAATAATCGACGAAAACGATTCAAGAAACTCTCTGTTTTTTTTACAAATCGATCGAGACATCAATACTGAGTTCGGAAAGAGACGAAGGGAAACAACGAGAAATTCAAGCGTATACGTACCGAAAAGTGTTAATCTTCGAACGTTTCCACCTCACGTTGCAGGTATTCTTCGAACCTTGATTGTGCCATTTTCTTTGCTCGTTTATAGAATAGGAGAGAGCATCTGAGATTTGAGGTTGAGAGTCACACGGAGTTTCGATCTGACTTGTTTGAGTAGTTGCTTGAGAAATCAAATGGTGGATTCGGAGATATGATGAAAGAATGACTAGAGTTTGTGTTGAGGTTGTGTAGTTTGAAGGAGAGGAGGACAATGCCGGCGGAGGCGGCAGAGGAATTAGGGTTAGGTTAGGGATGAATGAGAGAATGAGGACGTGTTTTGGTTCATCTGTTCGTATTATTTGATTTCTAGTTTATTTTGTTTTTGTGATAAAATAAATGTCATTAAGAAAGAATTAAATAATTGAGAGGAACAAGGAGATAAGATAAGATAAGATCAAGAGATTCTTTTTGTTTTCGGTCCATACCGGCAGTGACACTTGTCACCGTCTGGTAGGACCCCTCAGTCTTGCTTCTCCGCGCGCAGGTACACAGTAGTGCTATACACTATCGATTCCTGATTGTCCGTTGGTATGACCTTGGTTTTTCTTTGATCAAGCGGTCCAGGTGCAGTTAATAAGGGTTGACTGAGGGTCCACCATATTCCCTCAAGTGTCCTTGCATTTGGGCCTCACATTCCTTACTATCCGCACCCCCTTTTTAGCCCATGTTGTTCATTTTAACTAAAAAATTCTATATTTGCACCCCTTCTCTTTTCTTTATTTTCTTTTTTATTTCTGTTTTGTGTAGTTTTCAATTTTAATCCATAAAAAATACAAAAAACACATAATAAAATTCCATAAATATTACAGTAGGATCTTAATTCATTTTAGAAATTTTCTACATTTATACTTTCTGAATTTTGGTATTTTTCAATTTAATTTCGATTTTCCATTTAATTAGTGTTATATTGAATTCTTTCACGAACACTTTATTTTGTACATTTTATTTCTCCCACATCCTGTAAGATTTTTGTCCCATTCGTTTTGCTATGATTAGAGGACTAATAATAGAACTTGGAATAATTTTTGGTATATTTTTAGGCCATTTTATCCACTATTTTGGTAGTGTTGTTTGTGTAAAATTGTGATTAGATCTTAGGTAGATTTAAGTGACCATTTGACATAGTTAGGTTAGGAATTTTTAGGATATTTTTTAACACAACATTAGGTTCTGGATAATAACCTTAGGGATTTAATTTCATATTTTTTCCAGGAATTTTACTATTTTTCTAGTGCATTGATTTTAGTCAATCTTTCCATTGTAAATCCATCTAGTTTAGCTTAGGATTTTATGGTGCATTAGGACATAGATTAATTAGGATTGATCTTAGAATATTATAAGGCCTAAGTGTGGTTTAGCTACTGATTTTAGATTGTTGATATCATGCAAGATCCTTTAGTTTTAGGATTTAGGTTTAGAAACCGTTCAAGTGTGTTTACATGAAGCGATTAGCCTTTATATTTGTTTTATGTGCTTTATGTGCATTTTAGAAATTCTTGCAACTTTACACCTTTATTCACTTGTCCATATTTTTGCATCCTCATCTTCATTTCATTTACTAACACTCTCTTTGTGGTGCAAGGTATTACGCGAGGATTCGCTTACAGATTTGGATTATTCTCTTTTCATTTTGCTTTGATATTCTTTATGGTTTATACTTTGTGATGTAATAGTTAGAACATTATATGTAATACCTATAATTAGGATAGAAAAAGATAAAATGAAGCGTTAGATGACCAATTCTCAAAAATAAAGAAAAGGAGTTATTCAATCCAAAATCAAAGAATTTCAAATAAATAAATAAATAAAGTTTCATGTGACTTTAAGATTCCTCGATTATCATCGTTCCACTCTAATACACCCAAAAGAAAGTCTTGTATGTTGCACACCATAAGTCGTGTGTCTCAACACCATGCAACTGACCCACCTGATCCATCGTTTCATCCCATTTACGATTTACGCCCGTTCTCACCCACCATGACGTAGGAGGACCATTTTATTCATTATTACTTTTTGTACTCGCATTTCTAGTCTAATATCCGCTTAGGTATCTTAGATCTTTCAAGATTCACTAACCATAGGTCACCATTAAAACTCAATTAACTTAAGGCAAAGTCTAGTTTCCCTTAGAGTTTTTCCTTTCTCAATTTGAGTCTCACTTCTCACCTATACAGAAAAATCAAAAACATTTAAAAGGAAAGTAGGTACAATACGCCACGGGCCTTAAGCCATATGGGAAATGATTAGTGGATGTCTCTTCCACTCTTCTAGAATGCTATACAAACGTTCCATTGAGGGCGATCTTGGAAAGTATTCGCTCATGTATCATAGTCTTTAGTGTTGCACCCACGATAAACACAAAATTAAAAAACTTCTTCTAAAAAAACAATAAACCAACAAGACAACGCGTCTTCTCTTCTCACCTTCCATTGTTTGCGGACGAATACAACTTGCCTCGACAGTTCAAACAGTGATACGGTAAACACCCTCGAGTCAGAGCCGGTAACACCTGAGCTAGAGCTATGGTAACGTCATCCTAAAAAACACAAGCAAATCTACGCCTTAGTTAGACGAACTATGGCGACTCTGATCCTCATTTTCCCAATGAGGTACGTAGGTAGTGGGGTAGGGCCCATTCGAGCACATTCTTTATTTTCCCTACATTTTCCCTTTCTTTCCATTTTCTTTTCCGGATCCTTTTTTTCATTTCACTTCCATTCCAGTTAGAAATTCTTTCATCCAAACAACATCTTATTTCTCACCCTTTGAAACAGACTTACAAGTGTGGATCCCGTCGGGTACGGCGGATGAATTGGGGTGCAAATACCTTCCCAATTTGTAACCGACTTCCGGACCCAGATCTTTGGTTCATAAAGCCTCGTCCTTTTCCTTCTTCCTTAGGTTTGTGCAGCATTACCTTTCCTGTTCCTTCAGGATAAAAATGCATGGCTGGCGACTCTACCTTTTCCGCTCCACTTTCGCGTTTATACTAGGAAGAAAATCCCGGGAGCGACACATACGTATACAAACCTTTGTTATTGTAGGTTTTGCAGGAATGAAGAGAAAGGTGTCACCGGGTGACATTCCCCAAGCAAGAGTCTTATCCGCAAGAAGAGATAACTTACAACTCTTATTTCCAGTAGAGGGTGATCCCTAACATCCCCATTAGAGTTTAGGAAGGAACCTTCCCCAGCTGAGTCAGATCAGGATGGTAGATCCCCATTAGAACTTCAAGATCAGTTGAATAGTTCTCATCCCCGAGCGGAGTTATCACATTAATTTTTTCCCAGCAGGCAGCTGAAAGCTTTGTTTCCCCACAAAGTTAGAATTATCCGAATTCTCTCCTCAATAAGAGTTTGACTTAGTGTCTCCCCAACCAAGTCTGAATATGGTCATTCCCCACAGAGTTTCATGATCTGGATTCACTCATCATTGAAATATTCCCTAAAGAGGTCTCCAATTTATTTTTGGCTAGTGTAACAAGTGAATGCAGACAATTGCTCACATTTCTCAGCTAGAGTCAAGTATTGTCAGAATATCTTGATATCGTTCATCAGCGGGATGTTAGTTAGAACGTTCTCATTTCCCAGCGGAGTTGCAAATGGTATTCTCCCACTGCAGAAGCAATTTCCCAGAGGACTTTAACTTCTCAACTTTTCAAGGACCATACCCCTATGGCAGGCCAGTAGTCTCCTAATTCATCATCAAAGACAAATTTCTGAGTCATAAATCCTATGATTTTATGCTCTCATCTTCCTGGTTATGGTTCCTACAATACCATACCCTGATTACTTTATGTGTTGGTTTGTAAATCCTATGGTATTACAACACCGTTTTCAAGGCCCACGTCTTCATATCAGGCCAGTAGTCTCCTGGCTCATTATAAAACACAACATTGTGAAGGCCCACATCCCCGTGGCAGACCAATTAGTCCTGGTTCATATAAAAGACTCCTCCAAGTCCCACATCCCCGTGGCAGACCAGTTAGTCCCGGTTCATATCAAAAGACTTTTTCAAGGCCCACATCTCCGTGGCAAGCCAGTGGTCCTCTAGTTTATTATAAAGGACTGTAACTAGTTTCAATGAATTATACCTTGAAAGGCATATATATTTGATAGATAGATTGCACTTTTTAAGAAGAGGATTTCACAATGCATCATGATCAGCACTCGTTTGCTTTACAAACTTCGTTACTAAGGCCCACGTCCGTGGCAGGCCAGTAGTCATCTAGTTCATTATAAAATACAGTTTTCTGAGTCGTAAATTCTATGATATTACAGTCTCATGGTTGGTTTGTAGATCCTATGATACTGCAATACCGTTTCAAGGCCCACATCCGTGGCAGGCCAGTAGTCATCTGGTTCATTATAAAAGACACTTGTTCGAGTCGTAAATCCTATGATGTTGCAAGCTCATGTCCAGGATTATGGATACTTTGATACCATCCCCTGGTGTTTTTCAGTTGGTTGTCTACACATTTGCAAGGCCCAGGTCTATGGTAGGCCAGTAGTCTTCTGGTTCATTATAAAAGACATTTCTTCATTGTTACGGGTTACTTTCCACGGCACCAAGGTTTTCAGATAGTGTTTTCTTTAGTCAGGTTTATATCCCTTTTCTTCTTCTGCAGAGTGCAAATTTTCTGGTTCTTTTGGTATTCAATCACAGTTCATCTTGAACGACTGACAATCGATGCTCTCATCCTTTTCAGATTAACAATTGGTTGAATAGGGGCAACTGTAACACCCTAAAATTTTCCCTCTCCTTTTCATATCATATAACATAGTATATAATATACATATCCTAGCATCTTTGCATAGAAAGATGAGGCATAACATCCATAATTAGAAGCATGGGACATGTGATCAATCATCCATCAAGCTATGATTCTTCAAAGTCAAGATAAGGGCCAAGTGGTCTTGCAAGAAGCCTACAAAGGATCCTCTATCTTATACAAGTTCAAACTTATCCTCAAAGCCATAGAAAGAGGTTTGGTTCATCAAGAATCCATCAGTGCATCATCCTCCTACACAGGGAAACCCTAATTAGGGTTTTGGCCCAAAGCAAGATATTCTCATAGCTTTGACCAATTCTTGTGGTCAAATGCTTTCATATGGTATACAAGGCCTAAGGATAAAGTTTGGTTCATAAATTCATCAAGGAAGTCAGGCATTGGTTCAGTTACTTGCATTTGAAGAAAGAGGTCAACTATGCAGAAGAAAAGCCAACCATGGAACTTTCCATTTTTACCAATTTTTGCCCTAATTTCAAACCATTCTTTCATGATCAAGAAAGCTTCAAATGAATTTTCCTTAAACATGAAAGTTGCAGGGCTTGTTCTCCCCTTTCCAAAAAGTACTAGAAATCCCTCAAAGCATTTGTGGATCAAAAGATATTATTGATGGAATTTGGATTATTTTTAGGAATTTTCAAATATTCAATTTTGGTACCATTTGCAAAAAGGTTCAAAATGAATTCTAATGAGTCCTAATGGTTCATTTCTCATCATAATATCAAAATGCAATGCATTAAAGATTTTTCCCAAAGAAACTCTCAAATTCGTGCACTATTCATCTTGAATTCACCATTATGCAAAATTTCACATGCACTCAAAACTCTTGATTCCAAGCATTTCAGGCCATGTGATTGATCCAAGGGTACTTAGTGGAGTGACTGGAGCATAACCATGCACATGGGATATGGGATAGTGGATACACGAGCAAATGGTGGAGTGTGCACAAAGTTTCAAAATTTGCATTTTCATCCAAACTTCTTGCTTCTGAGTCCTCACATCTCTAAAATCCTAATCCATTTTATTAGCACGTGATATAAAAGTTAAACACTAGGTTTTCAGAGCCTCATGCACTCCATATTCACCAATCCAAAGTTTTTGCCATTTTTTCATATTGCTTCGAATTTCTCTTCTCCTCCCCACATTGCTTCATTTATTTGCACAATTATCATCAGTGAGGTGTGAGGATCACAAATCAACCATCATTTCAAGCTTTGGTGCAAGGAATTAGAGGATTCGAATTTGAGGAGCTCACACTTGAATCTCAAGATCTAGCCTATTTCAAGCCTCTATTTGCATTTATTTTTAAAATAGAGCTCAAAGGGAATGGATCTGCACTTTTTCAGAGGTTTTCTTGGTGTTTTTGACAAGCTTCCATCTTAGGTAAGCTACCGAATTCTTTGTCATAGATCTTGATTTAAAGGTGTGCTTTAGGTTTCTCTTGTTGTGCTGATTAACCTAAGTTATTTGGTTTGTGAAATGGACGTGTATTGTGTATGATTTGTTGAGTTTCAGTTTTGTAGATCCATACTTGCTTGCTTCGATTCATGATGTATGTTGGTTGTTTGTTGTTTTTGAACTTGGATTCGTGTTCAATGTAGTGAATAGATTGGATCTGGAGGTTTTGATGCATTTCTGTGTATGTTTTTTCATAAGTTTGAGTTTTCCGATGACCGGAGCTAGGGCTCTGTCACCGGACCATTTGCAGAGGAGGGGATGGCTGGAGGTAAGGGACGAAATCCTAGCCCTTGGTTTGGTTGATCCGACGCGTATAATTTGCCAGCAAATTAACAAGTCACGTGCTACACTGGTGGCCTTTTAATTTCATTAAATGTTTTGTTTGTCAGCTTATGATAATTAGCATGTGTACTTAATCCTGAGCGTTTGATTGTTTGACTTGCCATGTGGACTTTGGTTTCAGTGCGTTGATATGTGCTACTTTAGATAGACAAATAAGAACTATTGGATTATATTACTTTTGTGATTTACCTTTTTGTGTACGTTGAATGCTCATATTTTTTTGCTGATTGACCTACATAATAACCTTTGGATGCGTTGACTCTTTGAATTTGAATTTGGACCATTGATGTGGATTACCTTGACTTTATGTTTGACTGAGTTTTGATGCGTTGGGCTTCTATTGCTTTTCACACCCTCTTTTTTTGGCCCAGTTCCATTGTAAATGTATTTGGGTTACTGATCACAACACTTCCCATTTTATTTCTATTTTATTTTATTTCTTTCATCTCATTTTTAATTTTTAAAAATAGTTTACTTATTATAAAAAATACCAAAAAAATAATGAATGATATTTGACATTTTCCAAAATGAGAACCACTCTTAGAACAAAATCCACAAGAGCGTTGCAACAGAAACATTCAACATCCTTGTATCTTCGTGGTTGTGATCAAATTACAGAAGTATACTTGCTTCTTAAGAACGCTTGTGACTTGTGTTACACATAGTAACTTCACATATGATCTTTGACACACATCTTGATAGTATTTGTTTGATATAATATCTTTAATGAATATGATCTGCACAGTAACAAACATCAGAACATAAAATAATTCTTTAAAAAATACTCAATGTTATCATCAAAATCTAGAGATGACTTTCAGCAACAATTCTTGTTCTTACATAATTATCTACAAAGAAATTTCTAGTACCTCAGAACCGAAAGATGATCCTATAATAACACATGATCGGAGTTTTCAAAATGCGGTGACCATATTCATATTTTTATAGTTTAGCAATTTAGCATCTCATATTCATATTTTTATAGTCATGTTAACAAGTGTCTTAATAACTTTATTTGAAAGAAAAAAACATATATAGAAATTGTATCTTGAAAAAACAATTCAAAAATATTATACTAATTTTTATACAAAATTTTCTTATTTTGATTCTTTAAATAATAATCTCTCGAGTCATGAAAATTGAGATTTTTTTAACATAAAAATTGTGATTTACCACTATTTGGAATAATTTTCCAGAATGTCATGCTTTTTAAAAAGATTTGCCAATTGGATGGACGAATCTGTGATATCCAAAAGAGTTGAGAGATGTTCGTCCAAGGGGTATAAAAACCCATGATTTTACCTTCTTTTTTTTTTAGTTTTACTAATATTTTTAATTAATATATTAAGTAATATAATATTATTAAAATAATTATTTAATAATAAAAAATTATGGAAATCATTTTAAAAATTATTTAATTAATATATTAATTACACAAAATATTTTTATAAATAATTTTATTTATTTTAGTTAGACAAAAAAATACAATAGTAAATTAATTTATTAATTATTGAGAATTTCTTAGATGCATCTTCGGAGGTTTGGGACGAGATTTTGAAATATCTATCTCCGGAATAAGGAAACGTGATTTGATAAAACAATCACCTAACAATCACCTGCATAATCACATACCCATATTTTATTTTCGAGAAAAACCCATTTTTTTAATTTTCGGAAACAATTGATTTTTTTATTTTCGAAAAAAATCGATTTTTTCCTGAAAAAATTGAATATTTTTTGAAAAATCGAATTTTTTTTACAAAAAGTCAAATTTTTTTCTTTTAAAATATTAATTATTTTTCAAAAATCGATTTTTCAGAGATACAATAATAAACTAATTCATTTTTAATAATTAATAAATTAGTTTATTATTGTATTTTTTTCTTGTCTAACTAAAATAAATAAAAATATTTATAAAAATATTTTGCGTAATTAATATATTGATTAAATAATTTTTAAAATGATTTCCATAATTTTTATCATCAAATAATTTTTTAATAATATTAAATTACTTAATATGTTAATTACAAATATTATTAAAACTAAAACAAACAAAAAATAGTAAAATCATGGGTTTGTACACCCCTCGAACTAATCCTCTTAATTTTTTGGAAATCACCTATTCGTCCATCCAATTGGCGAATCTTAAAAAAAAGTATGGTATTCTATGAAATTATTCCAAATAAGGGTATTTTGATATATTATTTTTGTGGCACCATGGTAAAAAAAAATCGACAATTGTTTAGGTTTGAGTCCACAATCCACATATATGTTTGGAAATAAGTCAAGGGGACTAATCGATTGGTAATGATAGAAAAAGACTAATGATTAAAATCCAACTCCTAGGTTATCCATGGAAGAAGAAGTAAGCATGGCCCACAACGATTAAGAAGAAGCAAGCAAACATGACATTGATGATCCTAGTCCTTCACCTATAGAGTCATTAGGACATTGTTGTATTGTCTTTGTGTCTCCTCACCTGAGCCAGTTTGATTTGATTTGATGATACTGTTTTTTTGTTTGTTTAAAATTGTTATTCTTATGGGATTTTGTTATGCAGCAGACACGGAGTTGCACACTTAAGAGTCTCAAAGCACGCTCTGAAACATGCAAAATCAGAAGAATAATGGTGTCGTCATGAAAATGATTTATGAGAAGCAAACTCTGACGCAAACCAAAGTTTGCTTTTACACAGACACAGGAAAAGTAGTAGGATTTAGCCGTTAAAGTAAGAGACATGACGGCTTTTCTCAGCTTTTGTTCCTTAACTTTCCTTGTAATGACGTTAGCCCAACGTTGACTGCTTTTTCTCACGCCTATTTTACGTATGCTACTACTTTTCTTTTATTTTATTCTTACAAAACAGTACTAGTACTAACACCACAATCCAAAAGGGTTTGTTTATAAGAGATGGCAAAAATCTTTTGGTGTGACATGTTTCTAAAAAACATGGATAATTTATGATATAAAATATTCAATCACTATTATAAATAAATATTTTCATTTTAAATTTGTTAAATAATTAATATATTTGATCAATATTCAGATCATAATCATATACAAAATTATTTAATGATTTTTAAAATAAAATATTTGTTTATAATTGTAATTGAAAGATGTATCATTAATAAAGTTTTACTTTCCTGTTTATATTTATATATTTATAAATGGTCACACATCATAATAACAATTTACATATATATGTTTTTGTCAAAAGTATCTAGAAAAATCAAATCTTTTCTTTCTTAATAATGCACTAAATTCCAATCCAACTTGCAACATGGTTAAACCTCTTCTGGAGAGAGATTTTTACTGCAGAAAATACTTCAAATATTCTATTTTTTTTAGTTTAAATATAAAAAAAACTATATTTTCAAATTAATTACGCAAATAATTAACTATGTTTCAGAACAACTTAAAGAGAAGATGTCATTTGAAATTGCACATCTCTTAAAATTTGAACACATACGCCATTTAGAATGCATATATAGGTAGTCATACCAAATGACACAACCCATTAAATGATGAACTCATGCGCCATATGGTATGACGCCACCCTTATATATATATATATATATATATATATATATATATATATATATATATATATATATATATATATATATATATATATATATATATATATATATATATACACGACATGATCAAATATGAACGAAGCTAGAAAGTCAAAGAAATCAGACAATTGATTAACCAGGTAAGACAACATCATATCTCTGAGTCAAGTCCTAGGAGGAACTCAGATATAATATTGACATAGACATTGACTAGTAAGGTCGAGAGACAAGGATGGCCTAGATCGAGCTTAGAACCTTGGCTGAAGAAGGAACTCAGAGGAATTCTAAAGGTCATAACGTCCAGAGGTGGTGACGACTTTATGAGTCTAACGGTTACTAACTGCACATGCACAGTCTATCACGTAGTAATAAAAGATATCGATCCCACAGAGACTTGATAATCAACCTAGTGATGTTGGGTGTTGCTATGTTTAGCTAAGGCGAGCAGTGTTTTTGGTTTTAAAAGATTAAGAATTAATTATATTAAATTAATGATATAAATTATCGGTACGTAATTGATTTCGCCTTCGCGAATTCAATAGAGGGTCAGCTTGTTAAGGTTTATTAAGTTATCTCTCCGTAGAAAATCTCGGTTTAAAAGTCGTCGACTCACACTCTCGTGGTCTTGCCTATTACTATACTCCTAAGTTCAATTGAGCGCTCTCGTTGTATCAATTCAAGTTAGAAATATTTTTTGGAAACCTAAAGGTTCTAATTGGTTTTAAAGCGCTTCCGCTGTGTTTAAAACTAATGCTCGATTTCAGCTATCTGATTATGATCTCACACCCCCGTGGTCTTAATCCTAATCTTTTCTACTCTCTTACTCTCGTAACAAAAGTTAATTAAAATATGAAATCGAAACCAAATTATAACTTAATTTAAGGATTTAGCCTAATTCTATCAAATTCGTTCCGGTTTACACAATTACATACCGATTAACGGTTTAGTTAGACATATTAAATAAAGAAAGGTAGAAGGAGGAGAAATACATGATATAAATAAATGCGGTAATAAATAAATAAATAAGCATTAGAAATCAGAAACCTGGTTGCAATGTTCTTGATCAACCAAACTTTGAAACTTGAAAGGAAAACAATATGTAGTGGATAGAAACAATAAAAATGGTGATAGTTTCCTAATGGTGGAAACTATCACTAAGGTTTGGTAAAGGAAAATAAAAGCGAATGAAATAATAAAAATGAACTTCGACGGAATAAAAATAGCAGCAATTTGACGTCAAAACGAAGCTCCACTTGTTAATGGCAGATAACTCTATTTATAAGCAGTGTGGTAGGGTTTGTTGAGAAATAATAGGCTTGGACTCCGATTGGACTTGAGATTGAGTTGCAAATACTGAGTAGACTAGGGTGAGGAAACTTCTCTGCGTGAACGAAAAAATATCACTTTAATTTGACTTTTGTTTCGTCTGTTACAGATTTTACGTTTCTGCATAATTCAGTTGAGACAGATGTTTGATTTCTGAGACGAGAAACTTTGGCTATGTGACGCTCAACTTGGATTTGAGTTGGTCGTCTGACCTTGAGACGGTCGTTTGATTGGTGAGACGTCGTTTGACAGGTAAAATGCAAAAATGCATTTTCTCTTGTTTTCCTTCTGTTTTGCCATGGTTTCTTGTTCAAAAAGCTTCCTTTTTCATTTTTGCCTCCAAATGACATGTTTGATCAAATGTCTGCAAAACAAACACAACTCACGTGTAATATCATCCAAAACAGATAAATAAACATGCTAAACAATCAGAAATCACATTAAATAATCGATACGAATTCAAGTTATCAAATTCCCTCAGACTTGAATCTTTGCTTGTCTCAAGCAAACAATCAAATATGTCAATAAATGAAATATCTCTACACGCAGACACGAAACATAACACCTATCCATACGTGGTCGTGTGGCTTTATATTAAAAGAACTAGCATTTCTGAGATGAGCCAAGTAGTATAACAGATCATATACTGGCGAAGACGTTTAGCTGCCCAAGCTAAAGCGCAACAAGTTTTCTCGAGCATTATATACCAAATTTCACAATAAGTGAATTTCTTGCTCAGATGATAAATGACATATTCTTTTCTTTTTGTTTTGTCTTGCTGGCCAAGTACACATCCCAAGGAGTCTTCCAAAATGGTGACGTACATGACCAATGGTCTGCCTTCAACTGGAGGAGACAAAATTGGTGGCGTCAACAATTATTCTTTGATATTTTCAAAGGCTTCCTGGCAGTCTTCTGTCCAGTTATGAATTTGATTCTTCCGGACAAGTTTCAATATTGGCACGCATGTCGTGGTCATGAGGAATATAAACCTTGAGATGTAATTGAGACGTCCCATGAATCCTCGTACTTGTTTCTCTGTTTCCAGAGCAGGAACTTCTTTGATAGCCTTGACTTTGTCGGGATCGACTTCGATTCCTTTCTGACAGTTGATGAATCCCAGGAGCTTTCCTGATCGAACACTAAAGGCACACTTGTTAGGATTCAGTCATAGTTGATATTTTCTCAGACGTTGGAACATTTTGTGCAAATGTTCAACGTGTTCCTCTTTGGTCTTCGACTTGGCGATCATGTCTTCGACGTATACTTCAATATATTTATGCATCATGTCATGAAAGAGAGTTGTCATTTCCCTTTGATAGGTAGCACCAGCGTTCTTTATTCCGAACGACATTACTTTGTAACAGAAGGTGCCCTATGGTGTAATATGTTTTCTCCATGTCTTCGGGTGTCATTTTTATCTGGTTGTAGCCTGAAAATCCATGAAGGAAAATACTTTGTACTTTGTTGTGCTGTCTACCAGCATGTCGATGTGCGGTAAAAGGAATTCGTCATTTGGACTTTCTTTGTTGAGATCCCTGCAGTCTACACACATTCTTACTTGTATGTCCTTCTTTGGTACTCGCACAATGTTTTCCAACCATTGAGGATACTCTGAAGTGGCGAGAAATCCTGTGTAGATTTGCTTTTGTACCTCTTCCTTGATTTTTATAGTCATATCTGGATGAGTTCTTCTCAATATCTGCTTGGCTGGAAAGCATTTTTGCTTTATTGGTAGATGATCTTCCACGATGTTGGTATCTGATGCGTGTTTTTCGCAAGTGTACGAACACGTTAGAGTAATATAAAAGATTGTCGAATCCACAGAGACCAAGTGTCAATCTATTGTATCTGTTGTTATGATGTGTATCTAAGGCAATTGAAAATAATGGTTTTAAAGGGTGCGCAATGATAAATAAAATTGTAAATTAAAATTAATTGATAAAGACAGGTTTGAATGCAATTCACATAACCAATTGATAATCCAGTACTTGTTAATAGAACTACTTATGGGAAATGTTTTCTACTTTAAAAAGAACTAATTTAACGGGAACTGTCGCTTTCGCGTATTCAGAACCGAGTTGTACTCTCTAATCAACCCCTCCTATTGTCATGGATAAAAAGGTGCGTATTGCGTTAGAGTAGTAAACCTATTTTTAAGAAATATAGTATCTTAACTAAGTTGAAAAGTATTTTGACCTAGATTTGTTAGCAAAAAGAGGTTCTTATGAACCAGACTCTAAACTTCTTAACGCGTCCGAAAATAATTTTAAAATCTCTTTTCTTTTTAATCTAAAAGCTCCTAATGAACTAGACAAAACGCTTTTGGCTGTTTTTGAAATAGTTAAAAACAATTAAGTTAAATAGGAGTTGGACGACTTTCGATCTTACCCAACGGGATTTTAAAGAACATGAAACTTATATTGAAAGTTAAAATAGCCCTTAAGCATTTCCACAAACAGTTGTACAAATTACCGGTTCAATTATGATCCTTACATTCTAACCTTTGTAAATTTAGGTAGACATGGTAAAGTACAAGTTCATTTTATTATCTTTCATAAAAGTATTTAGTGCGAGTGCAGAAAGTAAATTAAAGTAGTGTGAGTGCGGGAAAGTAAATAAAAGTAGTGTGAGTGCGGGAAATAAAAGAAAGTAGTGCGAGTGCGAGAAATAAATAAAGTAAAGCGATTGCAAGAAATAAATAAAGTAAAGCAAGTGCGAGAAATAAATAAAGTAAAGCGAGTGCGAGAAATAAATAAAGTAAAGCAATGCGGAAAGTAAATAAAATAAAGCGAGTGCGGAAAAATAAAATACGAATTGGAATTAAAATGGCGGTAGGATTAACTTCCTCCCAAAGTGCTCCAAGACTCGATCACACAGACGTATACAGACTCGATCACTCGATTGTAGTAACACCCCGATGTGAAGTGGTTACTACTTTAAAATTGATATATGCCTAAGAGATTCTAGTTTTGGATGATAAAAACGAAATTCTAAAGTCCTATTTATAGGCAAACATTAAATGGGAAAAGACTAGGATGCCCCCTCCACTAAAAAGTGGAGGGAAAAGTTTTGGCCTTGTGGCGCCCGCCATGAGTGTAATATGGTGGAGAAAGTGGGGATCATGGGTGTATGGCAGTTGTGGAGGGTCTTGAGACGTGGCCACGTCATGGCTGACCCCATGGCGCCAGCCACAGTGGGTTCTGTAAGTGCAAAATGCTGAATTTCTTGATTTTTATTCTTTTTAGCTCCTTTTTCGCTCCTTTTCTCGATTGAGGCCCCAATTATATTAAAAACCTGAAAATAAAGAAAAACAAAGTAATAACATAACAAAATAGCAATAAAGACCTAGAATTCATGCGAAATCGGAGTCAAAAATATGGTGAAATTTAGTGTTATCAAATCCTCCCACACTTAGACCTTTGCTTGTCCTCAAGCAAACATTTAAAGCTTAACGAAGAAAACTGGTGTTAACACGTGATTTGGGATAAAAGGGCTTCTAAGTTTAGGTCAGGTTGTAGTGACAGTTACTAACTAAGTGAACCAAGGGTATCATAACGACACGGATATAAACTTCAATCCTATATTAACCAACCCATATCATCCCACAATACCTAGGCCTATCTTTTCATCTCTTTTTGGGTCCCTTTCATTCAGGTGCAATCACATTAAGCCTGTTATCCGTACATGCATCATAGTAGAGTGACCGGTTAGTGATTTTTATCCAAAACACAGGGTTTCTGGCACATAAGCATGTGTAAACCCTTTTTATTTGACCTAAATGTAGTTGTGGGGGATCGGATCGTAATCCGCCATACCAAGTTTAGTGCCAGATACCTCTGAACCAATTAACAATAGGTGACTGCAATTTTTTTCTTTTTGTGGCAAGAATTGTTTTTCTCTTTTTGGTTTAAATGACTTTATGAGGGTCACCTATCCTAGAGTTTGCCTTTTTCTCTTTTTTACTAGCACTAGATCATTCACTTATGTTCATCGCCCCCTACATAGAGCATGTTTAGGCCGGAGCTGACTGCTAGAATAAACTACTTAGGACAATTTTTGAATGATAATAAAGGCCATGGTATGCGGGGTTTAGGAGTGATTCATATATTCATGAAGTCTATGGTGCTAAAACGATACTGATGTTTCAAAAAGTTCACCTAAGTCACCATATCCTAATCCAAACCTGTCTTAAAGCCCAAAAGATATGTGAAACAACATTGTTTTCTTTTGAATTTTTTTTGGTAAGGCTAAGGAAATGGGGAAAATGAGGATGTACTAAAGATACATTATACTGGTGACTCGTCAGACTCATGCATTATCTAAAAAGCTTAAACTAAATAACTAACTGAAAAGGAAAATAACAGAAAGCAAATAAATAACTAAGAAAAGGGAAATAACAGAAAGCAATAAAATCCCCTCCCACACTTAAATCGAATACTGTCCCCAATGTTTCAAAATAAGATAAGGAGAGTAACCTGGAAAACTACTGCGGAGGAGCACTGGTGCCCTCACCGTCCTGCGGAGGTTTCTTGGAACGACGGGATCTGCTGCGGTGCTAGTCTCTCCGGTCTAGTCGTGCCGATAAGGCATCATGGGCACTTCGGACCTCTCGAAGGTTACCTAGGATGGAACCCTGAGTGGCCTCCATAAGCTGGTAGTGTTGTAGGTTGACTTCTCGCTGGCGGGCCTGCTCTGTTGTGATATAGGTAAAGGTAAGGCAAACGTTCCCGTAGGCATGATTTGAAACCAATCGCGATTGTTCCATATAGCGCATGTTGTCCGCCAGTTGTTGTGAAATGGTAGGGAGTAGGCCGTCTCACCTTTCCTCTCTAGCCGTCATATCACGCAACATCTCCTCAGTGATATAGAATCCAGGAGTAGCACCTGCAACAGGGTTAGAGGAAGATGGTGCGGTGTGTGGATGTGAAGGGTGATGGGGGGACACGTGAGGTACGAGAGAATGCTTTCTCCGATCATATTCTTCATCAATGTCATGTCCCTCCCCATCAGGAATATTAGGAGGAAGTGGACCCAAAACAGGTGGAGCATTCAAATCATAGGTCCAGTTCCTTTCGTGACGTATATCAGTACGTCTACAGCAAGGTAAAGCAATAGATGGGATAGCTACACTGTGAACCATCAACTCATAACCACCTCCTCTCCTCGTTCGGCACAATTTCATGTCTTTTAGAAATTTTAAATTAATTGTGCGAGGAGGTAGGGGTTCAAGTGTTGCTATCTCATTGTTCAGGTTAAGGGCCTGAGCAAGAGACGTAACAAGTCCTCCAATAACAATCGGTCCTGTTTTATTAACAGTTAAAGCCATTGTCGCTACCCGGACTTTCCTCCCGGTACAAACGCGGACTGTCGGCGAGAACAGTCGGATAGTGAAGATTGAATAGAGTCGCCAGCTAGGCATTTTTATCCCGAAGGAAAGGTAATGCTGCATAAACCTAGAAAGATATGGATAAGACGGTTGTGAACCAAAGAGACTGGGTAAGGGGGTTGGTTACGACCTGGGAAGGTATTAGCACCCAGATTGCCTGTCATACTCGACGAGATCCACACTTACCTGATTGTGTTTTAAGGGGGGAATTGTACGTGCTAACAGTGTATAAAGGAGATGGATGTACAAAGTGACAGTGCAAAAGAAAGAACAAGAGTTCAAACTGAGGCTAAGAAAAGAAAGCTAGAAAGAGAAGAGGGGGGAGACCTGGGGACTTTTGTTCGATAACCGTTAAGTTATGCCTACGTATCCTCTCGTGCAATGAGGAAGTCAGAACACTGTAGTTTGATTCAAAGAGACTTGGTATTTTGATGTGAACTGCTTGCTTGTATATGCTCAAGTGTATGACTCGTCTGGCTCGAGTGCTGACTGTCTTACATTAGACGGAAGAAGCGAGTTCTCGTTTTCAGAGTGAGTGTGATGAGAAATGAATCCCGGAGGAGACGTCTATTGTTTGTTTTTGTATTTTCAGTTTTTTATTATTTTTTGGTGTTTTGCATAGGATAATGAGCTTAAGCCTTAATCAAGTGTTTGCGAACTCATTATATCATCCCTGATTAGGGATATTGAGTCTACTTAAGTATGAGATGAGAATCTCAACTTAATTACCCTAATGATACTGGATTAAGATCATTAACCTACTTGTGATTATTAAGTGTTTTTGGATTTTTGTTTTGTGTTAAGTAATGAGTTTAATCTCTAATCAGGGATTAGTGAACTCATTACACCATCCTAAGAGAAGGATGATAGATGAGGACACTTAAGATGGGGAAGATACCTTAACTTAATCCATGGTCAGGGATTAAAATCATTATATAACAAACCTTTATTAAAGTGGATTTTGATTAGAGATTAGATTAAGAAGTGAATTTTATGTTTGTAGGACTAAACCTGAGGGGGACTTGTCCATTAAACACTAGGGTTAGTCCCTCTGACCTAGAGGCAGAGATGTAACTCTAATATAAGGCCCAAGTTACAAGCTTAAGTCTTGATAATTATTAGGTGTGTTGATTAGAAGGTGAAAACAACTTAAAGGTTTAACACTAAATATTACAATTATACACTCCATCCTAAGATAAGGATACAGGCATAACCCTAATACAGAGTCTTAAAACTTTAAATGTTTAGCCTTTGTTATTGAGGTGAGAAAGAGAGACTCAAGGAGACTCAAAAGGTGAAAAACTATGGGAGACTATTTACAACCCTAAAGTTATCATGCTTGGATGTTCCTATGATTTTTGAGGCTTAAAGAGAAATCTTCAGATGGCCACCAAGGAAGAAGAAGATGAAGAAGAGAAAGAGAGAGAAAGATAGGTTACTTACTTCCTGAAGAAGTTTAATAACCTAGGAATGAGAGAGAAACAAACACAAGTGAATCAAATTCACTTCAAACACAAATAAATAAGAGGGTGAGAAGATATTGGATGTGGATGTATATCCACATCCTAATCAACTTACCATTTGCACCTGAAAAGTTAGTATGTACATACACAAAGTCCATGATCAAAATCAGAAGCAAATCACATGATAAAAAATTGAAATTACATCTAAACAAATCCCAAACCTACATGAGAGCACCCTCCAAAGGTGGAGGTCTAAAGCTAAACCAAAGTCAAGTTATGGTTTCCCTAAGTTTGGCTAGGGTTTTGGACACTTTGCAAAGAAAAAGTCAAAACAAATTGAAAATGCAATGCAAAAATATGATTTAAATGTCCTAGATACTAGATGCAACATGTAAGAGAATGCAAAAAGAACCAAGTACAAACTCATTTTGATTAGGCAGAAATGAATTTTTGAATTAGGGTTATGAAAAAGGGGATTTTCAAAACCCTAATTCAAGTTTAATTGTTAAAACATGATCAATCCCTAAAATAAATTTGTGAAATGAGTTTGTAAATTGATCTTAATGTTCAAAGAGGTTCTCTGATTTTTTTAGTGATTTTTAAATACCTAAAAGTATTTTTAATTAATTAAAATGAATGAATGAATTAAATAATACAATTAAATGATTTAAAAATAATTTTTTAATGCAAAAAATAAAAATAAAAATGTTTTTGGGTTTTTAAAATTAATTAGAGTGAAATTGTAAAAAATCAGAATTTTTGAAAATGTTTTGCTATTTTAAATAAATAAAAGAAAACAAAATGAAATAAATAAAAAAAAATGGAAGGCTCAGATTGCGTGTAAGCAAGATCAAAGGCTGAGGACTCAAATCAGCTTGACTGAAGGTATGCAGATCTTATGGTCCAGGTTTAAATCCCTAATACGCGCGCAATCCAAAGGCTCACATTTAATCTGAGTTAATTAATTATCATTTATTTTAATTAATTAAAATTAAGGCTAACGAATTATCTGGGCTGTCCATCACTTAAACTAATCAAGATCTAATGGCTTTCATTCAATCTGGAAACCCTAAACCTAATTAACCCTAATTATTTTTAGGTGACCGGAACAGTGCTCCGGTCATCTTCTCCGGCCAACCAAAACCCTATTTTCTTCCCCATGCCATCCCAAGACCTCTAACCTGCCCAGAATCCATCCCTACACTCCAAGGAACTTAAATCAATCATCAAACAACATTTATAACACTTGAATCAAGATAATCGAAGCAAAAATCAAAGCACGGGCAAACTTTCAGAACAACATAAAATGATCATTTCTTGCTCATTTTCAAATCTAAACATATCTAGATGATCAGTGCAACATGTAGATTCATTTTGTAACAAGAAAATGAAGTTCTGAGAAAAATGTTCTTGAGCTATACCTGAGCTGGAGACCTTCAAAGATGAGCTTTCTGAGCCTTTCCTTTGTGCAAACCACCTCCATTGGTCCCCCTTGTGCTAATGGCAAGCTTGAATGTAGTTTAAATTGGCTATTTTGAGAGGTTCAGTTCTGGTGTATCAGAAAATGAGGTTCTTGTGTGTTGTGTTTCAGGCCATTGTAAGGGGTGGGATTTGTTTCTTAGGTGAAGTGTGAGTTGTTGGTGAGAGAATTTTTGAAGTTTGATGGCTGGATTGGGAGAATCGAAGAGAGGAAGTTTTTGGGGATTTTTGTGCAAACTGAGTGTATGGTGGTTCTGAGTTCTTGTGAACCTTTTTTTATGATCCTTAGGCTTTGCATAAACAAATGGAATGAGTCAGAAGAGTTGCTATGCATTGTGCAATTGGTATGGTTCAATTGGCCAAAAAGTCAAAAGTTGTGTACTTGAGGTATGGGCCATGGCAGAACTGATTTGAGGGCTTGAACTACTTCAGCTGGCTTCAAGGAGAACCCTAGGATCAATTGCTATGAGCTGTATGGCTTGGATCAAGAGTTTGCATAGGTTTTGCAATTTTGCAACTTTGTGATTTCTTGAGAAAGTCATGAAATCCCTTGGTTCAAAGCTCAAATCTGACTTTGAGATGTTGTTTGATCATGCCATGATGCATTTGAGTGGATTAGAAGTCACATAGAGGCCTGGAATTCACTTTTGCACATTTCCCTCTTTGGCCTAAACTTGAAAATTACAAGATTTTTCCCAACTTTGACTTGCCATATATTGAGTTCTAGGATGAATCAAGAGGAGTTCTTGTACTTTTTGAAAATGGGAAGATCCAATCTACAACTTTCATGTCTAACAAAATTTCATTTGAAGCATTTTTTATCAAGAAAGAGGAGGCTGAAAATCTTTCCCAAAATGGAAAGTTTGCATTTCAAGTAATGTCCATTTTTGGCAACTTTTGACTTGGCTCAAAATTCTTCAATCTTGTGATCATCCAACCTCTCCTAAGACCAAATAAAGGTCATAGGATCTCAAAATGATGGAAAGGAACCTTTGGAACCCTTGGTTGAGGCCTCAGATGCCATAATCCTGACTTTTCTTGCACAACAAGTTACAACTTGATCAGATGACTTCCTCAGTGAATATTTGCATCAAATTTTATACACAAGCTCCCTATATCATATAAAGACCAATGGAATCAAGAATGACCAAAATTTTGGGTGAAAGGGCCTCAAACCCAAAACCCTAATTTTCAAGTCATTTGTGTAGAAGCTTCAAGCTTGCCTGGATAGCTCTGCAATCCCTTGAGATTTCTTGACTTCAAATAAACCTTGGGGGTATAAAACAACCATAGAACACTCAAGGACCCTCTTGGCATGCTTGAAGGCCTCTGAGATTGCTTAAATCACTTCTTGGATTCACCTGATCACAAACCCTAGTTATGCAGCTATGCAGTGAGTTGCTAAAGGATAATTATGCAATGTGAGATGTAATGATATGATATGAAATATGTGTGATCATAAGCCAAGGCATGAGAAAGTGAGAGGGAAAATTTGGGGTGTTTACAGCCATGTGTGCAAGTATAAACGGGACCGGATTGATATGACTATTTGTGAGGCTTCCTTGCAAAAATAGAAGCTCTTTAGCATTTACCTTATTTGGACTCTCCCGCCAAAAATAGTACATGCCAAAAGATATCTGAAAAATTTGATGGTCGGGTTATGGATGGTCGACGCAAGTATTCCTTCAAAAGAATTTATTGAAGTACTTGACAGCCTCTTCCAGAAGGAAAATACTTCGGCCGACCATTACGAATCCAAAGGGGCCTCACATATAGCACCCTCCCAATGAGGGATTCCTAACAAGCCTATTAGTTCACCGGTACTGTATTTGTATTCAATTCCAAACAGTCTAAAATTAACAGTACCGACTGTGCTAGCAATGTTAGGACTGACAATATATATTAACGAACTCAAAAATTCAATTGTCAGCCTCTCAAAGGTGGGTTCTTGATTCACAAAAATATTATGCAAGCTTAGAAAATCTAATAAATGAAAAACACTATGATACAGACCCAAAGAGTACAGACAATTATCATCTACGTACCTAGTCGAGAGAATTTCTCGACTCTGAAGCCTTTGAATGATCTTTCTCTGCCTATCTCCCGGTTTTCCATCGCGAAGAATATATCCGTTGAACTCCATTGTTGTTGCTCCTTGAGAAGTTGAATATGGTAAAGAGTGGTTTATGTAGGAAATGGTAAAGATTGGATTTTTATGGTTTGTAGTGAATGGAAATAAAAATGGATATTGGATGGGTTTTATAGATGGTGAATGTATGAGAATGGTGGTAGCTTTAATGGGGTTCAATGTGGTTTTTGGAAGATGGAAAAATGCGTTTTGGAAGTTTGAAAGTGTAAAAATGGTGGGGGAGATGAATCTGCCCCGAAATAAGGTGGAACGGCGTGGCAGACGCCATAGGCCTATGGCGGGCGCCATAAGGCCATTTTCCTTATGGGCCAATTTTTTTTTAATTCACCAAGTGGGCTTCGCGTACCTTTTGTCTTCGGGGGGCCCGGATAGCGTTTTCTTCTTTCTTCTAAGGCACAAAGCTTGCATACCTTGAATAAATATTAAACATAAAGAGAAATATATATATATATATATATATATATATATATATATATATATTGTTTTGTATTTTTTTTTATTAGACACACATACATAAAATAAATACTCATGCATATAATAAGACATATAAATGATTGTCAACAAAAATACATGAAAACTGTAGCATATGCGATAAAATAAAATAAAGCATGAAATATTAAATACTAGAGCAATAAAGTCAGTGTAAAACGATCATGTAGTAGGCTTCTCTGCCTGATCCGATCCACGAATCTCAGCAATCTCCCTCTGAAGCTCTCCAATCTCCTGATATAGAGCGTCTGCCTATGTGGCATGGGTGAGGTCAGATATCTCAATCTGTAATGCCAAGTCCGCTACTTCCTGTTTGAGCCGGGCAGTCTCGCTGTGAAGCTTATTAATCTGGGTCTGTAGATCAGGCAGCTGCAAAGACATATTGTTAGACATAACAGTGATTCGGGGAGAAGGAGGTGTAGGAGTGTACTCAGCGGCGGGAGGTGATTTTGGCTCTTCGACAGTCTCTCCATAACCATCTAAAGCATAACTCCAATTAGCAGGGTCGTGGAAACTGGTCATCAGCGGGTTAGGTAATGTGAAGTAGTGTATCACTTCTCCATCAATCAGTAATCTAAACATGTTGGGCTCAAAAAAGGCCCTCCTCCTCAATCCTCTGTCAAGACAAAAGTCAACATCCATGGTGGTGTAGCTGCAGAAGGTCCTGAGATGTAATAATTTGCGAGACAAACCCAATGCAGAAGCAATCTGTGTAACAATCCCACCGACATGTATAATGCCTACAGATGACCTGGCGATATTGGCAAGGCCCTTCAGCATAAAGTTGCCACAAGCAACTGGGCGTGATTGAGTCGCACAAAACAGCAGGAAAATCTCCTCCTCACTCAGCAAAGTCTCTGTATCTGGAAAACCGAGGAAAGAGTGTGCTAGAATCATCTGGAAGTACCTTAACGCAGGGTTGTGGATGACTTGAGAAAACTGAGTGGAAGGATCTTGACTCCCTCCACCTGAGATGTTACTCCAAAACTTCTCCATTTCTCTACTCATAAAGTACCCCATCGGTGTCTCTTGAATAACATCAGGAGTAGTCTGAAATCCTAGTAAATCACCAAACTCTTTGTGAGAGAAAGAGTATTCAGTCCCGAACAACCTGAAAATAGCACGTCTATCGGGTCCAGCCCAGGGGTCATGATTAAACGAGCTGAGGAACTCTAGAGTCAAGTTCCTGTAAGTATTGTTCATGTCGTCGAACTGGTCCCGCTGGAGTTGGTGGCATAAGAATATGACGCTTGGCTATATCCCTAAGGCATCCATGCAATCTTGGTCTGGGTACCGTGTAGGTGCCATAGGGCGTCTCATGTGGATATAATAACGCTCTCTCTGTGCGTCGTCTCTGAAGGCCACGTGCATGTCATCGGGATTTTGTATTCTGCACAAGCTTAGCAAAAACGGTCCTGAAATCACATAAAACATTCAATCGTTAGTCCTGAAAGAATAATAAAGTAAACAAATTAAAATAAAGTAAAAATAAATAAAAGTAAGATAATAAAACCATGGTTTGCCTCCCATGCAACGCTTGTTTAACGTCAATAGCTCGACGACCGGATTTTACACATCATTCGAAGGATTTGGTGGATCACTTAGAGTATGGCTGGAGTATGTTGTTGGAATGTCACCTCCCTCGTAGGGCTTCAGTCTCTGTCCATTGACGATGAACGATTTACATGTTTGGTTCTTGATTTCAATAGCTCCAAATCTTAGAATCTTAGATACTTCGAAAGGGCCAGTCCATCTCGAACGAAGCTTCCCTGGAAAAAGTCGTAACCTAGAATCGAACAGAAGAACAGGGTCGCCTATTTTGAAGTCTTTTCTTATGATTCTTTTGTCATGCCAAGCTTTTGTTCTTTCTTTGTATATAATGGCATTTTCGTTGGCTGATTGTCTGAGCTCTTCTAATTTGTGGATATCAAGGATACGTTTTTCACCAGCAGTTAGGTAATCCAAATTCAAAGTTTTGATGGCCCAATAGGCCTTATGCTCTAACTCAAAAGGTAAGTGACACAATTTTCCATAGACTAGTTGATAAGGGGTTGTTCCTATAGGGGTTTTGAATATGGTTCTATAGGCCCATAATGCTTCTTGAAGTTTCTGCGACCAATCTTTTCTAGATATAGAGACAGTCTTCTCAAGAATTTGTTTAATTTCCCTATTAGATACTTCTACTTGTCCATTAGTCTATGGGTGGTATGGTGTTGCTACTCTATGCTTAACTCCATACTTGCTTAAAAGTTTATCAAATATTCTCGATATGAAGTGTGATCCTCCATCACTTATGACTAAACGGGGTGTTCAAAATCTGGGAAATATATAATTTTTAAATAATTTGATGACTACTCTG
The DNA here is from genome assembly GCA_963966055.1 of Lathyrus aphaca. NCBI lineage: Eukaryota > Viridiplantae > Streptophyta > Magnoliopsida > Fabales > Fabaceae > Lathyrus > Lathyrus aphaca. Next base: position 434,302,187 of record OZ014525.1, on the reverse strand, counting down.
GTGTCATTCGTGGGTGCGGCGATAACTTCAATCCACTTAGACACGTAGTCAACAACTACTAAGATATATTGGTTTCTAAAGATGGTGGGAACGTTCCCATAAAGTCTATACCCCATACGTCGAAGAGTTCTACTTCTTGGATATTTCTTAGAGGCATTTCATTACATCTTGAAATATTTCCTATACGTTGGCATCTGTCACATTTGACAATGAAAGCATGGACATCACGCTACATGGTGGGCCAGAATAGGCCAGCTTGAAGAATCTTGGCGTAGGTCTTAGATGTGCTTGCATGTCCACTATAGGGTGTAGAGTGACAATGCTCAATTATATTATGTACCTCCTCTTCCGGGATGCAACGGTGGAAAATGCCATCTTTTCCTCTCTTGAAAAGAAATGGTTCGTCCCAATAGAAGTTTCTCACATCACTGTAGAACTTCTTCTTCCAGTGGTAATTTAGATCGGGGGGTACGATGTCAGCGGCGAGATAATTAACAAAGTCTGCATACCAGGGCACGTTACTTATAACTAAGGATTTTTGAGAGTGCTCATGAGGGTTTGGGTTATCGTCTTCAATGGTTTCTAGTTTGGCTATCAGTCTATCATAGGCAAAATCGTCATTTATGGGTACTGAGTCAAGTTTCAGGTATTCTAGCCTAGAAAGGTGATCAACTACTACATTATCTGTGCCTTTCATATCACGAGTATCTAAATAAAATTCTTGTAGTAATAGAATCCATCGAAGTAACCTAGGTTTGGCATCCTTTTTACTTAGTAAGTAACGGATGGCAGCGTGATCGGTGTAAACTATAATTTTGGCTCCTAATAGATAAGATCTAAATTTTTCTATGGCGAAAACTACAACTAGGAGCTCTTTTTCAGTTGTTGCGTAGTTGAGCTGGGCAGCGTCTAGGGTTCTACTGACATAATAAATTACGTGCAACTTTTTATCTTTTCTCTGACCTAGAACGGCTCCAACAGCATATTCACTAGCGTCATACATTATCTCAAACGGTTCTGACCAATCAGGGGGTTTCATTATAGGTGCTAAAATCAGAGCTTGTTTCAAGAGATTAAATGCTTCATTACATTTTTCATCGAAGATGGATTCAACATCTTTCATTAAAAGGCCAATTAAGGGCTTTGTTATTTTGGAGAAGTCCTTGATAAAACGTCGGTAGAATCCGGCATGTCCAAGAAAACTTCTTATTTCCCTGATAGTCTTCGGAGGTTTTAGATTCTCTATGACTTCTCTTTTAGCTTTGTCTACCTCTATACCTTTTTCGGAAACTATATGTCCTAAAACAATCCCTTCGGTAACCATGGAATGACACTTTTCCCAATTTAGTACATGGTTTACCTCCACACATCTTTCCAGGATTTTCTCAAGGTTGATAAGACAATTTTTGAAATCAAATCCACAAACTGAGAAATCGTCCATAAATACTTCCATGATTCCATCTAGATAGTCTGCAAAGATAGACATCATGCAGCGTTGGAAAGTGGCAGGGGCATTACAGAGTCCAAAAGGTATTCGTCTATAGGCAAAAGTTCCAATAGGGCATGTAAAGGTAGTTTTTTCTTGATCTTCGGGGTGAATAGGTATTTGGAAGAATCCTGAATATCCATCTAGGTAACAAAAGTATGAGTGTCTGGCTAGGCGCTCCAACATTAGGTCTATGAACGGTAAATGGAAATGGTCCTTCCTAGTTGCTTTATTTAATTTTCTATAGTCTATGCACATACGCCATCCTCCATCGGTTCTTTTTGCTACAGGTTCGCCTTTCTCGTTTTGCACGACTGTGATGCCTCCCTTTTTAGGTACTACATGCACAGGAATTACCCATTTACTGTCCGAGATTTGATATATTATACCTGCCTCTAGTAACTTAAGAACTTCAGTCTTAATTACTTCACTCATCATAGGATTTATTCTTCTTTGGTGTTCTCTGGAGGTTTTTGAATCTTCTTCGAGCAAAATTCGATGCATGCATACGGATGGGCTTATTCCTTTTAGATCAAAGATCTTATATCCTAAGGCTGAGGGGTACCTTCGTAAAACATCTAATAATTGGTTTATTTCCTCTTGGTTCAAGGTAGCGCTGACTATAACTGGACGATCTATTTCTTCATCAAGAAACTCATATCTCAGGTTCTTAGGCAGTTCTTTAAGTTTTGCGGTTGGTTTCATAGGGCAAGGCATAGGATCTGGGGTAAGAGATAAACATTCGTGAAGGTTATCATCAATGTAGGGTTTTTTTTATAACTGTCATCTTCCCAAATAAGAATTGATGACAATTTTATTGATTCCGTTTCTTCTTCCTGTTCTAATTCCCTAATGCATTCATCAACTATATCTAAGGTGTAACAAGCATCTTCTATTACAGGTTCCATAAGAAATTTCGAGAGTACAAATTCTATCTTCTCGTTACCTACCTCAAAGGTTAGTTTCCCTTTTTTAACATCTATTATGGCTCTAGCGGTTGATAAGAACAGTCTACCTAGGAAGATTGGTATGTCGTCATCTTCTTTAATGTCCATGACAACAAAATCAGTAGGGATAAACAGCTGACCTATCCTAACAGGGACGTCTTCAAGTATGCCTATAGGGTATTTAACGGATCTATCGGCTAATTGAAGTGACATCTTAGTAGGTTGTAATTCTCCTAAGTTTAACCTTTCACAAACTGCTAAAGGCATTAAGCTCACACTAGCTCCTAAGTCTAGAAAAGCTTTTTCGATGACATGATTCCCCAAAATACAAGGAATGGAAAAATTTCCGGGATCTTTATCTTTCTTTGCTAACTTATTCTCGGAAATAGAATTACATTCCACGGGTTTCGGATCTTCAAGTCTATGTTTGTTTGTAAGTATGTCTTTGAAAAACTTTGCGTAAGAAGGTATTTGGGTGATGGCTTCTGTAAAGGGGATTTCTACGTGAAGTTTTTCTATAACCTTAACGAATTTTTGATACTGGTTATTGATTTGGGTTTGCTTTAGTCTTTGCGAGTATCATATTGGTGGTTTGTATGGCGATGGCGGTACATAGGTTTTGTTTTTAGGTTCTTCTCCTTTTTCTTGACTTTCCTGGTTTTCAGATTCCTCTGGTTCCTTCTTTTTATTTCTCTTAGAAGTTTCGGGCTCACTTAATCTAGGGTTTAAGGGTTCCTCATAGGTGGTCCCACTTTGTAGAGTAATGGCATTTGCTTGCCCTTTCGGGTTCTGTTGAGGTTGTCCAGGGAATTGTCCTCCAGGCGTAGTCTGAGGGGCTTGGTTTAAAGCTACCTGAGAGATATGGGTTTCAAGCATCTTATTGTGAGTGATAATTTGGTCAACCTTGGTCCCTAACTGGGTAATTAGTTCGTTAACATGAACGTTTTGGTTCATGAACTCCTTGTTTTATTGTGTCTGAGCAGTGATAAAATTTTCCATAATTTTCTCAAGGCTCGATTTTGGTGGTACAGGTTGCATAGGTTGATTTGTTCTCGGGGCTTGGTAACCTTGTTGTCTCAGAGGTGCGGTATTTTGGATAGGGTTATTATTTTTATAGGAGAAGTTTGGGTGATGCCTCCATCCTGGGTTGTATGTGTTTAAAAATGGGTTCCCTTGGGTTCAGAGCTAGTCTCATTTACCAAATTGCATTTTGCGGATTGGTGTCCTTGCGTCCCACATATCTCACAATTCGACAAAACTGCAGCTACACTATTCGGGGTTGTACACATGTGTTCGACTTTAGGGCCAACGTGTCCATTTTAGCTTTTTATCATTTCTATAAAGCTTAACTCGTGTATTCCTCCTTGGGCTTCCTTCTTTTCCACTATTGCTCGTTCTACTCCCCATGATTGATGGTTTTGGGCCATATCTTCGATAAGGGCACTAGCTTCAGGGTAAGTTTTGTTCATCAATGCACCATCAGCGGCAGCGTCGATGGTCATCTTAGTGTTATAGTGAAGTCCATTATAGAAGGTTTGAATGATTAACCAATTTTCTAGACCATGATGTGGGCATGCTCTTAATAGTTCTTTATATCTCTCCCAGGCTTCGAACAACGATTCTCCTCGGTTTTGGGTAAATCTGGTTATTTGGTTTCGAAGAACAACGATCTTACTCGGGGGAAAATATCTAGCAAGGAATACTTTTCTAAGGTCTTCCCAAGTTGTTATGGAATTGGGTGGAAGGGAATATAACCATGATATGGATTTATCTCTGAGGGAAAAAGGAAATAATCTTAAGCGGATCACCTTAGGAGGAGCTCCATTGGTTTTAAAGGTGTCTGCTAACTGGAGAAAGTTTTTTAAATGTTGATTTGGGTTCTCGGTAGCAAGACCTGCGAATTGTCTCTATTGTACTAATTGCAGCAAGGATGGTTTAAGTTCAAAATTATTAGCTGGGATAACAGGGTTTACTATACTGGAACTAGGTTCCTCGTTTGATGGTTGGGCGAAGTCCTTAAGAGGTCTTCGGTTTTGATCTTTGGCCATAGCTCTCCTAATTCTATGGAAAAATAAATGTGCACGAGCGTAACGTTCAGGTTCAGCTAGAGGGTCTACTAAGCTTTCGGCACTGCGAGTCTTTCGCATTGACTGGCAGGTGACAACCTTAGTCTAAATGGTATAACTACAGGGTACAAAATTTGACTAAATTGGTCCCTGGCAACGGCGCCAAAAACTTGATGCGTGTTTTTCGCAAGTGTACGAACACGTCAGAGTAATATAAAAGATTGTCGAATCCACAGAGAGCAAGTGTCAATCTATTGTATCTGTTGTTATGATGTGTATCTAAGGCAATTGAAAATAATGGTTTTAAAGGGTGCACAATGATAAATAAAATTGTAAATTAAAATTAATTGATAAAGACAGGTTTGAATGAAATTCACATAACCAATTGATAATCCAGTACTTGTTAATAGAACTACTTATGTGCAATGTTTTCTACTTTAAAAAGAACTAATTTAACGGGAACTGTCGCTTTCGCGTATTCAGAACCGAGTTATACTCTCTAATCAACCCCTCCTATTGTCACTGATAAAAAGGTGCGTACTGCGTTAGAGTAGTAAACCTATTTTAATGAAATATAGTATCTTAACTAAGTTGAAAAGTATTTTGACCTGGATTTATTAGCAAAAAGAGGTTCTTATGAACCAGACTCTAAACTTCTTAACGCGTCCGAAAATAGTTTTAAAATCTCTTTTCTTTTTAATCTAAAAGCTCCTAATGAACTAGACAAAGCGCTTTTGGCTATTTTTGAAATAGTTAAAAACAATTAAGTTAAATACGCGTTGGACGACTTTCGATCTTACCAAACAGGATTTTAAAGAACATGAAACTTATATTGAAAGTTAAAATAGCCCTTAAGCATTTCCATGAACAGTTGTACGGATTACCGGTTCAATTATGATCCTAACATTCTAACCTTTGTAAATTTAGTTAGACATGGTAAAGTAAAAGTTCATTTTATTATTTTTCATAAAAGTATTTAGTGTGAGTGCGGAAATTAAATTAAAGTAGTGCGAGTGCGGGAAAGTAAATAAAAGTAGTGCGAGTGCGGGAAATAAGCGAAAGTAGTGCGAGTGCGAGAAATAAATAAAGTAAAGCGATTGCAAGAAATAAATAAAGTAAAGCGAGTGCGAGAAATAAATAAAGTAAAGCGAGTGCGAGAAATAAATAAAGTAAAGCAATGCGGAAAGTAAATAAAATAAAGCGAGTGAGGAAAAATAAATTACAAACTGGAATTAAAATGGTGGCAGGATTAACTTCCTCCCAAAATGCTCCAAGACTCGATCACACAGACACATACAAACTCGATCACTCGATTGTAGTAACACTCTGATGTGAAGTGATTACTACTTTAAAACTGATATATGCCTAAGATATTCTAGTTTTGGATGATAAAAACGAAATTCTAAAGTCCTATTTATAGGAAAATATTAAATGGGAAAAGACTAGGATGCCCCCTCCACTAAAAAGTTGAGGGAAAAGTTTTGGCCTTGTGGCGCCTGCCACAGGCTCATGGCGCCTGCCATGAGTGTAATATGGTAGACAAAGTGGGGATCATGGGTGTATGGCAGTTGTGGAGGGTCTTGAGACGTGGCCACGTCATGGCTGACCCCATGACGCCAACCACAGTGGGTGTCGTAAGTGCAAAATGCTGAATTTCTTGATTTTAATTCTTTTCAGCTCCTTTTTCGCTCCTTTTCTCGATTGAGGCCCCGATTACATTATAAACCTGAAAAAAAAATGAAAAAAAAAGTAATAACATAACAAAATAGCAATAAAGACCTAGAATGCATGCGAAATCGGAGTCAGAAATACAGTGAAATTTAGTGTTATCAGTATCCAACCCTGGACTGTTCTGATAGGACCAAGAAAACACATTGGGAAATTCTTTGAGTAGTGAGATTAGGCTTTTCCTTTCAGCCGAACTGAGTAGTGCGCCGATCTTGACTTCCTTTCTTTCCTGTTCTGAACCTAAGTTGATTATATCTGACGGTTCTTTGTAAGGTTTAATGAAATTCTCCTCGTGTCTGAGCGTATGGAGATCTCTTATGGAATTTTTTTTGTTATCTTCCTCTTTAGCTTCAAATACCAGGAAATCAAATTTGGGAGAAGGCACTGGATCATGTGTTTCAATGGGGTTTAATACAGTTAATCTACGCGATGATGATGTCGAGAAAACACATTTAGAGAATGCAAAAAGAAATTTTATGTAGATTAGTTTTGAAAAAGCAATAAGAGAAAACACATTTAGGGTTTACCATTTTTTGAAAGAGCAAAAAGAGAAACAACAACAAGTGTGGAAGTACATAATGACATTTTAGTTATAATTTGTCGATTCTTGAAATACACAACCCTATAAAACAAATATATGTCGCTTTAGGTTAAGTGAAGAGGATAATTTACAGCAAGTAAGCCCTATAAAACATTCCTTGTCATTCGGGCGAGATGAAAGGTCAAAATAAAACTAAGCAATTAGTTTGGAATGTGAACGATGTTTAGGACGTCAACAAAGACCCAATCGTAATGAACTATGTTGGAAATACATAAGTCTGGAACTTGTCTTCCTGGAGTAGCTTTAATGATGACATTAATTTCTGGTGAAGGAGGATCCACAAAGTCTTCCATGCATGTAGCTTGATCGTGCGAAAAATTATCAATTATTTCTTCATTGATGCTCTCAGGAGAGTCTTCCCATCCCGTTGATTGGATTTCTTTGATATCGATGCGAGAACTTGCGGGAGCAGTGTACTTTACGAGATTATCGTACTTTCTACTTGGTTGACCCAAAGTGTCCCATGTTTTTGTGGGAGTTGATGAGTCATCTTCAGTAATGACATTCACTTCTGGTGGTGCAAAGTTGAGGAAGTCTTGTCCTTCAACCCTTGAAAATTCATCGAGATAACATTGCAAGTCACTCAAATTTCCCTTATAAGATTCCCATACATGTAGATCGTCCATTAAGTGTTCGAATGTACAATCAAAATTGTCTGTCATTGGAGTGTCTTCCAATGAGTTGTGAGGAGCATCAGGTACTTCAGAGATTTCTCTATCCTCTGTTTATAGAATATACTTTGAAATGGAGATCGACAAGTCGAATTCCTTGCATAATTCGTCTTGAGAAATGTATAGTTCCTCATTAAAGTATGTTTTCCATTTGTCATCTGGATCTTCGGAGCCATCCGAATTGTTTTCCTCGATGGTATGAACCTCTTGAGATATTGGGTGAAGGAAGCCTCTGTAAACACCCCAAATTTGCCCTCACCCATTCACACCATGGCTTGTGATCTCTTCATATGCATAAGTTCAATCATAGCATCTCATATTGCATTTTTGTTTCACTGCATTGCTTCTAAGTCATCTGCATCTAGGGTTTGTGATCTGAGCTATCCCTGAGCCATTTGAGCCACTACAAAGGCCATCAATCACTTCAAAGGGGTCCATGTGTGTTCAAGAATCATATTATATCCCCACAAAGTCAAGAAAGTCAAAGGATCACAAGAACTGAGAAAGGCATGGAAGTAGAGCCAGGTTTAACTGCACAGTTGACCTAGAATTAGGGTTTTGGTTTCAAAGGCCATAACTCCAAATTTTTTGGTCATTCTTGTTTCTATTGGTCTCTATATGTTATAAGGATCATGCATATAAATTTTCATGAAGAAATTCCATGGGGAAGTCATCTGATCAAGAGTTGACTTCTTGAGCAAGTCAGTGTAAAATCAGGGCATCTGAGGCCCCCAATGACCCAACCAAGGGGTGTTCATCATCATTTTGATTATTTATGATCTTTATTTGATCATAGAAGGTGTTAGAAGTTCACAAAATTGAAGAATTTCAAGCCATTTGCAAAATTGCCTTTTTGGGAAAGTGACTTGTAATGTAAACTTGCCATTTTGGGAAAGTTTTTCAACCTCCTCAAATTGATTCAAAAATACTTCAAATGAGAAAACTTTGGTCATGAAAGTTGTAGAATGGATCATTCCCTTTTCAAAAAGTACAAGAACTCATTCTAATTCATTTTGGATCAAAAGTTATGGCATGTCAAAGTTGAGAAAAATCACATAATTTCAAATTTTCTACCAAAGAGGCAAAGTTGCAAAACCACTTGCCAAGACAAATTGTGCTATCAAATGGACTTCTAACCTTTGTACAAACACAAACCAAGGCCTAAAGATCAGATTGCATCAAAAGTTTACTCATTTTTCATGACTTGTGGACCAAGAAATTTCAAAAGGGGCAAAGTGGAACAAAGTTGCAAAACATTCTTCAAACCCTAATCCACTTGTTGGCTGGCTTCAAAACTGATCCTAGGGCTCTCCTCACTTCTTGCTGCGCAGGACACCCCTCTTGTCCTTGGCTAACTATTGGCCCATACCTCTCTTACACAAAGCTTGACTTTTTTACAAAAGACCCATACCAATCACAATAGGGCACAACCACTCTTCTGACCTACCCAAGATTGATAAGTGGACCAAATACATCACAACACACAACACAACTCATGCTGAAACACACTCCAGGCCATAGTTCAAGAAATTGACCTCTTATGCACTTTGCTTCGAATCACACAACACAACCTTCAAACACAAAAACAAACTTCATAGAACATCGCAGCATGTTCCACTGACCATCCCTGGTCCTTTACCTTGCCCTGAAACTCCCTGAAATCAAAACACGATTTCCTCCCCCCTCTGAACAGAACTCACTCAATCTCTCAAACTAGCCAAAAGAAACTCCAACCAAGCATTGCAAGCTTCTCAGGAGGTCCATTAGAGGCGTTTTGGATCAAAGGGGCAGCCAGAAAGTTCCAAAGATCAAAGCTCCAGTTCAGGTGAGCTCAAGAACTTTTTTTCCAGAAACATGTTTTTAAGTTCCTAAATGATTCTCTATGCTTCACTGATCATGCTGATATGTTTTGTTTCGAAAATGATTGAGTATTGAGTATGTATGAAGCTTCTGAAACTTTTTTGACCTAAATGCATTTTGTTTCGATTCAGCCTTGATATGAAAAATAAATGTGTTTTGATTGTTGATTCTTGCTCTATGATGTTTGGGGATGGATTCTGGGCAGAGAGATTAGGTTTTAGGGACCTGGGGAGTGAACTAGCAATTTTCAGGGAGACATGTGGCCGGAGAAGATGACCGGAGGTCATTTCCGGCCACCTGAGAGTCATTAAGCCCTAATTACGTCATTAATGGGAGTTTGAATGTGGAGCGTAGATTTGGTTGACTTTGTTTGACTCCCGCACGTTTTGATGGCCTGGATTGTTTCATTAAAACCCTAATCCACGTCATTAGTTAATTAATCAGGTTTTTATATTAATCTAGCCAGTTCAAATGCCAGCCGTAGGATAGCGCGTCAGTCAACTCCCGCGCGTTCAGTTTGAATACCAGCCACTGGATCTGTTGACTTCCCATTAAAATCAATTTTAATTTCATTTTTCTTGCATTTTCTTTCATATTTATTTTAAAATAGTTAGAAAAATTCCAAAAATATTTCCTTTTGCATTTTTGTTCTAAATATTTTTCTCAATCAGAAAATGATTTTTATTTTATTTTTTGCATTAAAAATTATTTTTAAATCATTTAAATGTTTATTTTTAATTAATTAATTAAAATTAATTAATTAAAAATACATTTAGGTATTTAAAAAATCACAAAAAATTCATGTTGCATTTAGAAACATTTAGAAACATTGTCCAACTCTCAAACCAAATTTCTTTTTTGATCTTGATGCCTTTTGATCATTTTCTTTGGAATTAATTTTATTTCAAGGCAATATTTTGGTTCAATCTTCAAAAATTCATTTCTGCCTAGCCATTGAGAGTTGGATGATGATTCTTTTTGCATTGCCTCTTGTATAGCATGTAGTTTATAGGGTAAAATTGGTTTGATTTGATCTTGCATTTTTAATTTGTTTGGCATTTTTCTTTGTGAGGTACCCCAAAACCCTAGCAATCCTAAGAAATTCATAACTTTCACTAGGTTAAGAGTTGGATCCTCTCCTTTGGGCAGTGAGTTTGTATAGGTTTAGGGTATCTTTGATTTCATTTTCAAATTTTTATCATGTTGTTTGCATCTGGTTTTGGATTTTTGCTTTGTGTGATGCATGAAACCCTAATTTGTGCCTTCCTTTGCATCCATTTCTCATTTGCTTGCATCCATTGACTTGCCATGACATTTTGTGCATTCATTTGATTCATAATACATCTTAGGACATATTAGAATCATGTTTGATCATTGCATCTTTCATTTGCCATGTTGTATGTCATTTGCATTCCATAACTTTTCATGTATGTTCATGGTTCTAAGCATGTCTCTTTTGCATCTATGTCCTTGTATGATCATCCCCATGTCTTGCCTCATGTTTGTATCATCTCTTAGAATCATTAACATCATGTATTTGCTTCTGACTTTGTCTTGCATCATGCCATTGCATCTCATTTGCATTGCATTTCATTTCTTTTGCTAACATTTCAGTTGGTAAGTTGTTTGAGAAGTGAATTTGCCTTCATTTCTCACAATCTCTTTTCATCTCTTTCATACTTTCTTTGCTGCATTTTGTATGTGTTTTAGAGTGAGCTTGCTCATTCATGCTCTTCTCCTCTTTCTTTCTTCAAGCAACTTGTCTTCTTAAGTGAAGCAAGTTGTTTTGCTTCTCTTTGCTCCTTTCATCTGCTTCCTTCCTGATGGTTTCTCTGAAGATCTTCTTGCAAGCCTCATAAACCCTAGGAATAACCAAGCATGACAATAATTAGGGTTTTGATTAGTCCTCCATTTAGTTTTACCTTTGTGTCATCTTTGAGTCTTCTCTTCTCATCTCATAATCAGGGACTAAACCCTAAAGGCTTTAAGGCTTTGTGATTAAGCCTATGCCTGCATCCTTCTATTAGGATGGAGTGTATAACTTTAATCCTAAGAGTTAAACCCTTAATGTTTTTAAATCCTTCAATCAATTCACCTAATAATTATCAAGACATCAAGCTTGTAACTTGGGCCTTGCATTAGGGTTCTAATTCTTCCTCAATTGGTTAAGAAGGACTAACCCTAATGTTAATGGACAAGTCCCCCTCAAGTTGTCTTACAAACCATAAAAATCACTTATTCATCTTATCATTAACTAAAAACCATTTAATAAAGGCTTTGTTTTGTCATAAGGTTAATCCCTAATCATGGATTAAGTTGAGGAGTCTTTTTCAGCTTAAGTGTTCTCATCTATTATCCTTCTATTAGGATGGTGTAATGAGCCCATTAAATCTTTGATTATGGCTTAATCTCATTACTCAACACTAAACAAAAACAACAAAAACATCTAAATAATTGCAAGTAGGTTAATGATCTTAATCCTACACCATGGTGATTAAGTGTGAGATGCTGACTTCACACTTAAGGTATTCTCATTACCCCTAATCAGAGGGAAGATGTGATGAGTTTACTAACCCTTTGGTTTAAGCTTAAGCTCATTAACTTATGACAAACTTCAAAAAGCAATAAAAGGATGAAAACACAAAAACAAACAATAATCGTCTCCTCCGGGATTCTTTTCTCATCTCATTCACTCACAAACGAGAACTTGCTTCTTCCGTCTAATGCAAGACAGTTTGCACTTGAGCCAGACAGGTCATACACTTGAGCATGGACAAGTAAGCAGTTCACAAGTCAATTCATCTTTCAGTCTCTTTGGGTCGAACTACGGTGTTCTGACTTCCTCATTGCACGAGAGGATACGTAGGCATAACTTAACAGTTATCGAACAAAAGTCTCTGTATATTCCCCCTCCTTTCAGCATCATTCTTTAAGCCTCATAGTCTTGAGCATCCCATTCTTGTTCTCACACTGACACCTCTCTCATACACTTCACTTTTCTTTTACACTGACACTTGCATTCTTTCCAGCTTTGATACACAGAATAGCACTGACACTACCCCTTTAAAACACAAATCTTTCAAGCGTGGATCCCGTCGAGTACGACGGACAATCTGGGTGCTAATACCTTCCCAGGTTGTAACCAACCCCCTTTCTCAGTTTCTCTGGTTCGCAACCGTCTTATCAATATCTTTCTAGGTTTATGCAGCATTACCTTTCCTCCGGGATAAAAATGTCTAGCTGGCGACTCTTTCTTTCTGAGTTCACCCCTGTGTGCTCTTTTCCTCTTTCGCCGACCGTTCGCGTCTGTACCCCTTCTGACCTTAGGTGTCATTTTGGTGGGAGCGACAGCTTGGCGACTCTGCTGGGGACCCTTATACTGCAACCAGGGCTTCTGGTTCTTTTTGTGGGTTCCTCCTAGCGCTTGTTTGATTTGTGTTTACTGGGGTGTTATGTGCTATTTGTGTTTGTATAGTTGCTTTATTTACTGCTTTATGTATAGTTATTTATTACTTTCTTTACAGTTTTATACATCATACTGTCATATTGTCATCTGGCTGGATCTGTTTCTTGTTTTGGTGGGTGGGGTTCTATTGAGAGTTTAAGGTCCTATACCTGGGACTTGAGTGACACCTAGGCTAGAGTGGTTCATATTCTTTCCCATTCCATTTCGGTCTGGTGCGGGAATATGAAACATGGTTCAGATATGGGTTTCTTCTTGAGAACTCTGTGCTACAGATCTCCTGTAGTGCTAGGGCTATCTGGGAAGCCTGCTAAGTCTGGATGACCTTTATTATGACCTTCAGAAACTGAGGTGAATTAGAGGAGGATCTTTTATGGTTATTGTAAACACTGTACCTCCGGGTTAGAAGTGTTTACACTTCTTATAACTGATCCAAGTCTGAGGATCCTTGTTCTAGAACACCACCTGTGAGGGGGTTGGGCTGTTTACAGGTTTGCAGGTACCATTGGCCACATCATACATTGTTACTTATCTGGTTTAAGAGTACCCCACTTTGGACAGTTCTTGTGATTTAAACCATGGACATGTGACTCTTTATTTGAGTCCCCCTACCTTGGTTACTGGATTTCTGAACCTCCATCTGGACTTCTTGAACATACATGGACCCTATATCAAGGCAGTAATCAGATCCAGCTTGATCACAAACCCTTGCATATCATTTGCATACATCATCATTGCATCATTTAACATTTGCTTATTTGTCTTTCAGGGTATCCACCTCATATCTGGCTTGGTTTTGACCCCTTCTTCTGCATAGACCTCTGCTTCATCAGTTACCTGCTTCAGCTATCCTTATCAGTTGTCTGCCTCAGCTATCTTCATCATCACCAGCACCAGCCTGTCAGTGGCTCATCTCCAGTATCAGTCTTGATCCTCATCAGCACTTGTCTTCAGCTCTTCATCAGCATTCATGACTACTCCCAGGAAGAGCAACATTTCCTATCATTTCTTTGAGCCTGTGCTGACTGGCATCAGACAAGTCCAGGCACTCATCAATCCAGATCACATCCCATTGTTCAGAGAGCATTATGGAGGCATCCTTGACATGGTTATGGACCTGGACCCTTCTGAGAGGAGTTTGATCCACACTTGCCTATAGTTTTATGACCCTCCTTTGAGGTGCTTCACTTTCCAGAACTTTCAGTTAGGACCTCTGTTGGAGGAGTTCTCATCATTGATTGGAGTACCTGTCAGGGGTGATATCCCCTTCAACCCAGAGATGACTTCTCCCAGCAATGGAGAAGTGGCAAAAGCACTGTACCTGGAACCTATTTTGATTGAGCAGAACATGACAACAAAGGCTGGGATCCCTGGTTTGCACTTAGACTTTTTGAATTCTCAGGCTATCCTGAAGGCCTCCTTGGGAGAATGGAGGGCAGTTTGTGCATTGTTAGCCCTCAGCATATATGGGATTATACTGTTTGCAGATGAGCCCAAATTTATCAGCAAGAATGCCATTCATCTTTTCCTTCTGAGGAACCCAGTACCCACCTTGCTGGGAGATTTCTATTATTCTGTTCACCAGAGAAATGAGAAGCAAAGAGGAAAACTGGTGAGATGCTGTGCTCCCCTATTTCATACCTGGCTGCTCAAACACTTACCCAAGACAGATGCCTTCCTGAATCCTCACCAACAGAAGAATTGGGCTAAGAGACTTATTGCTTTGACTTCAGATGACATCAGATGGTGCACCCAGAGCACCAAAGGCAAGGACATTATCACCAGCTGTGGACAATACCCAAATGTACCTCTAATAGGAGTGAAGGGTTGCATCAACTACAATCCTTTGCTGTTTAAAAGACAATTGGGCTATGCTTTGGTCCACCCTCCCAGAATACAAGACTTGGCTGAAACCCTGTATTGTGAGATAAAGCCTAATCTAGCTGTTGTCAGACAAGCATCCTGGGCTTGGGACAACATCCAGACAAAAGGGATGGCCATTCTTGGAAGGCGCAATAATGTGGCTTCAGCTTAGTATTATGAATGATCCCATGCTAGGGCTCATATTTCTGGGATGCCTTTCACCATTGAGGATGCACCTGGACCATCCACAATACCACCTCCAGCCACTGTCAGCCTGGAAGAATTTGAGAAGCTGAAGGAAAGGAATGAGAATCTGTCTCAAGCTCTGAAGAAGACCCTCTGGGAGAGGAGTGATGGTCGTCTAGACATTGAGAGGTTGGAAAAGCTTAAGGTGGAGCATCTGGCCAAGATTGAGAAGGCAGAGGACTACATCAAGAAATCAAGAGCTGGAGAGAAAATTTTGAAGAATGCCTGTAAAGAGGCCCAGTTTCAGAAGGCTAGGACTGGTCTCTATCTGCAAGAAAGTCAAGCTAGGTGGGTCAGGATCACTGAAGCTCGTACTCAAGAAGATAAAAGAACTCAAGCCAGGATTGAGCAATTAGAGGCCAATGAAAAGAAACAACAGGAGGCTCTGCTAGCAGCCCAAAAGGAGATTTCAGAGTTGAAGCTTAGGGCTGGTCTAAAGAGGTCAAAGGACCAGGATAGACACAAGAAGCTGACCACTGCCATTGCCACCAGAAACCTTCTTATCAGAAACATTACAGAGCATCCGGCTGGTCCTGTAACTGAAGCACTTTTGAAGGAGGTTAAGGAGGATGAGTTTGGACTTGATGTCTGACTTTTTGTTTGTTGTTGCTTTCATTCGGTGTACTTTTCATTTATGTTGTAATTTGACCCCTCAGGGGCATGTGTTGTAAAAAAACAAACTATGTATTATGCACCATTTGTAATATATTTTGTTTAGTTTGTTTCCTTTGGTTTTCTTCATCTCAAGCAACATCCAAGCATCTTCCTCAGGGTCTGGAAAGGTCAAAACCAAGAGCCAAGCCGGATACCTTGGAAAATAAATAAGCATACTGCATTGCATACTAACTTTTGCTTTGTTTTGTAGGTCTTTGTTTTGTTTGTTACTAACTCTGTTGTGATTCAGGAATTATTGCTCGTCGTCGGGTGTTTCCTCTCAACCGTCCGCACAGGTATCCTACTCGCAACAATCTTCCTGGTATCCAAATGGATCAAGTACAGCAAGACCTGACAGAGGTCAGGACTCAGATGGCTAACGAAAGGGTGGAGATGAGAAACCAAATGGCCCAGTTCATGACTGTAATGACTGGCTTTGCTCAGAGCCAAGAGAGGTTAAGGGCATTGGTAGAAAGACAGACCCCCGAAGAACATCATCCTGGCACTGGAGGAACCAGCAACAATGAGGGAGGTCAGCCTCATGTTAACCCACCAGTATTTGGGCCTCATCTAGATCCAGAGGCCAACATCCCAAGGAATGTACCGGGCAATAATGTTGCAGGCAGGATCTTGCAAGAAGATCCTCAAGAAGAGCATTTTACTGTAATGGGAGCTGGGGATGAAGTTTATGATAGGAGGTTTGATGAAATTGCTGAGAAATTGAGATCTTTGGAGTCTCAAAACTCCCTGGGTTTTGATGTAATGGATATGGGGTTAGTGGATGGGGTAAGGATTCCCCACAAGTTTAAACCCCCATGCTTCGAGAAATACAATGGAACCTCTTGTCCACGAACTCACTTACAGTCCTTTCTGGGGAGACTTATGGCATACACCATGGATGAAAAATTGTGGATGTTTTACTTTGAAGACAGTTTGACTGGGGCTTCAAGGGAATGGTACTCACACTTGACCCGAGCTACTATCAGATGCTGGAAAGACTTAGCTGAAGCCTTCATCAGGCAGTACCAATACAATCTGGACATGGCTCCTAACAGGACTCTCCTAATGGGAATGTCTCAGTCCTCCAGAGAAAGCTTCAGGGAATATGCCCAGAGGTGGAGACAGCTTGCTGCTGCTGTCCAACCACCCATGTCAGAAAGAGAAATGGACGACATGTTCATGAATACCCTGCAAGGGACATATATTGATAAGCTAGCTGCCTTTTCTTCCACCAGTTTCGCTGACGTAGTTATAGCTGGAGAAAGAATTGAAAGCCTTCTGAAAATGGGTAAAATTTCTGATAATGGTGCAAGTTCGTCTGGTAATTCCAGGAAACCTTTTGTGGGACCTAGAAGGACTGGTGAGACAAATTCCATTCATGCTAGCAGGGGCAGGCCTCAGTATGTCCATATCAGTGGCAGCTGTCACTATTCCAGCTCCGATTCCTCAGCAACCAACATACCAACAACCACAACAACCCCATTATCAACAGCAAGTTCAGTATCCGCCACAAAGAGCCTACAACAACAATAACAACAATCAACAACAAAGACCTTTTCAGCAAAGACCGTCACAGGCAAATAGGGTGATTGACCCTATCCATATGCCTTATGCCGTCCTATTGCCACAACTCCTGAAACTCAACTTGGTTGAATTAAGGACATTGGCACCACCAGATCCCTCCAATCTTCCAAGAAATTATGATGTCAACGCCAGATGTGCTTTCCATTCCAATGCACCTGGCCACAGTACGGAGAAGTGCAGAGCTTTACAGATGAAGGTACAAGATCTGGTGGATTCTAAAGCCCTCAACTTCGCACCCCCTCCAAGTGTCACCAAGAATCCCATGCCCAATCATTGAGGACCAAGAATCAACGCCATTGAGGAAGACAAGCCATCTTTCTTAATCACCAGTGTTGGACAGATTGGACACCTTTGGTCGAAATTAAAGCCCAGCTCCTAGAATGTCAGATGTTCCCCGGGTGTGAGCTCGGTTGTGGGTATTGCAACATCTCGGTCAACGGGTGTGATAATTTGAGAAGCGGCATAGATGGTCTTATCAAAAGTGGTATACTTCAGATCTCAACAACAGTGCCTACAAATCCAGCAAATCCTCTGACAACAATTCCTGACTCTTCTACAACTGCAACGACAATCATTCCGAACAACTCATCAATATCATCAACAATGGCTTCATCCATCACTTCAACAAAACAGATGTCAACAACCATCTCCTCTACAACATCAGCACCCATTTATTCAGCAGAATCTTCTACAATGCCAACAGATATCTCAGCAGTCACCATTTACTATGATCCATCAGATGTCCCTCCAGACAACAACTTTCAACAAAAAACAGTGGCACCTCTTGCCAGATTACCGGTCACCATTTACTACGATCTGCACACCATTTCAGCACCCTCCTCTGCTGCAGTCAGTCCGGTTACCATCACGGTGCCTGGACCAGTTCCATATGAAAGCAGTAATGCTATACCCTGGCATTATGGCTCTGACCTCTACTGCAACGGGGTGAAAATCACTTTGGACTCTTCGAATTCTTCTCCACAGATTGATAATGTTGGGGGAGGCGGAGGCTTCACCAGAAGCGGACGCCTTTTTGCCTCACAATTGCAAAGACCTAATGCTGAGGCAGAAGCTGCTGCCAAAGCAAAAGGGAAAAGTGTGATATCTGAAGAACCAATTCTCAAAGAAACTCATAAGACATCTTTTGAACAAGATGTAGACGAGTTTATGAGGATTATAAAGAGAAGTGATTACAAAGTGGTGGATCAGCTTCACCAAACTCCCTCAAAGATCTCCATATTATCCCTGTTGATGTGCTCCGAAGCTCACAGGAATGCACTGTTGAAAGTCTTGCACGCAGCATACGTGCCAGAGGAGATCACTGTTAATCAGCTGGAGACAGTGGTGGCAAATGTCAATACTAGTCATGGACTGGGTTTCACCAATGCCGACTTAACAACTGAGGGATGTTACCACAACAAGGCTTTACACATCACTCTAGAATGCAAGGGTGCTGTTCTATCCCATGTACTGGTGGACACTGGGTCTTCACTCAATGTTCTACCAAAGAAAGCCTTGGTGAAGCTAGAATATGATGGCTTGGCATTACGTCCAAGTAATTTGGTGGTGAGAGCATTTGATGGCTCTAAGAGATCAGTGCTTGGAGAGATTGATCTTCCAGTAATGATTGGCCCACAAACTTTCAAAATTACCTTCTATGTGATGGACATTCAGCCAGCCTACAGCTGTTTGTTGGGTAGACCTTGGATCCATGCCGCTGGCGCTATTACGTCTACCCTTCACCAGAAGTTTAAATTCGAGTGGGAAGGCCAGATCATCACCATCTGTGGTGAAGAAGATATCTTTGTTAGCCATCTGGCTACGTACAAGTACATTGAGATGGATGGAGAAATCCATGAAACTATGAGCCAGGGGTTTGAAGCCCTGAACATTAATGAAGCATCTGCTGTACTTGGAACCTCCATGACATCTTATCAGCAAACCAGGAAGGTTGTTGAAGAGGGTACTGCCCAAGGCTGGGGCAAGCTGCTGCCTGTGGAGAAGAAGGAGGACAGATTTGGGTTGGGTTACAAACCAACTCAACAAGATCAATCAGAGGCTGCCAAGAAGCCCAGTTTTGTTAGCGGGGGAATGCTCACCCCGGATGCAGTGAACAACTTGGAAGACGAGGATGAAAGCGACCGCAACCTGGAGAGCTGGATATGTCCAAGGATCCCGGGGAGCCAAGTCCTCAACTGGTCTTCCCAGGAAATTATAAGGGTTACTCCTGCAGAGTAATTATTATTTCCTGTATTTTTAAGCATGCATCAAGTCTTGCATCTTGCCCAAGATGACAAGACTCATTTTGTAATCGGGCCATCTTGTAATTTTGTGCAAACAGATCAATCAATGGATATCGGACATCTTTTGCAAATGAGTCTTTTTCCTTTTCCGCTCACTGTTTTTTTCATTTTTTCTTTTTGTACAAAAATAAAAATGGCAATGTTTTTCAAAATGATCAACTTCATTTCACTTTTTCTAAACAAGATTAAAATTGATCACTAAAATGCACAATCTAAACCCTTGCAGAGAGTGCCTTTCAGACTGCACCGACAACAACACTGCTATGGCTTCGTATGACTTTGACAATCCAATCAATCAAGCTGATGAAGGGGTTGAGGAAGATTATGAGCTACCTGAAGAGCTAGCCAGGTTGTTAAGGCAAGAGGAGAAGGTTATCACTCCTCATCAGGAGGAGGTCGAAACGGTTAATCTTGGTACGAAAGAAGATGTGAAAGAGGTTAAGATCGGGGCCTGCCTACAAGACTCAGTGAAAGAATAATTGATTGAGATGCTTCGAGAGTATGTGGATGTGTTTGCTTGGTCTTATCAGGATATGCCAGGGTTGGACACCGATATTGTCATGCACAAGCTGCCTTTGAAAGAAGACTGCCCGCCGGTAAAACAGAAGCTCCGCCGTACTCGCCCGGATATGGCAATGAAGATAAAAGAAGAGGTACAAAAACAATGGGACGCCGGTTTCCTTGCTGTAACCAGTTACCCGCCGTGGGTCGCTAACATTGTACCTGTGCCTAAGAAGGACGACAAGGTAAGAATGTGTGTGGATTACCGGGACCTGAACAGAGCCAGCCTGAAAGATGACTTCCCATTACCTCACATTGATGTATTGGTTGATAATACGGCTCAGTTCTCGGTGTTTTCCTTCATGGACGGATTTTCAGGATATAATCAGATCAAAATGTCACCTGAAGACATGGAGAAGACAACTTTCATCACACCTTGGGGCACGTTCTGTTATAAGGTGATGCCATTCGGATTAAAGAATGCTGGCGCAACTTATCAACGGGCTATGGTAACATTATTCCACGACATGATCCACAAAGAAATTGAATGTTATGTGGATGATATGATTGCCAAGTCCCTCACAGAAGAAGACCACCTGGTGAATCTATTGAAGTTATTCAAGCGTCTGAGGAAGTACCAACTGAAGCTGAACCCCAACAAGTGTACATTCGGGGTACGGTCTGGTAAGTTGCTGGGATTTATTGTAAGTGAGAAAGGAATTGAAGTTGACCCTGATAAAGTCAAAGCCATTCAAGAAATGCCTGCACCAAAGTCTGAAAAAGAAGTTCGAGGGTTTCTAGGTAGATTGAACTACATTTCACGGTTCATATCTCACCTTACTGCGACCTGTGAACCTTTGTTCAAGCTGTTAAGAAAAGAACAAACGGTCAGGTGGAACGAAGACTGCCAGAGGGCTTTTGACAAAATCAAGGAATACTTACGAGAGCCTCCAATCCTTATGCCTCCAATCGAAGGAAGACCTCTGATCATGTACTTGACAGTATTAGAAGAGTCAATGGGGTGTGTGTTGGGCCAACATGACGAGTCTGGTCGAAAAGAGTATGCAATTTACTACCTAAGCAAAACGTTTACCGACTGTGAACAACGTTATTCACTGCTCGAGAAAACTTGTTGTGCTTTAGCGTGGGCTGCTCGCCGACTAAGGCAGTATATGTTGACCCACACTACTTTGTTGATCTCAAAGATGGATCCAGTTAAGTACATTTTTGAGAAGCCAGCACTTACCGGACGGGTTGCAAGATGGCAAATGATCCTCACAGAATATGACATTCAGTACACATCTCAGAAAGCCATCAAGGGCAGTGTACTGTCTGATTATCTGGCTGAGCAACCTATTGATGATTACTAGCCTATGAGGTTTGACTTCCCTGATGAAGACATCATGTTCATAAAAGCAAAAGATCATGAAGAGCCTGTTCACACTGAAGGGCCTGACCCGGAAGAAGAATGGACTATGATGTTTGATGGGGCTGTTAATATGAATGGTCGTGGTGTTGGTGCAGTACTCATTACACCTAAGGGAGTTCACATGCCTTTCTCGGCAAAACTCACTTTCAACTGCACTAACAACGAAGCTAAATACGAAGCTTGTATTATGGGTCTTGAGGAAGCCATTGACCTCAGGATCAAGACTTTGACTGTGTTCGGAGATTCAGCTCTGGTAATTAATCAAACCAACGACAAATGGTACACACACCAAGATCATCTGATACCTTACCGGGATTATACAAGGAGGTTATTGACTTTCTTCACAACGGTCAAACTTGAGTATATCCCTCGGGACGAGAATCAGTTTGCAGATGCTCTGGCTACCATTTCATCCATGATCAAAGTTCAAGCTGCCAACTTTGTACCTCGGATCTCAGTATCCAGACTTGACAGACCAACATATGTATTTGCAGCAGATGTTGCCAAAGATGATAAGCCTTGGTTCCATGATATCAAATGCTTCTTGAAGGATCAAACGTACCCACCTGGGGCATCCTCCAATGACAAGAAAACCTTAAGAAGGCTAGCTGGCAGTTTCTTCCTGAATACTGACGGTTCCCTATATAAGAGAAACTTTGATATGGTACTTCTCCGGTGCGTTGATAGAACAGAAGCAGACTTGTTGATGCACGAAGTGCACGAAGGATCCTTTGGTACCCATGCAGGAGGGCATGCCATGGCTAAAAAGTTACTAAGATCAGGATATTACTGGATCACAATGGATGCCGACTGTTGTGCCTATGCCAGAAAATGCCATAAATGCCAGATTTATGCGGATAAAGTGCATGTGCCTCCCAATCCTCTGAATATGATGTCTTCACCCTGGCCCTTTGCCATGTGGGGCATCGATATGATTGGCAAGATTGAACCAACTGCTTCGAATGGCCACAAATTCATCCTGGTAGCCATTGACTATTTTACCAAGTGGGTGGAAGCAGTTTCCTATGCAAATGTTACCAGGCAAGTGGTAGCCCGATTTCTGAAGAGAGATATCATCTGTCGGTATGGAGTTCCTGAGCGAATCATTACTGATAATGGTTCTAACTTGAACAACAAAATGATGGCAGAGCTATGCCGGGACTTCAAAATCCAACACCACAATTCTTCTCCTTACAGGCCAAAGATGAATGGCGCTGTTGAGGAAGCTAATAAAAATATCAAGAAGATTGTGCAGAAGATGGTAGTTACATACAAAGACTGGCATGAAATGCTACCGTTTGCCTTGCATGGGTACCGTACATCAATCAGAACATCCACTGGGGCAACACCGTATCAACTTGTGTATGGTATGGAGGCAGTCCTACCTGTTGAAGTTGAATTACCCTCCCTGCGGGTACTGATGGATGTTAAGCTAAATGAAGCAGAATGGGTCCGGTCCCGATCTGAACAGCTGAATCTGATTGAAGAGAAGAGACTAGCTGCAATCTGTCATGGGCAGCTATATCAGAAAAGAATGAAGAAAGCCTTCGATCAGAAAGTCAGGTTCCGAGAATACCAAGTAGGAGATCTTGTGCTGAAAATATTCCTCCCTCCTCATACAGACCACAGGGGCAAGTGGACTCCGAACTATGAAGGACCATTCGTAGTAAGGAAAGTTTTCTCCGGTGGGGCACTCATGCTCAGTACTATGGATGGTGAAGACTTCCCGTCCCCTGTGAATTCAGATG
This sequence comes from Lathyrus aphaca, assembly GCA_963966055.1. NCBI lineage: Eukaryota > Viridiplantae > Streptophyta > Magnoliopsida > Fabales > Fabaceae > Lathyrus > Lathyrus aphaca. The sequence continues at coordinate 434,279,037 of OZ014525.1, read as the reverse complement.
CAGTTAAAAAATACTTCGCATAAAATGACCCGCAGGACACAAAAACAGAATGTAAGTCCAGGCAAAAATAGGGCATCCCGGCGAGTCAAAAACAGAATAAAAGACTCGGGCAAAAATAAGGGAAATAAATAAAAAATGTACACCCGCTGAGTTGAAAAGCCGCATTGGACAGCTCAGGCAAAAATGGGTATCCCGATGGATCGAAAACCCGAAAGGGCGATCCATGCAAAATAAGGGAATAAGCGAACAGCTGCATCCTGAATTCGTTTGTTTCACTTACAACCTGACAAGCTTCGAAAGGATCAAGCTTATTTCAGAATCAACCTTCCTCAGAAAGCAAGACGAGAAGAACGTCAAATGTCATACGAGTCATAGCAAAGGAAAGCTCCCTGAAGCGTCATCAACATTGCCAACATCTTTTGTTTCTCAATTTGTAACGATCTCCTCATTTTAGGGGATTTTTTTCTTTGACTGTATCTTGCCAATTCAGGGCACACGAATTAATAAAATCAGATTTTCAGTCACACACTGTCTCGTACTCTTTTATTTGCAAAATGTCCGATGTCTTTAATTTGATTGCATAAATACAGATGTTTCTCTTCTAAAAAACACGTGCTTGCAGGAAATATACTTACTCCCGGGAGTATCTAAACCCTTAGGATGAGATCCAATAAGGGATACCTCGGGATTACTTGTGCGTTTCTATTCCTTTTCAGGATTGCAGGTATTCAAAGCACAACATGGGGCGTGAAAACTTCACCCCAGCAAGTTGGCAGATCATTTCAGACTATCTCACAAATAGCACCGGAGGTGCTTTCTCCCCAGCTGAGTTGCCATTTATTATTCCTCCTCAGCCAAGTACAAAAGCCAGGGAACCATCCCCCCACAGAGTGTCAACCTCTATCCAGAAGAGCAACGCGCGAAGGAATCACAATAGAGTGAAGAAAGCTTCTACAAACCCCAGCTGGGTCCCTCATTAATGAGATAGGTTTACCAATGACCTATTCCCCAAGCAAAGTCATACATGACAGATCTACCAGGGATCTCATCCCCAGCTGGGATATCCATTTCAAGCAAATCAGCCAGAGATCTTCACAGCAACGGGATCCGAATCCCCGATCGTTACCTTTGCATAATCATAGCATTCGCATCATATTTCCCCCACAGAGCGTAGCATTCCGTTTAATATGGAGCATTACGGCAAAAATCAAACATATTGCATAATCATAAGCCATGATCTGAAACTGAACACTTGTGAATACTGACAATCCGTCAACAATATACAGAATACTCCCCAAATTCCCCACCACGGGAACCAAAAGCATTTGCCTTACACTCACAAATACAAGTACACACTCCTTTTGGCACCCGTCTGTGTCATCATTCCCCAGTAAAGTCGCCCGAGCATTCAGACAGACCACTTATATTACAGATACTTCCTGACACCCGTCCGTGTCATGTCCCCAGTAGAAAGCCAAAGCGTCCCCTTTGCACTCACAGATACATGTATATACAACTTTCTTGACACCCTTCCGTGTCACCTCCCCAGCATAGTCACCCAAACACTTCAGAAATCATGCACTTGTTATAATACACTTTCTCCGACACTCGTCCGTGTTACTCATCCTCTTTTTTACTCATACAGATACTCGTCCGTATCTTGTATATACCACTTATATCCCCTCAGATTCGACACTTGTCCGTGTTCTTTGTTAACCAGTTGGTACTCGTCTGTATCATCATCTCAGAACACGCGTCAAAACTTTTGTTTCTACTTGATACTCGTCCGTATCATAGTCTTAAGGATGCTCGTCCGCGTCTTTAATCCATACACCGTGTCAAACACTCAGGTCTTCTTGAATATAGACACTCGTCTGTGTCTATTGTTCCCCAGAAGAGTCCCTTCAGATCCGACACTCGTCTGTGTTCTTTGTTAACCAGTTGATACTCGTCCGTATCATCATCTCTGAACATGTGTCAATGTTTGTTTCTACCTGATACCCGTCCGTATCATGGTCTTAAGGTTGCTCGTCCGCATCTTTAATCTATACACAGTGCCCGAACAATTATATCTCTCATTCCTTGGATATAGACACTCGTCCGTGTTTACTTTTCCCCAGCAAAACTTCTCTTCTATCTGACATCCGTCCTTTTCGGCAGCCGTACCCGGCCAGGTGATCATCATTCACCCTTTTTTGATGATCGTCCTTCATCACCCCCAGTGGAGTCTCTATTCATTAGAACCCCTTCCTATCCGACATTCGTCCTATGTCGTGATATTTTAGCAGCCGTCCCCTGCTAGGTGATCGTCCTTCACCTCTTGATGATCGTCCTTCATCATTTTATCCGATGGCCGTCCCCATCGTGGATCTTGTTATCTGACATTCGTCCTATGTCACGATAAATCTTGAGAGCAGCCGTACCCTTCTAGGTGATCGTCCTTCACCTCTTGATGATTGTCCTTCATCATGCTTATCCGGTGGCCGTCCCCATCGTCGACCTTTTTTCCGGCATTCGTCCTATGTCATGATACTTTCGGCAGCCGTACCCTGCCAGGTGATCGTCCTTCACCTTAGATGACCGTCCCTCATCTTATCCCCAACGCAGCAGCCGTACCCTGCTAGGTGATCGTCCTTCACCTTTGATGACCGTACCTCATCATCTATTTCATTTACCTATAATCCCCAGAGAGTCTTATAGCTTTACTTGATGGCCGTCCCCCATCACAATCTCCCATATCCCCAGCATGTCGGTCGTCCCCGTCATTGCTTCATCCCCAGCAGTCATCCTCTGCTCGACGGTCGTCCTCCGTCGCCCGCACTTTATATACATACTTTATTTTCCTTTACAATCTATATCCCTTTTCTTCTTCATTCTGTGAGTGCAAATTTTGGACTGTCTTTGGTATTCAACCACAAGTTATCTTGTTTGCCTGTTAAGCCGTTGCTTACATCCTACACAGCTAACTCATGCTTGAATAGGGGCAGCTGTAAACACCCCAAATTTGCCCTCACCCATTCACACCATGGCTTGTGATCTCTTCATATGCATAAGTTCAATCATAGCATCTCATATTGCATTTTTGTTTCACTGCATTGCTTCTAAGTCATCTGCATCTAGGGTTTGTGATCTGAGCTATCCCTGAGCCATTTGAGCCACTCCAAAGGCCATCAATCACTTCAAAGGGGTCCATGTGTGTTCAAGCATCATATTATATCCCCACAAAGTCAAGAAAGTCAAAGGATCACAATAACTGAGAAAGACATGGAAGCAGAGTCAGGTTTAACTGCACAGTTGACCTAGAATTAGGGTTTTGGTTTCAAAGGCCATAACTCCAAATTTTTTGGTCATTCTTGTTTCTATTGGTCTCTATATGTTATAAGGATCATGCATATCAATTTTCATGAAGAAATTCCATGGGGAAGTCATCTGATCAAGAGTTGACTTCTTGAGCAAGTCAGTGTAAAATCAGGGCATCTGAGGCCCCCAATGACCCAACCAAGGGGTGTTCATCATCATTTTGATTATGTATGATCTTTATTTGATCATAGAAGGTGTTAGAAGTTCACAAAATTGAAGAATTTCAAGCCATTTGCAAAATTGCCTTTTTGGGAAAGTGACTTGTAATGTAAACTTGCCATTTTGGGAAAGTTTTTCAACCTCCTCAAATTGATTCAAAAATGCTTCAAATGAGAAAACTTTGGTCATGAAAGTTGTATAATGGATCATTCCCTTTTCAAAAAGTACAAGAACTCATTCTAATTCATTTTGGATCAAAAGTTATGGCATGTCAAAGTTGAGAAAAATCACATAATTTCAAATTTTCTACCAAAGAGGCAAAGTTGCAAAACCACTTGCCAAGACAAATTGTGCTATCAAATGGACTTCTAACCTTTGTACAAACACAAACCAAGGCCTAAAGATCAGATTGCATCAAAAGTTTACTCATTTTTCATGACTTGTGGACCAAGAAATTTCAAAAGGGGCAAAGTGGAACAAAGTTGCAAAACATTCTTCAAACCCTAATCCACTTGTTGGCTGGCTTCAAAACTGATCCTAGGGCTCTCCTCACTTCTTGCTGCGCAGGACACCCCTCTTGTCCTTGGCTAACTATTGGCCCATACCTCTCTTACACAAAGCTTGACTTTTTTGCAAAAGACCCATACCAATCACAATAGGGCACAACCACTCTTCTGACCTACCCAAGATTGATAAGTGGATCAAATACATCACAACACACAACACAACTCATGCTGAAACACACTCCAAGCCATAGTTCAAGAAATTGACCTCTTATGCACTTTGCTTCAAATCACACAACACAACCTTCAAACACAAAAACAAACTTCATAGAACATCTCAGCATGTTCCACTGACCATCCCTGGTCCTTCACCTTGCCCTGAAACTCCCTGAAATCAAAACACGATTTCCTCCCCCCTCTGAACAGAACTCACTCAATCTCTCAAACCAGCCAAAAGAAACTCCAACCAAGCATTGCAAGCTTCTCAGGAGGTCCATTAGAGGCGTTTTGGATCAAAGGGGCAGCCAGAAAGTTCCAAAGATCAAAGCTCCAGTTCAGGTGAGCTCAAGAACGTTTTTTCCAGAAACATGTTTTTAAGTTCCTAAATGATTCTCTATGCTTCACTGATCATGCTGATATGTTTTGTTTCGAAAATGATTGAGTATTGAGTATGTATGAAGCTTCTGAAACTTTTTTGACCTAAATGCATTTTGTTTCGATTCAGCCTTGATATGAAAAATAAATGTGTTTTGATTGTTGATTCTTGCTCTATGATGTTTGGGGATGGATTCTGGGCAGAGAGATTAGGTTTTAGGGACCTGGGGAGTGAGCTAGCAATTTTCAGGGAGACATGTGGCCGGAGAAGATGACCGGAGGTCATTTCCGGCCACCTGAGAGTCATTAAGCCCTAATTACGTCATTAATGGGAGTTTGAATGTGGAGCGTAGATTTGGTTGACTTTGTTTGACTCCCGCGCGTTTTGATGGCCTGGATTGTTTCATTAAAACCCTAATCCACGTCATTAGTTAATTAATCAGGTTTTTATATTAATCTAGCCAGTTCAAATGCCAGCCGTAGGATAGCGCGCCAGTCAACTCCCGCGCGTTCAGTTTGAATACCAACCACTGGATCTGTTGACTTCCCATTAAAATCAATTTTAATTTCATTTTTCTTGCATTTTCTTTCATATTTATTTTAAAATAGTTAGAAAAATTCCAAAAATATTTCCTTTTGCATTTTTGTTCTAAATATTTTTCTCAATCAGAAAATGATTTTTATTTTATTTTTTGCATTAAAAATTATTTTTAAATCATTTAAATGTTTATTTTTAATTAATTAATGAAAATTAATTAATTAAAAATACATTTAGGTATTTAAAAAATCACAAAAAATTCATGTTGCATTTAGAAACATTTAGAAATATTGTCCAACTCTCAAACCAAATTTCTTTTTTGATCTTGATGCCTTTTGATCATTTTCTTTGGAATTAATTTTATTTCAAGGCAATATTTTGGTTCAATCTTCAAAAATTCATTTCTGCCTAGCCATTGAGAGTTGGATGATGATTCTTTTTGCATTGCCTCTTATATAGCATGTAGTTTATAGGGTAAAATTGGTTTGATTTGATCTTGCATTTTTAATTTGTTTGGCATTTTTCTTTGTGAGGTACCCCAAAACCCTAGCAATCCTAAGAAATTCATAACTTTCACTAGGTTAAGAGTTGGATCCTCTCCTTTGGGAAGTGAGTTTGTATAGGTTTAAGGTATCTTTGATTGCATTTTCAAATTTTTATCATGTTGTTTGCTTCTGGTGTTGGATTTTTGCTTTGTGTGATGCATGAAACCCTAATTTGTGCCTTCCTTTGCATCCATTTCTCATTTGCTTGCATCCATTGATTTGCCATGACATTTTGTGCATTCATATGATTCATAATACATCTTAGGACATATTAGAATCATGTTTGATCATTGCATCTTTCATTTTCCATGTTGTATGTCATTTGCATTCCATAACTTTTCATGTATGTTCATGGTTCTAAGCATGTCTCTTTTGCATCTATGTCCTTGTACGATCATCCCCATGTCTTGCCTCATGTTTGTATCATCTCTTAGCATCATTAACATCATGTATTTGCTTCTGACTTTGTCTTGCATCATGCCATTGCATCTCATTTGCATTGCATTTCATTTCTTTTGCTAACATTTCAGTTGGTAAGTTGTTTGAGAAGTGAATTTGCCTTCACTTCTCACAATCTCTTTTCATCTCTTTCATAATTTCTTTGCTGCATTTTGTATGTGTTTTAGATTGAGCTTGCTCATTCATGCTCTTCTCCTCTTTCTTTCTTCAAGTAACTTGTCTTCTTAAGTGAAGCAAGTTGTTTTGCTTCTCTTTGCTCCTTTCATCTGCTTCCTTCTTGATGGTTTCTCTGAAGATCTTCTTGCAAGCCTCATAAACCCTAGGAATAACCAAGCATGACAATAATTAGGGTTTTGATTAGTCCTCCATTTAGTTTTACCTTTGTGTCATCTTTGAGTCTTCTCTTCTCATCTCATAATCAGGGACTAAACCCTAAAGGCTTTAAGGCTTTGTGATTAAGCTTATGCCTGCATCCTTCTATTAGGATGGAGTGTATAACTTTAATCCTAAGAGTTAAACCCTTAATGTGTTTAAATCCTTCAATCAATTCACCTAATAATTATCAAGACATCAAGCTTGTAACTTGGGCCTTGCATTAGGGTTCTAATTCTTCCTCAATTGGTTAAGAAGGACTAACCCTAATGTTAATGGACAAGTCCCCCTCAAGTTGTCTTACAAACCATAAAAATCACTTCTTCATCTTATCATTAACTAAAAACCATTTAATAAAGGCTTTGTTTTATCATAAGGTTAATCCCTAATCATGGATTAAGTTGAGGAGTCTTTTTTAGCTTAAGTGTTCTCATCTATTATCCTTCTATTAGGATGGTGTAATGAGCCCATTAAATCTTTGATTATGGCTTAATCTCATTACTCAACACTAAACAAAAACAACAAAAACATCTAAATAATTGCAAGTAGGTTAATGATCTTAATCCTACACCATGGTGATTAAGTGTGAGATGCTGACTTCACACTTAAGGTATTCTCATTACCCCTAATCAGAGGGAAGATGTGATGAGTTTACTAACCCTTTGGTTTAAGCTTAAGCTCATTAACTTATGACAAACTTCAAAAAGCAATAAAAGGATGAAAACACAAAAACAAACAATAATCATCTCCTCCGGGATTCTTTTCACATCTCATTCACTCACAAACGAGAACTTGCTTCTTCTGTCTAATGCAAGACAGTTTGCACCTGAGCCAGACAGGTCATACACTTGATCATGGACAAGTAAGCAGTTCACAAGTCAATTCATCTTTCAGTCTCTTTGGGTCGAACTACGGTGTTCTGACTTCCTCATTGCACGAGAGGATACGTAGGCATAACTTAACAGTTATCGAACAAAAGTCTCTGTATATTCCCCCTCCTTTCAGCATCATTCTTTAAGCCTCATAGTCTTGAGCATCCCATTCTTGTTCTCACACTGACACCTCTCTCATACACTTCACTTTTCTTTTACACTGACACTTGCATTCTTTCCAGCTTTGATACACAGAATAACACTGACACTACCCCTTTAAAACACAAATCTTTCAAGCGTGGATCCCGTCGAGTACGACGGACAATCTGGGTGCTAATACCTTCCCAGGTTGTAACCAACCCCCTTTCTCAGTTTCTCTGGTTCGCAACCGTCTTATCCATATCTTTCTAGGTTTATGCAGCATTACCTTTCCTCCGGGATAAAAATGCCTAGCTGGCGACTCTTTCTTTCTGAGTTCACCCCTGTGTGCTCTTTTCCTCTTTCGCCGACCGTTCGCGTCTGTACCCCTTCTGACCTTATGTGTCATTTTGGTGGGAGTGACAGCCTCCACTGTGGAAACAAAATTTAATATGACCAAAGTTTCGTCCTTTGTTGTTGGTTTAGTTGCCGCTGATCAACAACACAGACCTTTTCTGAATTCATTGTTGACGGGAATTATGACTTGACCCCAACCTTTGATATTGTTGCTTTCTAGGGTTTGGAGAGCATGTTTGTAGGAAGTGATTGACGTTCTTATTTCTGACTGATTCTCGTTGCTTACAATGAGAGCTTGGAACTGAGTCCCAACGACGTCTTCTGGTTCCAAATACGAGAATGAGGATAATTTGGTAACAATTAGGTCTTTTTCCCCGAATACTGTTACCAATTTGTTATTTTTCACAAACTTCAACTTTTTATGAAGTGTGGAGGTCACTGCCCCTACTTCCTGAATCCATGATCGGCCAAGTAAACAATTGTATGTCGCGCGGATGTCCATGACTTGAAATGTAATTTGGAAGGTGTAAGTTCTAATGGTTATGGGAAGATCCACTTCGCCGATAACTGCTTTTCGAGATCTGTCAAATACTTTGACTACGACCTCACTTTTTCACATAGGAGGACCTGGAATGCTCAGTCTTGTGAGAGTGGACCTTGTTAATACGTTCAGAGACGAACCCGTGTCTATGAGTACGCTAGCTAGAGCATTGTCACCGCAATTAATAGTAATGTTTAATGTCATATTGTGATTCCTGCCTTCTTCAGGAAGATCATCGTCATTAAATCCCAAATTGTTGAAATTAGTAATGCTGGAGACAATACCGTCGAATTGTTTCACGGTTATGTCTAGTTCTACAAAGGCTCGCTCCAGAACCCTATGTAATGCTTCTCGGTGAGCTTCTGAGCTAAGAAGAAGAGATAACACTGAAATTATTGAAGGAGTTTGTAGTAATTGATCCATATTGTTATACTCACTTATCTGAATGAGCCTAAGGATTTCATCTTTATCCTTTGTTGTAGGCTCTGAATTACTTGTCTGACCCACTAGCGGGTTGATGACCTCAGCTTGAGGTTCCTTTCCCTTTGCAGTTTCTTCAACTCCTATATTGAATATTCGCCCACTTCTAGTGACTCGAATGATATCAATGACACTGACAAGAGATGGTAGGGGTACTTCCTTCCCTTTTTCCATGATTATTAATCCGTACTTCTATGGAATTGCTTTCTCCAAAGAATAAGGCACTGAGCCTGGTAAATAGATGACCAAAGGGGTTAAATGAGCCTATCAGCTATCGAAAGTAACCTCTATCGGTGTTGGCTTGTGAATATTTCCACTTTCAAATGGAACTTCCCAGCATTTTGTTTCTTCGACCAAAGGGATTATATTGAGAATCTTTTTTATGGTTTCACAGTCCATAAGTCTGACTGATGGAACTTCCTGTATCATGTTGATCTGTTGTGACTCTTGGAGACGAGTAACACCATGCTCCATTTGATCTCGGAGATCCATGCGAACTATGATACATCCTCATTTATCCGTTGAGAAGACCTCGCAATTTTCATAACTGTGAGGTGGCAAAAGATTGTATCCACTTTGTATACTATGCATCTTAACTTTTTATTCTAGCCGGAGTACCATTGTTGAGACTAATCTGACCAGTTTCTTTGTCCATGTAAATTGGAAGCCATCAATAGTCCAATAAAGCTTGAAGATCTCTTTGCACTATTTCACATCCTTGATTATCTTCAGAGCAACCTCTGCAGTTCCGATAATCGTGCATTGATAAAAATCCTTGTCTGGCATGCTTGGAGTGCAATTTGTCTAAATTGGTATTCATTATGCAAATTTTGAATATTTGAACCATGTTGATATGTGGATCATCCGCTTCATGGTAATCTTGAATCTGTCCTAAATCCTTTTGTCGTTGTAGGGCTTCCTGTATAAAGGATCACCCTTGATCATTTGTTAAGAAGACAGAGCAACTTTGGTAGTCGTGTCGTGCTAAATTATGAAGTAAACTATGTCTAGAATTCATTGCAACTAGATTGACATTCATTGTTCAGATATCAAGGTTTTGAATAATTCTCGGAGGATCATCAAGTAAATTGACTCCTCAAATTTTTTGGTCTTGAATCCAGTTGATCGACGTTTTCCCATGTTGTGATAACAAATTTATTTGAACATTTGGATTAGTATCTTTGAAAGATAAAAATTTGTTCCTGATGAGTCTCTGGACATCGTACTTGAAATCTAGGCAATTTTCAATGTTATGCCCTTCCCTCCTTGATGACGATTGTCACACCCCAAATTTTACCCCTAACTGCTTGCATCATACATTCATCGCATTTAAGAGAGAAATTCCAAGATTTTATTTTTCTGTTGCTTCTAACTCATTTTCAAGTTATTTATAAATTTAATTTTTATTTCTTTTCACTTCCAAGATTTTTAATTTAATTTCTATTTCACATTTCTAACTTTTAATTTATTTTCATGTTTTAATTTTAATTTTAATTTCTTTTTCTTATTCTATTTTTCAAGTTTCTAATTTTTTTTCAATTTCTACTTCTAATTCTTGTTTCAATTTCTACTTCTAGTTCTTAATTCATGCTTAAATTTTAAACTTAAATTTTATTTCCATTTCATTTTCAAAGTTTTTTTCTCTAAATTAATTTCTAATTTCTATTCCTAATTTTTAATTCATTTTCAAGTTTTTGTTTCTAAATTTAATTTTAATTTCCATTTCTAATTTTTAATTCAATTTTATCATAGGTTTAAATCCAATTTCAATTTCAAGTTCAAATTTATTTTCAATTTTTCCATTCAATTCCAAGTCCATTTTAAAATTTCTAAGTCATGTTCCATCCCATTTTATTTATTTATTCCAACTGCATTATATTTTTAGTCCAATTCCAATCCCATTTTCCATTACACTTTAAGTTTCAATCTCGATTTTCCATTCCAATTCTTCTTCAAGTCCCAATTCCAACCTCATTCAATTCAAGTCTTTTTCATATTTCCAAATTCATTCCAATTTAAAATTCATGCCATTTCATGTCAATTCTATTTTTCATTCATATCATGTCCATTCTCAACTTGTTCATAATTTCTCAACTTTGTCTATTTGCTTTTCAAGCAATTCATATTTAGCTATCATGCATTTCTTTTTTAAAAAAAATTTACATGTTGCTACATGAAAGTTCATTCACTATTTTACATTCATCTTTTATTCCAACACACATATCATTCATATGCATTTAAGTTACATACATAATTAGGGATCTACAAATTTTCAAAAGACCCATTGTTACATCTAAGGAGCTTTGTAATTACAAGCTTTGTTTTCATTACACAAGGCAAGGTTTCTTAAGCTTTGTCAAGAACCAAGTTTCATGCTAACTTTCGCTATCCTTCACCAAGCTAGCTGCTAATCTTCGTCGTGCCAAGGTTCTACCGCCGAGGCTCCACATGGACTTGTTTCAGCTTACCGCTCTTCCTCTCATACACATGAAAATAAGGACCAAGTTAGCATTCATATCATAAGTACATTCATACAAATCCATCATCATACATTCATTTTATCATTCAAAGTATTACTCAAACATATTCAAAGTCACATAATCATATTCATCATAATTCACAATCCATAACATCTTCATTCAAACATTTCAAACATAACCATATTTCAATTCAATTTATTCACAACAAAATCCATTCAAGCATATTCGTATTCAATTTCATATGCATACCATGTTAGTTATTCATGTCAACTGAGGAAATTCAGGTTCAAGCACAACACATAGTTATGCAAGATAGTACAACAAATACAAGGGGGACCACAAGGTTTGCTAACAGACAAAACCAACAGCACACTCAGCACAAAAACAGGCCTCTGCTCCACCTCCCCACTACTGCTGCAAAATTCAGAACTGTTCCCCCTAATCCTACACCCCTTCATGAGCAAGTTATCACAAAAAACATTTTCAAATTCACATAGAAAAAAAACCTAGAAAAGTCATATAAAAGCACTGTTACATTGCAAAGAAAAGGATCACAAAACCAGCAACATTCTCACAAAAAACCACAAGAGAGGGGGGATTCAAGAAAAAGCAAACAGAAAATACAACAACATCACAAAAAATCAATAACCACTACCAACCAGCATTCATATTGCAGAAGAACAAAGCAGTAGCAAGAAGTGAAACTTACCATTGCGGATTCTTCACCCCGATAACTTTCGGGTCGGTAATGTTCTCCTTTTCCTTCACCTCTTTTCAGCATATTTGTTCATCTAGCTAGTTTCCTTCTTTTCTCAGTTTCATTTCATTCATCATACTGCATAACGCTCATACTGCATACACAAAGCCATGAGAACTTAAAAAGGTCAAACAGAGAAAACGACACCATATAACACAAAAAAAACACCAACCATGGCAGCCAAACACATAACATTACAAAATCACAGCCGCATATCCATAACCAAGCAGTCACAAACAAACACTAGAGAGTCTTAGAAAAAACCAACAAACAAGAAGAAGGCAGCCACAAAAAGGGGAAGGCATAAACTGAAAAAAACCTTAGCAAAAAAAACTCACAAAAAGGCTAGCCGCAGGAAGGGAGTTTGAGAAAAAACTGGGCAGTCACACTCCATTAGGCAAGCCCTGCAACAACTTCATACAACCATACACACGGAATACACATCACAACACTTTCCTTCACTCTTATTTTCTTCTGATGCTTTTGCAACTCACTGAAAAGAATCACCAAAAAAACCATAACGCCACGCAACAAACTCTGCTCTCAATCTGCTTCACTTTTCCATTCACAAAAACTCATAACTACTTTCCTTCAACAACCACCTTCAAAACTTCATCAACACCCCTTTGAAACCGAGCCGCACTGTCAACCTGAGAAAACCAAAAAAATCCTAAACAAACAGCAAGAAGGAGGCTCAAAAGAAAAAGCTCAAACAAAAATTTGAAACTAAGGCTTCACCTCAGTTTCTTCCCTTCACCTCAGTTCTCCTCGACACAAACTTTCAGCTTCATTTTTTTTTCCGTAGACACTCCCAACAACCTTCAAACAAAATCACAAAAAAAAAATTCAACGAACAAAATATAAAAACAAACCAAAAAGAAAGATGAGTTGAATCTAGAAATACTTCACTGTTACTCTTTCCAACTTCCTCTTCTCTCTGCTAAACCTAACCCTTCACTCACAGTACCAAAACCTTCATCACTTGTCAACACCCTTCATCAAGAAAAATCCAGCAGACACCACAAAACCGTGAAGACACCGACCCTCCATCAAACCCTTTTCAAACCTCCCTCCATCAAACCATTTCAAACCTTCACCCTCAAAACATGTTAGTAATCCGCAACCCCTCCAACCTCATAAGCCACCTCCAAAACTTCAACCGCGACCCCCTTCGTCGCCATCTCCAGAACCTAAGCTCCCACCTTCACAAACTTTTCTGTAAAAAACCAGAGAAAGCCATAACAACAAACATCAACAACAAACACACAGAGCCGAAGGAAATAACACAAAGCCTTTAAGCCAAATCATCTCAAAAAACAGTCTCACCCTTCGTCACTGTCTCGATCCGCAGAGCCCTGTGTGACCTCCCTCAACTTCGCACCCTTTCCGTCACCTCCATCGACCTCTCCATCAAAGCTTGACAAAACCTGCAAAAAAAACAACCACCAACTTACAACCCATCCATAAATAGGGACAGAAACACTGAAAACCACTGAAACAAACACCATAAACCACCTGTTTTCCGAAAAAACCAGAAAAACTTACCTCACCATCGTTGACACTACTCCCTCACAAATCCAAACCAGAACCCCACAGAGTCAAGAGCAGGACCGCGACAAATCGCACAAACCATCACTATCCCGTAAACCCATCTCAAACCTCAGCCACCTCTTTCGAACAAACAGACGCGAACCGCACAAACGAGCACGTCAACACCACCGAAAACACAACCTGTGAACCGCCGTGGCTACCTCCATTTCACCCGCCGCGTTGAATCGCGACCCAAGCCGCATCCCTTCCACCATTTGCCTCACCCTCCACCGCCGTTTCTGAACCACGTAAAACCTCACACCATCCACCAAACCGCTGCTGTTCATCAACTCCAAACACCCGTGACGGACCCGAAACACATCTTCGCCAAACCTAAATCCCTTTTCAACATCAACCAACAACAAGCATCAAAACTGAAACCAGAAAAACTGAGTGAGATGAACCTTTGAAATCGAAACCTCCCACAAACCTTCGAAAACTCACGAAACCGGAAAACGAAATACAGATTCGAGTTGAGAGATTTCTATTAAAAACTCACCATGGAAAACCAACAACCCACAGAACCGCAAACGCCGTGAAAATCGTGCAATTGAGGGTGAAGGAGCTTTGAAGCTGGCAAACTTTTGTGAAACTCGCGAAAATAAGAGAGGGAATCGAAGGAGAACGAGAGACATAGCCGCTTGTCTCGACATCCCCGCCCTTCGTTGAGGTTTCTGGTTTCTACGTTGTTTTAGATTCGGTTTCAAGGGAACAAATTGGGAGTTTGTTTGCAGACGCAGGAACCCTAATTTTCCTTTCTTTTTTTTAACCCACCACACTGAACCGGATCAACCCTGACCCGCCCTTTGTTGGAGGTCCGCCCAGGCTTTACCCCTGTGGGCCTGCGCCTGATTCTTGTTCCAGCCCATTTCCTTTTTACACTCTTCACTTGTTTTTTTTATTAAGTATTTTGGCTTACTAATTCTTTTAAATTTTAACAAAAAAAAACACATAAAAGTAAATTCATGCATTTTTTTAATTCGTCTAGGTAATTTATCAACTTTATAATTCTTTTAATTTATTTATTTAGTTATTATTATTATTTATTTTAGTTTGTTTGATTTTGCTTGATTTTGTTTGATTTAGACCATGAACAAAAATATAAAAATAAATACAATCACCACCAAAAATAATTGTTTCGAATTAATTAAAAAAATCTTGGTCCAACGCCAAGTTGAGTTCACATACTCCTCACTCACACACGTAAGTCGGTCGTTTTACGATCTCCATCTGCACAGTCGTTACACTTCACAGCTTTCCAACTTAAGCAAATTGACGCACCGCGTTTGTTTTCCACCCCCGCATTCTCGATCCATATATCGAGTCATAGCCCGGTTACTAAGCCTTTTACCTTGCATTCCCATTTACTTTATTCAGTTTATTTTTGCAAGTTGCAACCTATGCCTTAGACTTAGGAGCTTGCACCCTCATTTATTTACTTTATTTTTTTTCGCATTTAAATCCAAAAGGGAAAGAACTCCTGCAGTTGACTCAATGTCATAGGAAGTTTAGCCACCCCTAGTTACCATTTTGACCTTAGCAATTAGGTCCCTCTTTTTTTTCTTTGACCTTAGCAATTAGGTCCCTCATCCTTAGGTCCTTAGCCATTAGGTCCTTAGTGTTTTATTTTATAACTTTTTGTGACTTTGTTAAGTCACGTGAGTGTTTGCCATAACACTTACTTTCCCCCGCGAACCTTGAGCGTGACCAAGTGTTCGTTAATCCTTAGGAGAACTACGAGTGCTCTGATTCTATACCCGATACGTAGGCATCGATGCGATGTTGTGCGAGCACCATTAGAAATAAAACCTTAGGTTCCCATAATTTTAGCAAGCAATAAATAACAATAACACAAATATTAACAAGAGGTTCCCGTAGGATACTGCGGATGCTTAGGATGCTAACACCTTCCCTAGGTATATTCAACCCCCGAACTTAGTTTCTCCTTATTTAGGGTTTTTACGATCTTTTTCCCTTTTCCCTTTGGATTAAATTAAAGTCGGTGGTGAACATTTAATAATTGTGATTCAAGCTCACTTAATAGCTTGGTATCCGATTCTCACCGTAACAGAAATGGCGACTTCACTGGGGATACTATTTTTGAGGGTTAAGCCCACCTTGTATATTAGTATATTTGTTGTTGTATTGCTTGTTATTATTTGGATTTTTTTTGTTGGGTGCTCCATGTGTGGTGAGATAAGTCCTAACCCGGACTTGAGTGCAAAATAAGATATGACGGTGGTATATTCAAGAAGGCTTGTAGGGAGTTGAGTCCCGACCAAGTTGACTTGAGACACCACCACTCAACGGAGGCCTCCTCGGATGTAGTTTTGTTGATCGAGTTCAGTCGTGAAAGCATTACTATATTCGACCTGAGAGCCGTTAATGTTGAGGACCGTAGAACACTTACCCCCCACTTGGCCTTTTAGGGATGTAGTGCAATGACTATGAGGGTGTAAATCCGAAATAGTTGATACGCGATACTACACTCGGATGAGACTCTCTTGAGAATATTATTGATTACCAAGTTGAGTTGGGAAGTCAGTAACATCCGAAAGATGGGACAATGATTCTGGGAACTTTTAGAACCCGTTGTACAGGTACAAATAAACTCATAGTACATACCTTTTGGGAGGGTTGAACCTTCGACCTCATGCAAGCTTTGAACCTAAGCCTTGTGTGTGTTTGTGCATTCACGCATCATGAAGCATCATTTTTACCATTTATTCAAGGAACTCAGAAACTCTATCTTTGCAAATATCGTAGGTATCATCATGGACTTTGGAAGAAGAAAGACTGTCAAGTACACATTCAAAACTCCCAAACTCGAAGACCTAAGGAAATTAAGAGATTTGGTTTTGGATCAAGAAGCCTTCATGGAGAAGCATAGGAGACTTTTAGCCTTACTTAAGACTGAGTGGGATGGAAGGTTGCTCTCTGTGATGCTCCAGTTTTATGACCCTCTCTACCATTGTTTTACGTTCCCTGATTACCAATTGGCGCCTACTTTGGAAGAGTATTCATTTCTGGTGGGATCACGTGTTAAGGACGAGTTTCCATTCCCTGTTCTAGAAAAGGACCCTGAAGAAGCGGAGATTGCAAAGGCAACATATTTGAGTGTTCCTGAGGTCAAGGCAAATATGACCTATAAAGGAAAGATTTTTGGATTCCCTACAAAGTTTTTTGTAGAAAAGGCCAAGAATTTTGTTAGTGTGAAGGATATGAAAGCTTTTGAGGCGACCTTTATTCTGCTAATATATGGAGTGTTACTTTTCCCAAACTTTGAAGACTTTGTAGACCTGAACGCCATCAAAATATTTCTGAAGAAGAACCTGGTCCCTACTTTGCTCGGAGACACTTACCATTCCATCCATCCGAGGAATCACCATAAGGGAGGGATGATTACTTGTTGTGCATCATTGTTGTACGAGTGGTTTATTTCGCACTTGCCTAAGTCAACTTCATTTTGGAATCTTAAGGATGGTTTGTGGTGGTCGCAAAGGATCATGTCTCTTACCCACTCTGACATTAGTTGGTACAATCGTGTTTATGATGGAGCCTTGATTATTGATAGCTGTGGTGATTTTGCTAATGTACCTCTTCTTGGCACTAAGGGAGGAATCAGCTATAATCCAGTTTTGGCTCGCCGCCAACTCGGGTATCCGTTGAAGGAAAAACCTAAGAGTGTTGAAGTGGAAGGAATTTTCTTTAAGGATGACGAAGAACCAGAGCTCAAGAAACAAATTATGCAAGCTTGGAAGTACATCCATAGGAAGGGGAGGAGTAGCTTGGGAAAGCCGAATTGTGTTTCTATGGAACCATATCTCCAATGGGTACGAGATAGGGCAATCAGTCTGAAGATGCCTTACCCTCGCCAGGATCCTATGACCTTCAAGAAACCCATTCTAATCTTTATGGACGATGCAGAGAAGCTGAAGATTGATTTGGAGAAAGAGCTTCGAGAGAAGAATGCATGGAAGAATCGACATCAGATCATCAGTAGTGAGAATGAAGAACTTAGAAGACAACTGAAGATGAAGGAAGAAGAAGAGCTCTCCAACAAGAAAAGGAAAGCGCAAGAGGATTTATTTTCCTCCAGCACTCAAGGGGACACTTCTTGGAAGTCGATCGTGGATCAACTTATGCTTGAAAGGGCTCAGATGAAGGCACAAATCGAGAAGCTCAACTTGAGGCTTTTAGGAGAATCTCCTTAGGACTTTGTCTTTGTTTTTATTAAGCTTTGTTTGGGATTTTTGAAGATGTACTCAAGACTTTGTATCACTTTTTGAATTTAATGAAATCATATCCTTTTGATTATTATGTTTTCCTTGGTATTTGCAAATTGTTTCTTAAGTTCCTTGAATAAAATTTAATTTTCGCATCGCACTCATACATTTGGCATTTCATTTGCATTTTTCATATAAAACTCATTCCCGTCATCTGCTCTCAATTCAGCTTTCACACTGAGGCTCTCACGCAAATACTACACTCGAGCTCAAGCCAGAAAGAGGATGGCTGAAAGAGACCTAGAGATGGATAGAGTTAACGAGGAGCTTACTGATATTCGTGGAAATATGGGTCAGATGATGGAAATGTTGCAGGTCATTCGAGCAAAGATGGATACTCAACAGACTGTAGTGTCAGAAATTGTCACTGCAACGACTGAGCCTACGTCATCAGTCACTACCCCTGTGACCTGGCCTCCTTTTGGACTTCCTCATGGATTCGTCCCTCCTCCTCAAGGTTTTGCTTCTCAAAGTTTTATTCCTTCTTCCCAAGGACTTGCTGCTCAGGGTTTTTTCCCTCCTTCTCAAGGCCTTGCTTCTCAAAGTATTATTCCTTCTTCCCAAGGACTTGCTGCTCGGGGTTTTTTCCCTCCTTCTCAAGGTTTTGCTTCTCAAAGTTTTATCCCTTCTTCCCAAGGACTTGCTTCTCAGGGTTTCTTCCCTCTTTCCCAAGGTTTAGCTTCTCAAAGTTTCGCACCTTTTTCTCAGGGTATTGCATTTCCTTCCCAAGGTTTTGTGCCTCCTCCTCAAGGATTTGCTGCTCAACAGACTATTCCTGTGACTAATGAAGAGAACCATGCAGTTGCTAATTTTACACAAGACATTGTGCACACCCGTGCCCAACCATACTTTAATGACCATCAGGCGTATGACGCGCCAGATATGTCTGAAAACGGAGACGAGAAACATGAGAAGATGCAAGAGAATTTTGATACCCTTGAAAAAAGGTTAAGAGCAATTGAAGGTGACCAGATCTTTGGGGCTGCTGCTAGAGAGATGTGTCTGGTGTCTGGATTGGTAATACCTCCAAAGTTCAAGATACTCACGTTTGATATGTATGAGGGTGCAACTTGTCCTAAGAACCATCTCTTGATGTACTATCGAAGAATGGCTGCGCAAGTAGACAATGATAAATTGATGATCCACTGTTTCCAGGACAGTCTGAAGGGAATCTCCTCCAAATGGTATCTAACGCTAGACCAGTCGAAGATTCGCAGTTTCCAAGACTTGGCAGATGCTTTCATCCAGCAATACAAATACAATATGGACCTTGCTCCCGATAGGAGACAACTGTTGAGTATGTCACAGAAAGATTCTGAATCATTTAAGGAATATGCTCAGAGGTGGAGAGGGACCGTTTCTCAAGTAGAGCCCCCATTGACTGAAAGAGAATTAGCTGACTGGTTTGTTGACACTGTGCGACCAGAATTCTATGAGAGAATGGTGGGGAGTATAACTGCTAGCTTCTCTGACCTTGTAGCCGTGGGAATCAAAGTTGAACTTGGACTAAAAAGTGGAAAGATGATGGTGCATCTGGTAGTTCCAGCACTGGCAGTGGAAATAATGTCAAGAAATTTACCAGTAATTTCCACAAGAAGAAAGAGGGCGAGACGAATGCAATAATGGCAAGTCAAAGAAGAAATCCGCTTTGGCAGAGACCTCCACCTATGGATCGACAGCAGTATGCTCATCCACCACAGTATGCCCAACATCCTTATGTAGCGGCGGTTCAACCGTCATTTAATCCACAAGTCCCAATGTATCGGCCAACTCAAGCAGCACCGATGTATCAGCAAGCGGCTCCAGTAATTCCACCTTATCAACCAATGCTCAACAATCCAGGCTATCAACAAGCGCCCAATGCTTCAGCCTACCAGCAGAGGACTCCAGCTCCTCATCCAAATCCCAACTTTCAGAATAGAAGACCAGGAGGAAGGCCTCCTAATCCTCGAATCCCTATGACCTATACTGAATTATATCCTTCACTGCTGAAGAAAGGTTTGGTTACTCCAAGGCCTTTGGGTCCTCCACCAAATCCGCTCCCACCAAATTACAACTCAAATGCCCACTGTTTATTCCATGAAGGTGCCCCAGGGCACGATTTGGAGGGTTGTTATGCTTTAAAGTACATAGTGAAAGATTTGATGGAGAAAAACATTCTGTCATTTGGGAATACTGGTCCGAATGTCAAAGATAATCCTTTACCCAAGCACGGGTCCATAAATGCCATTGTTGACGAGTCTGACGAAGGTTTGATTTTCAACGCTGCAGAGATCAAGACCCCGCTTAGAGACTTCCATGCGAAGTTAGCAGAAGTGGGTATGTTGAAGAACTGTCATAAGAATTGTGAAGCTTGTGTGAATAACCCGAAGGGATGTGAATTGGTCTTGAAAGATGTTCAAGATTTGATTAGTCTGGGTGTTTTACAGGTAAGCGGTCATGTGAAGAAGAATGAAGTGGCAATGATTGAACCCATTTTCAACTTGCCTGAATCTGATTCTACCTTGGTGCCAGTGTTCAACCTGCCTGAGTCCTCAAGGGTTCAACCCATCTTTAATATGCCAGAGCCTGTGATGCCCATTTTCAATCTACCTGAGCCAAGGTTTGAACAAAGGAGTAACCCTTTCCTTTATGAAGACACTAAAGCAATTCCATGGAAGTATGATACAGGGAAAGTTCATCAGAAGATTGATAAAGCTAGTCATAAGGAAGGTTCAAAAGTGGCAAGTGCTGACATAGCGGGTGCAGGTCGTTTAACTCGCAGTGGTCGTGTTTATACTCAGCAAGCCAATACGGTTCCGCCTAAAGAAGTCATTCCAGCTGTTGCCAACCAGGATAAAGGGGAAGTCTTGGGAGAAGAGGATGCAGAATTTCTCAGAATCATTAAGAAGAGTGATTATAAGGTTATTGATCAGCTACATCAAACGCCTTCCAAAATATCTATCCTATCACTTCTTATGCATTCACCGGCCCATCGAGGTGCTCTCCAGAAGTTACTAGCCCAAGCCCATGTTACGCATGATATAACTGTGAATCAGTTCGATGGAGTCATTGCCAATATCACTGCATGTAACAATCTCAGCTTCAGTATGGAGGATCTTCCAAAGGATGGTTTGGACCATAACCGTGCTCTCCACATATATGTAAAATGTCAGGAGGATACTTTAGCAAGAGTTCTTGTGGACACAGGATCTTCATTGAATGTTTTGCCGAAAAGAACGCTTGCCAAGTTATCTTATCAAGGGGCAGAGATGAGGCCCAGTGCACTGATTGTGAAAGCTTTTGATGGGTCAAGGAGGACTGTTATTGGAGAAGTGGACCTACCGATCTTGATTGGGCCACAGGTGTTCAAAATCACTTTCCAGGTTATGGACATCAATCCTAATTACAGTTGTTTGCTGGGAAGATCTTGGATCCATGCCGCTGGAGCAGTCACTTCTACCTTACACCAGAAGATGAAGTTTGTGATCGATAATAAGCTGGTAACCGTGTCTGGGGAAGAAGATCTCATGGTTAGCAACCTTTCATCCTTTAGCTATATTGAGGCTGGTGAAGATGCTTTGGAAACTTCTTTCCAAGCTCTTGAGATAGCCAATGCTGTCCTTTTGGAAGTAGAGGAACCAAAAGGGAAGGGTATCCCATCTTTTGCATCGCTGAAGAGTATCATTTCCACCATCGAAGAAAGAAGTTATGAAGGTTGGGGTGATGTCATTGAAGTCAAGCAGAAGCTAGATCGTTGCGGGTTGGGTTACAAACCAACTCATGTGAAGGAAGGAGCGTCAACCTCCGTCAAAGGACGTCCAAAGACCATTCAAGAGGTGTTTTCCAGCGCCGGCTATCGGATTAATGCAATTAGTGGGGATGCTGAAGATGAAGATGTGAATCATTTGGTGTATCAGTGTGAAGAGGCCTTGGGCAATTGGGAGGCAGTCGAGATCCCAGAGTTTTTTTCCATTGTCAAAGTAATTTATTGTTTTTTAAAGTGTTTTCAAAGTTCCCTAGCCCTGCCCAAGGCTATGGGAGTATTTTGTAGGGCCTCTTCTCATTTTCAAAGTTATTATCAATGAAGGCATTTTGTTAAACTCTTATTTTGATCATTTACTGTTTTTCTCTCCCTCTCTCTTTTCACTTTCAAAAAAGAAAATGGCAATCTTTCAAAACCAATAAAAAGCCTTTTCTCTTGCATTTCTCTATTTTCCACTTTTAATAAAAGAAAATCATTCTCATATGCAGAATAAGCGAAAACCCTGTTGAATCCAATGACTCTACATTCTCTCCTAACTTTGATTCGCCCATCTACCAAGCGGAAGATGAAAGTGAGGAAGATTGTGATATTCCCGAAGAACTGGCAAGATTAGTTGAGTATGAGCGGACAGAGCTCCAGCCACATAAGGAGCAGGTAGAGACCATCAATCTTGGCACTGATGAAGACAAGAAGGAAGTCAAGATTGGTACAACACTTGGGGCAGACATCAGAGAAAGATTGGTCAAGCTTCTCAGAGAATATGTAGATGTGTTTGCATGGTCGTATCAAGATATGCCCGGTTTAGACACAGATATAGTGGTCCACAAGTTTCCTCTTCGACCAGATTGTCCCCCAGTAAAGCAAAAGCTCCGAAGAACAAGACCGGACATGGCTCTGAAGATTCGAGAGGAGGTCAAAAGGCAGTTTGATGCTGGATTCCTTGCAGTTGCAAAGTACCCTGAGTGGGTAGCTAACATTGTGCCAGTCCCTAAAAAGGATGGCAAAGTCAGAATGTGTGTGGACTATAGGGATTTGAACAAAGCCAGTCCGAAAGACGATTTCCCTCTTCCGCATATTGATACTTTGGTTGACAACACTGCTAAGTTCGCTGTTTTCTCCTTCATGGACGGATTTTCAGGATATAACCAGATTAAGATGGATCCTGATGATATGGAAAATACCACTTTTATTACACCATGGGGCACTTATTGTTACAAGGTTATGCCATTTGGTCTCAGAAATGCAGGAGCCACTTATCAGAGGGCAATGGTCACCCTTTTCCATGATATGATGCATAAAGAGATAGAAGTCTATGTGGATGATATGATTGCCAAATCACAGAGTGAGGAGGATCATTTGAATCATCTCCTGAAGTTATTTGAGCGCCTCAGAAAGTTCCAAATGCGTCTGAATCCAGCTAAGTGTACCTTTGGTGTCCGATCAGGAAAGTTACTTGGTTTTATTGTTAGTCAGCAAGGAATTGAAGTAGATCCGGACAAGGTCAGAGCAATTCAAGAGATGCCAGCTCCAAAAACAGAAAAGCAAGTCAGAGGCTTCCTTGGAAGATTGAACTACATCTCCAGATTTATCTCCAACATGACTGCTACATGTGAGCCTTTATTCAAGTTGCTCCGAAAGGATCAAGCAATTGAGTGGAGTCCCGATTGTCAACTAGCTTTTGAGAAGATTAAGGTTTATCTACAAGAACCTCCTATCTTGATCCCACCTACTCCAGGGAAGCCTCTTTTCATGTACCTGACTGTACTCGAGGGATCTATGGGTTGCGTATTAGGCCAACAGGATGAAACCGGTCGTAAGGAGCGCGCCATTTATTACTTAAGCAAGAAGTTCACAGATTGCGAAAGCAGATATTCACTCTTAGAGAAGACTTGTTGTGCCTTGGCATGGGCTGCTAGACGCCTCAGGCAGTATATGATTTGTCACACTACTTTGTTGATCTCCAAAATGGATCCAATAAAGTACATCTTTGAGAAGCCTGCTTTGACTGGAAGACTCGCTCGTTGGCACATGTTGTTATCCGAATACGACATCCAATATGTAACCCAGAAGTCTATCAAAGGCAGTGTTTTATCTGAATACCCTGCTGATCATCCTGTCGAAGATTATGAACCTTTGAAATTCGATTTCCCAGACGAGGACATTATGTTGATAAAGGACTGTGAAGTTCCAGGTCCTGATGAAGGTCCCGAGCCAGGTTCTCGTTGGAAGATGATGTTTGATGGTTCCTCTAACTACATGGGGCATGGTGTAGGAGTTGTTTTGATGAATCCTGATGGTGGTTATACTCCTTTCACAGCCAGATTATGTTTCGAATGTACAAACAACATCGCAGAGTATGAAGCATGTGTTTTGGGTATCGAAGCTGCAATTGATACCAGAATCAAGATTCTTGATGTATATGGAGATTCAGCTTTGGTAATATACCAAGTCAAAGGTGAATGGGAGACCCGTGATGAGAAGTTGATCCCATACCGTGCCCACATTGTGGAATTGATCAAATACTTTGATGAAGTCACTTTTCATCATGTTCCAAGGGCAGAGAATCAAATAGCAGACGCCTTGGCTATGTTGGCCTCTATGTTTCAAGTCAGATTTCTTAATGAAGCTCCACTCATTACAATCGAGCGAAGAACTGCACCAGCCTACTGTCTACTGGTCGAAGAAGAAACTGATGAGAAACCGTGGTTCTATGACATCAAGAACTACCTGCAAAATCAGGAGTACCCAGCGGATGCAACAACTCTAGACAAGAAGACTTTAAGAAGATTGGCGTCCAAGTTTTTCCTCAGCAACAATGTGCTTTACAAGAGAAATCATGATATGGTTCTGCTCAGATGTGTGGACAGGCGTGAAGCAGACTTATTGATCAGGGAAATCCATGAAGGATCATTTGGAACACATGCCAATGGACATGCCATGTCCAGGAAGATTTTGAGAGCTGGATACTTCTGGTTGACCATGGAATCAGATTGTTTCAAGTATGCCAGGAAGTGTCATAAATGCCAGATTTATGCTGACAAGGTGCACGTACCTCCAACACTTTTGAATGTTCTGTCATCGCCTTGGCCTTTCTCAATGTGGGGCATTGACATGATAGGGGCAATTGAGTCTAAAGCTTCCAATGGTCATCGGTTTATCTTGGTCGCAATCGATTACTTCACCAAATGGGTAGAAGCAGCTTCCTACGCCAATGTGACAAAGCAAGTGGTTGCCCGTTTCATCAAGAACCAAATTATCTGCCGTTATGGAATCCCAAGCCGAATCATCACAGATAATGGGACCAATTTGAACAACAAAACAATGAAAGAGCTGTGTGAGACATTCAAGATTGAACATCATAACTCTTCTCCGTATCGTCCGAAGATGAATGGAACTGTTGAAGCTGCAAACAAGAACATCAAAAAGATTCTGCAGAAGATGGTAAAAACTTACAAAGATTGGCACGAGATGTTACCATATGCTTTACACGGATACAGAACATCAGTTCGCACTTCAACAGGGGCAACCCCTTTCTCTCTGGTGTACGGGATGGATGCAGTCCTCCCCATTGAAGTAGAGATACCATCTTTGAGAATCTTGATGGAAACCAAGCTGGAGGAAGCTGAGTGGGTCCAGAACAGGTTTGACCAACTGAACCTCATTGATGAGAAGAGAATGACCGCCATGTGCCATGGCCAGTTGTACCAAAAGCGCATCAAGAGAGCATTTGACAAGAAAGTACGTCTCCGAGAATTCAAAGAAGGAGATCTTGTACTCAAGAAAATCTTTCCAGTCCACAAAGACATGCGTGGAAAATGGAGTCCTAACTATGAAGGCCCATATGTTGTGAAGATGGCTTTCTCCGGAGGTTCCTTAATCCTTACAACTATGGATGGTGAACAGCTGAAGCACCCGGTGAATTCTGACGCAGTCAAAAAATATTATGCCTAAATAAAGCCCGATAGGTCGAAAACCAGAAATGGCGACCTAGGCAAAAAACGGGTATCCCGGTGGATCAAAACCTATGAAGGAGATCCAGGCAAAGTTAGGGATAAAAAATGAAAAAATAAGAGCTCGCTAAGCTGAAAACCCGAAAGGGCGGCTTAGGCAAAAAAGAGCGTCCCGGTGGATTGAAAACCCGAAAGGGCGATCCAGGAAAAAGTTAGGGACAAAGGCATTTGACCGTGTCAGATGGTGTTTACCACTACTGAAGAATCATAATGGAAGACCAATCCAATTGCTCTTGTCAGAAGCGAGGTGTCGGGCAGTCTTAGTTATTAGGGATTGTAGTGGTCGTTGGATTCAATGTAGACCTTTCCCCATTGCCATTTTCAAATTGTAATTTCCCATGGAGTTTTTGCCATTGGCAAGCTACCATTCTTGAATAAAATACAAACTTTGCCTATTGAATTTTGTTATTCAACCTCTTATTTTCTTTTGTTATGCAAAATGCCATCACTTGATTAAAATTTAACTCTGAAAATGACAAGTTTTTTAAATAAAAAAAAGGGAAATGTTTTTGAAAGCATACTGAAAAACTTTTAAGTTTCTTTGACTTTGGAAAATTGAAAAAAACCTTCTGTTTCCCCAAGAAGTCCTGGTTTGCAACAATACTTTTATACTATTATTACAGAAATCCCCATAGAAGTTCAAACTGATAACACTCTTGGAGGGATCCTTGGACCAAGCATGATTTCCAAGGTCGAAGACATCTCCCCAGTGTTTTTCATATTGCTCATCTAAGTATTGGTGTTGAGAGCCTACTCCTCTTTGAGTCTTGTCGAAACTCTTTGTCTCTTTAGAGTCAACATTTGCATATCATGATCATTCGCATCATGCTCAATCATGCGCATTGGACATTAGCATTTGTCTTTCCCCAGTTGTCGTCTGTCTAACTCCAAGTCCAGATATCATTAGTGTTCAATTTGAGAATTCATTGTTGTTGGTACCCAAAGTTTGGTTTACCAATGTTTTTGTCCCCAGTAATTGCTGGTGTTCCCCGTGGAATTCTAATTGTGGTTGGTATATGTCTTTATAACCACCAATATCTCCTTGAAGTCCAATTGTCATTGGCACAAATCTTTTAAGCGGGTCGTGAAACCTGTTGCTTAAATCCAAGTCCATTTGATTTTGGCACACACTTGTACCTTTCTCCTGATGGTTCCTGAAGGAATTTCCAGAGGTTGGATGTTTTATTTGAAAACTCCAACATATTTTTTTGTTACTTCTTTGTGTTAGCCGGTCGCCTAGAGCCGTTGATCTATCTTTGGGTGATTCGCATTCTATCCCCAATGCTAGCTGGTCGCACAGAGCCACTACTCAATCAATGTGATTTCTTTCCTTATCCTCAGTGTTAGCAGTTACATTTGAACCTGCTAATTTACCGTTTTGAATACTTTGTCGTTATCATTCTTAGTGTCAACTGGTTTTTTTAACCTGTTGCGCATTCACTTTGAGTGTATCTTGGCTTCTATTCTTAGTGTCAATAGTTCTCCAACCTATTGCGCTTTCACTTCGAATATTTTGTTTTCATTCTTGGTGTCAGTCGGTCGCATCGAGCCACTGCACATTCACTTTGAATTTTGTGTCGTTTGTATTCTTAGTGTCAGTTGGTCGCATCGAGCCGCTGCGCATTCACTTTGAATATTATGTTTATTATTTCCAATGTCAGTTGGTCGCATAGAGCCGCTGCACATTCACTTTGAATGATTATTTTGTTGTATTCTTAGTGTCAGTTGGTCGCACAGAGCCGCTGCACATTCACTTTGAATGTTTATTTTGTTGTATTCTTAGTGTCAGTTGGTCGCATCGAGCCGCTGCGCATTCACTTTGAATATTATGTTTATTATTTCCAATGACAGTTGGTCGCATAGAGCCGCTGCGCATTCACTTTGAATGATTATTTTTTTGTATTCTTAGTGTCAGTTGGTCGCATCGAGCCGCTGCACATTCACTTTGAATGTTTATTTTGTTGTATTCTTGGTGTCAGTTGGTCGCATCGAGCCGCTGCGCATTCACTTCGAATATGTTGTTGCTTTTTATTTCTCAAAGTCAATTGGTCGCATAGAGCCATTGATCTACCACTTCGATTTATTTCCTTGTCTTATTTTTATTCTTGGTGTCAGTTGATCGTATCGAGCCACTGTGCAGTCACTTTGAATTTTATTTTGTTTTGTCTGTGTTCGTTGATCCAACGCGTTGGATTTCCTTTTGTTCCCGTCTTTTGTTATTCTTAGTGTCAACAGTTACACTTGAACCTGTTGATTTATCACTTTGAATACTTCCCATTTTCGTTTCTGTATCCCCAGTGTATGTCATCCCCAGTGAGTCTTGGCTTGTGGTTGTCGATATATCTCATTCTAATTATTCATACCATAATCATCATTCATTGCATAGTTGTTACAGAGTTAGATAGTTTGTAGTCCAGCATAACATTGCACTTAGGGGCAAAATTTCCGGTTATTTCTGTATTTAAATACCTTTCACCCTGATCGCCTGAGTGTCTATCGTCATTCACGCCATCTGGTGAAGTTATTTAAATAGGGGCAACTGTCACACCCCAAATTTTACCCCTAACTGCTTGCATCATACATTCATCGCATTTAAGAGAGAAATTCCAAGATTTTATTTTTCTGTTGCTTCTAACTCATTTTCAAGTTATTTATAAATTTAATTTTTATTTCTTTTCACTTCCAAGATTTTTAATTTAATTTCTATTTCACATTTCTAACTTTTAATTTATTTTCATGTTTTAATTTTAATTTTAATTTCTTTTTCTTATTCTATTTTTCAAGTTTCTAATTTTTTTTCAATTTCTACTTCTAATTCTTGTTTCAATTTCTACTTCTAGTTCTTAATTCATGCTTAAATTTTAAACTTAAATTTTATTTCCATTTCATTTTCAAAGTTTTTTTCTCTAAATTAATTTCTAATTTCTATTCCTAATTTTTAATTCATTTTCAAGTTTTTGTTTCTAAATTTAATTTTAATTTCCATTTCTAATTTTTAATTCAATTTTATCATAGGTTTAAATCCAATTTCAATTTCAAGTTCAAATTTATTTTCAATTTTTCCATTCAATTCCAAGTCCATTTTAAAATTTCTAAGTCATGTTCCATCCCATTTTATTTATTTATTCCAACTGCATTATATTTTTAGTCCAATTCCAATCCCATTTTCCATTACACTTTAAGTTTCAATCTCGATTTTCCATTCCAATTCTTCTTCAAGTCCCAATTCCAACCTCATTCAATTCAAGTCTTTTTCATATTTCCAAATTCATTCCAATTTAAAATTCATGCCATTTCATGTCAATTCTATTTTTCATTCATATCATGTCCATTCTCAACTTGTTCATAATTTCTCAACTTTGTCTATTTGCTTTTCAAGCAATTCATATTTAGCTATCATGCATTTCTTTTTTAAAAAAAATTTACATGTTGCTACATGAAAGTTCATTCACTATTTTACATTCATCTTTTATTCCAACACACATATCATTCATATGCATTTAAGTTACATACATAATTAGGGATCTACAAATTTTCAAAAGACCCATTGTTACATCTAAGGAGCTTTGTAATTACAAGCTTTGTTTTCATTACACAAGGCAAGGTTTCTTAAGCTTTGTCAAGAACCAAGTTTCATGCTAACTTTCGCTATCCTTCACCAAGCTAGCTGCTAATCTTCGTCGTGCCAAGGTTCTACCGCCGAGGCTCCACATGGACTTGTTTCAGCTTACCGCTCTTCCTCTCATACACATGAAAATAAGGACCAAGTTAGCATTCATATCATAAGTACATTCATACAAATCCATCATCATACATTCATTTTATCATTCAAAGTATTACTCAAACATATTCAAAGTCACATAATCATATTCATCATAATTCACAATCCATAACATCTTCATTCAAACATTTCAAACATAACCATATTTCAATTCAATTTATTCACAACAAAATCCATTCAAGCATATTCGTATTCAATTTCATATGCATATCATGTTAGTTATTCATGTCAACTGAGGAAATTCAGGTTCAAGCACAACACATAGTTATGCAAGATAGTACAACAAATACAAGGGGGACCACAAGGTTTGCTAACAGACAAAACCAACAGCACACTCAGCACAAAAACAGGCCTCTGCTCCACCTCCCCACTACTGCTGCAAAATTCAAAACTGTTCCCCCTAATCCTACACCCCTTCATGAGCAAGTTATCACAAAAAACATTTTCAAATTCACATAGAAAAAAAACCTAGAAAAGTCATATAAAAGCACTGTTACATTGCAAAGAAAAGGATCACAAAACCAGCAACATTCTCACAAAAAACCACAAGAGAGGGGGGATTCAAGAAAAAGCAAACAGAAAATACAACAACATCACAAAAAATCAATAACCACTACCAACCAGCATTCATATTGCAGAAGAACAAAGCAGTAGCAAGAAGTGAAACTTACCATTGCGGATTCTTCACCCCGATAACTTTCGGGTCGGTAATGTTCTCCTTTTCCTTCACCTCTTTTCAGCATATTTGTTCATCTAGCTAGTTTCCTTCTTTTCTCAATTTCATTTCATTCATCATACTGCATAACGCTCATACTGCATACACAAAGCCATGAGAACTTAAAAAGGTCAAACAGAGAAAACGACACCATATAACACAAAAAAAACACCAACCATGGCAGCCAAACACATAACATTACAAAATCACAGCCGCATATCCATAACCAAGCAGTCACAAACAAACACTAGAGAGTCTTAGAAAAAACCAACAAACAAGAAGAAGGCAGCCACAAAAAGGGGAAGGCATAAACTGAAAAAAACCTTAGCAAAAAAAACTCACAAAAAGGCTAGCCGCAGGAAGGGAGTTTGAGAAAAAACTGGGCAGTCACACTCCATTAGGCAAGCCCTGCAACAACTTCATACAACCATACACACGGAATACACATCACAACACTTTCCTTCACTCTTATTTTCTTCTGATGCTTTTGCAACTCACTGAAAAGAATCACCAAAAAAACCATAACGCCACGCAACAAACTCTGCTCTCACTCTGCTTCACTTTTCCATTCACAAAAACTCATAACTACTTTCCTTCAACAACCACCTTCAAAACATCATCAACACCCCTTTGAAACCGAGCCGCACTGTCAACCTGAGAAAACCAAAAAAATCCTAAACAAACAGCAAGAAGGAGGCTCAAAAGAAAAAGCTCAAACAAAAATTTGAAACTAAGGCTTCACCTCAGTTTCTTCCCTTCACCTCAGTTCTCCTCGACACAAACTTTCAGCTTCATTTTTTTTTCGTAGACACTCCCAACAACCTTCAAACAAAATCACAAAAAAAAAATTCAGCGAACAAAATATAAAAACAAACCAAAAAGAAAGATGAGTTGAATCTAGAAATACTTCACTGTTACTCTTTCCAACTTCCTCTTCTCTCTGCTAAACCCAACCCTTCACTCACAGTACCAAAACCTTCATCACTTGTCAACACCCTTCATCAAGAAAAATCCAGCAGACACCACAAAACCGTGAAGACACCGACCCTCCATCAAACCATTTTCAAACCTCCCTCCATCAAACCATTTCAAACCTTCACCCTCAAAACATGTTAGTAATCCGCAACCCCTCCAACCTCATAAGCCACCTCCAAAACTTCAACCGCGACCCCCCTCGTCGCCATCTCCAGAACCTAAGCTCCCACCTTCACAAAATTTTCTGTAAAAAACCAGAGAAAGCCATAACAGCAAACATCAACAACAAACACACAGAGCCGAAGGAAATAACACAAAGCCTTTAAGCCAAATCATCTCAAAAAACAGTCTCACCCTTCGTCACTGTCTCGATCCGCAGAGCCCTGTGTGACCTCCCTCAACTTCGCACCCTTTCCGTCACCTCCATCGACCTCTCCATCAAAGCTTGACAAAACCTGCAAAAAAAACAACCACCAACTTACAACCCATCCATAAATAGGGACAGAAACACTGAAAACCACTGAAACAAACACCATAAACCACCTGTTTTCCGAAAAAACCAGAAAAACTTACCTCACCATCGTTGACACTACTCCCTCACAAATCCAAACCAGAACCCCACAGAGTCAAGAGCAGGACCGCGACAAATCGCACAAACCATCACTATCCCGTAAACCCATCTCAAACCTCAGCCACCCCTTTCGAACAAACAGACGCGAACCGCACAAACGAGCACGTCAACACCACCGAAAACACAACCTGTGAACAGCCGTGGCTACCTCCATTTCACCCGCCGCGTTGAATCGCGACCCAAGCCGCAACCCTTCCACCATTTGCCTCATCCTCCACCGCCGTTTCTGAACCACGTAAAACCTCACACCATCCACCAAACCGCTGCTGTTCATCAACTCCAAACACCCGTGACGGACCCGAAACACATCTTCGCCAAACCTAAATCCCCTTTCAACATCAACCAACAACAAGCATCAAAACTGAAACCAGAAAAACTGAGTGAGATGAACCTTTGAAATCGAAACCTCCCACAAACCTTCGAAAACTCACGAAACCGGAAAACGAAATACAGATTCGAGTTGAGAGATTTCTATTAAAAACTCACCATGGAAAACCAACAACCCACAGAACCGCAAACGCCGTGAAAATCGTGCAATTGAGGGTGAAGGAGCTTTGAAGCCGGCGAACTTTTGTGAAACTCGCGAAAATAAGAGAGGGAATCGAAGGAGAACGAGAGACATAGCCGCTTGTCTCGACATCCCCGCCCTTCGTTGAGGTTTCTGGTTTCTACGTTGTTTTAGATTCGGTTTCAAGGGAACAAATTGGGAGTTTGTTTGCAGACGCAGGAACCCTAATTTTCCTTTCTTTTTTTTAACCCACCATACTGAACCGGGTCAACCCTGACCCGCCCTTTGTTGGAGGTCCTCCCAGGCTTTACCCCTGTGGGCCTGCGCCTGATTCTTGTTCCAGCCCATTTCCTTTTTACACTCTTCACTTGTTTTTTTTATTAAGTATTTTGGCTTACTAATTCTTTTAAATTTTAACAAAAAAAAACACATAAAAGTAAATTCATGCATTTTTTTAATTCGTCTAGGTAATTTATCAACTTTATAATTCTTTTAATTTATTTAGTTAGTTATTATTATTATTTATTTTAGTTTGTTTGATTTTGCTTGATTTTGTTTGATTTCGACCATGAACAAAAATATAAAAATAAATACAATCACCACCAAAAATAATTGTTTCGTATTAATTAAAAAAATCATGGTCCAACGCCAAGTTGAGTTCACATACTCCTCACTCACACACGTAAGTCGGTCGTTTTACGATCGCCATCTGCACAGTCGTTACACTTCACAGCTTTCCAACTTAAGCAAATTGACGCACCGCGTTTGTTTTCCACCCCCGCATTCTCGATCCATATATCGAGTCATAGCCCGGTTACTAAGCCTTTTACCTTGCATTCCCATTTACTTTATTCAGTTTATTTTTTCAAGTTGCAACCTATGCCTTAGACTTAGGAGCTTGCACCCTCATTTATTTAATTTATTTTTTTTCGCATTTAAATCCAAAAGGTAAAGAACTCCTGCAGTTGACTCAATGTCATAGGAAGTTTAGCCACCCCTAGTTACCATTTTGACCTTAGCAATTAGGTCCCTCTTTTTTTTCTTTGACCTTAGCAATTAGGTCCCTCATCCTTAGGTCCTTAGCCATTAGGTCCTTAGTGTTTTATTTTATAACTTTTTGTGACTTTGTTAAGTCACGTGAGTGTTTGCCATAACACTTACTTTCCCCCGCGAACCTTGAGCGTGACCAAGTGTTCGTTAATCCTTAGGAGAACTACGAGTGCTCTGATTCTATACCCGATACGTAGGCATCGATGCGATGTTGTGCGAGCACCATTAGAAATAAAACCTTAGGTTCCCATAATTTTAGCAAGCAATAAATAACAATAACACAAATATTAACAAGAGGTTCCCGTAGGATACTGCGGATGCTTAGGATGCTAACACCTTCCCTAGGTATAATCAACCCCCGAACTTAGTTTCTCCTTATTTAGGGTTTTTACGATCTTTTTCCCTTTTCCCTTTGGATTAAATTAAAGTCGGTGGTGAACATTTAATAATTGTGATTCAAGCTCACTTAATAGCTTGGTATCCGATTCTCACCGCAACAACGATCACCCTTGTATTTCTCAAAATTCGGCACTTTGAATTTGTGTGGTATTTGAACATTTGGGACCAAGTAGAGATCTTCTACGTTGCTTCCAAACAACTCTTGTCCTCTAAGAGACTGTAATTCTCTTTGCATTGCTACAAACTATTTCAGAAATTCACCCATCCTTTCTTTGATTCCTCCCCTTTCACTTGGAGCAGGAGAGTACTTTCGATTTTCTGAGGTGATGTGTACCAGTGGAGATGGCATAGCTTATACTGCAATTGGAACTTCAGATACCGGGAGTATGTAACCTCCTGGTATGGCATTCTTTGCTAATGCATCTTGAAGAGTTCGAAGTTTGTAACCTTCAAACTGAGACTGTCCTACAGCGTTCCTCAATTCTCCAGCTAGTCGGGGATCATATCCTTCTGGGATAAAACCAGGTGGCATGCCCCATGGATGATCCTTTGGCATCTCATACCTTGGATCCTCATACAACATCTCTTCAATCGGTGCAGACATGACTTCGGAGATCATTGTTCTTTGTTGAAGATTTTGAGCTACAGTCAGAGCTTCGACCATTTCTTTGAGCCTTTCCATAGTTGAATTCATACTAGAGATCTTCTTTTTTGGCTCTCTGTTCTCTTCCTCAAGGTCTTCCATTATTTTTGGTGACCGACCCAAGTATTGTACGAATGAGATAGTTTGACTTCTAAAAGAAGTACAAAATAAGACTCGATATAAGAAAACATGCAAATGATGAATGATAATGCAATGATTAAAAATAAAATTTGTTTATTTTCTCCTTTATTAAAGAAAGAACTGATTGAACAAACAATTGCAAAGTATCATACAAAATATTTTATTGAACTAAAATAATTTACATCCATAGTACATTAATTGAATGCGGGAAAGAAAGTATAAAACTCTAAAGCTCTCTTTGTTGGGACTTCAGTTTCTTGACGATCTCTTTTCTGTCTCTTGAGTAGGACTTCTTCCAGGTCTTTAGTTCTTTTCTAGGTGTAGAAGGTTCCGACATTTCCTTGAAAAGGTAGTTGTTCTTCCTTCTCTGTGATGTGGCACTCAAGTACCTCAATGAGGTCATCCTTTTCTTTCAGGAGACTTTGAATTTTGGAATTCTCTAGGTTAATAATTTGCTATTTGTTTTTCCAAGAGTATCTCTCCCTCTACATTTTGTTGAAAACTATCTGAAGCTTCTCTGTATCATTAATGAAGTAGCGAATAGTTTCTTTCAGTGGAAGTACCCCTTGTTGTGGGTAAGGCATCCTTAGTTTCAATGCTCTGGCTTGTACCCTTTGGAGGTAAGGATCCAAAGTGATACAATTTGGATTTCCCAAAGTTTTTTTTCCTTTCTTGTATACATGTTTCCAAGCATGCATAATTTTTCCTCTAATAGTCTTGTTCTCTTCTCCTTCTTCGAAGAAACGTCCTTCATTCTGAGTGATGACGGGTATATCTCTAATCGGGTATCCCATCTGACGTCGAGCTAACTTTGGGTGATAATTAATCCCTCCATTGATTCTCTCATAATTCCTTCCAATTCGGAGAACAGTATTTTCTTATTAATAGTGATTCCTATCAACTAAGAGTACTCTTCCAATGTTAGGTAGAGCTGATAATCTGGAAATGTGAAGCAGTGTTACACCGAGTCGTAGAACTGGACCAGTGTAGGAAGAATACCTTCTACCATGCTGACTTTCGGTAGGGACAAAAGTTCTCCAAACTTTCCCCTAAATGATTTTGTAAACACCCAAAATTTGCCCTTTCTTTTTTCTCACACCTTGGCTTGTGATCCTTCATGTTGCATTGCATAAGCATCCTATCTCCCACTGCATAATTATTTCACAGCATAAGTTGCATAGCTAGTGTTTATGGTCAGATGAATCTTAGAAGTGGTTTGAGATATCTCAGAGGCCATGAAGCATGTCAAGAGGGTTCATGAGTGTTCTATGATCATTTTAGGCCTCCAAGGGTTCTTGAAAGTCAAAAGATCACAAGAGATTGTAGAGCCACCCAGGCAGGCTCAGGGTTCGTACACAGATGACCTAGAAATTAGGGTTTTGGGTTTGAGGACTTTACACTCAAATTTTTTGGTCATTCTTGATTCTATTGGTCTATATATGATATTAGGAGCATGTGTATCAAATTTGAAGCAAAAATTCCTTGTGGAAATCATCTGATCAAATGGTAACTTGTTGTGCAAGAAACGTCAGAATCAGGGCATCTGAGGCCACCAACAAGGGTTCTAAAGGGTCATCTTCATCAATTTGAGGTCTTATGATCTTTATTTGATCTTAGGAATTCTTGGAAGTTCACAAAATTGAAGAATTATGAGCCATTGCAGAAGTTTCTATTTTTGGGCATGACTTGTAATGTAAACTTTCCATTTTGGGAAAGATCTTCAACCTCCTCTTTCTTGATCAAAAAGGTCTCAAATGATTTTTCTTCAAACATGAAAGTTGTAGATTGGATCTTCCCATTTTCAAAAAGTACAAGAACTCATCTTGATTCATACTAGAACTCAAGATATGGCAAGTCAAAGTTGGGAAATTTCTTGTAATTCTCAAGTTCATGCCAAAGAGGGAAATTTGCAAAATGGTATTTCAGGCCTTTATGTGACCTCTAATCCACTCAAGTACATCATGCCATGATCAAACAACTTCTAAAGATCAGAATTGGGCCAAGAACCTAGGGTTTTCATGCCTTGATTCTCAAGAAATCACAAAGTTGTGAAATTGCAAAAACCATTCAAACTCTTGAATCAAGCCATACAGCTCACAACTTTCACTCCAATGGTTCTCCTTGAACTCAGCTAAGGCAGCCCAAGACCTCAAATCACTTCTGCCATGGCCCATGCTTCAAGTACACCATTTTTGACTTTTTGGCCAATGGAGCCATACCATTCCCACAGTGCACAACCACTCCTATGACCTATCTCAATCTTTTATGCATTGCCTAAGGATCATAAAACATAACACTTGAAACCTTGAAACCAACCAACACTCAGATTGCACAAAAATTGTCAAAAACTTCCCCTCTTCGATTCTCACTACTCAGCCATCAAACATCCAAAATTCTTCACCATTCAATCACACATAACACAAGGAATATTTCCCACCCATCACCATGGCCTGAAACACAACATATCAAAAACACGATTTCTGCTTCATCAGAATTGGACCTCAAAAACCAGCCACTTTCAAAGCATTCTAAGCACTCCACTAGCTTCAGAAGGTCCAAAGAAGCCATTTTGCACAAGAGGGAGGTCCTGAAAGCTCCATTTTGAAGAAC
The DNA here is from genome assembly GCA_963966055.1 of Lathyrus aphaca. NCBI lineage: Eukaryota > Viridiplantae > Streptophyta > Magnoliopsida > Fabales > Fabaceae > Lathyrus > Lathyrus aphaca. The sequence continues at coordinate 434,241,798 of OZ014525.1, read as the reverse complement.
TTCAGTTCAGGTATTCATCAAGAACAATTTTTCCAAAACCTCTTTTTCTTTTTATAAAATGAATCTATATGATTTGTTGATCATTCTGATGTGTTTGGAATTGAAAATGGTTGAGAAATGAGCATGTATGGTTGTTCTGAAACTTTGCTCGTGTTTGAATGTTTGCTTTGATTTGTTTGATTCTTGTGAAACAAATGCCATTTGATGATTGATTTGTGTTCTATGATGTTTGGGGAACATTTCTGGGCAAATTTAATGTTGTTTAGTAAGCTATAGAAGAAGATAGGTTTTGGGATGGCCGGAGAAGATGACCGGAGCTTATCTCCGGTCACCTGAAAATCATTAGGGTTTGGTTTTCTAGTTTGAATAAGAGCCCTTGGATGTTGATTAGATTAACGTATGGACGATCTAGATTACTTCATTAACCCTAATCCTAATTAATTTAAATTAATTATAATTAATTAACTCAGGACAAATCATGGCCCTTGGATCACACGCGTAAGCTAAGTTCAAACCTGATCCCTTAGATCCTCATACTCTTGGTCAAGCTGACTAGCAATCCTGGCCATTGATCTCTCTCTCTCACGCAATCTGAACCACCCATTTTAATTACTTTGCATTTTATTTTCTTTTTATTTCATTTCATTCTCTTTATTTATTTAAAATAGCAAATCAATTTATAAAAATACAATCTTTTTCATTTTTTTACTCTAAATAATTTTCAGAAACCAAAAACATTTTTATTTTTCATTTTTGCATTAAAAATATATTTTTAAATCATTTAATTGTATTATTTAATTAATTAATTCATTTTAATTAATTAAAAATACTTTTAGGTATTTAAAAATCACCAAAAAAATCATGAAGAATTCATACATGTTTAGAACAATTTACAAACTCATTTTACAATTTCGTTTAGAGTTTGATCACATTTTGACAATTAACCATGAATTAGGGTTTCCAAATTTCCTATTTTTCTAACCCTAACTTCAAAAATTTATTTCTGATCAACCAAGATGATTTTGTACTTGGTTCTTTTTGCATTCTTTCACATGTTGCATCTAGTATCTAGGGTATTTAACTCATATTTTTGCATTTCATTTTCCATTTGTTTGGCATTTTTCATGAAGAGGTATCCAAAACCCTAGCCTAACTTAGAAAAACCATAACTTGACTTTGGTATAGCTTCTGACTTCCATCTTTGGGGAATGATCTTATGTGTGTTTACGGTTCATTTGGTTGTAATTTAAATTTTTTTTATCATGTGTCATGCTTCTATTTTGGTCATATGCATTTCATACTTTCTTAAAACCCTAATCTGCCATGTTCATTTGCATTCATCTTTGCATACCTTCATCATATAAACTTGTCATGACATCCCATGCATTTGTATGTCATCTTAGATACCTTAGGAAATGTGTGAACTTTGGTTGATCATTATTGCATTCATTTGGTATGTTTTGCATCCATTACATCTTATGTGTATTCATGTGTTCTTAAGCTTCTAGCATGCTTGTTTTTGCATCCATCACTTGTATGATCATACATATGCATTGTACATGGCTTTGCATCTCTCCATTACACATTTGCATTGTGTTTTTCACTTCTGGTTGGCATCATCGCATCTTCATCTTTGTTCCATTCCTTTTGTTTCATATCTTATGCATTCATACTAACCATTTCAGGGGCTTCTGGTAAGTTGAATAGGATGTGGATTTGCCTCCACATCCAATCTCTTTTTATCTCTTCATTTGCATCTTTACATGTATTTGAAGTGAATTTGATTCACTTGTTACCTCTCTTGCTCCTTTTCTTTCTCTTAGGTTACTTAACTTCTTCAGGAAGTAAGTAACTTATTCTCCTTTCTCTTCTCTTTTCATCTGCTTTTTCTTCCTTGGTGGCCATCTGAAGATATTTTCCAAACCATAGGAATATCCAAGAATGATAACTTTAGGGTTGTACATATTCTCCCCTAGTTTTTACCTTTGAGTCTCCTTGAGTCTCTGCTTCTCATCTCATAATCAAGGCTAAACAGTTAAAGTTTTAAGACTCTGAATTAGGGTTATGCCCGTATCCTTATCTTAGGATGGAGTGTATAACTTTAATACTTAGTGTTAAACCTTTAAGTTGTTTACACCTCCTAATCAAAACACCTAATAATCATTAAGACTTAAGCTTGTAACTTGGGCCTTATATTAGGGTTACATCTCTGCTTGTTGGTTCAGAGGAACTAACCCTAGTGTTTAATGGACAAGTCCCCCTCAGGTTTAGTCTTACAAACATAAAATCCATTTCTTAATCTCACCTATAATTAAAATCCACTTTAATAAAGGCTTGTTATATAATGATTTTAATCCCTAACCATGGATTAAGTTGAGGAGTCTTCCTCGTCTTAAGTGTTCTCATCTATTATCCTTCTCTTAGGATGGTGTAATGAGTCACTAATCCCTGATTAGAGATTAAACTCATTACTTAACACAAAACAAAAATCCAAAAACACTTAATAATCACAAGTAGGTTAATGATCTTAATCCTGCATCATTAGGGTAATTAAGTTGAGATTCCCATCTCATACTTAAGTAGGCTCATTATCCCTAATCAGGGGTGATATAATGAGTTTGCAAACCCTTGATGGAGGCTTAGGCTCATTATCTTATGCAAAACACCAAAAACAATAAAAAAATGAAAACACAAAAAAACAAACAATAAACGTCTCCTCCGGGATTCTTTTCTCATCACATTCACTCTAAAAACGAGAACTCGCTTCTTCTGTGTAATGCAAGAAAGTTAGAACTCGAGCCAGATGAGTCATACACTTGATCATAGACAAGTAAGCAGTTCACAACAAAAACATCCCAGTCTCTTTGAGTCGAACTACGGTGTTCTGACTTCCTCATTGCACGAGAGGATACGTAGGCATAACTTAACAGTTATCGAACAAAAGTCTTATAGTCTCCCCCCCTCTCCTCCTCCCAATTTCTCTTTCCTTAGCCTCAGTTTTGAGCAGTCACTTTCTTTTTGCACTGACACTCTGTACATTCATTCCCCAACCTCCTTTCTCAGTTTCTTTGGTTCGCAACCGTCTTATCCATATCTTTCTAGGTTTATGCAGCATTACCTTTCCTCCGGGATAAAAATGCCTAGCTGGCGACTCTATTCAACCTCAACCTCCAACATCGCCTCATCAGTTCGCGTTTGCACCAGGATGAAAATCCGGGGAGCGACAGCTTGGCGACTCTGCTGGGGATTTTGCAACCAGGGCTTCTGGTTCTCTTGTGGGTTTCTCCTAGCGCTTGTTTGTTTGTGTTTATTGGGGGTGTTATGTGCTATTTGTGTTTATGTTTTTGCTTTATTTATTGCTTCCTGTATAGCTTTATTTATTGTATTTACTTTATCGCTTTCATTTATTGCTTTCTGCATTTCATTTATTATTATCATATCATTGTGCTGGATTCTTGGTTTGCCTTGGTGGGTGGGGTATTCCATTGAGAAAGGCTCAACACAAAGGCCTGAGTGACACATAGGATTAACGTGGTTTTATATTCTTTCCCATTCCATTTCGGTCTGGTGCGGGAATATGAAAACATGGTTCAGACATGGGTTTCCTTTTGAGAACTCTATGCTACAGATTTCCTGTAGTGCTAGGGCTATCTGGGAAGCCTGCTAAGTCTGGATGACCTTTTTAGATGACCTTCAGCATCTGAGGTGAGTTAGAGGAGGATCCTTTATGATTAGGGTAAACATTATACCTCCGGGTTAGAAGTGTTTACACTTCTCATAATAGATCTGAATCTGAGGATCCTTGTTCTAGAACAATACCTGTAAGTGGGTTGGGTTGTTTACAGGTTTGCAGGAACCCTTGACTTCAACATACCTTGCTACTGGAATTTGTTCTTAAGGTTGTACTATTTTGGACAAGTTCTGTGAAACCCTGGATTGTTGACTCTTTATTTGAGTCCCCCACCTGGTTACTGGCTCTTAGACTTCCATCTGAAACTTTAGACACTCATGGATCCTACCAAAGGCAACTGATAATCCAGCACTTGATCACAAACCCTTGCATATCATAAGCATACATCATATTTCATCATTTAACATTTGTCTATTTGTTTTACAGGGTATCCATCTTCACTTGGTTTGGTTTTGACCGTTCTTCTGCTCAGTTATCTTCAGTCATCTCCTTCAGCACACATCTTCAACATGGATTCAACCAGGAAAAGCAACATCACCTACCACTTCTTTGAGTATCCTCTAAAAGGCATCAGGCAGATACATGCTCTTATCACCCCTGATCATGTTTCCTTATTCAGAGAGCATTATGGTGGAATCCTGAACATGATCATGGACTTGGACACATTACAGAGGAGCATGATTCACACCTGTCTTCATTTTTATGACCCTCCTCTCCGTTGCTTCACTTTCCCAGATTTTCATATTGGTCCTTTGCTGGAAGAATACTCTATGTTATTGGTTGTCCCTATCAGAAGAGGAATTCCTTTCAATCCAAAAATGACCCCTCCAAAGAATGAAGACATATCTAAGGCATTACATCTGGAGGTAACTATCATTGATGAGCACATGACTTCCAAAGCTGGAATCCCAGGCCTTCATCTTGATTTCTTGGTCACTCAGGCTACAAAGCAAGCTGCATTAGGGAATTGGGAAACTGTGTGTGCTCTCCTAGCCCTCATCATTTATGGTATCATCTTGTTTGTAGACGAGCCTAAGTTTGTAAGCAAGAATGCTATCCACATCTTCATGTTAAAGAACCTGGTTCCTACCGTATTGGGAGACTTCTACTACTCAGTTCATCAGAGGAATGAGAAATAGAGAGGAAGACTGGTAAGATGTTGTGCACCTCTTTTCTACAGTTGGTTGATGAAGCATATGCCAAAGACATAAACTTTCCTGAATCCACACCAGTCAAGGAATTAGGCTAAGAGGATGATTGCCCTTACTTCAAAAGATATCAAATGGTGTACTCAGAATACTAAGGGTCGAGACATAATAACAAGCTATGGGTAATACCCAAATGTGCCACTCATTGGAGTAAAGGGTTGCATAAATTACAATCCTTTACTTTTCAAGAGACAGTTGGGGTATGCCTTGATACATCCACCTAGGGAGCAGGACTTAGCAGAATCTCTTTACTGTGCTATTCTGAACAATCATGCCAGTGTCCGACAGACAGCTTGGGCTTGGGACAACATACAGACTAAAGGAACTGATATTCTAGGGAAGTGTAACAACATAGCCTCTACTCAGTATACTAAATGGTCACACATCAGAGGACAGATTACTCGCATGCCATTCACCCTGGAAGATGTGCCAGGGCCATCAGCAATTGAGCCCATAGCCACAGTCAGTCTGGAAGAATTTGAGAAGATGAAAGAAAGAAACACCCAGCTGGCTGAAGCTTTGAAGAAGACCCTTTGGGAAAGAAATGATGGTCGTCTAGACATTGAGAGGTTAGAGAAGCTACGCATCAAGCATGAAACCAAAATTGAGAAGACTGAAGACTTCATCTTGAAAGCCCGAGCAGGGGAACTTATGTTGAAGAATACGTGTAAAGAAGCAAAGATTCAAAGGGAAAGAGCTGAGCATTATCTGGAGGAGAGTCAGGATAGATGGGTCAAGATAACTGAGGCCTGTCTGAAAGAAGACCAGAAGATGCAAGCCAAGATAGAGCAGTTGGAAGCCAATGAGAAAAGAAGCCAAGAGGCACTGTTAGCAGCTCAGAAGGAGATCTCAGAGTTGAAACTCCGGGAGGGGTTAAAGAGATCCAAAGAACAAGATAAGTATTAGAAGATGACAAATGCCATTGCAACCAGAAACTTTCTCATTAGGACCATTACAGAGCATCTAGTTGGACCAGTAACTGATGCTCTCCTGAAGGAAGTCAGGGAGGATGCTTTTGGACTGGATGTCTGATTTTCTTTACTTGTATCTATTTGATTGTACTTTAGCTCACCATGGTGATTTTGTTTGTTGTATTCTTAAATTAATTGTATTTTGATTCACCATGGGAGTTTGTTTGGTTGTAATTCATGAACTACTTGTATTTGGCATTGCCACTTGTTTTTATGGTTATGTATTGGATTTTCTCATAGACTTCGTTTGCTTCAACATCATCTTCTTCTCAAGAGAAGTATGGAAGGTCAAAACCAAAAACCAAACCGGATACCCTCGAAAGACAAATAGGCATATTGCATTGCACTCTGACATACCTTTGTTTTTTGCAGGTGATTTTGTATTGTCTTCTCACTTTGTTGATTGTTTCAGGAAATATTGCTCACAGGAGGGTCTTTCCCGTCAATCGCATCCACATATATCCAACTCGACACAACCTTCCGAGTCTACAAATGGATCAGCTACAGCAGGAACTGACTGATGTGAGGACTCGGATGACTGATGTGAGGACTCAGATGAATCAATTCATGGCTGTGATGACTGGGCTGGCACAGACCCAGGAAAGATTGAGGGAGTTAGTCGAGCGTAAAACTCCAGAAGATAACCACGCTGGTACAGGAGGTACAAGTAACAATGCACGCGATCAGCCACGAACGACTTTGGTGGTGTTTGGACCTCACAACAATCCTGAAGTTAACATCCTTGGGGATGGCCAAAGGAACACTGGAGATCGTATTCTTCAAGAAGACCCTCAGGATGAGCAGTTTACAGTGTTGGGTGCTGGGGCAGATGAAGCTTATGACCGTCGTCTGGACGAGATATCTGAGAAGCTGAGATCCTTGGAATCCCATAACTCTTTAGGATTTGATGTAATGGATATGGGTTTAGTTGAAGGGGTAAGGATTCCTCACAAGTTCAAACCCCCTTGTTTTGAAAAGTATAACGGTACCTCCTGTCCTCGTACCCATTTGCAATCTTTTCTGGGAAGGATGAAAGCATACACCATGGATGAGAAACTATGGATGTTTTACTTTGAAGACAGTTTAACCGGGGCATCCAGAGAGTGGTATTCACACTTGTCAAGGGCTACTATCAAGAACTGGAAAGATTTAGCTGAGGCCTTTATACGCCAATATCAGTACAACCTGGATATGACACCTAATATGACCTTCTTGATGGGCATGTCTCAATCTTCAAGGGAAATTTTCCGTGAGTACGCTCAAAGGTGGAGACAACTTGCCGCTACTGTCCAACCCCCTATGTCTGAAAGGGAGATGGCTGATATGTTCATGAATACCTTGCAAGGGACCTACATTGATAGACTTGCTGCTTTCTCTTCCACTAGTTTCACTGATGTGGTTATAGCAGGCGAGAGAATCGAAAGCCTATTGAAGATGGGTAAGATTTCTGACAATGGTGCTAGCTCCAGCAATGCAAAGAAACCCTTCTCAGGACCTAGAAGGACAGGAGAGACCAATTCAGTGCATATTGGCAGAAGTAGGCCTTAGTACTTGCAAAGATCAGTAGCTGCAGTCACCATCCCTACTCCAGCTCCTCAGCAACAACAGTACCCTCAAAAACAACAAAGATCTTACCACAACAAAAACAACCAACAACAACATCCATTCCAACAAAGGCCTTCTCAGATTAATAGGGTGATCGATCCCATCCCGATGCCATATGCAGTCTTACTCCCGCAGTTATTGAAGCTTAACCTGTACGAACAGAGGACATTGGCTCCACCAGATCCTCTGAATATTCCAAGGAATTATGATGTCAACGCCAAATGTGCTTTTCACTCCAATGTACCTGGTCATTCAACAGAGAAGTGCATGGCCCTGTACATGAAAGTCCAAGATCTGATTGACTCCAAAGCTTTGAATTTTGCACCTCCACCAAATGTCACAAAGAATCCAATACCGAATCACGGTGGGCCGAGGATTAATGCTATTGAGGAGGACCAACCGGCAATTCTGATTGAGGACATTGCAAGTATTCAAATACCACTGGGCGAAGTAAAATCTCGGCTACTAAAGTGCCATGTGTTTCCGGGTTGTGAGGCCCATTGTGAAGCTTGAAAAGTTTCTGCCAATGGTTGTGCAAATCTGAAGAATGGTATCAACATTCTTATCAGAGAAGGCATTCTACAGATCACATCAACAGTTCCATCTTCTACAAAGACAACATAAATCTCTTCTACAACTCCAGGAAACATTATCCCAACAGAATCTTCTACAACGCCAACAAAAGTCATTTCAACGGAAACAGCTACAACAACAACAAACACCTGTGACGACATCTCAACAGTTACCATTTACTATGATCCAACAACCATTCATGTTCCAGAATCTCTCAACAACGACTTTCAACAACACCCACATCAACATCTTCCCGCACCTGTACCATATTTAATCAGACCTCCTGTCACCATCTACTATGATCCACAAACTATCACAACTCCTTCTTCTGCTGCAATTAATCCAGTGACCATCACGGTGCCTAGACCAGTTCCTTATGATAACAACAGTGTTGTGCCTTGGCATTATGGTTCAGATCTTTACTACCATGGAAAGAAGATCACTCTTGACTCCTCAATACCTGTATCACAAGTTGACAATGTTTGGGGAGGCTTCACTCGAAGCGGACGTCTCTTCGCTTCACAGCTTCCCAGAGTTAATGCTGAAGCAGAAGCCGCTGCTAAAGCAAAAGGCAAAAATGTGGTGCCAGAAGAACCATCTGCAAAAGAAACTCAGAAGACACCCTTTGATCAGGATGTAGACGAGTTTACGAGGATTATCAAAAGAAGTGACTACAAAGTTGTAGATCAGCTCCATCAAACACCCTCCAAGATCACCATACTATCTCTGCTCATGTGTTCCGAGGCTCACCGGAATGCACTACTCAAGGTCCTGCACGCTGCTTATGTGCCAGAAGAGATCACCGGTCAATCAGTTGGAAACGGTAGTTGCAAACGTCAATAATAGTCATGGAGTTGGTTTCACCGATACTGACTTGACTACGGAGGGGCGTAATCATAACAAGGCTTTGCATATCACTTTGGAATGTAAGGGTGTTGTACTATTTCATGTTCTTGTTGATACTGTAACACCCCCTATTTATACCCACAAATAATCAATTAAATCATTAAGGCACATGATAAAAATTTCATCAGAGTATAATTGAACATGGTATAAAAGAGGCATGTCACATTATGCTTGAAATTAAAAACATACAACACCTGCTCATTTAAAGATATGCAACAATGGGGTAGTTATCAACATAGGAAATTTAATCCTTACACCCATATCTCCAAAGATATAATTACACAGCGGAAATTAAATCAACAACATCAAACATATATATTTCCATTCATATATATATATATATATATCAACAAGTTTGATGCCAACAACAATATTCATGTTTATACAAAACATCCATACAACAGATACATGTACACAATGCATCACAAAAATGGCACTAAGCCAACCTAACTACCCGGTGCTACATATCAGAGCCGACCGACCAAAAGATGAAGACGAGCTTCACAAAAATATGCCATCCAACAACCTACTCCGCAATGCCTCGTAGAGCATCATAAAACATCAGAAGGGTGATAAACATTATCATAATAACATTGCATATAATTATATATCTCAACATATAAAAATACACTTAAAACATATTCTCACCACAAATCATTCCTCATCACCTATACACATCGCAACGTGTACATACACAAAATCAAGCATATCCATCATGCACCAATTCACTAATTCACATAAACGTACTTTATTTATGTTTATTCCTCAATTCTATTCATTTTGCATAAACATACGTCTAGCTATGTTTAATGACACATATACATTACAAAATTATATATCACATACATATACATATATCAAACATGCATATATACCACCAAGTATGTTTCATCACACATACTATCATCTCCATAATACTCCAAATAAACATATGCACATTCATGTTTATTTCTGCATATCATAATTAAAATGATAAAATGCAACTCATAGCGACCGACACACGACTCTATGCAGATGCAAATGCGGTACCGACTCAACATTTCAGCAGGTTCACTCAGGAACCAAATGGAATCATCGCTTTTTACCTAAAGTAACTCCCCGTCGGGCACACGATGTTCCCCATTGCTCACACCCCATGGGCACACAATTTTTATGGATTGCTCACACCCCACACGGGCACACAATCTGATTGCTCACACCCCACACGGGCATACAATCAATGTAAATAAATCACCCATCGCTCACACCCCACACGGGTGTCGCTCCCACAAAATGACACAAGGTCAAGAGGGGTACAAACGCGAACGGTCGACGAAAGAGAAGAGATGAATAGAGTCGCCAGCTAGGCATTTTTATCCCGAAGGAAAGGTAATGCTGCATAAACCTAAGAAAAGATGGATAAGACGGTTGCGAACCAGAAAAACTGAAAAAGGGGGTTGGTTACAACCTGGGAAGGTATTAGCACCCAGATTGTCCGTCGTACTCGACGGGATCCACGCTTGAAAGTTTGTGTTTAAAGGGGTAGTGTCAGTGCTATTTGTGTATCAAAGCTGGAAAAGAATGCAAGTGTCAGTGCAAAAGAAGTGTGAGGTGAATAAGAGAAGTGTCAGTGTAAGGACAGGAGTGAAATGCTCAAGATAATGAGGCTTAAAGAATAATGCTGAAAGAGGGGGAATATACAAAGACTTTTGTTCGATAACTGTAAATTTATGCCTACGTATCCTCTCATGCAATGAGGAAGTCAGAACACCGTAGTTCGACTCAAAGAGACTGGAAGAATAAATTGACTTGTGAACTGCTTGCTTGTCTATGCTCAAGTGTATGACCTGTCTGGCTCAGGTGCAAATTGTCTTGCATTAGACGAAAGGAGCGAGTTCTTGTTTGTGAGTGAATGAGATGAGAAAAGAATCCCGGAGGAGACGATTATTGTTTGTTTTTGGTATTTTCAGTCTTTTATTGCTTTTTGGAGTTTGTCATAAGTTAATGAGCTTAAGCCTAAACCAGGGGTTAGTAAACTCATCACATCCTCCCTCTGATTAGGGGTAATGAGAATACCTTAAGTATGAAGTAAGCACCTCACACTTAATCACCATGATGTAGGATTAAGATCATTAACCTACTTGCATTTAATTAAATGTTTTTGGGTTTTTGTTTAGTGTTAAGTAATGAGTTTAAGCCATAATCAAGGATTTAATGGACTCATTACACCATCCTAATAGAAGGATAATAGATGAGAACATTTAAGCTGAGGAAGATACCTCAACTTAATCCATGATTAGGGATTAACCTCATGACAAAACAAACCTTTATTAAAGTGGATTTTAATTAATGGCGAGATTAAGAAGTGGATTTTATGGTTTGTAAGAAAACTTGAGGGGGACTGTAAACACCCCAAATTTGCCCTCACCCATTCACTCCATGGCTTGTGATCTTTACATGTGCATAAATTCAATCATAGCATCTCATACCACATTTTGGATTCACTGCATTGATTCAAAGTCATCTGCATCTAGGGTTTGTGATCTGAGCCATTTGAGCCACTCCAAAGGTCTTCAATCATCTCAAGGGGGTACATGAATGTTCAAGCATCATATTGTATCCTCACAAGGTCAAAGAAGTCAAAGAATCACAAGAACTGAGAAAGGCATGGAAGCAGAGCCAGGTTTAACTACACAAATGACCTAGAATTAGGGTTTTGGTTTCAAAGGCCATAACTCCAAATTTTTTGGTCATTCTTATTTCTATTGGTCTATATATGTTATGAGGATCATGCATATCAATTTTCATGAAGAAATTCCATGGGGAAGGCATCTGATCAAGGGATGACTTCTTGAGCAAGTCAGTGCAAAATCAGGGCATCTGAGGCCCCCAATGACCCAAACAAAGGGTGTTCTCCATCATTTTGAATGTGTATGATCTTTATTTGATCATAGAAGATGTCAGAAGTTCACAAAATTGAAGAATTTCAAGCCATTTGCAAAGTTGCCCTTTTGGGAAAGTGACTTGTAATGAAAACTTGCCATTTTGGGAAAGTTTTTCAACCTCCTCTTTTTGATTCAAAAATGCTTCAAATGATAAAACTTTGGTCATGAAAGTTGTAGAATGGATCCTCCCATTTTCAAAAAGTACAAGAACTCATTATAATTCATTTTGGATCAAAAGTTATGGCTTGTCAAAGTTGGCAAAAATCACATAATTTCATGTTTTACACCAAAGAGGAAAAGTTGCAAAACCTCATGCCAAGGAAAAATGTAACTTCAAATGGACTTCTATGCATTACACAAACATAAACCATGACCTAAAAATCAGAATGCACCAAAGAATTGTTCATTTTCATGCCTTGATCTTTAAGAAACTTCAAAAGGGCCAAACTTTGTGAAATTTGCAAAACCTCACATAAACTCAAATCCACTTGCTGCATTACCTCAAATTCATTTCCATGGTTCTCTTTGATCACAGCTGAGCCAAGACATGCCCTTGTACCATGACTGAACCGGCCCATACCTCCTCTTACACAAAAGTTGACTTTTGGCAAAATGGACCATACCAATCAACATAGGCCAGCAACAACTCTCTGACCTATCCCAACTTGATACATGTACCAAAAGGAACTCAACACAACACACAACACAGCCTAATCACTCCCACAAGTCAGCATCCTCCAAAACCTCCCTTTATGCATTTTCATTCGAATCTCTCCATACAAGCTTCAAACCTCAAAACAAATCCCACAGAACAACTCACCCTAGCCTTCTGATCATTTCCCAACCATCAATTTGCTCTGAAAGGCCCACAATAAAAAACACGATTTTCCACCCCTCCTGAACAGAACTTCATCAATCTCTCAAACCAGCCATAAGAAATTCCAAACAAGCATTGCAAGCTTCTCAGGGGGTTCATTAAAGGCATCATGGACCAAAGAAGCAGCCAGAAAGTTCCAAAGATCAAAGCTCCAGTTCAGGTGAGCTCAAGAACAATTTTTCCAAAAACTTGTTTTTAAGTTACTAAATGGTTCTTTATGCTTCACTGATCATGTTGATGGGTTTTGTTTTGAAAATGGTTGAGAAATGAGTATGTATTCATGTTCTGAAATTTTTTGACCTAGAGCTGTTTTGATTCGATTCTCACTTTTGATTTCTTTTAAATGTTGTTTGTTTGTTGATTCTTAATGTATGATGTATGGGGATCATTTCTGGGCATAGAGATTGGATTTTAGAAGCCTAGGGAAGAAGATAGCAATTTTCAGGGAGAGGTGTGGCCGGAGAAGATGACCGGAGGTCATTTCCGGCCACCTGAAAGTCATTAGTGCATTAATGGTGATTAGGGTTCAGTTTGAATTTGAGCCATAGATCTTGTTGACTAGGGTTGACCCGCGCGCAAATGAGTGGTCCAGATCTCTCATTAGAACCCTAATCTTATAATTAGATTTAATTAATTAGGTTTAATTTTAATTCAGCCAGTTTGAATCTAGGCCACAGGATCTGGCGCCAGTCAGTTCCCTCCATTTTCATTTAAATGCCAGCCATTGGATTTGCATACTTTCTCTTTAATTCAATTTTTATTTCATTTTATTTGTTTTATCTTTCACAAATTATTAAAAATAGTAAAGCATGTTTAAAAATTCTGAAAATTTTTGTCAAGCATTTCATTAATTTTCAGAACCCAAAAATATTTTTATTTTTATTTTTTTGGATTAAAAATCATTTTTAAATCATTTAAATGTTTATTTTTAATTAGTTAATGAAAATTAATTAATTAAAAATGCATTTAGGTATTTAAAAATCACCAAAAAATTCACATTGCATTTCAAAACATTTAGAAACATTATCAAACTCTCAAAACAAATTTCTTTTTGGTCCTTGAACTATTTTGACCTTTTTCATTGGAATTAAATTCATTTGAAGACAATATTCTTGTTCAAACTTGGAAAAACCCATTCTGCCTAACCATTGAGAGTTTGATGATGGTTCTTCTTGCATTGCATCCTTCATAGCATGTAGTTTATAGGATAAAATTGGTTTGAATTCATATTTAATTTTCAATTTGTTTTGTATTTTTCATTATGAGGTGTCCCAAAACCCTAATTGACTTGAGAAATTCATAACTTGCACTAGGTTAAGAGTTAGGTCCCCTCCTTTGGGCAGTGAACTTGTGTAGGGTTAGGGTTCCCTTGTTCCCATTTTCAATTTTTTATCACTTCATTTGCTTCTGGTTTTGAATTTTTGCATTGTATGTTGTATGTAAACCCTAATTTGTGCCTTCCTTTGCATGCATCTCTCATTTGCTTGCATTTAAGAACTTGCCATGACATTTTTTGCATCCACATGATTCATAATGCATCTTAGGACATATTAGAATCATGTTTGATCATTGCACCATTCCTTTGCCATGTTACATGTTCATTTCATTTCATAAACATTCACGAGTCTTTATGGTTCAAAGCATGCCTCATTTGCATCCTTATGCTTGTTTGATCACTCTCATATCTTGTCATGTGTTTGAATCATCTCTTAGCATCATTAACATCATGTTTATGCTTCTGGCTTTGGTTTGCACCATGGCATTTCATCTCATTTGCATTGCATTTCATTTCTTTTGCTAACTTTTCAGGTGGTAAGTTGTTTTGAGAAGTGAATTTGCCTTCACTTCTCACAATCTCTTCTCATCCCTCTCTTTCATCATTGCTGCATTTTATCTTGTGTATTAGAGTGAGCTTGCTCATTCATGCTCTCTCCCACTTTCTTCCTTCAAGCAACTTGCCTTCTTAAGTGAAGCAAGTTGTCTTGCTTCTCTCTGCTTCTTCCTCTTTTCATCTGCTTCCTTCCTGGTGGTTTCTCTGAAGACTTTCTAGCAAGCCTCATTAACCTTAGGAGCAACTAAGCATGATAACAATTAGGGTTTGATTAGTCCCCCCATTTAGCTTTTACCTTTGTGTCATCATTGAGTCTTCTCTTCTCATCTCATAATCAAGGACTAAACCCTAAAGGTTTTAAGACTTTGTGATTAAGCTTATGCCTGCATCCTTCTATTAGGATGGAGTGTGTAACTTTAATCCTAAATGTTAAACCCTTAATGTGTTTAAATCCTTTAATCAATCCACCTAATAATCACTAATACATCAAGCTTGTAACTTGGGCCTTGCATTAGGGTTCTAATTCTTCCTTAATTGGTTAAGAAGGACTAACCCTAGTGTTAATGGACAAGTCCCCCTCAAGTTGTCTTACAAACCATAAAAATCACTTCTTCATCTTATCATTAACTAAAATCCACTTTAATAAAGGCTTTGTTATGTCATGAGGTTAATCCCTAATCATGGATTAAGTTGAGGAGCCTTCCTTAGCTTAAATGTTCTCATCTATTATCCTTCTATTAGGATGGTGTAATGGGTCCATTAAATCCTTGATTATGGCTTAAACTCATTACTTAACACTAAACAAAAACAACAAAAACATCTAAATAAATATAAGTAGGTTAATGATCTTAATCCTACATCATGGTGATTAAGTGTGAGGTGCTTACCTCACACTTAAGGTATTCTCATTACCCCTAATCAGAGGGAGGATGTGATGAGTTTACTAACCCTTTGGTTTAGGCTTAAGCTCAATTTCTTATGACAAACTCCAAAAAGCAATAAAAGATTGAAAACATAAAAACAAACAATAATCGTCTCCTTCGGGATTCTTTTCTCATCATACTCACTCACAAATGAGAACTTGCTTCTTCCGTCTAATGCAAGACAGTTTGCACCTGAGCCAGACAGGTCATACACTTGAGCATGGACAAGTAATCAGTTCACAAGTCAATTTGAGTCGAACTACGTTGTTCTGACTTCCTCATTGCACGAGAGGATACGTAGGCATAACTTAACAGTTATCGAACAAAAGTCTCTGTATATTCCCCCTCTTCCAGATTCATTCTTTAAGCCTCATGGTCTTGAGCATTTCACTTTTGTTCTTACACTGACACTTCTCTTATACACTTCACTTTTTGTTCTTTTACACTGACACTTGCATTCTTTCCAGCTTCGATACACAAATTGCATTGACACTACCCCTTTAAAACACAAACTTTCAAGCGTGGATCCCGTCGAGTACGACGGACAATCTGG
Organism: Lathyrus aphaca; assembly: GCA_963966055.1. Classification (NCBI taxonomy): domain Eukaryota; kingdom Viridiplantae; phylum Streptophyta; class Magnoliopsida; order Fabales; family Fabaceae; genus Lathyrus; species Lathyrus aphaca. The sequence continues at coordinate 434,225,736 of OZ014525.1, read as the reverse complement.
GTGCTAATACCTTCCCAGGTTGTAACCAACCCCCTTTCTCAGTCTCTCTGGTTCGCAACCGTCTTATCCATCTTTTCTTAGGTTTATGCAACATTACCTTTCCTCCGGGATAAAAATGCCTAGCTGGCGACTCTTGTCTTCTGAGTTCACCCTTGTGTGTTCTCTCTCCTTTCGCCGACCGTTCGCGTCTGTACCCCATTTGACCTGGCCTCATTTGGTGGGAGCGACAGCTTGGCGACTCTGCTGGGGAAACTTATACTGTAACCAGGGCTTCTGGTTCTTTTTGTGGGTTCCTCCTAGCGCTTGTTTGATTTGTGTTTACTAGGGTGTTATGTGCTAATTGTGTTTATATAGCTGCTTTATTTATTGCTTTATGTACAACTTTATTTATTGCTTTCCTTACAGTTTTTCATATTTCATACTGTCATTATCATTGCTGGATCTGGTTTTCTATCTTGGTGGGTGGGGTTCCATTGAGAGTTTAAGGTCCTATACCTGGGACCTGAGTGACACCTAGGCTAGAGTGGTTCATGTTCTTTCCCATTCCATTTCGGTCTAGTGCGGGAATATGAAACACAGTTCAAATGTGGGTTTCTTCTTGAGAACTCTGTGCTACAGATTTCCTGTAGTGCTAGGGCTATCTGGGAAGCCTGCTAAGTCTGGATGACCTTTATTATGACCTTCAGAAACTGAGGTGAATTAGAGGAGGATATTTTATGGTTATTGTAAACACTGTACCTCCGGGTTAGAAGTGTTTACACTTCTCATAACTGATCCAAGTCTGAGGACCCTTGTTTTAGAACATCACCTGTGAGGGGGTTGGGTTGTTTACAGGTTTGCAGGTACCATTGGCCACATCATACCCTGTTACTTGTTTTGATTAAGAGTACCTCACTTTGGACAGTTCTTGTGATTTAACCCTGGACATGTGACTCTTTATTTGAGTCCCCCACCTTGGTTACTGGATTTCTGAACCTTCATTTGGACCTTCTTTGAACATACATGGACTTTATATCAAGACAGATAATCAGATCCGGCTTGATCACAAACCCTTGCATATCATTTGCGTACTCATCATTTGCATCATTTAACATTTGTTTATTTGTTTTTCAGGGTATCCACATTATATCTGGCTTGGTTTTGACCCCTTCATCTGCATAGACCTCTGTTTCATCAGTTATCTGCTTCAGCTATCTTCATCAGTTGTCTGCTTCAGCTGCCTTCATCACCAGCACTAGCCTGTCAATGGCTCATCTCCAGTATCAGTCTTGATCCTCATCAGCACTTGTCTTCAGCTCTTCATCAGCATTCATGGCTACACCCAGGAAGAGCAACATATCTTACCATTTCTTTGAGCCTGTGTTGACTGGTATCAGCCAGGTCCAATCACTTATCACCCCTGACCACATCCCATTATTCAGAGAGCATTATGGAGGTATCCTGGATATGGTTATGGACCTTGACCCTTCTCAGAGGAGCATGATCCACACATGCTTGCAGTTTTATGACCCTCCTTTGAGATGCTTCACATTTTCAGACTTTCAACTAGGGCCTTTGCTGGAAGAATTTTCATCATTGGTTGGAGTACCTGTCAGGGGTGGAGTCCCTTTCAACCCATAAATGACTTTTCCCAACAATGGAGAAGTAGCAAAAGCACTGTGCCTGGAGCCTGCTTTGATTGAGCAAAGCATGACAACAAAGGCTGGAATCCCTGGTCTTCACTTAGATTTCTTGATTTCTCAGGCCATCCTGAAGGCCTCATTGGAAGAATGGAGGGCAGTCTGTGAATTGTTAGCCCTCAGCATATATGGGGTTATACTGTTTGCAGATGAGCCCAAATTTATCAGCAAGAATGCCATTCATCTTTTCCTTCTGAGGAACCCAGTACCCACATTGCTGGGAGATTTCTATTATTCCATTCATCAGAGGAATGAGAAACAAAGGGGGAAGTTAGTGAGATGCTGTGCTCCTTTGTTTCACACTTGGCTGCTCAAACACCTACCTAAGACAGATGCCTTCCTGAATCCTCACCAACAGAAGAATTGGGCTAAGAGGCTCATTGCTTTGACTTCAGATGATATCAGGTGGTGCACTCAGAGCACCAAAGGCAAGGACATCATCACTAGCTGTGGGCAATACCCAAATGTACCTCTGATAGGAGTAAAGGGTTGCATCAACTACAATCCTTTGCTGTTTAAGAGACAACTGGGCTATGCTTTGGTTCACCCTCCTAGAGTGCAAGATTTAGCTGAGACCCTGTATTGTGAAGTGAAGCCAAATTCAGCTGTTGTCAGACAAGCATCCTGGGCTTGGGACAACATCCAGACAAAAGGGATGGCTATTCTTGGGAGGTGTAGTAATGTTGCTTCAGCTCAGTACTATGACTGGTCTCATGCTAGAGCTCAGATTACTGGAATGCCCTTCACCATTGAGGATATACCTGGACCCTCTACAGTACAGCCAGCAGCCACTGTCAGCCTGGAAGAATTTGAGAAGCTGAAAGAGAGGAATGAGAATCTGTCTCAAGCTTTGAAGAAGACCCTTTGGGAAAGGAGTGTTGGTCGTCTGGACATTGAGAGGTTGGAAAAGCTTAGGGTGGAGCATCTGGCCAAGATTGAGAAAACAGAGGACTACATCAAGAAGTCAAGGGCTGGGGAGCAAATATTGAAGAATGCTTGTAAGGAGACCAAGATTCAGAAGGCTAGGACTGAGCTCTATCTGCAAGAAAGTCAGGCTAGGTGGGTCAGGATCACTGAAGCCCGGACACAAGAAGATCAGAGAACTCAAGCCAGAATTGAGCAGTTAGAGGCCAATGAAAAGAAGCAGCAGGAAGCTTTGCTGGCAGCCCAGAAGGAGATTTCAGAGTTGAAGCTTAGGGCTGGATTAAAGATATCAAAGGACCAAGATAGGCACAAGAAGCTGACCACTGCCATTGCCACCAGGAAACTCCTCATCAGGACCATTACAGAGCATCCAGCTGGTCCAGTGACTGAGGCACTTCTGAAGGAGGTCAAGGAGGATGAGTTTGGACTAGATGTCTGACTTTTTGATTGTTGTTGTTTTCATTTGATGTACTTTTCTTTTGTGTTGTATTTTGACCCTTCAGGGGCATGTGTTGTAAAAATAGACTATGTATTATTCATCATGTGTAATATATTTTAGTTTGTTCCATTTGGGTTTTCTTTTCTCAACAACATCAAAACGCCTTCCTTGAGGTCTGGAAAGGTCAAAACCAAGAACCAAGCCGGATACCTTGGAAAACAAATAAGCATACTGCATTGCATACTAACTTTTGCTTTGTTTTGTAGGATTTGTTAATTATTTGTTTCTAACTTTGCTATGACTTCAGGAAATATTGCTCGCAAAAGAGTGTTCCCTGTCAACCGTGCACACCGGTATCCTACTCGTAACAACCTTCCGGGTATTCTAATGGAGCAAGTACAGCAAGACCTGACTGAGGTCAGAACCCAGATGGCTAATGAAAGAGTGGAGATGAGAAACCAAATGGCCCAATTCATGACTGTGATGACTGGCCTGGCCCAGAGTCAGGAAAGGTTAAGGGCATTGGTAGAGAGACAAACTCCCAAGGAACCTCATCCCGACACTGGAGGAACAAGCAATAATGAGAGGGGTCAGCCTCATGTTAATCCACCAGTATTTGGACCTCATCTGGATCCAGAAGTCCACATCCAAGGAAATGTGCAAGGAAATACTGCTGGGGGGAGAATCTTGCATGAAGATCCCCAAGAAGAACAATTTACTGTCATGGGAGCTGGAGACGAAGTCTATGATAGGAGGTTTGATGAAATTGCTGAGAAGTTGAGATCTCTGGAGTCTCAAAATTCCTTGGGCTTCGATGTAATGGATATGGGGCTAGTGGATGGGGTGAGAATTCCCCACAAGTTCAAACCCCCGTGCTTCGAGAAATACAATGGAACTTCCTGTCCACGAACTCACCTGCAGTCTTTTCTGGGGAGACTTAAAGCATATACCATGGACGAAAAGCTGTGGATGTTCTACTTTGAAGACAGCTTGACTGGGGCTTCAAGGGAGTGGTATTCACACCTGACCAGGGCTACTATTAGATGCTGGAAGGACTTGGCTGAAGCCTTCATCAGGCAGTATCAATACAATTTGGACATGGCTCCTAACAGGACCCTTCTGATGGGAATGTCTCAATCTTCCAGAGAAAGCTTCAGGGAATATGCCCAAAGGTGGAGACAACTTGCTGCTGCTGTCCAACCACCCATATCAGAAAGAGAAATGGCCGACATGTTCATGAATACTTTGCAAGGAACATATATTGACAGGTTGGTTGCCTTTTCTTCCACCAGCTTTGCTGATGTTGTCATAGCCGGTGAAAGGATTGAGAGTCTGCTAAAAATGGGCAAGATTTCTGATAATGGTGCAAGTTCATTCAGTAATCCCAGGAAGCCTTTTGTGGGACCCCGAAGAGCCGGTGAGACAAACTCCATCCATGCCAACAAAGGCAGACCTCAGTATGTTCACAGATCAGTAGCAGCTGTCACTATTCCAGCTCCGATTCCTCAGCAATCAGCATATCCACAACAACAACCACAATATCAACAACAAATTCAGTATCCGCCACAGAGAACCTACAACAACAATAACAGTAATCAACAACAACGACCCTTTCAACAAAGACCATCATAGGCAAATAGGGTGATTGACCCTATCCCTATGCCTTATGCTGCCTTATTGCCACAACTCCTGAAGCTTAACTTAGTTGAGTTAAGAACATTGGCACCTCCAGATCCCTCCAATCTCCCTAAGAATTATGATGTCAACGCCAGGTGTGCTTTCCACTCCAATGCACCTGGTCACAATACGGAAAAATGCAGGGCTTTGCAAATGAAGGTTCAAGATCTGGTGGATTCTAAAGCCCTCAACTTCGCACCGCCTCCGAATGTCAACAGAAATCCTATGCCTAATCATGGTGGGTCGAGGATTAATGCCATTGAGGAAGACAAACCATCTACTTTGATCACCAGTGTTGCACAAATTCGAACACCTCTGGTCGAAATTAAAGCTCAGCTTCTAGAGTGCCAGGTGTTCCCCGGGTGTAAGCTCGGTTGTGGGTATTGCAACATTGCAGTCAACGGGTGTGATAATTTGAGAAGCGGCATAGATGGTCTTATCAAAGATGGTATCCTTCAGATCTCAACAACGGCACCTGCAAATCCAGCGATTCCTTTGACAACAATTCCTGATTCTTCTACAACAGCAGCAACAATCATTCCTACCGACTCATCAATATCATCAGCAATGACTCCGTCCATCACTTCGACAAGTCAGATTTCAACAACCATTTCTTCTACAACATCAGCATCTACTTTTTTAGCAGAATCTTCTACAACGCCAACAGAAATTAATGAAGATGTCTCCGCAGTTACAATCTACTATGATCCATCAAATGTTCCTCCAAACCACAACTCTCAACAACAAACAGTGGCACCTCCTGCCAGGCCACCAGTCACAATTTACTATGATCCGCATACCATTACAGTACCCTCCTCTGCAGCAGTTAGTACGGTCACCATTACGGTTCCTAGACCCGTTCCTTATGAAAGCAGCAATGCCATACCTTGGCATTATGGCTCTGATCTCTACTGCAACGGGGAGAAAATCACTCTGGATTCATCAACCTCTTCTCCACAAGTTGATAATGTTGGGGGAGGCGGAGGCTTCACAAGAAGCGGACGCCTTTTTGCCTCACAAACACAAAGACCTAATGCGGAAGCAGAAGCTGTTGCCAAAGCAAAGGGAAAGAGTGTGGTACTTGAAGAGCCAACTGTCAAAGAAACTCAGAAGACATCTTTTGAACAAGATGTAGACGAGTTCATGAGAAACATAAAAAGGAGTGATTATATGGTGGTGGATCAGCTTCACCAAACTCCCTTAAAAATCTCCATTTTATCACTGCTGATGTGTTCCGAAGCTCACAGGAACGCATTGTTGAAAGTCCTGCACGCAGCATACGTGCCAGAGGAGATTACCGTTAATCAGCTAGAAACTGTGGTGGCAAATGTCAACACCAGTCATGGACTGGGCTTTACCAATGCTGACTTAACAACGGAGGGACGTAACCACAACAAGGCTTTACATATCACCTTGGAATGCAAGGGTGCTGTTCTGTCTCATGTGCTGGTGGACACTAGGTCATCACTCAATGTTCTGCCAAAGAAATCCTTAGTGAAGCTAGAGTATGATGGCTTGGCACTGCGTCCGAGTAATTTGGTAGTGAGAGCATTTGATGGCTTTAAAAGATCAGTGCTTGGGGAGATTGATCTGCCTGTGATGATTGGCCCGCAGACCTTCAAAATTACCTTATTTGTGATGGACATTCAGCCGGCCTACAGCTGTTTGTTGGGTAGACCCTGGATCCATGTCGCTGGCGCTGTTACGTCTACCCTTCACCAGAAGCTGAAATTCGGGTGGGAAGGCCAGATCACCACTATCTGTGGGGAGGAAGACATCTTTGTTAGCCATCTGGCTACGTATAAGTACATTGAGATGGATGGAGAAATCCATGAAACCATGAGCCAGGGGTTTGAGGCCCTGAACATTAATGAAGCATCTACTGTACTGGGAACCTCCATGACGTCATATCAGCAAGCCCAGAAGGTTGTTAAAGAAGGTACTGCCCAAGGCTGGGGCAAGCTGCTGCCCGTGGAAAAGAAGGAAGACAGATTTGGGTTGGGTTACAAACCAACTCAGCAAGATCAATCAAAGGCTGCCAAGGAGCCCAATTTTGTCAGCGGGGGAATGCTTACCCCGGATGCTGTGAACAATTTGGAAGACGAGGAGGAAAGCAACCGCAACCTGGAGAGCTGGATACGTCCAAGGATCCCGGGGAGCCAAGTCCTTAACTGGTCTTCCCAGGAAATTATAAGGGTTACTCCTGCAAAGTAATTATTATTTCCTGTATTTTAAAGCATACATCAAGTCTTGCATCTTGCCCAAGATGTCAAGACTCATTTTGTAATCGGGCCATCTTGTAATTTTGTGCAAATGGATTAATCAATGAATATCGGACATCTTTTGCAAACGAGTCTCTTTTTTCGCTCACTGTCTTTTCATTTTTCACTTTTGTACAAAACAATAAAATGACAATGTTTTCAAAATAAATAACTTCATTTTCACTTTTTCTAAACAAGATTAAAATTGATCACTAAAATGAATCAATCTAAACCCTTGCAGAAAGTGCCCTCCAAATTGCACCGACAACAACACTACTATGACCTTGTATGACTTTGACAATCCAATCAATCAAGTTGATGAAGGGGTTGAAGAAGATTATGAGCTACCTGAAGAGCTAGCCAGGTTGTTAAGGCAGGAGGAGAAGGTTATCACTCCTCATCAGGAGGAGATTGAAACGGTTAATCTTGGTACGGAAGAAGACGTGAAAGAGGTTAAGATCGGGGCCTGCTTACAAGATTCAGTAAAAGAACAACTGATTGATATGCTTCGGGAGTACGTGGATGTTTTTGCCTGGTCTTATCAGGATATGCCCGGGTTGGACACCGATATTGTCATGCACAAGCTGCCTTTGAAAGAAGATTGCCCGCCAGTAAAACAGAAGTTGCGCCGTACTCGCCCAGATATGGCAATGAAGATAAAAGAAGAGGTGCAAAAGCAGTGGGACGCCGGTTTCCTTGCTGTGACTAGCTATCCGCCGTGGGTCGCTAATATTGTACCTGTGCCTAAGAAAGACGGCAAGGTGAGGATGTGTGTGGACTACCGGGATCTGAACAGAGCCAGCCCAAAAGATGACTTCCCTTTACCTCACATTGATGTATTGGTCGACAATACGGCTCAGTTCTCGGTGTTCTCCTTCATGGACGGATTTTCAGGATACAATCATATCAAAATGTCACCTGAGGACATGGAGAAGACAACTTTCATCACACCCTGGGGCACATTCTGTTATAAGGTGATGCCATTCGGACTGAAGAATGCTGGTGCCACTTATCAACGGGCTATGGTAACATTATTCCATGACATGATCCATAAAGAAATTGAATGTTATGTGGATGACATGATTGCCAAGTCCCTCACAGAATAAGACCACCTGGTGAATCTGTTAAAGTTATTCAAGCGTCTGAGGAAGTACCAGTTGAAGCTAAACCCTAACAAGTGCACATTCGGGGTGCGATCTGGTAAGTTGCTGGGATTTATTGTAAGTGAGAAAGGGATTGAAGTTGACCCCGATAAAGTTAAACCCATTCAAGAAATGCCTGCACCGAAGTCAGAAAAAGAAGTTTGGGGGTTCTTAGGTAGATTGAACTACATTTCACGGTTCATATCTCACCTTATAGCAACCTGTGAACCTTTGTTCAAGCTGTTAAGAAAAGAACAAACAGTCAGGTGGAATGAAGATTGCCAGAGGGCTTTTGGCAAAATCAAGGAGTACTTGCAAGAGCCTCCGATCCTTATGCCTCCAGTTGAAGGAAGACCTCTAATCATGTACTTGACAGTATTAGAAGAGTCAATGGGGTGTGTGCTGGGCCAGCATGACGAGTCTGGTCGAAAAGAGTATGCAATATACTACCTAAGCAAAACGTTTACCGACTGTGAACAACGTTATTCACTGCTCGAGAAAACTTGTTGTGCTTTAGCGTGGGCTTCTCGCCGACTAAGGCAGTATATGTTGACCCACACTACTTTATTGATCTCAAAGATGGACCCAGTCAAGTACATTTTTGAGAAGCCAGCACTTACTGGACGAGTTGCGAGATGGCAAATGATCCTCACAGAATATGATATTCAGTACACATCTCAAAAGGCCATCAAAGGCAGTGTATTGTCCGATTATCTTGCTGAGCAACCCATTGATGATTACCAGCCTATGAGATTTGACTTCCCTGATGAAGACATCATGTTCATAAAGGCAAAAGATCATGAAGAGTTTGTTCACACTGAAGGGCCTGACCCAGAAGAAGAATGGACTATGATGTTTGATGGGGCTGTTAATATGAATGGTCGTGGTGTTGGTGCAGTACTCATTACACCCAAAGGAGTTCACATGCCTTTCTCGGCAAAACTCACCTTCAACTGCACTAACAACGAAGCTGAATGCGAAGCTTGTATTATGGGTCTTGAGGAAGCCATTGACCTCAGGATCAAGACTTTGACTGTATTCGGAGATTCAGCTCTGGTAATTAATCAAACCAACGGCAAATGGTACACTCACCAGGATCATCTGATACCTTACCGGGATTATACAAGGAGGTTGTTGACTTTCTTCACAACGGTCAAGCTTGAGTATATCCCTCGAGACGAGAATCAGTTTGCGGATGCTCTGGCTACCATTTCGTCCATGATCAAAGTTCAAGCTGCCAACTTTGTGCCTCGGATTTCAGTATCCAGACTCGACAGACCAGCATACGTATTCTCAGCAGACGTTGTTAAAGATGATAAGCCTTGGTTCCATGACATCAAATGCTTCTTGGAGGATCAAACATACCCACTTGTGGCATCTTCCAATGATAAGAAGACATTAAGAAGGCTAGCTGGTAGTTTCTTCCTAAATACTGACGGTTCCCTGTACAAAAGAAACTTTGATATGGTACTCCTCAGATGCGTTGATAGGACAGAAGCGAACTTATTGATGCACGAGGTGCACGAAGGATCCTTTGGTACCCATGCTGGAGGGCATGCTATGGCTAAAAAGTTGCTAAGATCAGGCTATTACTGGATCACAATGGATGCAGACTGTTGTGTCTATGCCAGAAAATGCCATAAATGCTAGATTTATGCAGATAAAGTGCATGTGCCTCCGAATCCTCTGAACGTGATGTCTTCACCCTGGCCCTTTGCCATGTGGGGCATTGATATGATTGGCAAGATCGAACCGACTGCTTCAAATGGCCACAGATTCATCCTGGTAGCCATTGACTATTTTACCAAGTGGGTTGAAGCAGCTTCTTATGCAAATGTCACCAGGAAAGTGGTAGCCCGATTTCTGAAGAGAGATATCATTTGTCGGTATGGAGTCCCCGAGCGAATCATTACTGATAATGGTTCCAATTTGAACAATAAGATGATGGCAGAACTATGCCGGGACTTCAAGATCCAACACCACAATTCTTCTCCTTACATGCCAAAGATGAACGGCGCTGTTGAGGCAGCTAACAAGAATATCAAGAAGATTGTACAATAGATGGTGGTCACCTACAAAGACTGGCATGAAATGCTACCATTTTCCTTGCATGGGTACCGTACGTCAATCAGAACATCCACTGGGGCAACACCGTATCAGCTTGTGTATGGTATGGAGGCAGTCCTACCTGTTGAGGTTGAATTACCCTCCCTGCGGGTACTGATGGATGTTAAGTTGAAAGAAGCAGAGTGGGTCCGATCACGATACGAACAACTGAATCTGATTGAAGAAAAGAGATTAGCTGCAATCTGTCATGGGCAGTTGTATCAGAAAAGAATGAAGAAAGCCTTCGATCAGAAAGTCAGGCTCCGAGAGTACCAAGTAGGAGATCTTGTGCTGAAAAGATTCCTCCCTCCTCATACAGACTACAGGGGCAAGTGGACTCCGAATTATGATGGTCCGTTTATAGTAAAGAAAGTTTTCTCTGGTGGAGCACTGATGCTCAGTACTATGGATGGTGAAGACTTCTTGTCCCCAGTGAATTCAGATGCAGTTAAAAAATACTTCGCATAAAATGACCCGCTGGACATAAAAACAGAATGTAAGTCCAGGCAAAAATAAGGCATCCCGGCAAGTCAAAAACAGAATAAAAGACTCAGGCAAAAATAAGGGAAAGTAAACAAAAAATGTACACCCGCTGAGTTGAAAAGCCACATTGGACGACTCAGGCAAGAAAGGGTATCCCGGTGGATTGAAAACCCGAAAGGGCGATCCACGCAAAATAAGGGAATAAGCGAACAACTGCATTCTAAATCCATCTGTATCACTTACAACAAGGTGAACTCCGAAAGGTTCGAGCGTCGGTCAGAATCAGCCTTCTTCAGAAGGCAAGACGAGAAGAACGTTAGAGTCATACGAGTCATAGTAAAAGGGAAGCTCACTGAAGTGTCATCAACATTGCCACTGTCTTTTGGTTTCTCAATTTGTAACAATCTCCTCATTCTAGGAGATTTGTTTCTATGACTGTATCTTGCCAATTCAGGGCACAGGAATTAATAAAATCAGATTTTCAGTCATGTTTCGTCTCGTACATTTTATTTTTTCGTTTGCAAAAATGTCTGATATCCTTGAGATATTAATTGCATAAATACAGATGCTTCCCTTCTAAAAATACGTGCTTACAGGAAATATATTTGCTCCTGGGAGTGTCTAAACTCCTATGACGGAATCCAGTAAGGGATACCTCGAGATACTTGTACGTTTCTTTGTCATACAGGATTTGCAGTTGTTCAAAGCACAGCATGAGGCATGAAAGCTTCTTCCCAGTGGGTTGCCAAATCATTATTTCCTCAGCACACCTTCCAAACAGCACCAGAGATGCTTTCTCCCCATCAGGTTTTCCAGGCATCACTTCTCCAACATTTCCTTCAGAGCAGTACCAAAAGGTGTTCATATCCCCAGCTGAGTTGTCAAGTATCATCCTCAGCGGGATCCCCACAGAAATCTTTAGGAAGATCTTTCAGTGATCTTTCTTCTTCCCCAGCCAAGTGTTAGACAGGAAACCATCTCCCCACAGAGTTTCAGCCTCTATTCAGAAAGGCAACGCCTGGAAATATCCCAACAGAGTGACGAAAGCTCCCGCAAACCCCAGCTGGGTCCCTCATTACCGAGATGGGTCTATCAGTTATCTAGCTCCCCATGCAAAGTCATATATGTCAGATCTACTAATGATATCATCCCCAGCTGGGATATCTACTTCAAGCAGATCAGCCAGAGATCTCCGCAGCAACGGGATCCGAATCCCGGATCGCTATCTTTGCATAATCATAGCATTCGCATCATATCTTCCCCACAGAGCGTAGCATTCCGTCTAATACGGAGCATTACGGCAAAAATCAAACATATTTCATAAACATAAGTCGTGTGTCGAACTGAACACTTGCAAATACTGACAATCCATCAACAATATATAGAATATTTCACAATTCCCCACCAGAGAGCCAAAGCATTTCCCTTACAGATACAGATACACACTCCTTTTGGCACTCGTGCGTGTCATCATTTCCCAGTAAAATTGCCCGAGCAAACAGACACTTATACTACAGATGCTTCTTGACACTCGTCTGTGTCATACCTCAGCAGAAAGCCAAAGCGTCCCCTTTGCACTCACTAACACAGATACATATATATATATATACGACTTCCTTGACAATCGTCCGTATCACCTTCTCCAGCATAGTTGCCTAAACAATGATTGCAAAACCAAATTTTTGTTTATAATACACCTCTTCCGACACCCGTCCGTGTCGTGTTCTCCCCAGCAAGTTAAACACTCGTCTGAGTTTCACTCCTGCTTTTTACTCATACAGATACTCGTCCGTATCTTGTATATACCACTTATATCCCCTCGGATTCGACACTCGTCCGTGTTCTTTGTTAATTAGTTGGTACTCGTCCGTATCATCATCTCTGAACATGCGACAAGCGTTTATTTCTGCTGATACTCGTCCGTATCATAGTCTTAAGGATGCTCGTCCGCGTCTTTAATCTATACACCGTGTCAAACACTTATACCTTCCTCTCTTGGATTTAGACACTCGTCTGTGTCTACCCTTCCCCAGAAGAATCCCCAACAAAACTTGTTAAAATATTTTTTTTATCTGACATTCGTCCTATGTCATGATACCTTTCGGCAGCCGTACCCTGCCAGGTGATCGTCCTTCACCTTTTTGAAGATCGTCCTTCATCACCCCCAGTGGAGTTTCTATTCATTAGAACCCCTTCCTATCCGACATTCGTCCTATGTCGTGATATTTTCAGCAGCCGTCCCCTGCTAGGTGATCGTCCTTCACCTCTTGATGATCGTCCTTCATCATTCTATCCGATGGCCGTCCCCATCATTGATCTTGTTATCTGACATTCGTCCGATGTCATGATAAATCCCGAGAGCAGCCGTACCCTGCTAGGTGATCGTCCTTCACCTCTTGATGATCGTCCTTCATCATGCTTATCCGATGGCCGTCCCCATCGTCGACCTTTTCATCCGACATTCATCCTATGTCGTGATGCTTTTGGCAACCGTACCCTGCCAGGTGATCGTCCTTCACCATAGATGACCGTCCCTCATCTTATCCCCAACAAGAGCAGCCGTCCCCTGCTAGGTGATCGTCCTTCACCTTTGATGAGCGTACCTCATCATTTATTTCATTTATGCCTTGAGCTTGATGGTCGTCCCCATCATTTACCCATAATCCCCAGAGAGTCTTATAGCTTTACTTGATGGTCGTCCCCATCATATCTATTATATCCCCAACATGTCGGCCGTCCCCGTCATCGCTTCATCCCCAACAGTCGTCCTTTGCTCGACGGTTGTCCTCCGTCGCCCGCACTTTATAATTATACTTTATTTTCTTTTACAATCTATATCCCTTTTCTTCTTCATTCTGTGAGTGCAAATTTTGGACTGTCTTTGGTATTCAACCACAAGTTATCTTGTTTGCCTGTTAAGCCGTTGCTTACATCCTGCACAGCTAACTCATGTTTGAATAGGGGCAGCTGTAAACACCCCAAATTTGCCCTCGCCCATTCACTCCATGGCTTGTGATCTTTACATGTGCATAAATTCAATCATAGCATCTCATACCACATTTTGGATTCACTGCATTGATTCAAAGTCATCTGCATCTAGGGTTTGTGATCTGAGCCATCCCTGAGCCATTTGAGCCACTCCAAAGGTCTTCAATCATCTCAAGGGGTCCATGAATGTTCAAGCATCATATTGTATCCTCACAAGGTCAAAGAATCACAAGAACTGAGAAAGGCATGGAAGCAGAGCCAGGTTTAACTGCATAGATGACCTAGAATTAGGGTTTTGGTTTCAAAGGCCATAACTCCAAATTTTTTGGTCATTCTTCTTTCTATTGGTATCTATATGTTATGAGGATCATGCATATCAATTTTCATGAAGAAATTCCATGGGGAAGGCATCTGATCAAGGGATGACTTCTTGAGCAAGTCAGTGCAAAATCAGGGCATCTGAGGCCCCCAATGACCCAACCAAAGGGTGTTCTCCATCATTTTGAATGTGTATGATCTTTATTTGATCATAGAAGATGTCAGAAGTTCACAAAATTGAAGAATTTCAAGCCATTTGCAAAGTTGCCCTTCTGGGAAAGTGACTTGTAATGAAAACTTGCCATTTTGGGAAAGTTTTTCAACCTCCTCTTTTTGATTCAAAAATGCTTCAAATGAGAAAACTTTGGTCATGAAAGTTGTAGAATGGATCCTCCCATTTTCAAAAAGTACAAGAACTCATTCTAATTCATTTTGGATCAAAAGTTATGGCTTGTCAAAGTTGGCAAAAATCACATAATTTCATGTTTTACACCAAAGAGGCAAAGTTGCAAAACCTCATGCCAAGGCAAAATGTGACTTCAAATGGACTTCTATACATTACACAAACATAAACCATGACCTAAAAATCAGAATGCACCAAAGAATTGTTCATTTTCATGCCTTGATCTTTAAGAAATTTCAAAAGGGCCAAACTTTGTGAAATTTGCAAAACCTCACATAAACTCAAATCCACTTGCTGCATTGCCTCAAATTCATTTCCATGGTTCTCCTTGATCACAGCTGAGCCAAGACATGCCCTTGTACCATGACTGAACCAGCCCATACCTCCTCTTACACAAAAGTTGACTTTTGGCAAAATGGACCATACCAATCAACATAGGCCAGCAACAACTCTCTGACCTATCCCAACTTGATACATGTACCAAAAGGAACTCAACACAACACACAACACAGCCTAATCTCTCCCACAAGTCAGCATCCTCCAAAACCTCCCTTTATGCATTTTCATTCGAATCTCTCCATACAAGCTTCAAACCTCAAAACAAATCCCACAGAACAACTCACCCTAGCCTTCTGATCATTTCCCAACCATCAATTTGCTCTGAAAGGCCCACAATAAAAAACACGATTTTCCACCCCTCCTGAACAGAACTTCATCAATCTCTCAAACCAGCCATAAGAAATTCCAAACAAGCATTGCAAGCTTCTCAGGGGGTTCATTAAAGGCATCTTGGACCAAAGAAGCAGCCAGAAAGTTCCAAAGATCAAAGCTCCAGTTCAGGTGAGCTCAAGAACAATTTTTCCAGAAACTTGTTTTTAAGTTACTAAATGGTTCTTTATGCTTCACTGATCATGTTGATGGGTTTTGTTTTGAAAATGGTTGAGAAATGAGTATGTATTCATGTTCTGAATTTTTTTGACCTAGAGCTATTTTGATTCGATTCTCACTTTTGATGTGTTTTAAATGTTGTTTGTTTGTTGATTCTTAATGTATGATGTATGGGGATCATTTCTGGGCAGAGAGATTGGATTTTAGAAGCCTAGGGAAGAAGATAGCAATTTTCAGGGAGAGGTGTGGCCGGAGAAGATGACCGGAGGTCATTTCCGGCCACCTGAAAGTCATTAGTGCATTAATGGTGATTAGGGTTCAGTTTGAATTTGAGCCATAGATCTTGTTGACTAGGGTTGACCCGCGCGCAAATGAGTGGTCCAGATCTCTCATTAGAACCCTAATCTTATAATTAGATTTAATTAATTATGTTTAATTTTAATTCAGCCAGTTTGAATCTGGGCCACAGGATCTGGCGCCAGTCAGTTCCCTCCATTTTCATTTAAATGCCAGCCATTGGATTTGCATACTTTCTCTTTAATTCAATTTTTATTTCATTTTATTTGTTTTATCTTTCACGAATTATTAAAAATAGTAAATCATGTTTAAAAATTCTGAAAATTTTTGTCAAGCATTTCATTAATTTTCAGAACCCAAAAATATTTTTATTTTTATTTTTTTGCATTAAAAATCATTTAAATGTTTATTTTTAATTAGTTAATGAAAATTAATTAATTAAAAATGCATTTAGGTATTTAAAAATCACCAAAAAATTCACATTGCATTTCAAAACATTTAGAAACATTATCAAACTCTCAAAACAAATTTCTTTTTGGTCCTTGAACTATTTTGACCTTTTTCATTGGAATTAAATTCATTTGAAGACAATATTCTTGTTCAAACTTGGAAAAATCCATTTTGCCTAACCATTGAGAGTTTGATGATGGTTCTTCTTGCATTGCATCCTTCATAGCATGTAGTTTATAGGATAAAATTGGTTTGAATTCATATTTCATTTTCAATTTGTTTTGTATTTTTCATTGTGAGGTGTCCCAAAACCCTAATTGACTTGAGAAATTCATAACTTGCACTAGGTTAAGAGTTAGGTCCCCTCCTTTGGGCAGTGAACTTGTGTAGGGTTAGGGTTCCCTTGTTCCCATTTTCAATTTTTTATCACTTCATTTGCTTCTGGTTTTGAATTTTTGCATTGTATGTTGTATGTAAACCCTAATTTGTGCCTTCCTTTGCATGCATCTCTCATTTGCTTGCATTTAAGAACTTGCCATGACATTTTGTGCATCCACATGATTCATAATGCATCTTAGGACATATTAGAATCATGTTTGATCATTGCACCATTCCTTTGCCATGTTACATGTTCATTTCATTTCATAAACATTCATGAGTCTTTATGGTTCAAAGCATGCCTCATTTGCATCCTTATGCTTGTTTGATCACTCTCATCTCTTGTCATGTGTTTGCATCATCTCTTAGCATCATTAACATCATGTTTATGCTTCTGGCTTTGGTTTGCACCATGGAATTTCATCTCATTTGCATTGCATTTCATTTCTTTTGCTAACTTTTCAGGTGGTAAGTTGTTTTGAGAAGTGAATTTGCCTTCACTTCTCACAATCTCTTCTCATCCCTCTATTTCATCATTGCTGCATTTTATCTTGTGTATTAGAGTGAGCTTGCTCATTCATGCTCTCTCCCACTTTCTTCCTTCAAGCAACTTGCCTTCTTAAGTGAAGCAAGTTGTCTTGCTTCTCTCTGCTTCTTCCTCCTTTCATATGCTTCCTTCCTGGTGGTTTCTCTGAAGACTTTCTAGCAAGCCTCATTAACCTTAGAAGAAACTAAGCATGATAACAATTAGGGTTTGATTAGTCCCCCCATTTAGCTTTTACCTTTGTGTCATCATTGAGTCTTCTCTTCTCATCTCATAATCAAGGACTAAACCCTAAAGGTTTTAAGGTTTTGTGATTAAGCTTATGCCTGCATCCTTCTATTAGGATAGAGTGTGTAACTTTAATCCTAAATGTTAAACCCTTAATGTGTTTAAATCCTTTAATCAATCCACCTAATAATCACTAAGACATCAAGCTTGTAACTTGGGCCTTGCATTAGGGTTCTAATTCTTCCTTAATTGGTTAAGAAGGAATAACCCTAGTGTTAATGGATAAGTCCCCCTCAAGTTGTCTTACAAACCATAAAAATCACTTCTTCATCTTATCATTAACTAAAATCCACTTTAATATAGGATTTGTTATGTCATGAGGTTAATCCCTAATCATGGATTAAGTTGAGGAGCCTTCCTTAGCTTAAATGTTCTCATCTATTATCCTTCTATTAGGATGGTGTAATGGGTCCATTAAATCCTTGATTATGGCTTAAACTCATTACTTAACACTAAACAAAAACAACAAAAACATCTAAATAAATATAAGTAGGTTAATGATCTTAATCCTACATCATGGTGATTAAGTGTGAGGTGCTTACCTCACACTTAAGGTATTCTCATTACCCCTAATCAGAGGGAGGATGTGATGAGTTTACTAACCCTTTGGTTTAGGCTTAAGCTCATTTTCTTATGACAAACTCCAAAAAGCAATAAAAGATTGAAAACACAAAAACAAACAATAATCGTCTCCTTCGGGATTCTTTTCTCATCATACTCACTCACAAACGAGAACTTGCTTCTTCCGTCTAATGCAAGACAGTTTGCACCTGAGCCAGACAGGTCATACACTTGAGCATGGACAAGTAAGCAGTTCACAAGTCAATTTGAGTCGAACTACGGTGTTCTGACTTCCTCATTGCACGAGAGGATACGTAGGCATAACTTAACAGTTATCGAACAAAAGTCTCTGTATATTCCCCCTCTTCCAGATTCATTCTTTAAGCCTCATGGTCTTACACTGACACTTCTCTTATACACTTCACTTTTTTTTCTTTTACACTGACACTTGCATTCTTTCCAGCTTCGATACACAAATTGCATTGACACTACCCCTTTAAAACACAAACTTTCAAGCGTGGATCCCGTCGAGTACGACAGATAATCTGGGTGCTAATACCTTCCCAGGTTGTAACCAACCCCCTTTCTCAGTCTCTCTGGTTCGCAACCGTCTTATCCATCTTTTCTTAGGTTTATGCAGCATTACCTTTCCTCCGGGATAAAAATGCCTAGCTGGCGACTCTTGTCTTCTGAGTTCACCCTTGTGTGTTCTCTCTCCTTTCGCCGTCCGTTCGCGTCTGTACCCCATTTGACCTGGCCTCATTTGGTGGGAACGACAGGGACTTGTCCATTAACACTAGGGTTAGTCCTTCTTAACCAATTAAGGAAGAATTAGAACCCTAATGCAAGGCCCAAGTTACAAGCTTGATGTCTTAGTGATTATTAGGTGAATTGATTAAAGGATTTAAACACATTAAGGTTTTAAAACTTAGGATTAAAGTTATACACTCCATCCTAATAGAAGGATGCAGGCATAACCTTAATCACAAAGCCTTAAAACCTTTGGGGTTTAGTCCTTGATTAAGAGATGAGAAGAGAAGACACAAAAGATGACACAAAGGTAAAACTAATGGGGGGACTAATCAAACCCTAATTGTGATCATGCTTGGGTGTTCCTAGGGTTTATGAGGCTTGCAAGAAGTCTTCAAGAAGCATCAGCAAGGAAGAAGCAGAGATGGAAGGAGAAGAAGCAGAAGGAAGCAAGACAACTTACTTCACTCAAGAAGATAAGTTGCTTGAAGAAAGAAGGTGAGGAAGGAGCATGAATGAGCAAGCTCACTCTAATACAAAAGTAAAATGCAGCAATGAATGCATAAGAGAGATGAGAAGGGATTGTGAGAAGTGAAGGCAAATTCACTTCTCAAACACTTACCACCTGAAAAGTTAGCAAAAGGAAGTGAAAATGAAATGAGAATGAAAAAGATACAATGATGCAAACCAAAACCAGAAGCATATTTATGATGCAAATGATGCTAAGAGATGATACAAATGTATGTCATGAGATGCAAATGATCATACAAAGGATGGGAATGCAAATGAAGCATATAAGAGGCATGAAAGTTTATGAATGCACATGAAATGAAATGAAAGCAAAATCATGGAAAATGGATGATGCAATGATCAAACATGATTTCAATAAGTATTAAGATGTCTTATATGTCATGTGGATGCTCAAAATGTCATGGCAAGTTCATGTATGCAAGTTTATGCAAGATGGATGTAAATGAAAGCACAAAATTAGGGTTATATAATCATGCAAGATGCAAAAGGCAAAGACAGAAGCAAATGATAAGGTAAAAAATTGAAAATGGACTAAAAGAAACCTTAAACCTATACTATTTCACCATCCAAAGGGGGAGGTCAGAAGCTTAACCCTAAGGGACTTATGAATTTCCTAAATTTCTAGGGATTTAAGGGTGATCCTAAAGGTAAGATGCCAAACAAATTGAAAATGCATTATAAAAATGAAACAAAAATGTTTTTGGGTTCTTGAAGGTATGCATAACACAATGCAAAAAGAACCATTCACAAAATCAACTTGGATCAAAAGTTATGAATTTTTGAAGTTAGGGTTAAAAATATTCAAATTTAAGAACCCTAATTCATTTGAAAAATGTCAAAGTGTGATTAAAACCAAAAAGAAATTTGTGTTTTGAGTTTGTAAATGTTTTTAAATGTTTGAAAAGGCTCTCTGAATTTTTTTGGGATTTTTAAATACCTAAATGTATTTTTAATTAATTAATTTCCATTAACTAATTAAAAATAATCATTTAAATGATTCAAAAATATATTTTAATGTAAAAAATAAAAATAAAAATATTTTCAGAATGAGAAAAATATTTAAAGCCATGATGCAAAAAATGAGAATTTTTGGATGATTTTTGATATTTTAAAATAAATGTGCAAAGAAAATACAATAAAATGTAATTAAAATGAACTTAAATGGAAAAGTATGTTGATCTGAGGGCTGAAATTCAAAGCTGGGGTGGAGGGAAAGACTGCGCGCGTTAAGGGACAGCTGGGATTGAAACTGGAATTTTGAATTTCTTAAACCTAATTAATCTAAACTAATCCTGATTAGGGCTAAATAACGCATCTGGGCCGTTGGTACGCACGCGGGAAGGGCCATCTAACGCTCCACATTCAAAACTGGGCTTAAACCCTAATTAGGGTTAATGACTCTTAGACGGCCAAAACAGTGGTTCCGGTCGTCTTCTCCGACGAGCCATTTTTCTATCTCTCTCAATACGCCATGAAAATGTACCAAAATCTCCAGAAACAATCAATGATCAACAACAAACCATAATCCAGCAACAAATCTCATTTATTTTGCCTCAAAACCAAGATTCGAACACAAACATAAAAACTGAAAAAATTTCAGAGCATGCATACACACTCAAATCTTAACCATTATTCACCATTCAAAGCTCATTGTGATCAGGGAAACAAACTCTACCATTCTATAACTAAGAAAACAAATTCTGGAAAAATGTTTCAAGAAGGTACCTGAGCTTGAGCTTTCTCAGTTTGGGACTTTTAGACCTCCTCTCTTTGCGCAAACCACTCCCCTTGACCTCCTGATGAAGGTTTAACATTTTGAAAGACTTTAAATGGGGTGCTTTGAAGGTTTGTTCTTCAACTGGCCAAGAATCGTGTTTTGGCTTATGGTGTTTTCAGGCTGTTTTAATGGTTGGGAAATGCTCTAATGGTGATGGTGAATTGATCTATGAAGTTTGTTTGGATGTTTGCAGCTTGTGTGATGAGTTTCGAAGGAATGAAGGCAAGAGGGATTTTTTGTGAACTTGGCTTGTGTAATGTTTCAGGCTCCAAGATTGTATGAAATGGCTTGCCTTTGGTACACATATCAAATCCTGATAGGTCAGAGAGTTGTTGGTGGCCTATGCTGATTGGTATGGTTCAAAATGCACAAAGTCAAATTTTGTGTAAGTGAAGGCATGGGCTGGTTCAGTGATGGTTCAGGGGTATGGCTCGAGTCAGCTAGCTTCAAGGAGGTCCATAGAAGTCATATTTTATAGCTGGCACAAGTGGATGAAGAGATTTGATCCATTTTGCAATTTTGAGGAAGTTTGGCCCCTTTTGAATTACTTGAAGTTCAAGGCATGAGATGGAATGATTCAAAGCAAAAATCTGATCCTTAGAGGTCACATGAGCATGTTGTGAAGTAGTTGTGCATATTTGAAGCCTTTAGAATGCCTTATCATGCCATTTTGCAAAATGCCTCCTTGGTGCAAAAAGTGGTTTTTATGTGATTTTTCCCAACTTTGGAAGGCCATAACTTGAGTTCCAAAATGAATTAGATCTTGTTCTTGTACTTTTTGAAAAGGGAATGATACAATCTACAACTTTCATGACCAAGAATTTTTCATTTGAAGCATTTTTGGTTGAGAAAGAGGAGGTTAAAAAACTTTCCCAAAATGGAAAGTTTACATTACAAGTCATTTCCATTTTTGGCAACTTTTGGTTTAACCCACTTTTCTTGATATTTGTGGACTTATAAGCACTTAAATGATCAAATAAAGACCATATAACTTCAATTTGATGAAAAATCCACTTTGGGTCCATTGATGGGGGCCTCAGATGCCCTGATTTTGCTCTGACTTGCTCAAGAAGTTACCCAGTGATCAGATGACTTCCACAATGAATTTCTTCATCAAACTTGGTATGTATGATCCTTATATCATATTGAGACCAATAGAAACAAGAATGACCAAACAATTTGGAGTTATGGCCTCTGAAACCAAAACCCTAATTTTAGGTCATCTGTGCAGTTAAACCTGGCTCTGCTTCCATGCCTTGCAAGTTCTTGTGATTTTCTGACTTTCTTGATCTTGGGAGGATATAATATGATGATTGAACATACATAGACCCTCTTGAGATGATTGAAGACCTTTGGAGTGGCTCAGATAGCTCATGGATTGCTCAGATCACAAACCCTAGATGCATATGAACTTGACTTAATGTAGTGAAGCAAAAATGCCACATGATATGCTATGATTGAAATAATGCAAATGAAAAGATCACAAGCCATGGTGTGAACTTAGTGAGGGCAAATTTGGGGTGTTTACAGCTGCCCCTATTCAAGCATGAGTTAGCTGTGCTGGATGTAAGCATCGGCTTAACAGGCAAACAAGATAACTTGTGGTTGAATACCAAAGACAGTCCAAAATTTGCACTCACTGGGTGAAGAAGAAAAGGGATATAGATTGTGAAAGGAAGTAAAGTATGATCATAAAATGCGGGCGATGGAGGACGACCATCGAGCAGAGGACAACTGTTGGGGAAAAGCAACGACGGGGACGGCCGACATGCTGGGGAAATAAAACGGTAAATGAAATTTAAAGGGAAAGCCAATGATGGGGACGACCATCAGGTTTGCAAAGTAAAGGGTAAACAACGATGGGGACAACCATCAGGTTAATGAAATGAATGATGAGGGACGATCATCAAAGGTGAAGGACAATCACCTAGCAGGGGACGGCTGCTCTGTTGGGGAGAAAGATGAGGAACGATCATCTAAGGTGAAAGACGATCACCTGGCAGGGTACGGCTGCCGAAAGTACCACGTGTAACACGGTGGGAGAACTGACTTTAGTTATGTTGCGGATAGCAAGAGTCGCCACCGACTTTTATTTTATCCAAAGGAAAGGCATAAAAGAACAGGAAAGACCTTTTAAAAGATTTTGGGTTCCGGGGGGTAGGTTATGTAAAGGGAAGGTGTTAGCACCCTTTACATCCATGGTTATCCATGGGCTCTTAGTTACTTAGCTCACTTTAAAATGTTTTTGAAATGTGTAAGGTGTGAATAGAAATTTTCTTTAAGTACTGTATAACGATCCATGTACGGATATATATAAAGCCTTTGTTTTGAAAATTATTTGAAGTGTAAAGTGTTTGAAATGTTTTTGAAAAGTGAGCAAGTACATAAGAGGAACCTACCCTAAGTTAAATCTTTTCTGTTCTTAAATATCCTTTAAATTGTAAGACTATCCCTATTATTAAGGAATAGGTAGTCATTACCTTGGATGTATGAGGGACAAGTGAAGGGACATCTGTTATTTAGGCAACTGTAAAGTGTATAAGCAATTCGAAGGGACTTATCATCTTTATTCGAAAGGGACAAGATCGTTACGAAGGCAACCACGAAGGGACTTGATCTTTTTATCTATTAAGGGACTAGATGATATAAGATTAGGGACTTTTGCTTTACACTTTACTTGACCTTTTGTTTAGGCAACATGAGAGGTAACCCTTAAGAATGTGAGATGGTGATCAAGGATCGACTTACGTGTGTGAGTGTACTAGTTCAAATATTTATCTTTAAGTTAATGATCTAATTTCAATTTTAAATACAAACATGTTTTACACTCCCTATTTACTAACCATAGCATTTAAAATATAAATATTAAAAATTACTACAACTATTACATATTAGATACAATTACATAATAAGAATAATAAAATAAATAAGCAAATAAATAATAATAAATAATTGGGTTAGTAATAATAATATTAATAAAAATCATATAATATATAAATAAATGGGGTTAGTAATAATAAAATAAATAAGAATAAAATAAAGAAATTAGCATAATAATAAATAATAAATTAAAAGTTCAATTTTTAATAAACAATTATTTTTTAAGATTTTAAGAAAAATAAGCAATTCATACTATATACTACTTATTCTAAAGATTTTAATTTATATACATGTTATAAAGATAATAGTTAATTATAATTAAATAAACATATTATAAAAATAAATTATATTAATAAGATCAAATAAGGAGTTTTTAATTGTTTTAAAATTATTTACATGCAAAAACTATATTAAATAATAATTATAAATAACTTACAAAAATATGTACATAATTAAAGTTTACAAATAAATAAATTAAAATTTATAATATAATTAGATTTTTGTAAAATAAAATTAGGGTTTGTAAAAATAATTAGGTTTTTTTTATAAAATATTAGGGTTTTTCTTATTAATTTACAAAATAAATCAATTTATTCACAAATTATATCCATACAAAAAATATTTTTAGAAAAGAAAATATGAAGTTTTAAGAATATTGAATGAAAGTATTTTAATAATATGTATAAATTATATTTGCTACTTTAAATAAAAATAGAAATAAGTAAGAAAATAATGAAGAAAATTGCTCAAAAAAGAAAGGACCTGGGATTTGAACCCAGGTCCCTTACCTCCAAACGCAACACCAAAACCACTCTGGCCAGCACACGCAGGTGACATAGAAGGCAATCCATATTGTTTTATTCCAAATCCTGTAAAAATCATAACAAAAGTAAAAAAATAGCACAAAAAGGGCCTGGGGTGGATTCGAACCTAGGACCCTCTACCAAACAAACACACACTCCAACCATCCAGCCAGAAGGGCGCACCTGATATATAATTCACAACAAATAATAATATAGTAAACCTAATAATTAAATGAACTTTTGAACAAAAAGAACCTGACCAAGGAATCGAACCCTGGCCCTCTACCATCACACACCAATGTCAAAACCAACTGAGCCACGCGCTCACTTTGAAACATAAACAGAAACAAATACATAATATTCTAAACCAATTTTTTGAATTAATTTTTCCCGCCACTGGTCTTCATCTTCAACCTTGGTACCTACAAATTTTGTTGCAAAATTTCCTATGAACTTTCCTGCGAATCTCATAACACATGGAACCTGCGAATTTCAAACACCATCAAAACAGTACAATTTTTACTAATTAATTAGTGAAACATGATCCTCACACTTTATACAATCACACCATGTCCTTCAAATTCATTTAAATTTAGTGAATCATAAAACCCCAATTTCGAAGGTGAAACCCTAACTATGGCACTTCCTGGTTCTTGCACCTAAAATGAAATTAAAGTTACCAGAAACAATCCACATACAATCACAAACAAGAATCAACGATCAAAATCATGTTAGAATGCTTATATGAACAAAATCGAAAAACTTCATATTCAAGATAAACATGAATTCGGTTCATGATGTTTAGCATGTTTTTTATGCTTTTAATGATTGGAATGAGTTCAGTGATGTCCATAGAACATGTATCAACCTTCAAATTTCCTTGAAAGAGCTTGAAGAGTGAAATCCGAATTGTGTTTTTGGTGAGTTTTGGAAAATTGGAAACTTACTCTTGAGGCAGAAATTTCGTCCTTTATGCATTGTGATGTGTTTAGGTACTTATAGTATATGAAATTAGGTCAAAAATTGGATGGTTGTTTGGACTTTTTGGATTCAAAAGATTGAAAAAGATCATGGCTTAAATTTCAAATATTTTTGGATGTATCCTTTCTATCTTAAGACAATCACCATCAATTGCATATCAATCTGATCCAATTCATGTTTATGACATTCTAGAATCAAAATATATTTTAAATCTTCATATTTTATATTTTATTTGAATTTAAAATGATTTTTAATATAAAAAATCATAATAAATAAAATAAATAAAATAAAATTATGAAAATATTAAATAAATTTCGTGCATGATGTCATGGAACACCTTGGGTCACAAAAAGTTCAGCCCATTTGAAGAATTATGATTTTAAGACCCTATTTACTTCATGAACCACCCAAAAATTTCCCAACTTTGCAAGGGCACAAATCCTTCAATTTTAATGCTATGAGGGTGTTATTGGACATTTTGTAAAGCTTAAAGAGTCCTCTAACCAACCCCACTAGTTTCATGTCCATATCATTTACCATTCTCAAGTTATGCCCTTTTGAAGTTGTTGACTTTTTGTTGACTTTCAAAAGGACCTATAATGTCTTAGCTCATACCTTCCAAATGAAGCATTTTGGGCTTGGCTTGTGAGACACAAAGTTGTAGAGAATTCAATTTCCTTCAAAATGAGCTTTGGATGGGAAAAATTTGATGAAGCATGTGAAAGTTATGGCTGGTCAAAGTTCAGTTGACTTTTCCTGAGGAAACCCTAATTTAGAAACCTCTCATTCTTGATGATCTGAAATATCCTTGATGAATCATGATCAACCCTTGATCAAATGATGAATTTTACTTCATATACTTGATGTTGGCAAAAAATCATGAAGTTTGACTTTGGTTTGACCACAGTTGACCTCAGTTTGACTTTTTAACTACTTTGACTGATTTTGACTTATCTGATCATCTTACTGAGCAAACCTTTGGGAAAAGTTCTGAAACTTGTCATGGGGATTATTAAACACATATAAGATATTATGAAGCTCACTTGAAGTCTTGGAAGTCCATTTAGCCTGATTAAAGTCAAAACCCTAGTTTTGGATGCATTGCTTAGGAGGATGCATTGTCTGAGGGAAATGTCAAATCTTCTGACTAGTTGTGAACTTTGTGAACCTTGTGAACCATCATAAGATGTCTTGTGAACCTTGTGAACCTCATGGGAGGTCTTGTGAACCTCATGGGAGGTCTTGTGAACCTTGTGAACCTCATGGGAGGTCTTGTGAACTTTGTGAACCTTGTGAGCCTTGTGAGCCTCTTAGTACATAAAGTCTTGTTTTGTGAGGGAAAATTTTGGGGTGCAACAGCTGCCCCTGTTCAATTTTCTGAAACCTGAGGGGTTAGATTGGTATATGTGCCAATCGTGACCTGGAAGGTTGAAGGGGATTAAACACAAAAGCCCAAAAATTTGCACTCACCAGTGCATAGAGTAATACTGATGATATGTTGTATATGCTTGAGTGGGCTTAAAGATGCCACTTGGAAGAACTAGGAGATGGGCTTAGAGATGCCATCTGGAGAAAAGTTCTTCAAATGTACTTCTTGGAGAATAAAGTAGTCCAAAGCATGAAGATATAGCTTTTAGGGAAGATAAACAACGGCCCAAAGTAATGATAGCTTTCAGGAGGATAAACAACGTCCTGAGGTATAAGTATAACTTTTGGGAAGATAATCAACGGCCCAAAGAAATGATAGCTTTCAGGAGGATAAACAACGTCCTGAGGTATAAGTATAACTTTTGGGAAGATAAACAACGGCCCAAAGTCATGATATGGTTTTTGAGAAGATAAACAACGTCTCAAGATAGCTTTTGGGAAGATAAACGACGTCCCAATGTAATGAGATAACCTTTGGGAAGATAAACAACGGCCCAAAGTAAGAGTATGACTTTTGGGAAGATAAAACAACGGCCCAAGGTCATGATAGCTTTCAGGAGGATAAACAACGTCCTGAGGTATAAGTGTGACTTTTGGGAGGATAAACAACGACCCAAAGTCATGATAGCTTTCAGGAGGATAAACAACGTCCTGAGGTATAATGATAGCTTTCAGGAGGATAAACAACGTCCTGAGGTGTAAATGTAACTTTTGGGAGGATAAACAAAGGCCCAAAGTCATGATATGCCTTTTGAGAAGATAACCGACGTCTCAAGATAGCCTTCGGGAAGATAAACGACGTCCCATGATAATGAGGTAACCTTTGGGAAGATAAACAACGGCCCAAGGTCACAAGTTGTTGATGAAGTTTGTCTGCTGGAGAATTAATCTGAAAAAACAAGATTATAACATTCTGCACGATAATATTAGTTTATGCATTATGTATGCATGTATAATATGATGCGCTTAAGTAAAGGTATTATGTATTTATGGATATTTTATGGTATGATGTAAATGATGTATGTATGAATCATGCAGCCTGAAACGTCTGGATATCTTCGTATAACAACTACTGGCTAGGGAAAATAAATCCCGATTCGTTGCTAAAGAATATAAGGAACCTTGCCCCCGTCTTGGTTGATAGTATAGTATTTATAACCTCCCGTCTTCGTTCGTCGTACCTTCATTGAAGGAATAAGTTCCTGAGTATCCTGACTGAGGATAAAAGAGATGGACACAAATTCAAGGGGAGATGTGACTCGAAGTATCTATAAAGATGGATTTGCTCTACTGGGGATTTGTAGTTGTCTAGTGGGGATGAACCGGCGAAGCTTCGTTGAATTCCTTCCCTCGTTCGTCCTTAGTAAATACTATTACTGCATTTCATGCATTTCTGGTAAACATCAATCATATTGAGCATTTTAGGCATTTCTGGTAAACATCAATCATATTCAAAAGCATACATACATTCAAACACAACCAATGGACGTTTCGCTTATGTAAATAGGGTAAAAGTAAATCTGGATTCAAAGATGTAATTTTATTTATATCACAAAGTGACCTATACATAGGTAAGTTTGTACAAGGAGACAGAAATCCTAGTAAGAGGAATTTGTCATAAAAATTTTACAAAACAAAGAAAATCAGCTATGTGGGAAATAATCCTATTGAGTTTCAATTCTACTATTGCCATTATCTTCAAGTATCTCATCTTCTGTTGTCGAGACGGAATGATTGGATTGAGCTTTATCTGTTCGAGCTTGAGTAAGTAGCACAACTGGTAGTGATTACATGGGTGATCCAAACGAGACATAGTCATACGCTTTAATCCCTAACTTTTGCCTGGATTGCCCTTTCAGGTTTTCAATCCACCGGGATACCCTTTTTTGCCCAAGCCGCCTTTTCAGGTTTTCGACTTGCCGGGTGTACATTTTTTATATATATCCCTAATTTTTGCCCGAACCCTTTTGGTTCGCCGGGATGCCCTTATTTTTTCCTATGCCAGTCAACCTAGCGGGTCTCTTTTTATGCGTAGTATTTTTTAACTATGTCTGCGTTTACAGGCTGTGGAAAGTCTTCGCCATCCATAGTAGTAAGTATCATGGCACCTCCTGAGAATACTGTTTTGACCACAAATGGCCCTTCATATGTAGGAGTCCATTTACCCCTAGGATCACCCTGTGGTAATATGATACGCTTGATTACCAAGTCACCAGCCTGATATACCTTTGGCTTAACCTTCTTGTTGAAAGCCTTGATCATTCGTTTCTGGTACATCTGGCCATGACAAATTGCTGCTAACCTCTTCTCATCAATCAAATTTATCTGGTTAAGTCGAGTCTGAATCCACTCATCTTCATCCAAGCCTGCATCCTTCATGATTCTCAAGGAGGGTATCTGAACTTCAATGGGCAGAAATGCTTCCATACCATATACTAAGGAGAATGGGGTTGCCCTTGTTGAAGTACGTATTGTAGTACGATAACCATGAAGAGCAAATGGTAACATCTCATGCCAATCCTTATAAGTGATAGTCATCTTCTGTATGATCTTCTTAATGTTCTTATTGGCAGCTTCTACTGCCCTATTCATCTTTGGACGATACGGAGAAGAGTTGTGATGCTTAATCTTGAACTGCGTGCAGAGATCAGTAATCATAGCGTTGTTCAGATTAGAGCCATTGTCAGTAATAATGCTTTCCGGGATGCCATACCTACATATGAGATTATTCTTAATGAATCGAGCCACCACATTCTTGGTAACAGATGCAAATGAAGCTGCCTCCACCCACTTTGTAAAGTAATCAATAGCAACCAGGATGAAACGATGACCATTAGAAGCAGTAGGCTTGATCTCACCAATCATATCAATGCCCCACATGGCAAAAGGCCAAGGAGCAGTCAATACGTTCAAAGGTGATGGAGGTATATGTACTTTATCAGCATAAATTTGACATTTGTGACACGTTCTGGAATGTTGATAGCAGTCAGCTTCCATGGTAGACCAATAGTAACCTGCTCTCAATATCTTCTTTACCATAGTATGACCACTAGAATGAGTGCCAAAGATCCCATCATGCATATCTTCCATAATCTATGTTGCTTCCTTCTTATCCACACAACGAAGCAAAGTTGAATCATGATTGCGCTTGTATAAAATCCCATTACTCAAAAAGAACTTAGCAGAAAACCTCCTCAGAAACTTCCTATCTTTGACAGATGCCCCTTCAGGGAACTCTTGAGTTTCAAGATATCTTTTCACCTCATAGAACCAAGGCTTCTCCTCTGCTTCATTAGTGCCAATCTCATTGCAGTATGCAGGCTTCTCAAATCTGTCAATAGTAATTTTGGGAGCTTCATCATCCCAGCTGATCTCAAACATGGATGCCATGGTGGCTAGTGCATCTGCCAATTGATTCTCTCTTCGTGGAATATGTCCAAAGGTAATCTCTTTGAAATATGGGATCAAAGACAACACATGTTCTCTGTAAGGAATGAGATTATCATGCTTGGTATCCCAATCTCCTTTTATCTGACTTACTACCAGGGCTGAATCTCCATACACATCAAGGAACTGAATCTTCACATCAATGGCAGCTTTGATGCCCAGGATACATGCCTCATACTCAGCCATGTTATTGGTACAATAGAAACAAAGTCTGGCAGTAATCGGGGTATGACAACCTTCAGGGGAACTGATCACAACACCAACACCATTACCATGTACATTAGAAGCTCCATCAAAAACCATAGTCCATCGGGATCCTTGTTCAGGTCCGTCATACTGTCCAGGTTCTTTGGTAATGATCATAATGTCTTCATCAGGGAACTCAAAACTCATTGACTGGTAATCATCCACTGCTTGATGAGCCAAATGATCAGCTACAACACTTCCTTTAATGGCCTTCTGAGTAGTATACTGTATATCATATTCTGTCAAGATCATTTGCCATCTTGCAATTCTTCCAGAGAGAGCAGGTTTCTCGAATATGTACTTGATTGGATCCATCTTTGAAATCAATAAGGTAGTATGCGTCAACATATACTGTCTTAGTCGGCGAGCAGCCCATGCCAAAGCGCAACAAGTTTTCTCGAGCAGTGAGTATCTTGTTTCACAGTCGGTAAACTTTTTGCTAAGGTAGTAAATTGCCTGCTCTTTTCGACCAGACTCGTCATGTTGCCCCAACACACACCCCATTGAGTTGTCTAATACTGTTAAGTACATGATCAAGGGTCTTCCATCAACTGGTGGCATCAAAATTGGTGGTTCTAGCAGATATTTCTTGATTTCATCAAAGGCAGTTTGGCATTCATCATTCCACTCCATTACCTGATCTTTCTTCAACAACTTGAAGATTGGCTCACAGGTAGCAGTTAATTGGGAAATAAATCTTGCAATATAATTCAATCGTCCCAAGAAACCTCTAACTTCCTTCTCAGTACGGGGAGCTGGCATCTCTCGTATAGCTTTCACTTTTGCGGGATCTACTTCAATACCTTTTCCACTGACAATGAAACCCAGGAGTTTACCAGACCTAACTCCAAAAGTACACTTGTTTGGGTTCAATCTCAACTTGTATTTCTTCAACCTCTCAAACAACTTATGCAGATGATCAAGATGTTGCTCTTCATTCTGGGACCTGGCTATCATATCATCCACATATACCTCTATCTCATGATGAATCATATCGTGAAACAAAGCCACCATAGCACGCTGATATGTTGCCCCTGCATTCTTCAAACCAAATGGCATCACCTTATAACAAAAAGTGCCCCACTGTGTAACAAATGTTGTCTTCTCCATATCTTCAGGTGCCATCTTGATTTGATTGTAACCAGAGAAACCATCCATGAACGAGAATACCTTATGCTGAGCAGCGTTGTCTACCAGAACATCGATATGAGGAAGTGGGAAGTCATCTTTGGGGCTGGCCTTGTTCAAATCTCTGTAGTCTACACACATACATACCTTACCATCTTTCTTAGGTACCGGTACCACATTTGCAATCCACTGAGGATAAGAAGTCACAGCTAAGAACCCTGCATCAAACTGTTTCATCACCTCTGCCTTAATCTTCTTTGACATTTCAGGACGCATACGACGAACCTTCTGCTTCTTTGGACGACAATCTTCTTTTACTGGTAAACGGTGAACCACAATGTCTGTATCCAACCCTGGCATATCTTCATAGGACCAAGCAAAGATCTCCACATAGTCATGTAACATCTGAATCAATCTGCTCTTGACACTATCCTCTAATTCAGCCCCTATCTTGACCTCTTTCCTGTTTTCTTCAGTTCCCAAATTCACAACTTCGACTGGCTCTTCATGTGGCTGTATAGCTTTCTCTTCTTGTTGTAACAACCTAGCCAGCTCTACAGGTACTTCACAATCGTCCTCATTTCCATCTTCAGCTTGATAGATCGGATTCTCGAAATTATAATTGGCAATAGTAGAACTGTTATCAACAGGATCCAGAGTGGATGAGGATCTGCATTTTAGTGATGTGGGTGTGTGTAAGAACACATAGCTGATAAAACAAAATAAAAGAAAAGAAAGACAAGGAACACACTATTTACGAAAACGAAACGTCCACTGATTTTTATTGAATGAAGTATGCAAATGAAATGACATCCCGTAACAAGCACACCATTGTGCCCCGGGTAAGGCACAAGGCTTTAAGAGTTCAATTGTTCAAAAATTACAAACTTTAAAAGTGACAACACAGTAATAGTATTTACTCCTGACTAAAGGAGATAGGAATAACATCTTCAGCTTTCCAGTTATTGAGCCCAGCACCCACAGTAGGAAAAATCCAAGCATCCAAGTTGTAGTCTTCATCATAGTCACCCACAACATTGATTTGATCTTTCATAATCCCCTGATTGGTGATACGAACAACACGAGCACGACGAAAAGCCTTCTGGGACTCTGCAGTGAAACCCAAACCAAATTTGTCAGACTTGTAAGGAATGTCAGGAAGCTGACCCCAAATAGTACAACCACCTTCATCCACCACAACTCTAGCATCTTTGAGGGAGGCCATTGTAGGAGGGACTCTGGTGACCACAGGAACTTTCTTGACAACAGGAGGAGCTTCATAATTATTAACAAACCAAGGAACCACTTCGAACGTCTGGCACGGAGTTTCAACATATTCACCTTCCATTTCAAGATATTTAAATGTGTTCACATGGCTAACTATATATCCTTCCTCCCCGTAAACAGTGACAACTTTACCTTCTATCGGATATCTCAGCTTCTGGTGTAAAGTAGAAGTTACAGCCCCTGCCCCATGGATCCAGGGACGCCCAAGCAAACAAGAATACGAAGGACGAATATCCATTACATAAAAAGTGGCATTGAAGACCTGAGAACCTACTTTGATTGGGAGATCAATTTCTCCATGCACCATTCTTCTCGAGCCATCAAAAGCTTTCACCACTATATTACTGGGCTTCAACACAGCATCTTCAGGACTAAGCTTATTCAGAACTTCTTTGGGAAACACATTCAGCGAAGAACCATTGTCTATTAACACATGTGACAGGGTAGTGCCCCTACATTCAATGGAGATATGTAGAGCCCTGTTATGATCCCTCTTGGCAGGAGTCAGATCAGCATCGGAGAAACCTAACCCATTATCATAGGTCAAGTGTGCAACACAATTTTCAAACTGATCTACAGAAATCTCATTTGGCACGTGAGCAGTCTTCAAAAATTTAATCAAGGCCTTGGCATGAGCCTCAGAACACAACAACAAAGACAACATAGAAATCTTGGAGGGAGTATGCCCCAATTGATCAACAATGTCATAATCACTTTTGCGAATGATCTTCAATACTTCTTCCATCTGCTTAGAAAGATCATCAGCAGCTGGCACATCAGTTGGTATAGGTTCAATAACAGGACCTTTGCCCCGAGCATCAGTGGTAGAGGTAGTAACTGGAGTAACTGTATTCTTGGAAGTAACTGGAGGAGAGAAAACTCTTCCGCTTCGTGTGATCTTACTAGATCCAACAATATTATCAACATCAATGTTTTCATCAGCAACAGGCGTATCAGCTAAGGGTTCCTGCTTAACACCATGGATATAAACATCGGACCCATAATGCCAAGGCACAACTTTATCATAAGTATACGGAATAGGACCAGGAGTGGTAATGATCATAGGAGCCACTCTAGCTTCAGCAACAATCCTCATAGGGCCTTCAGCAGTAATCTTAATTGGACCCTTATGAGTGATTTTGACAGGACCCTTGGAAGTAATCTTCACCGGCACTTTATCAACCATATCTACCTCTTCAACCTTCGCACCTTTATTTATATGATCAACCATACTTTCCACAGAAGGTGGAGTTCTCTCAAACACTTTGGTGTAATTATTCAGGAGGCGTTGAATTTCGTCCTTCAACCTCCAGCAGCTATCCGGCTTATAGGCACAATATAAACAATCTTCACGACAACCTGGAAAGAACCCAGCTTGTACCAACTTCTTCTTAATAACAGACAATGGTGTAGTCAACTCTGCAACTGAGGAAATATGTGAAACTTCATCAATGGCATTGACAGTCTTCTCATGATTTGGCATGGGAGCAGTAATCACATTTGGAGTACCCGGAGGGTCAAACTCAATTTCTCCAGCATCAATCATATCTTGAATTTTATTCTTCAATACCCAGCAACTATTGGTATCATGTCCCTGACAATTTGAATGATATGCACATCGTGCATTAGGATTGTACCTGGGAGAGGTAACATTGGGATTCTGAGGAGGATCCCTCAAAGTGATAAGTTCACCCTTCAACAAGTGTTGCAAGGCTTGGGCCAGTGACATGTTGATCTTAGTGAACTGCCTTTTATTCCTCTGTTGATTGCCCTGGGGTGGCTCTGTTGTTGATGGAGTTGGATTGGAGATATGAACTGCACTCACAGACTGATGCCTCCTATTACGATCAGGTTGACCATAAACAGCATTTGCCTCTTTCTTCCCACTGGGAGGCTTTTTTGCAGTATTGGATGAAGAAGCACTGACTTGGATCTTGCCACTCCTTATACCACTTTCTACGCGCTCTCCTGTCATTATCAACTCAGTGAAGCCAGATGACGAGCTTCCAATGAGATGACTGTAAAAGGGACCATTCAACGTACACATGAACATATCAACTAACTCCCTGTCAGTTAGAGGGGGTTGCACTCTACCAGCCAAATCTCTCCACTTCTGGGCATACTCCTTGAAATTCTCTTTAGCACCCATAGACATACTCTGTAGTTGCATGTGAGTAGGTGCTAGATCAGCATTGTATTAATATTGCTTATAAAAGGCTTCAGCAAGATCATTCCAATCACGGATGTTGACACTCTCCAACTGATAGTACCACTCCAATTGAGCTCCAGATAAGCTCTCTTGAAAGAAATGGATCCACAACTTCTTATCAGCAGTATGGGGTTGGATTCTCCGGACATAAGACCTCAGATGCAGCTTGGGACAAGAGACACCATCTTACACTACAAAAGCAGGAACCTTGAAACCAATGGGTATAACCACTCCAGATATCAAGCTCAAGTCTTCAAAATCCAGCCCAGAAGACTTTTGCAATTCCATAGCATCCATTCTATCCACCAGCATTTTGAACTTATCTTCATTAAGCTCATGATAGTAGTTAGCTTCAGAATCAGAATCCCCCATTGTATTATGAAGACTGCCTCCCTCTTTCTCAGACTCTTCAGACTCATAATCTTCAACCTGTTCCTTGGTCTTAACAGGACCTCTGAACCTTCTTCCCATGTTGATCAGGCCTCCTGACCTTCTAGTCTTCATAGTCTTCTTGGCCAGTAGTGTCTTCAATTCATCCTGCCCCTTAGACAAGTTCAGGATCAGCTCTTGGAACTGTGTATTTTGTTCCTGGAGATCTTTGACTGTTTGTTCAAGAGCCATTGCTGAAATAAACAGCGAGAAGATAAAAAACATGTGCACAAGAAACCTGTGATGCAATGATATGGTATGTAAATGCATATGCAATGTTTTCAAGGACCGCAGGATTTAAATTTGCTTAAACAAACAAGAAGGTAAACTTTTATTAGTAACAAATTTGTTTGCCCCTTGGGCTTACAATAAGAATGAAATGAAATAAATACAAAAGATGGGGTTTTAAGTCTCCCATGGACGTTTCCTCTTTGTGTTGAGGTATGATTTGAGATTCCGCTCCTCGTGAAGTTGTTTTGTTAGCTCCAGGATTCTTTCTTGACTTGCTTTGTAATGAGCCTCAAAAGTATCCCTTTGCTCCTTCAACTGGATCCAGGATCTCTGTAAATCTTCCATGTCAGTGGGCATGTCTGGGTGAAGGATGGTATAAGAAGTATCTCCTTCAACAACAGGCTCCATAGTAACTGGCAGGATGGCAGGATATGGCATCATAAGAGTCTGAGCACGAGATCGCACCCATCTGAGATAAGCTTCCATAGGAATAATGTACTTGGGCTTCAGAGTCTTGCTGTCAACCTTGTTCACTTTTCCCCATGCTCGTATGAACCTCTGACGGTAACCTTGCAGATCTTTGTCGTAGTCAAATACAATGCCCTGAATTAACATGTCATGTGGACCATCACTCTGAGCATAACCAAACTGTCGTAAAGCTAAGGAAGGTTTGTAAGTAATGCCTCCTCTTATGCCTAGAAGTGGCACATTAGGAAACTCCCCATAACGGTCAATGATAGTAACATTCTCCATAGATCGGGAGCACTAATGAATATCTGAATGCGAGAGTGACATGATCCTCTTGGACCATCTGAACCCTTGTTCATTCTTCATCACTGAGCGAGGAAGGTGAGAAATAAACCACCTAGATAGCAAAGGTATGCAGCACATCAAGGTTCCTCGTGCCTTTGTAGTACGAGTATGAAGAGAATGTAGGATGTCTCCAAGTAATGTAGGCACTGGATTGTGACTCAGAAATATGTTGATGGCGTGTACGTCTATGAACTGATCTGGATTGGGGAACAACACTAAGCCATAAATCAACAAGGCTAAGATCTCCTCAAAAGCATTATAGCTCATAGCCTTCAAGAACACTTGAGCCTTCTCTATCAACACCTTAGCAAGAATACCCTTAACTCCGCTTCTCATTTCTAGAACAATGTCTGATTTCTTCAGATGTAGAGCTGCAGCAATAACCTCAGGTTTAGGCTCTTTTTCCAAGCCTGTGAAGGGTTTTTGATCAAGAACAGGTATACCCAGAAGTTTGGAGAACTCTTCCATTGTAGGAACCAGCTGGTAGTTGGGGAATGTGAAGCAATGGTGCTTTGGATCAAAGAACTGAAACAGGACACTCATCATGTCTTCATTGAACCCTGAAGTGACTAGATCCAATAGGTGACCATGTCTCTTGATGAACTGAGAGTTTTCAGACACTTGAGAAACCAACTCCTTAAGCTTACGAGGTATTCCTACAAAGTTGATCCTGATAGTGTTTCTACGAGCAGAAGCCATGACCTGCAACAAAGAACAAAGATAAATCCTTTGGTCCTTGAAATGGTTAGTGAAAATGATATGCTTATGATGCATGATGATGTTATGATGTTATGTTCAATCACAAACATGTGGCACACACAAACAAGTCACACAATAGCCCTAGGTTTGAAGGCTTGCATGAGGTTTAAAGGTAAGTACCCTCCCCTGAAGTTTAGTTGGTTCATCCTGTCCTATAAAGTAACCAGGTTCTAAGGGATCTCAATATCATTGATCCTTCACAAGGGTGGTTGTTCAGTAGGCAACTTACTTGCCAACCAAAACCCTCCAAGTTTAGAATCTGAATGAGTGTAGCATCGAGTATCAACCAATTTCAGTCTGCACCAAAGCCGGTTATCTCACTACTTTTCTAAAGGCCAAGATGGGATAACTAGGGTTCTAAAAGTTAGTTAGTGCATTGACAACATATGGCAGCCTCATATTATCCTCAACTTGACTTAAGGAACATAAGCACCAACCAAGAAGTCACACTAACTATGGCCACCAGATCAACCATATCGGTATACGCCGTACAGTTTCCTTGGTCTATTGCCATTTACCTAAGGTACACTAGATCCGGGTTAGGATCTTTCACACATAAGAGCCCTAACAAGTAAAGTAAAGCAAACAAGGCAAACAATTTTAAAGTGATCTAATTCCTAAGGGTACCCCTCTTTTATTAAATCCCCAGCAGAGTTGCCAGTTCTGTAACACGGTGGGAGAACTGACTTTAGTTATGTTGCGGATAGCAAGAGTCGCCACCGACTTTTATTTTATCCAAAGGAAAGGCATAAAAGAACAGGAAAGACCTTTTAAAAGATTTTGTGGTCCGGGGGGTAGGTTATGTAAAGGGAAGGTGTTAGCACCCTTTACATCCATGGTTATCCATGGGCTCTTAGTTACTTAGCTCACTTTAAAATGTTTTTGAAATGTGTAAGGTGTGAATAGAAATTTTCTTTAAGTACTTTATAACGATCCATGTACGGATATATATAAAGCCTTTGTTTTGAAAATTATTTGAAGTGTAAAGTGTTTGAAATGTTTTTGAAAAGTGAGCAAGTACATAAGAGGAACCTACCCTAAGTTAAATCTTTTCTGTTCTTAAATATCCTTTAAATGGTAAGACTATCCCTATTATTAAGGAATAGGTAGTCATTACCTTGGATGTATGAGGGACAAGTGAAGGGACATCTGTTATTTAGGCAACTGTAAAGTGTATAAGCAATTCGAAGGGACTTATCATTTTTATTCGAAAGGGACAAGATCGTTACGAAGGCAACCACAAAGGGACTTGATCTTTTTATCTATTAAGGGACTAGATGATATAAGATTAGGGACTTTTGCTTTACACTTTACTTGACCTTTTGTTTAGGCAACATGAGAGGTAACCCTTAAGAATGTGAGATGGCGATCAAGGATCGACTTACGTGTGTGAATGTACGAGTTCAAATATTTATCTTTAAGTTAATGATCTAATTTCAATTTTAAATACAAACATGTTTTACACTCCCTATTTACTAACCATAGCATTTAAAATATAAATATTAAAAATTACTACAACTATTACATATTAGATACAATTACATAATAAGAATAATAAAATAAATAAGCAAATAAATAATAATAAATAATCGGGTTAGTAATAATAATATTAATAAAAATAATATAATATATAAATAAATGAGGTTAGTAATAATAAAATAAATAAGAATAAAATAAAGAAATTAGCATAATAATAAATAATAAATAAAAAGTTCAATTTTTAATAAACAATTATTTTTTAAGATTTTAAGAAAAATAAGCAATTCATACTATATACTACTTATTCTAAAGATTTTAATTTATATACATGTTATAAAGATAATAGTTAATTATAATTAAATAAACATATTATAAAAATAAATTATATTAATAAGATCAAATAAGGAGTTTTTAATTGTTTTAAAATTATTTACATGCAAAAACTATATTAAATAATAATTATAAACAAATTACAAAAATAAGTACATAATTAAAGTTTACAAATAAATAAATTAAAAGTTATAATATAATTAGATTTTTGTAAAAGAAAATTAGGGTTTGTAAAAATAATTAGGTTTTTTTTTATAAAATATTAGGGTTTTTCTTATTAATTTACAAAATAAATCAATTTATTCACAAATTATATCCATACAAAAAATATTTTTAGAAAAGAAAATATGAAGTTTTAAGAATATTGAATGAAAGTATTTTAATAATATGTATAAATTATATTTGCTAATTTAAATAAAAATAGAAATAAGTAAGAAAATAATGAAGAAAATTGCTCAAAAAAGAACGGACCTGGGATTTGAATCCAGGTCCCTTACCTCCAAACGCAACACCAAAACCACTCTGGCCAGCACACGCAGGTGACATAGAAGGCAATCCATATTGTTTTATTCCAAATCCTGTAAAAATCATAACAAAAGCAAAAAAATAGCACAAAAAGGGCCTGGGGTGGATTCGAACCCAGGACCCTCTACCAAACAAACACACACTCCAACCATCCAGCCAGAAGGGCGCACCTGATATATAATTCACAACAAATAATAATATAGTAAACCTAATAATTAAATGAACTTTTGAACAAAAAGAACCTGACCAAGGAATCGAACCCTGGCCCTCTACCATCACACACCAATGTCAAAACCAACTGAGCCACGCGCTCACTTTGAAACATAAACAGAAACAAATACATAATATTTTAAACCAATTTTTTGAATTAATTTTTTGCGCCACTGGTCTTCATCTTCAACCTTGGTACCTGCGAATTTTGTTGCAAAATTTCCTATGAACTTTCCTGCGAATCTCATAACACATGGAACCTGCGAATTTCAAACACCATCAAAACAGTACAATTTTTACTAATTAATTAGTGAAACATGATCCTCACAGTTTATACAATCACACCATGTCCTTCAAATTCATTTAAATTTAGTGAATCATAAAACCCCAATTTCGAAGGTGAAACCCTAACTATGGCACTTCCTGGTTCTTGCACCTAAAATGAAATTAAAGTTACCAGAAACAATCCACATACAATCACAAACAAGAATCAACGATCAAAATCATGTTAGAATGCTTATATGAACAAAATCGAAAAACTTCATATTCAAGATAAACATGAATTCGGTTCATGATGTTTAGCATGTTTTTTATGCTTTTAATGATTGGAATGAGTTCAGTGATGTCCATAGAACATGTATCAACCTTCAAATTGCCTTGAAAGAGCTTGAAGAGTGAAATCTGAATTGTGTTTTTGGTGAGTTTTGGAAAATTGGAAACTTACTCTTGAGGCAGAAATTTCGTCCTCTATGCATTGTGATGTGTTTAGGTACTTATAGTATATGAAATTAGGTCAAAAAATTGGATGGTTGTTTGGACTTTTTGGATTCAAAAGATTGAAAAAGATCATGGCTTAAATTTCAAATATTTTTGGATGTATCCTTTCTATCTTAAGACAATCACCATCAATTGCATATCAATCTGATCCAATTCATGTTTATGACTTTCTAGAATCAAAATATATTTTAAATCTTCATATTTTATATTTTATTTGAATTTAAAATGATTTTTAATATAAAAAATCATAATAAATAAAATAAATAAAATAAATAAAATAAAATTATGAAAATATTAAATAAATTTCGTGCATGATGTCATGGAACACCTTGGGTCACAAAAAGTTCAGCCCATTTGAAGAATTATGATTTTAAGACCCTATTTACTTCATGAACCACCCAAAAATTTCCCAACTTTGCAAGGGCACAAATCCTTCAATTTTAATGCTATGAGGGTGTTATTAGACATTTTGGAAAGCTTAAAGAGTCCTCTAACCAACCCCACTAGTTTCATGTCCATATCATTTACCATTCTCAAGTTATGCCCTTTTGAAGTTGTTGACTTTTTGTTGACTTTCAAAAGGACCTATAATGTCTTAGCTCATACCTTCCAAATGAAGCATTTTTGGGCTTGGCTTGTGAGACACAAAGTTGTAGAGAATTCAATTTCCTTCAAAATGAGCTTTGAATGGGAAAAATTTGATGAAGCATGTGAAAGTTATGGCTGGTCAAAGTTCAGTTGACTTTTCCTAAGGAAACCCTAATTTAGAAACCTCTGATTCTTGATGATCTGAAATATCCTTGATGAATCATGATCAACCCTTGATCAAATGATGAATTTTACTTCATATACTTGATGTTGGCAAAAAAATCATGAAGTTTGACTTTGGTTTGACCACAGTTGACCTCAGTTTGACTTTTTAACTGCTTTGACTGATTTTGACTTATCTGATCATCTGACTGAGCAAACCTTTGGGAAAAGTTCTGAAACTTGTCATGGGGATTCTTAAACACATATAAGATGTTATGAAGCTCACTTGAAGTCTTGGAAGTCCATTTAGCCTGATTAAAGTCAAAACCCTAGTTTTGGATGCATTGCTTAGGAGGATGCATTGTCTGAGGGAAATGTCAAATCTTCTGACTAGTTGTGAACTTTGTGAACCTTGTGAACCATCATAAGATGTCTTGTGAACCTTGTGAACCTCATGGGAGGTCTTGTGAACCTTGTGAACCTCATGGGAGGTCTTGTGAACTTTTTGAACCTTATGAGCCTTGTGAGCCTCTTAGTACACAAAGTCTTGTTTTGTGAGGGCAAATTTTGGGGTGCAACACCACGACATAGGACGAATGCCGGATAGAAGAAAGTCGACGATGGGGACGGCCATCAGATAAGCATGATGAAAGACGATCATCAAGAGATGAAGGACGATCTCCTAGCAGGGTATGGCT
This sequence comes from Lathyrus aphaca, assembly GCA_963966055.1. Taxonomy (NCBI): domain Eukaryota; kingdom Viridiplantae; phylum Streptophyta; class Magnoliopsida; order Fabales; family Fabaceae; genus Lathyrus; species Lathyrus aphaca. The sequence continues at coordinate 434,183,442 of OZ014525.1, read as the reverse complement.
GCTCTCGAGGATTTATCATGACATAGGACGAATGTTAGATAACAAGATCAACGACGGGGACGGCCATCAGATAAAAGGGATGAAGGACGATCATCAAAAAGGTGAAGGAAGATCACCTAGCAGGGAACGGCTACTAAATATCACGACATATGATGAATGCCGGATAGAAAGGGGTTCCAATAATAGAGACTCCGCTGGGAGAAGGATGAGGGACGGTCATCCGAAGGTGAAAGAAGATCACCAGGCAGGGTATGGCTGCCGAAAGTATCATGACATAGGACGAATGTCAGATAGGAAAGAAGTTTTGCTTTTTACTGGGGATTTGTTGGGGACTCTTCTAGGGAATGGTAGACACGGACGAGTGTCTACATTCAAGAAATGAAAGGTATAAGTGTTTGACATTGTGTATAGATCAAAGATGTGGACGAGCATCCTTAAGGCTACGATACGGACGAGTATCGGTAGAAACAACTGCTGACGTATGTTCAGAGATGATGGTACGGACGAGTACCAACTAGTTAACAAAGAACACGGACGAGTGTTGAATCTGAGGGGAAACAAGTGTGTATACAAGATATGGACGAGTATCTGTATGAGTAAAAGTAAGCATGAATGAGACACAGACGAGTGTTCAACTTGCTGGGAAGAGTATGACACGGACGGGTGTCAGAATGAGAAAGTGTATAAGTTATGAATTTATAAGTGCAAAAGGTAATATGATGATTTGTGGGGATAGGATGACACAGACGGGTGTCAAATGAGAGTGTAAACAAGTGTTTGGTTTACAATAAGTGTTTAGGCAACCATGTTGGGGATGGGTGACATGGACGGGTGTCGCGAAGGTATGTATAGGCGTCTGTTTGTGGTTTATATCTGCAGGGGATAATATGAACATGTATTTGTGAGTGAAAAGGGGACGCTTTGGCTTTCTGCTGGGGATATGACACAGGCGAGTGTCAAGAAGCATTTGTTATGTATACGTATCTGTTTGTAGAAAGTGCTCTGGCGACTTTCTGGGGAAAGATGACACATACGAGTGCCAAAAGGAGCATGTATCTGTATCTTGGGAATGCAAAGAAAACGCTTTGGCTTTCTGCCGGGGAATCTGAGAGGTATTTTGTATATTGTTGATGGAATGTTAGTATTTACAGGTGACTGATTCAAGACATGGCTTGTGATTATGCAATATGTTTGATTTTTTGCCGTAATGCTCCGTATTAGACGGAATGCTACGCTCTGGGGGGAATATGATGTAAATGCTATGATTATGCAAAAGATACCGATCCGAAACTCGGGTCCCGCTGCTTGTGGAGATCTCCGATTGATCTGCTTGCAAGGATATCCTAGCTAGGGATGAGATCATTGGTAGATCTGATATATAGCTCTGCTTGGGGAAATAGGTCACTGATAGACCTATCTTAGTAATGAGGAGCCCAACTGGGGATGTGGAAGCTTTCGTCACTTTGTTGTGCAGGAACTTCAGATATTTTCTCTTCTGGGAGAGGCTGGAGCTCTGTGGGGAGATGGTTCCCTGTCTAGCACTTGGCTGGGGAAGAAAGAAAGATTACTGAACGATCTTCCTAGAGATTTCCGTGGGGATCCTGCTGAGGATGATACTGTCTGCCAACTCGGCTGGGGGTATGAGCATCTTCTGGTACCGCTCTGACAGATGTGCTGGAGAAATGATGTCTGGTAACTCTGATGGGGGAGAGATCATTTCTGATGTTGTCTGGGAGATGTGCTGAGGAAATAATGATCTGGCGACGTTTGCTGGGGAAATCCCTTCATGCCCCATGTTGCGCTTTGAATATCAGCAATCCTGTTATGACAAAGAAATGTATAAATACCCCGAGGTATCCCTTACTGGATTCCATCATAGGATTTTCAGAGACTCTTGGGAGTAAGAAATATATTTCCTGCAAGCATGTATTTTTTTAGAGAGGCACATCTGTTTTTTATGCAACCATTATATCAAGGATATCGAACATTTTTGCAAATAAGATAAAAATGTACATGACGAAATGGGACTAAAAATTCTGATTTTATTAATTTGTGTGCCCTGAATTGGCAAATACAGTCAAAGAAACAGATCCCCTGAAATGAGGAGATTGTTACAAAATTGAGAAACAAAAAGGTGCTGGCAATGTTGATGACGCTTCAATGCTTCCTCTTGCTATGACTCGTATGACATTGACGTTCTTCCCATCTCGCTTTCTGAAGAAGGTTGGTTCCGACCGATGCTTTTCAACTCAACGGGTGTACATTTTTCTTTATTTTCCCTTATTTTTGCCCGAGTCTTTTATTTTGTTTTTGACTCGCCGGGATGCCCTATTTTTTCCTGGACTTACATTCTGTTTTTATGTCCAGCGGGTCCTTTTTTATGCGAAGTATCTTTTAACTGCATCTGGATTCACAGGGGACAGGAAGTCTTCGCCATCCATAGTAGCGAGCATCAGTGCTCCACCTGAGAAGACCTTCTTTACTATGAACAGGCCATCATAATTCGGAGTCCACTTGCCCCTGTGGTCTGTATGAGAAGGGAGGAGTCTTTTCATCACAAGATCTCCTACTTGATATTCCCGAAGCCTGACTTTTTGATCGAAGGCTTTCTTCATTCTCTTCTGATATAGCTGCCCATGACAGATTGCAGCTAATCTCTTCTCTTCAATCAGATTCAGTTGCTCGTACCGAGATCGGACCCACTCAGCTTCATTCAATTTGACATCCATTAGTACCTGTAAGGAGGGTAATTCAACTTCAACAGGTAGGAGTGCCTCCATATCATACACGAGTTGATACTGTGTTGCCTCAGTGGACGTTCTGACTGATGTACGGTACCCATGCAAGGCAAATGGTAGCATTTTATGCCAGTCTTTGTAGGTGACCACCATCTTTTGCATAATCTTCTTGATATTCTTGTTAGCTGCCTCTACATCGCCATTCATCTTTGGCCTGTAAGGAGAAGAATTGTGGTGTTGGATCTTGAAGTCCTGGCATAGTTCTGCCATCATTTTATTATTCAAGTTGGAACCATTATCAGTAATGATTCGCTCGGGCACTCCGTACCGACATATGATGTCTCTCTTTAGGAATCGGGCTACCACTTTCCTGGTTACATTTGCATACGAAGCTGCTTCAACCCACTTGGTAAAATAGTCAATGGCTACCAGGATGAATCTGTGGCCATTTGAAGCAGTCGGCTCAATCTTTCCAATCATATCAATGCCCCACATGGCGAAAGGCCAAGGTGAAGACATCATATTCAAAGGATTCGGAGGCACATGCACTTTGTCTGCGTAAATCTGGCATTTGTGGCATTTTCTGGCATAGGCACAACAGTCTTTATCCATTGTGATCCAGTAGTAACCTGATCTTAGCAATTTCTTAGCCATTGCATGTCCTCCAGCATGGGTACCAAAGGATCCTTCGTGCACCTCATGCATCAACAAGTCTGCTTCTGTCTTATCAACACATCTGAGAAGTACCATGTCAAAGTTTCTCTTGTACAAGGAACCATCAACATTCAGGAAGAAATAACCAGTTAGCCTTCTTAATGTCTTAGAAGCATTTGATGTCATAGAACCAAGGCTTATCATCTTTAGCAATGTCTACTGAAAATACGTATGCTGGCCTATCAAGTCGGGATACTGCAATTTGAGGCACAAAGTTGGCAGCTTGAATTTTGATCATGGATGAAATGGTAGCCAGAGCATCTGCAAACTGATTTTCATCTCGAGGGATATACTCAAGTTTGACTGTGGTGAAGAAATTCAGTAATCTCCTCGTATAGTCCCGGTATGGAATCAGATGCTCTTGGTGGGTGTACCATTTGCCGTTGGTTTGATTGATTACCAGAGTTGAATCTCCGAATACAGTTAAAGTCTTGATCCTGAGGTCAATGGCTTTCTCAAGACCCATGATACAGGCTTCGTATTCAGCTTCGTTGTTAGTGCAGTTAAAGGTGAGTTTTGCCGAGAAAGGCATGTGAACTCCTTTTGGTGTAATGAGTATTGCACCAACTCCATGACCATTCATATTAACAGCCCCATCGAACATCATTGTCCATTCTTCTTCTGGGTCAGGCCCTTCAGTGTGAACGGGCTCTTCATGATCTTTTGCTTTTATGAACATGATGTCTTCATCAGGGAAGTCAAATCTCATAGGCTGGTAATCATCAATGGGTTGCTCAGTAAGATAATCAGACAATACACTGCCTTTGATGGCCTTTTGAGATGTGTATTGGATGTCATATTCTGTGAGAATCATTTTCCATCTTGCAACCCGTCCGGTAAGCGCTGGCTTCTCAAATATGTACTTGACTGGGTCCATCTTTGAGATCAGTAAGGTAGTGTGAGTCAACATGTACTGCCTTAGTCGGCGAGAAGCCCATGCTAAAGCACAACAAGTTTTCTCAAGCAGTGAATAACGTTGTTCACAGTCGGTAAACTTTTTGCTTAGGTAGTATATTGCATACTCTTTTCGACTAGACTCGTCATGCTGGCCCAACACACACCCCATTGACTCTTCTAATATTGTCAAGTACATTATCAGAGGTTGTAAACACCCCAAATTTGCCCTCACCCATTCACACCATGGCTTGTGACTCTTTTCATATGCATAAATTCAATCATAACATCTCATGCCACATTTTTGATTCACTGCATTGATTCAAAGTCATCTGCATCTAGGGTTTGTGATCTGAGCAATCCAAGAGCTATTTGAGCCACTCCAAAGATCATCAATCATTTAAAAGGGGTCCATGTATGTTCAATCATCATATTATATCCTCACAAAGTCAAGGAAGTCAAAGAATCACAAGAACTGAGAAAGGCATGGAAGCAGAGCCAGGATTGACTGCACAGATGACCTAGAATTAGGGTTTTGGTTTCAGAGGCCATAACTCCAAATTTTTTGGTCATTCATGTTTCTATTGGTCTCTATATGTTATGAGGATCATGTATATCAATTTTCATGAAGAAATTCCATGGGGAAGGCATCTAATTAAGAGTTGACTTCTTGAGCAAGTCAGTGTAAAATCAGGGCATATGAGGCCCCCAATGACCCAACCAAAGGGTTTTCTTCATCATTTTGGATGTGTATGATCTTTATTTGATCATAGAAGATGTTAGAAGTTCACAAAATTGAATAATTTCAAGCCATTTGCAAAATTGCCTTTTTGGGAAAGTGACTTGTAATGTAAACTTGCCATTTTGGGAAAGTTTTTCAACCTCCTCAAATTGATTCAAAAATGCTTCAAATGAGAAAACTTTGGTCATGAAAGTTGTAGAATGGATCATTCCCTTTTCAAAAAGCACAAGAACTCATTCTAATTCATTTTGGATCAAAAGTTATGGCTTGTCAAAGTTGGACAAAATCACATAATTTCAAGTTTTACACCAAAGAGGCAAAGTTGCAAAACCTCTTGCCAAGGCAAAATGAGACCTCAAAGTGACTTCTAACCTTTGCACAAACATAAACCAATGCCTAAAGATCAGAATGCACCAAGGATTTGTCCATTTTCATGACTTATGCTTCAAGTAATCACAAAAGGGCCAAAAGATCACAAAGTTGCAAAACCTCTCACAAACCCTAATCCACTTGCTAATTGGCCTCAAGACTGATTCTATGGCTCTCCTCAATCCTTGCTGCGCAGGACACCCCTTTGTCCTTGGCCTGCCATTGACCCATACCTCTCTTACACCTAGACTTGACTTTTTGCAAAAAGGGCCATACCAATCAAGATAGGCCACACCAACTCCACAGGCCTATCACAGTGTGATAAGTGGACAAAGAGCAACTCAAAGCAACACACACACAAGCCTGAAGCATCTCACAAGCCATAGTTTCAAGATTTCACCTCTTATGCACTTTCCTTCGAAACTCATCACAAAAACATCAAACACCAAAACAAACTTCATAGAATCACTCAACATGTTCCTCTGATCATTTCCCAAGCCTCATTTGTCCCTGAAACCCCCTCAATCAGAAACACGATTCTCACCCCTCACTGAACAGAACTTCATCAAACTCACAAACCAGCCACTCTAAACTCCAACCAAGCTTGAAAGCTTCATCAAGAGGATCATTGTGGCCATTTTGAAGCAAAGAAGCATGCAGAAAGTTCCTGGATTGAAAGCTCAACCTCAGGTAACATGATGAACAAATTTTCCAGAACCTTGATTTCTTGTTAGAATATTGTTCTATGTGTTGCCCTGATCGTGGGGATCTATTTATTTTTGAAAATGAGCCAGAAATGAGCATTTGGTGTTGCTCTGAAACTTTTGCCCTAGAAATTTTTTTCTTCGATTCTCACTGTGTGTTTAATATAAATTGTTTTTGGCCCTGGATTCTTGTTACCCATTGTTGGGGGATTGATTCTGGAGATTTGGAAGTCTTGGGGATGCGTTTTGAGTGATTCAGGTGAGGAAGATGGCCGAAGAAGACGACCGGAGCTTATCTCCGGTCGCCTGAGTTTAATTAGGGTTAAGTGTGATTAATTAGGAACTTTGAATTTAGGCCCTTGGATCTGCTTTCCCGCGCGTGAATGAAGGGCTGGATCTTGTCATTTAGCCCTAATCAGTGTTTAATTAAATTAACCTAGGATTAATTAATTATAAAACTTAAATTAGCCAGGTTTGAACTTGGGCCATTGGATGTGGCGCCAAGTCAACCTTTCCCAGCCCAGATTGCATCTGATCCCTTCATTGTGCATACTTCCATTTTTTCTAATTTTTATTTTCATTTTCTTTGCATTTATTTATACAATTTTTTTAAAATAGCTAAAATCATTTAAAAATTATGAAAATTTTTGTCAAAGATTTCATTAATTTTTAGAACACAAAAATATTTTTATTTTTATTTTTTGCATTAAAAATTATTTTTAAATTATTTAAATGTTTATTTTTAATTAGTTAATGAAAATTAATTAATTAAAAATGCATTTAGGTATTTAAAAATCACCAAAAAATTCACATTGCATTTAGAAACATTTAGAAACATTATCCAACTCTCAAACCAAATTTCTTTTTTGTTCTTGATACCTTTTAATCATTTTCATTGGAATTAAATTCATTTTGAGGCAATATTTTTGTGCAAACTTTGAAAAATCCTTTCTGCCTAACCTTTGAGAGTTTGATGATGATTCTTCTTGCATTGCATCCTTCATGGCATGTAGTTTATAGCATAAATTTGGTTTGAATTGATCTTGAATTTTCAATTTGTTTGGCATTTTTCTTGATGAGGTACCTTAAAACCCTAGCCAACTTGAGAAATTCATAACTTTCATTAGGTTAAGAGTTAGATCCCCTCCTTTGGTCAGTGAACTTGTATAGGTTTAGGGTATCCTTGATTGCATTTTCAATTTCTTGTCATGTCATTTGCTTCTGGTTTTGAGTTTTTGCTTTGCATATTGTAGGTAACCCTAATTTGTGCCTTCTTTTGCATCCATTTCCCATTTGCTTGCATCCAATGACTTGCCATGACATTTTGTGCATCCACATGATTCATAATACATCTTAGGACATATTAGAATCATGTTTGATCATTTCATCTTTCATTTGCCATGTGGTATGTCCATTGCATTTCATAAACTTTTCTTGAACTTTCGTGGTTCAAAGCATACCTCATTTGCATCCTTATGCTTGTTTGATCATTCTCATGTCTTGCCTCATGTTTGTATCATCTCTTAGCATCATTAACATCATGTTTATGCTTCTGGTTTTAGTTTGCATCATGACATTTCATCTCATTTGCATTGCATTTCATTTCTTTTGGCTAACTTTTCAGGTGGTAAGTTGTTTTGAGAAGTGAATTTGCCTTCACTTCTCACAATCTTTTCTCATATCTCTTGCATCTTTGCTGCATTTTATCTTGTGTATTGGATTGAGCTTTCTCATTCATGTTCATCTTACTTTCTTTCTTCAAGCAACTTTTCTTCTCAAGTGAAGCAAGTTGTTTTGCTTCTCTTTGCTTCTTCCTCCTTTCATCTGCTTCTTTCCTGGTGGCTTCTCTCTGAAGATCTTTTGCAAGCCTCATTAACCCTAGGAACAACCGAGCATGATAAAAATTAGGGTTTGATTAGTCCCCCGTTAGTTTTACCTTTGTGTCATCTTTGAGTCTTCTCTTCTCATCTCATAATCAAGGACTAAACCCTAAAGGCTTTAAGGCTTTGTGGTTAAGCTTATGCCTGCATCCTTCTATTAGGATGGAGTGTATAACTTTAATCCTAAGTGTTAAACCCTTAATGTGTTTAAATCCTTTAATCAATTCATCTAATAATCATCAAGACATCAAACTTGTAACTTGGGCCTTGCATTAGGGTTCCAATTCTTCCTCAATTGGTTAAGAAGGACTAACCCTAGTGTTAATGGACAAGTCCCCCTCAAGTTGTCTTACAAACCATAAAAATCGCTTCTTCATCTTATCATTAACTAAAATCCATCTAATAAAGGCCTTGTTTTGTCATGAGGTTAATCCCTAATCATGGATTAAGTTGAGGAGTCTTTCTCAGCTTCAATGTTCTCATCTATTATCCTTCTATTAGGATGGTGTAATGAGTCCATTAAATCCCTGATTATGGCTTAATCTCATTACTTAACACTAAGCAAAAACAACAAAAACATCTAAATAATCACAAGTAGGTTAATGATCTTAATCCTACACCATGGTGATTAAGTGTGATATGTTGACTTCACACTTAAGGTATTCTCATTACCCCTAATCAGAGGGAAGATGTGATGAGTTTACTAACCCTTTGGTTTAGTCTTAAGCTCATTTTCTTATGACAAACTTTCAAAAGCAATAAAAGACTGAAAACACAAAAACAAACAATAATCGTCTCCTCCGGGATTCTTTTCTCATCTCATTCACTCATAAATGAGAACTTGCTTCTTCCGTCTAATGCAAGACAGTTAGCACCTGAGCCAGACAGGTCATACACTTGAGCATAGACAAGCAAGCAGTTCACAAGTCAATTTATCTTTCAGTCTCTTTGAGTCGAACTACGGTGTTCTGACTTCCTCATTGCACGAGAGGATACGTAGGCATAACTTAACAAGTTATCGAACAAAAGTCTTTGTATGTTCCCCCTCTTTCCAGCATTATTCATTAAGCCTCATGGTCTTGAGCATTTCATTCTTGTTCTTACACTGACACTTCTCTTACACACCTCATATTTCTTTTACACTGACACTTGCATTCTTTCCAGCTTTGATACACAAATTGCACTGACACTACCCCTTTAAAACACAAATCTTTTAAGCGTGGATCCTGTCGAGTACGACGGACAATCTGGGTGCTAATACCTTCCCAGGTTGTAACCAACCCCTTTCTCAGTCTCTCTGGTTCGCGACCGTCTTATCCGTATCTTTCTAGGTCTATGCAGCATTACCTTTCCTCCGGGATAAAAATGCCTAGCTGGCGACTCTTGTCTTCTGAGTTCACCCTTTGTGTGTTCTCTTCCCCTCTCGCCGACCGTTCGCGTCTGTACCCCTCTTCGCCCCCGTGTCATCAGGTGGGAGCGACAGCTTGGCGACTCTGCTGGGGATCCTTATACTGTAACCAGGGCTTCTGGTTCTTTTTGTGGGTTCCTCCTAGCGCTTGTTTGATTTGTGTTTACTGGGGTGTTATGTGCTATATGTGTTTATGTATTTTATTGCTTTATGTACAGTCTTGTTTATTGCTTTCTTTACAGTTTTATACATCATACTGTCATTATCATTGCTGGATTTGTTCATCTGTCTTGGTGGGTGGGGTTCTATTGAGAGTTTAAGGTCCTATACCTGGGACCTGAGTGACACCTAGGCTAGAATGGTTCATGTTCTTTCCCATTCCATTTCGGTCTGGTGCGGGAATATAAAACACGGTTCAGATATGGGTTTCTTCTTGAGAACTCTGTGCTACAGATTTCCTGTCGTGCTAGGGCTATCTGGGAAGCCTGCTAAGTCTGGATGACCTTTATTATGACCTTCAGAAACTGAGGTGAATTAGAGGAGGATCTTTTATGGTTATTGTAAACACTGTACCTCCGGGTTAGAAGTGTTTACACCTCTCATAACTGATCCAAGTCTAAGGATCCTTGTTTTAGAACACCACCTGTGAAGGGGTTGGGCTGTTTACAGGTTTGCAGGTACCATTGGCCACATCATACCTTGTTTTATTTGGTTTAAGAGTACCTCATTTTGGACAGTTCTTGTGATTTAACCTTGGATATGTGACTCTTTATTTGAATCCCCCACCCTGGTTACCGGATTTCTGAACCTCCATCTGGACTTCTTGAACATACATGGACTTTATATCAGGACAGATAATTAGATCCAGCTTGATCACAAACCTTTGCATATCATTTGCATACATCATCATTGCATCATTTAACATTTGTTTATTTGTTTTTCAGGGTATCCATATTTTATTTGGCTTGGTTTTGACCCCTTCATCTGCATAGACCTTTGTTCATCAGTTATCTGCTTCATCTATCTTCATCAGTTGCTTGCTTCAGTTGCCTTCATCACCAGCATCAGCCTATCAGTGGCTCATCTCCAGTACCAGTCTTGATCTTCATCAGCACTTGTCTTCAGCTCTTCATCAGCACTCATGACTGCACCCAGAAAGAGCAACATTTCATACCATTTCTTTGAGCCTGTGTTGACTGGTATCAGGCAGGTGTCGCTCCCGATAAATGGGAATGGCCCAGATAAAGGTACAGACGCGAACGGTCGGCGAAAGGAGGAATGAGAACACACAGCAGTGAACTCACTGGAGAAGAAAAGAGTCGCCAGCTAGGCATTTTTATCCCGGAGGAAAGGCAATGCTGCATAGACCTAGAAAAAGATGGATAAGACGGTTGCGAACCAGAGAGACTGAGAAAGGGGGTTGGTTACAACCTGGGAAGGTATTAGCACCCAGATTGTCCGTCGTACTCGACGGGATCCACGCTTAAAAGATTTGTGTTTTAAAGGGGTAGTGTCAGTGCAATTTGTGTGTATAAAAGAGCTGGAAAGGGATGTACAGGTGTCAGTGTAAAGGGAGTGTAAAGTGTGATATATACAGTGTCAGTGTAAGGATAAGAGTGAAATGCTCATGACTATGAGGCTTAAAAGAATGATGTTGGAAAGAGGGGGAATATACAGAGACTTTTGTTCGATAACTGTTAAGTTATGCCTACGTATCCTCTCGTGCAATGAGGAAGTCAGAACACCGTAGTTCGACCCAAAGAGACTGAAAGATGAATTGACTTGTGAACTGCTTGCTTGTCTATGCTCAAGTGTATGACCTGTCTGGCTCAGGTGCAAACTGTCTTGCATTAGACGGAAGAAGCAAGTTCTCGTTTATGAGTGAAGGTGATGAGAAAAGAATCCCGAAGGAGACGATTATTGTTTGTTTTTGAGCTTTCAGTCTTTTATTGCTTTTGAGAATTTGTCATAAGTTAATGAGCTTAAGCCTAAACCAATGGGTTAGTAAACTCATCACATCTTCCCTCTGATTAGGGGTAATGAGAATACCTTAAGTGTGAAGTCAGATTCTCACACTTAATCACCTTTGATGCAGGATTAAGATCATTAACCTACTTGTGATTATTTAGATGTTTTTGGTGTTTTTGTTTAGTGTTGAGTAATAAGATTAAGCCATAATCAGGGATTAAACAGACTCATTACACCATCCTAATAGAAGGATAATAGATGAGAAAGTTTAAGCTGAGGAAAGCTCCTCAACTTAATCCATGATTAGGGATTAAACTCATGACAAAACAAGCCTTTGATTAAGTGGGTTTTATTTAATGATATGATGATGAAGTGAGTTTTAGGGTTTGTAAGACAACTTGAGGGGGACTTGTCCATTAACACTAGGGTTAGTCCTTCTTAACCAATTAAGGAAGAATTAGAACCCTAATGCAAGGCCCAAGTTACAAGTGTGATGTCTTGATGATTATTATGTGAATTGATTAAAGGAGTTAAACACATTAAGGGTTTAACACTTAGGATTAAAGTTATACACTCCATCCTAATAGAAGGATGCAGGCATAAGCTTAATCACAAAGCCTTAAAGCCTTTAGGGTTTAGTCCTTGATTATGAGGTGAGAAGAGAAGACTCAATGAGACACAAAGGTAAAACTAAGTGGGGGGACTAGTCAATATTCACATGCTCGGATGGTCCTAGGTTAGTGAGGCTCACTATCCTAAAGAAGAAAGAAAGAAGAAGAGAAAGATGAAAGGAGAAGCTCCATGGTGGCCTAAGCACACCTCCAGTCGAGAAAGAATAAGAGAAGATGAGGAATAAGAATTAAGATGAATAAGAAATAAGATAAGGAAATGAGAATGCGAAATGAAGTAAATGGACAATGCACAAACATAGCCTACACCAGTAGGACTTCCAGATGCAACAGCATGCAATAAGTAAAATCGTGCCTCAGTGGTACCTAACGGAGAAGGTCCGTTGCCTCTTCAAAGCGTGCAAGAAGAAATATCAAGAAAGATGTCAGAAGTTAAAAGCATGTCAAAGTATCATCAAGTAGAAAATGTCAAGTATCAAGTCTACATTATGACAAAACTCAAACCCAGGTGTTAAAAATCAAGTGTTAATCAAAGATATGGATCATGAATCAACATCAACACGACATAATGAAAAATTTAACAAGAAAAAAAAACAATTAAAAACTAACAAGAAAACCAATTAGAATTCTATTAAAAAAAATCAATCAACAATAATTACAGAAATCAATTAAAATCAATACAAAAAAATTCAATAAAAATTAACAAAACCACATCACCATACAATTAACAAAATAAAATAAAAATAAATCAAACATGGATATGCCGAATTGAAACAAGTGTATGACTAGAAATTTAAAATGGGCCTAATCCAATTATCTATTATCTTTAATTAAAAGACAAGAAAATAGTATACCAAAATAAGTAAGAATTTGCATCTATAATATATATAAAAGGTAGGATCCATATATAAAAACTATTCACACTATGTACATAAAAGACCCACTAAGTTACATATATATATTTTTTAAACTTACACTAACAGTTCATAAAAACTAAACCAAAATATACATATTCTTTTCAAAACTTTTAATAACAGTATACATAATATATATGTTCCTCACTATCAGTTTAAAAATTAAACCACAATAAACTTTTTAAGACTCACTCACACTAAGAATATTATATATAGAGCCAAACTAAAATATACATGTTTTTTTCCAAAATCCACACTACCAGTATACATAATATATTTCTTAAAATCTCACACTGATACTAATATTAATAATGTTAGAAATGTAATAATAATAGAAAAAGGAGGGGCACTGCAAACTGTATTTAGTAGAAGATAATTTCAAAATTCAAAACCACCCACCATCTTCTCTCACGTGGAAAAATCATAATAAATAAAAAAGAGTTAAATATAATATATATATATATATATATATATATATATATATATATATATATATATATATATATATATATATATATATATATATATATATATATAAAGCTTTCAATAACCGACAATTATATATCAAAACTTAAACTGACAAAAAAAGTATATACATAGAACCAACAAAGAAAGAAAAAAAAAACAAAAGTAATATGTATGTCTAAGTTAAAACTCAACCTGAATATATATTATATAAAACAAATATTAAAAGGAAGTTTATGGAAAATGTTGAAAATAAACTACTCACACAAGTGAATGGTACACCTTTATGAAATTACGGTCCAGCAAAATGTAACAAAACCCAAGCTCCTAGTTCTTCCTCCTTGCGATCTCCTGGTTCCTTCACCACCGCTAAAACGTCGCTGTGATTCTTTCGGTCTCGATCTCTTCTTCCCCCGTGAGCCGCCGGTTTGTTTCTCCCTTAAGGTCTCGCTCTTGCTTAAGCCGTCGTCGGATTCGACGGAGAAGAACACAAAGGCGTCGGCCGAGCTTCTTCAAATCGCGTCGTCATCTCTCCGTCGTCGCGAAATCGCGCTTGCAACCTCGCCGTTTATCGCCCTTCGGCGGCCTTGTTCTTCTCGGTGAGTTTCATTTTCGATCTGCTTTTCTTCTGATCTGTGTCAATTTCTCTCTTCATCTACTTTCCTTCTATTTTCGGTTTCTCATGAATCTCCTTTTCTGTACATGCTTGATGGTATCGGTGGTGGCTGAGATTGATGGAAGGGTTTGGGTGTTACGGTTTGGTGGGGTTGAAGAAGGTTGTTGGGTTGAAGGTGTCTCTGTGTTGTGAGGAAGGTGATTCAAAACGGCTTGTGAGTTTGTGCTGTTGGCTCAGAAGCGGCGATGGTGGTCCGAGTTTGAGGGTTGGATATTGAAGACAAGGATGAAGGTTATGAAAGTGTGAGTTTCAAGCAGGTCCAGGGTCTTTTTGTTGAAGGTTTGCGGTCGGTTGGTGGTGTGATTTGCGGTTCTGTGTGTTGAAGGTAAAAGAGTTGTACGCGTTTCTGTGTTGATACAGGGCGGGGATAATGAGATCGAAGGAAGGTTTGTATGTTGCTTTGATTTTTTCAGATGAAGGTTATTAAGTTGTGTTCATGTTTCGTGAAAAGGAAAAAATGAAGGTTTGTGCGTATTAAGTGTGGCTGCCAGGTTTTTGTGGGTGATTTTATTGGTTTTGTTGAAGAAAGTTGAAGTGTGATGGTGCCGCAAGTTGGGTGGTAGAGGTGTCGTTTCCTGCAAATGTCTCATACCTTTTTTTTCTTTGGGATCAGCAAGTTATATTTAAAGCTAGGTCAACTCAAGCTTCTTAATGGGCCTTCACATGCCATGGAATGAATTTTAGTGGTCTTGGATCAAATATTGTTTGCTTAAGAAATTAAATCTTGGATGGAGATTGAATTTAATTTTGTGTTGTAATAACAATAATATAAAAAGGATAATGGGCTATTGGACTAACAAATAAAATAAAATAAAATGGATTTGGTTTATGAAACAAAATGGATAGGAAGAAAAAAAAAATAGTTTATTGACAAATGGAATTTGGATTGGAATTAATTTTGAAAATGGCTTTGAAATATGTTTTGGAATGAATTGGAAAAATGGTTGTGTTTGAATAATGAAAATTGGATAGTGAATGAATTTATCAGAAATGAATTTACAACTCCCCCTAGTACAAACAACCATGAACTCTCAATCTTTGATTCGAGATTAACTTGCACTATTTTTCACCCGCCTCAAATAAGATGAGCACAAATGTCGCTGAATAACTCACAATTGAAACGACAACCCTCTGAACGAATCACCATTTGAAGTTCTGACCAATTAATCTCTGAATTACTATGAATCTGTCTAAAAGAAACTCTGGCAAAATAAATCCACAGATGAACACAACTGAACCTTGGATACACCCTGAAATGTCTTAAAGATGAGAATAGCCCTGTAACTTGATGGAGAAGAAACTATAATTCACACTTCACTGCTTGAAGAACCAGAAAAATCGGATGAATAGTTTTCGGACGTGAACTCCTTGAAGACCGCTAAATTAGGGAAATAAACCCCAAATTGGCAATCATAAGCATAAGAGAACAATACCACTGGTGGCTGCAAGCCAAAGCCTTGATTTCTTCTAATAATCCGCAAATAAAACGCGAGACCTTAGTCCTGATGAAAATTGATCCCATGCCTCAGAAGCTTATGCAAATGATATGAATTCTAAATGTTAATGACCAAATGGAAATGCAAATGAGATGCAAATGAAAGACAGGCGAAGAAAGAAAATCAGAGGGCAAATTTAGGGTGTCTACAGCTGCCCCTATTCAGACATGAGTTAGCTGTGCAGAATGTAAGCAACGGCTTAACAGGCAAACAAGATAACTTGTGGTTGAATACCAAAGACAGTCCAAAATTTGCACTCACAGAATGAAGAAGAAAAGGGATATAGATTGTAAAAGAAAATAAAGTATATTTATAAAGTGCGGGCGACGGAGGACGACCGTCGAGCAGAGGACGACTGCTGGGGAAAGTGTGGGAAATAAAACAATGACGGGGACGACCGACATGCTGGGGATAAAAGGGATCATGATGGGGACGGCCATCAAGTAAAGTTATAATATTCTCTGGGGATTAATGAAAAATGATGGGGACGGCCATCAAGTTCATAAAGTAATGTAAGCAACGATGGGGACGGCCATCGGGCTAAACTGATGAAGGACGATCATCAGGAAAAAGAAAAGGGACCACGACGGGGACGGCCATCGGGTTAAAGAATAAATGAAATAATAATGATGAGGGACGGTCATCAAAGGTGAAGGACGATCACCTGGCAGGGTATGGCTGCCGAAAATATCGCGACATAGGACGAATGCCGGATAAAAGGGTCAACGATGGGGACGGCCATCGGATAAGCATGATGAAGGACGATCATCAAGAGGTGAAGGACGATCACCTAGCAGGGGACGGCTGCTCTCAAAATTTATCATGACATAGGACGAATGTCAGATAACAAGATCGACGATGGGGACGGCCATCGGATAAAATGATGAAGGATGATCATCAAAAAGGTGAAGGACGATCACCTAGCAGGGTACGGCTGCTCTCAGGTTTTATCATGACATAAGACGAATGTCAGATAACAAGAAATTTTGCTTTGCTGGCGATCTACAGGGGAGTAGTAAACACGGACGAGTGTTTATATCCAGGAAGTAAAAGGTATAAGTGTTTTGTCGTTGTGTATAGATTAAAGATGCGGACGAGCACCCTTAAGACTACGATACGGACGAGTATCGAGTAGAAACAAATACTGACACGTGTTCAGAGATGATGATACGGACGAGTATCAACTGGTTAACAAAGAACACGGACGAGTGTTGAATCTGAAGGGACTCTTCTGGGGAATAGTAGACACAGACGAGTATCTATATTCAAGAAGACAAGAGTGTTTGACACAGTGTATGGATTAAAGATGCGGACGAACATCCTTAAGACCATGATACAGACGAGCATCAGGTAGAAACAAACGCTTGACGCATGCTCTGAGATGATGGTACAGACGAGTACCAACTGGTTAACAAAGAACACGGACGAGTGTCGGATCTGTGGGGATATAGATTGTGTATACAAGATTCAGACGAGTATCTGTATAAGTAAAATAAGTATGAGTAGTGTATATTTGAGTGTTCAATCTGTTGGGGAGAGTGACACAGACGAGTGTCAAAAGGAGAAAAGTATAGTATAAACAAAGTATCTGATATACAAGGTGTTTAAGTAATTATGCTGGGGAAAGTGACACGGACGGATGTCAAGAAAACTGTATATATATATGTATCTGTGAGTGCAAAGAGGACACTTTGGCTTTCTATTGGGGATATGACACGGACGAGTGCCACAGGGAGCGTATACTGATGTTTGGGAGTGTAAAGCAACTGTTTTAGCTTTAGCTCTCCGCTGGGGAATTTGGGAAGCATTTTGTATACTGCTGACGGGTTGAAAGCTTTTAACTCTGATGGGAACGAAGTGTTGGCAACCTGATGCTTGTTGGAGAGGTTTTCACTGGAGGAAAGACGACTCTGCGTGAGGTATACTTCGTTTAACTGCTTTGAACATCTGCTGAGGATCTGATCATCCTGCTCTGACTCCACTGGGGAGAATTTCTTCTTGCTCTGCTGGGGAAATCCCTTGGAAATGAGAATCCCGATGACTCTATGGGGAAAGATCATCTTCAGACTTGGCTAGGGAAGATGCTTGATCACACAATCCTGCTGAGGAGGGAATTCTGATAATTCTAACTTTGTGGGGAAGCAAGGCCTTCAGCTTCCTGTTGGGAAAACTTCACTATGGACAGATAAGTCCGCTTGGGGATGAGAACGATTCAATTAGCCTTGAAGTTCTGTTGGGGTTATCATCTGTTCCAACTCAGCTGGGGATGTGTCAACCCTTTGGCATGGTTGAGAAAAGATTTGGCAATGCTCTGCTGAGGAGAGACTTTGCTGGAGAATTAGAGATCGAAATAAGCCAAATTAAGCCCCATGTATAGCATGACGACTGTGCTGGGAAGATATGCCAATGAAAATTGGCTTTGACTGAATGCGAATAACCAACTCCTCATGAAGGAATCTTGTCGGCTGAAAGAAGATCTTTATGCTCGAGGAAGAAATAAACTTCCAATGCCCTGCTGGTAAAATAAATACCAGACATTCCCTGAGAATTAACACAGTGCTTCAAACTTCTGAACTCAACAAAAGCATTACTGATCATCCCGAGTGAACTAACATTCCCTTAACATCTCCATCATACCATACTGCATCCTTCATAAAAAGATCATCTTCAGAGGATTTTACAGAAGACTTGGCATCCAGAATTGCCCCAGTGTCTTCAAACTCTCGCGGAAATTCAACAAGTCTTGAGATAACTGCCCCAGATTACGTCTTGAAACGATTCTTGCCCCACATCAGAGCTAAAACAGAAACCATGCGGTATGAAGATGCAATGCAAATGATGTACAACGCAGACGTATGCAAGACCAGGTTGATAGATGTATTTTTTTTGTTGCCAAGCAATTGGACTTTCGAAGGTGAATTACCAGACGAGAACTGGTTTATTGAAGTTAGGCCATCAGACGAGAACTGATGGGCAAAGAATAAGTCGTCAGACGAGAACTGACTCCTTAGGTTCATTGTCAAACGAGAATTGACTCTGAAAAAGAATGACTACCAGATGGGAACTGGCGTTCAAACGGGCTAAATGAAAAGGTGACCAGACGAGAACTGGTAAAAGGTTCACCTACCAGACGAGAACTGGTATTTGAAGTTGGTTTGCAAGACGAGAACTGGACTTTGGGTTTGTCTGCCAAACGAGGACTAGACTCTGAAAAGTTTTGCCAGACGAGAACTGGACTTTGGATTGGTTTGCCAGACGAGAACTGGACTTTGAAACGGTTTTCCAGACGAGAACTGGACTTTGAACGGTCAAGAAGTTGGGGTTACGAGGCCCTGAGTGTGATTGATGATTGTGGGTATGCTCAATGCAAATATGATGCATATGCTCTATATGCTCGAGCGACATGAATAACGTATGCAAATGATTTATGCAATGATTATGAAAAGCCAGAAAAACTCCCGAGGTGGGAAGAAAGGTCTTAGTGACAAGGCTTCTGGTTGAGAAGGGTGACAAAGGCGACGGTGGGTAATACGATTTCCCGATACCTGTCTTGAACTCGGAGATCACTGATATACTTGATCTGTATAGCTAAAGTTTGTCCCTGTTGGGTGAGTCTCTGAACAGACTATCACTAATTATCCAATTCTTGGCATGGCGGACTTGGATGTCCTCTCGAGGAGAGTTGCACTTAGCGAGCTCTGGAATTATTCTGCCCCGGTATGAGCGTGAAAGCGACTTGACTTATTCTGACTGAGCATTGGAAGATTTCATCCTTGGACAACAGAAATTTCGGGTGGCCTGCCCCTGTTTGGCAGATTCAGCTCTGATCAACTGACTTTGAATGACGTTCCTCGATCAACTGATGCTTGGGAACTCTCTTTACCCTGACAGATTCCTTGGTCAACAAAACCACTGGATAACATGCCCCTGATTCATAGGCCTACACAATGCGCTTGATTCTGGTCATCATTGTTGAATAATCAAGTTTTCCTCTAATTGTCCTTTGTAGGAACTTTCCTGATGACACAGGCTGACTTGCAATTAAAATTGTTCATTTACAAATGGTAATTTTAATGCAGTACATATGCAAGTTTTTTTTGAAAATTTATTTATTTTGATGCTGTGACAGTGTGTGACGAATGGACGATTAGTCCAAACATAGTGTTGAGTTAGCAAATCGTTAGGAGTCAGTTTACGCAACCTTGTCGTAGTATGCTTTCAGAATTAAACCTGATTCAATTAGGACTTTCAAGGGTTATAACGTGGTCTGGTTCACGGTTTTAGAAAGAAGGATTTATGGCTCAAAGTTTATTTGTGCCCACCCATTCTCCTTGATGTTCTCCAGTCCTATGTTCAGCTAATTCGGCCTGAGCGCTCACCTCTCGGAAGGGTTTTGTGATGATTGGGGAACCAATGACGTTGATGGTTTACGCACCAATGAGGTTTCTTGGAGTAACAGTAACCCCTTCTGACTTTGTGTCTGTAGTCACACGACTTTGTTCTCATGGAACTTTTTCTTTTTGATATATTTTTTTTACTCGCTAATTTTTGCCTGGACTGGTTCTCTTTTTTTGTTTTGAATCTTTCGATTTCGAAGTCCAGCGGGATGCCCTAACTTTTGCCTAAGTCATATGTTTTCACACATTTTTTGACTTAGCGGGCTTTATTTCTTTTTCTTTTTTTTTTTGTTGAACAAATCGTGTGACACTGGCTTGTCATGACTTGTTGAAAGGGTTGACTGCCTCATTCCTTTGTTGGTGAGGGATAACCATTGTGGTTTCACGTCCCTTGACCTCTTGAGGTGTAATGAATAAAGGTAATGGATCCTCGGATGCACACTCTTTTGGAAATTTGAACGCTTGGTCAAATTAACTGATAACTACCCTGCCCTGGGTTGAATGTGAGGGTTTTTCCGTTTAGAAAAGAAACTCCTACTTCAAGGCTCAAAGGGGTTGACGAAGGTCTATCTCCCTTATATCTCCGGTGTTTGGGAATTGAAACAATGCCTGTACATCGTCAACAGGTTCTACTCTGTAAGCATACCTTCAACAATTATGGGTATTCAGTTGTCATCATCCTCCCTCAAACCTGCTAAACAACAGTGAAATAAATGGGAGGTATATGGATGCAATTTTTTTTATTATTATTATTTTTTTTGTTTTTTCAATGCAAGTAAAGAAAAATGAACGAACGCGACATAATTGATTCAAAAGTGCAAGATCACCACATTAACATTACCATTTAAAATAACAATGCTTAAAAGACAAGTAGCTGCTAACAGGAAAGAAACTACAATGCAAATGATAAAAGGATACAGCGATCACCAACTCTGATGACATACTGTTGTCTGAGCCACTGAAATCAAGATACGCTTCTTCTGAAGTCTTTGAACTCAATCAGGTGAAAGGTTGACGCACAACCAAGCTTCCTTCTGGAAAGGAGATGTAGCCCTTGTCAATCAACTGTTGTACTTTGGCCTGAAACGCTTTACAATCTTCAGTTGAATGCCCGATTGATCCATCATGATACCCGCACTGCTCATGAGGATTGTACCCTGGAGGGTACGGCCCTGGTAACGGCTTGAGAGGCTTAGGAACCACCAAAGAGCTCTGAACTAGATGTGGCAAGAGTTCACTGTATGCCATGGGGACTGGATGAAGAGGAGCAATCCTTCTTTCCAGATTGTTATGAGGCCTAGGCCGGCTCTGAAGTTGATTATGAGGTCTTCGACCATGAGATTGCAGATTTAGACGAGGAGGAGCCCAGGGTCTCTGACACGGTGTTTTGAGCATTGCCGAATGCCCGTAAGAGTAACCAGACACAGGAAATGATGATCTCTGAGAAGATGTTGGTCTAGAATATTTGATATTTGCCATGACTGCACTGACGTCATTCCATTCTTCCTCTTGGGAGCTAACAACAGACTCACCTTCACTAGCTGGGATATTCGAAAAGTCCTGAATCTTTCCACTTTTGAGCAGGCTCTCAATGCGTACTCCAACTATCATCAAATCAGAGAAGCTTGTCATCCCAATGCTACTCATTCTTTCCAAGTATGGGCCCTGCAAGGTGCCCACGAACAGGTCAATTAATTCTCTGTCTGAAAGTGGTGGTTGTACTTGGGCTGCCAATTCTCTCCACCGCTGTGCATATTCTCTGAAAGATTCATCACTCCTCTGGGATAGGCTCTGCAAGTGCGTGCGATTGGGCGCCACGTCCATATTGTACTGGTATTGCTTTACGAAAGCTCTGGATAAATCATTCCAAGATCGGATATGACTGCTTTCCAAATTCATGTACCAACTTAAAGATGCCCCACTTAAACTGTCCTGAAAACAGTGAATCATTAGCTTATCATTGCAGGCATGAGAAGTCATTTTTCTACAGAACATCACCAAATGACGCTTCGGGCAACTGACACCAGTGTACTTCTCGAACTTCGGAGTTTTGAAATCTAGAGGTATGACAAGACCAGGAACCAAACACAGGGTTAGAGCATCAAAAACGAAGGCATCAGGATCCGCTAAGGCTTTGAGTTGCTCGTCCAACACACGAAATCTTTCAGCTAGATCAATAACTTGTGGATCCTTGGTTTTCACAAGAGGGATTGCCCCTTGGAAGTTCGGCATGGGGAAGGCAAAACTCTGATAATCTGTAGTATCAGAAGAAGATGAAGGTCCACCTCGGACAGCAGATGGTTCAGGTACATTCTGATTCACGATCGGGGTCTGTGCAGGCTGAGCTTGAGCAAGATTGTTCACTTGTGGAAGATCCTCATCAGGAGAAAGACCATACAGGGGATTGATCATTGAAGTGAAACCAGGTGGAAACTCAACATTCTGACGGTTGTTCTCTGACATAGCTACTGACGGCTTCCAATCTGACCCTTTACCTCTTGACACTGTTCAGTCTAGCTTCACACACTCTGTCGTCTTCTAACTGTTAACACTTGTTCAAACTGAGTACCGGGAAATCAACTGGCTGGTCATGGACAAAAGAGTAAGGATGAGCTCTCTGGAGGAGGAAAATGCAATGCAGATGCAAATGCAAAATGCAATATGATGATGCAAAAGATGCAAAGACATGGGATCACAGCTAGAAACTTCCTGGAATCTGGAATACTGCCAAGAATCAAGTGTCTGTAACCACAAGATCTCTGTATAGTAACCCGAAATAGTAACTGAAAACCAGAGGTCAATAACTTCAGGATCATAGTGACCGGATCAAACAATTGTATTGGTAATGAAGGTATGTTGAGGTCAAGGGTTCCTGCAAACCTGTAAACAGCCCAACCCCCTCACAGGTAGTGTTCTAAAACAAGGATCCTCAGACTTGGATCAGTTATGAGAAGTGTAAACACTTCTAACCCGGAGGTACAGTGTTTACAATAACCATAAAAAATCCTCCTCTAATTCTCCTCAGTTTCTGAAGGTCATGATAAAGGTCATCCAGACTTAGCAAGCTTCCCAGATAGCCCTAGCACTACAGGAAATCTGTAGCACAGAGTTCTCAAGAAGAAACCCATATCTGAACTGTGTTTCATATTCCCGCACCAGACCGAAATGGAATGGGAAAGAACATGAACCACTCTAGCCTAGGTGTCACTCAGGTCCCAGGTATAGGACCTCAACTCTCAATAGAACCCCACCCACCAAAGGAAAACCAAATCCAGCCAGCAGCATGACAGTATGATATATATACAAATGTAATAAAGAAAGCAGTAAAGCAACTATACATAAAGCAATAAACAAAAATAAATACAAGCACAAACAAGCACATAACACCCCAGTAAACACAAATCAAACAAGCGCTAGGAGGAACCCACAAAAAGAACCAGAAGCCCTGGTTGCAGCATAAGATTCCCCAGCAGAGTCGCCAAGCTGTCGCTCCCGATAAATGGGAATGGCCCAGATAAAGGTACAGACGCGAACGGTCGGCGAAAGGAGGAATGAGAACACACAGCAGTGAACTCACTGGAGAAGAAAAGAGTCGCCAGCTAGGCATTTTTATCCCGGAGGAAAGGCAATGCTGCATAGACCTAGAAAAAGATGGATAAGACGGTTGCGAACCAGAGAGACTGAGAAAGGGGGTTGGTTACAACCTGGGAAGGTATTAGCACCCAGATTGTCCGTCGTACTCGACGGGATCCACGCTTAAAAGATTTGTGTTTTAAAGGGGTAGTGTCAGTGCAATTTGTGTGTATAAAAGAGCTGGAAAGGGATGTACAGGTGTCAGTGTAAAGGGAGTGTAAAGTGTGATATATACAGTGTCAGTGTAAGGATAAGAGTGAAATGCTCATGACTATGAGGCTTAAAAGAATGATGTTGGAAAGAGGGGGAATATACAGAGACTTTTGTTCGATAACTGTTAAGTTATGCCTACGTATCCTCTCGTGCAATGAGGAAGTCAGAACACCGTAGTTCGACCCAAAGAGACTGAAAGATGAATTGACTTGTGAACTGCTTGCTTGTCTATGCTCAAGTGTATGACCTGTCTGGCTCAGGTGCAAACTGTCTTGCATTAGACGGAAGAAGCAAGTTCTCGTTTATGAGTGAAGGTGATGAGAAAAGAATCCCGAAGGAGACGATTATTGTTTGTTTTTGAGCTTTCAGTCTTTTATTGCTTTTGAGAATTTGTCATAAGTTAATGAGCTTAAGCCTAAACCAATGGGTTAGTAAACTCATCACATCTTCCCTCTGATTAGGGGTAATGAGAATACCTTAAGTGTGAAGTCAGATTCTCACACTTAATCACCTTTGATGCAGGATTAAGATCATTAACCTACTTGTGATTATTTAGATGTTTTTGGTGTTTTTGTTTAGTGTTGAGTAATAAGATTAAGCCATAATCAGGGATTAAACAGACTCATTACACCATCCTAATAGAAGGATAATAGATGAGAAAGTTTAAGCTGAGGAAAGCTCCTCAACTTAATCCATGATTAGGGATTAAACTCATGACAAAACAAGCCTTTGATTAAGTGGGTTTTATTTAATGATATGATGATGAAGTGAGTTTTAGGGTTTGTAAGACAACTTGAGGGGGACTTGTCCATTAACACTAGGGTTAGTCCTTCTTAACCAATTAAGGAAGAATTAGAACCCTAATGCAAGGCCCAAGTTACAAGTGTGATGTCTTGATGATTATTATGTGAATTGATTAAAGGAGTTAAACACATTAAGGGTTTAACACTTAGGATTAAAGTTATACACTCCATCCTAATAGAAGGATGCAGGCATAAGCTTAATCACAAAGCCTTAAAGCCTTTAGGGTTTAGTCCTTGATTATGAGGTGAGAAGAGAAGACTCAATGAGACACAAAGGTAAAACTAAGTGGGGGGACTAGTCAATATTCACATGCTCGGATGGTCCTAGGTTAGTGAGGCTCACTATCCTAAAGAAGAAAGAAAGAAGAAGAGAAAGATGAAAGGAGAAGCTCCATGGTGGCCTAAGCACACCTCCAGTCGAGAAAGAATAAGAGAAGATGAGGAATAAGAATTAAGATGAATAAGAAATAAGATAAGGAAATGAGAATGCGAAATGAAGTAAATGGACAATGCACAAACATAGCCTACACCAGTAGGACTTCCAGATGCAACAGCATGCAATAAGTAAAATCGTGCCTCAGTGGTACCTAACGGAGAAGGTCCGTTGCCTCTTCAAAGCGTGCAAGAAGAAATATCAAGAAAGATGTCAGAAGTTAAAAGCATGTCAAAGTATCATCAAGTAGAAAATGTCAAGTATCAAGTCTACATTATGACAAAACTCAAACCCAGGTGTTAAAAATCAAGTGTTAATCAAAGATATGGATCATGAATCAACATCAACACGACATAATGAAAAATTTAACAAGAAAAAAAAACAATTAAAAACTAACAAGAAAACCAATTAGAATTCTATTAAAAAAAATCAATCAACAATAATTACAGAAATCAATTAAAATCAATACAAAAAAATTCAATAAAAATTAACAAAACCACATCACCATACAATTAACAAAATAAAATAAAAATAAATCAAACATGGATATGCCGAATTGAAACAAGTGTATGACTAGAAATTTAAAATGGGCCTAATCCAATTATCTATTATCTTTAATTAAAAGACAAGAAAATAGTATACCAAAATAAGTAAGAATTTGCATCTATAATATATATAAAAGGTAGGATCCATATATAAAAACTATTCACACTATGTACATAAAAGACCCACTAAGTTACATATATATATTTTTTAAACTTACACTAACAGTTCATAAAAACTAAACCAAAATATACATATTCTTTTCAAAACTTTTAATAACAGTATACATAATATATATGTTCCTCACTATCAGTTTAAAAATTAAACCACAATAAACTTTTTAAGACTCACTCACACTAAGAATATTATATATAGAGCCAAACTAAAATATACATGTTTTTTTCCAAAATCCACACTACCAGTATACATAATATATTTCTTAAAATCTCACACTAATACTAATATTAATAATGTTAGAAATGTAATAATAATAGAAAAAGGAGGGGCACTGCAAACTGTATTTAGTAGAAGATAATTTCAAAATTCAAAACCACCCACCATCTTCTCTCACGTGGAAAAATCATAATAAATAAAAAAGAGTTAAATATAAATATATATATATATATATATATATATATATATATATATATATATATATATATATATATATATATATATATATATATATATATATATATATATATATAAAGCTTTCAATAACCGACAATTATATATCAAAACTTAAACTGACAAAAAAAGTATATACATAGAACCAACAAAGAAAGAAAAAAAAAACAAAAGTAATATGTATGTCTAAGTTAAAACTCAACCTGAATATATATTATATAAAACAAATATTAAAAGGAAGTTTATGGAAAATGTTGAAAATAAACTACTCACACAAGTGAATGGTACACCTTTGTGAAATTGAAATTCTGTAATGAGATGTCCTAAGAGATGTTCCAACACTTAATAGGACATTTGACAAATTTAACCAAAACTTAAACAGCAGGAAAAATAAACAACACAGAAGTTTGTTAACCCAGTTCAGTGTATAACCACACCTACATCTGGAGGCTACCAAGCCAGGAGGAAATCCACTATTAGTAATATTAATTCTAGACTTAAACCACCCTGTTTAATCTATCACTTAATACTTACCCAATGCAATTTCTACCTAAGACTCACTTAGATAAGAGTACCCTACTCACTCCCCCTCAATCACCCAGTGATCAAGTTTACAAGTTTACAGAAATTGAAGACATCCTTCAAACAATACAGCTTGATCTTACTTCACAGTTTCAATCAAGTCACAAATGCACTTTTGCTTAAAAGCTCATAAAGTGGTACATAAAAACAACCTGCTATTAAAACACTAGACACCCTATTTGGTCTTCTGAAATTCGTACTCAATTCTATGAGTTTCTGTTGTTTAAATAGGTATCTGAATTTTGGGCTTTCTGTAGAATGATCCAGCCCTAATGTGCAGCAACTGTCACCTTGAATTTAGGGTTTGTTACCTCCTATATTCTAGGTGCATTAGGTCTTCTGTTTTAATCTGAATCTTCAATTTAAAACTCCCTACAGATGCGCCTTGTTCTGTTTTTATCCAGCATTAATTAATTCCAGATAGTTCTCCTTAAATATCTCTGATCTGTTAATCAATAATTAATTCTGGTAGCAGGTCTGAGATGTCTCAACATCTGTTGGGACATCCTGAAAAACTGAACTTAATTTATTCACACAATGTCCCAACATCTGATGAGACATCCTGAAATAAATTCACATACTCTGTTTGATAATGTCCCAACATCTGATAGGACATTCTGAACTGAATTTAACATTTCTTGTTTGGTCAAAAATTCTGCCAATTCTTAAACATCTACAAACTCCCCCTTTGGCTAATTTTTGGCTAACATCTTTCCTGGTTTTCAGAGTGCAGCAGAAGTTCTTTTTATCAGAGTATATCATTACTTTTCTGTTGATTCATATTTGAGTTTTACTCCCCCTCAAACATATATGAGTCCAGTCTTTTTTCAACAGAAATATTCACACTTATTCAGTTCAGGCAGAAACAAACAGATTTCATTCATTTAAACAGCAATTACATTTGATGTTATTTGATGTTGTTCTCCCCCTTGGTAGACACAAAATTAGGGGCCAAAGACTATTATCCAGAATTACAAATCATTGCTGTCATTACAAATGCCTCACATACAAAGATCACTCAGATTCATCATTCTCAGTAGCTTCCTCCACTTCAGTGTCTTCATCTTTATCAGCTTCACTTTCAGCTTCACTGTCTTCATCAGATGCAGCTGTCTGATCTTCTTCACTTTCCAACCTCTTTATTATTTCCTCCAGCTTCTTCTTTCTAGCTTCAAGCTCTTTGCAGGTGCACTTTAGCTCAGCAATTAATTCTTTCTTGGAGATTGGATTCTTAGCAGAGGAGGGACCAGCAAATGTCCCAGCAGGTGTTTCAACATCTGCAGCATGGTGACTGAGGAATAACTTGTAGTGAAAAGCCAGGGGGCTCTCTCTTTTGCAGACTGTGTCCTTCTCAGTTAAAATTCCAGGATATTGGCTTAATATTATACCACATAGCAATGAAGGAAAAGCTATTGGTAGCTTTGTTGCAGAGGAGCTGGCATGCTTCATGGTTTGATCAAAGATAAAAGCTCCAAAGTCCAGCTTGGTTTGAGTCCCCACAACATAGATGAATCTGGCCAGACCAGTTGAGATTGATGAAGTGTGATTGGTAGGCACCCAGTTTGCAGTTCCAATCCTGTTAAGCATGGCATACTTTCTAGTAAGCATGCTCACAGAGAGCTTTCCCTTCACAGGCCAAGCTTTGACCTGGTTTGCAGTGATCACCTTACAGATTTGATTATCTGTTTTCCCTAGCTCATTGGGTCCATCTGTTTCTCTTTCTAGATACTCATTGATGATTTGAGGAGAAAACTGTACACATTTACCTCTAACAAAAACTTTTCTAAACTCAGAAGACTTACCATTTGAGCAATCCTCCTGAAGATTCACAATGAACTCTTTGACAAGAAGTTCATAACAGGGAGAGAACTCTGAGACTGTCTTGAATAGTCCTGCAGCAGAGATTAGGTCAATGAGTTCTGTGCACTCAAGTGCATTGCTGCTTAGTTCTCTTTCCAAAGCAACCCTTCTTTGGTACACATATTTCCATCTGTTGACACTGGAGACATGATGGAAGGATATATTGTCCAAGGGAGCTTCTGGAACAACAGTTGAAGCTCTAGCTGGTGCTGGTTTCTTCTTGGGAGGAGATGTTGGGACATCTGATCCAACATCTGAATCTGATGGTGTTGCAGCTTTTCTCTTCTGAGTTTGAACCTTGCTCCATGGTTTTGCTGGACCAAAGGTAGCTTTAGCTTTGCCTTTCTTTGGACTAGCCTTCTTAGTCTCAGGGATGACAGGTTCAGCTCGTATCTTTCCTTTCCTGGACCTTAGTCTTTTAGCAATGCTGGGTTTCACAGATGATATGATCTCTGCATCAGAATCCTGTTCCAGATTGACTATTGGAGGGGATTGAGCAGTCTCCTCATCAGCTTGTTGATCAGTAGAAGATTGATCTTCATTTGAGTCTTTATCCTGTTCCATAGAAACTTCTTTATCACTTTTACTTGAGACCTCTTTCTTGTCCTCAGTCTGTTCAGTATCAGCATCAGATGAGTTTGCTTTCTCATCTGCATATGTTCCAACATCCGTTGGGACATCTTGTTCTGCAGCAGTGTTCTTTGTATCTTGAGCAGGTTCTTCTTGAGGTGCAGGAATGGTGTTCAAAGGAACAGAGATACCTTTCACCACTCTTTGTTCAGAAAAGACTTGGTTAACAATCTCCTTGATGGAATCATCAACATATTTGGAGTATTTAACATGTGAAGGAATTTCTTTAGCTTTGCTTCTGATTTGATCTTTACCTCTTTTTGGTGTTCTTGCCTTCTTAGTGTGAGAGGCATTTCCCTTGAGCTCGTCTAATGGTGTTGATTGCATTGGCACCATAGAAATAGGAGTGGCATGAACCACGTCTTCCTGGTTGAGAACTTCTTCAGCTGTTTTAGGGTTTTGAGACATTGTTGAGGAAGATGAATGTGCAGCTTTAGGATTTAAGATTTCTGAAGGATTACTAGTTAATGTGATTCGCTTGTGATGATGTGATGAGACTCTTGATAGCTGCTTATAAGGAATTACTAAATAAGTAGCCGTTACAGTCCAAATGATTAGGAATGAAATTCCCAAGGATCTAGTCCAGACTAGCTTTGCCATCTGGAACTTATGCCATGCAATGTCATATGACATGTTGGCACATCTCATTAACTGCTAGATATCACATACACAGATTCCAAGTTTGCCCCTTAAGCTCTCAAATTGTGTAGCATCCAATGCTTTGGTAAAGATATCAGCTAATTGCAGATCTGTAGCAACATGCTCCAATGAAATCACCTTCTCTTCTACAAGATCTCTGATGAAATGATGTCTGATATCAATATGCTTTGTCCTGCTATGTTGAATGGGATTCTTTGATATGTTGATTGCACTTAAGTTGTCACAGTACAATGTCATGACATCCTGTGGGACATTGTACTCAGTGAGCATCTGCTTCATCCAAACCAACTGAGAACAACTGCTACCTGCTGCTATATACTCAGCTTCAGCTGTAGATAATGACACACAATTCTGTTTCTTACTGAACCAAGAAATCAGATTGTTTCCTAGAAAGAAGCATCCTCCTGAAGTGCTTTTTCTGTCATCAGCACTTCCTGCCCAATCAGCATCACAGAAGCCAGTGAGAATAGGTTTGCAACCATGAAAGTACATTATGCCATAGTCACAAGTACCATTAACATATTTAAGGATTCTCTTGACTTGATTGAGATGACTGACTTTTGGATCAGCTTGATATCTTGCACAAACTCCTACTGCAAATGCAATGTCTGGTCTGCTAGCAGTCAAGTATAACAAGCTCCCAATCATGCTTCTATATAAACTATGATCTACATTCTCACCCTTCTCATCTTTAGTCAGCTTTAAATGTGTAGGAGCAGGAGTTCTTTTATGAGAAGCATTTTCCATTCCAAATTTCTTCACTATGTTCTTGGAGTACTTGCTTTGTGAGATGAACATTGAGTCTTCCATTTGCTTAACTTGCAGACCAAGAAAATAGGTTAATTCACCTACTAGACTCATTTCAAATTCAGCTTCCATCTTCTTCATCTTTAACAAACAGGGTTTTATCAATCCCACCTTTTCTGTATCCTTGCTTGATAAGAAATGTGGTAAGTCTTTCATACCATGCCCTTGGAGCTTGCTTCAGACCATAAAGTGCTTTCTTGAGTTTGTATACATGATTTGGACAGCTTGGATCAACAAATCCTTTAGGCTGTTCTACATATACCTCCTCATTAAGATAACCATTAAGAAAGGCACTTTTCACATCCATTTGAAATAGCTTGAACTTTAAGATACAAGCAATTCCCAACAGTAGTCTTATTGATTCAAGCCTTGCTACAGGTGCAAAGGTTTCATCAAAGTCTACTCCTTCAATTTGAGTGTATCCTTGAGCCACAAGTCTAGCTTTGTTCTTTGTAACAATTCCTTGTTCATTTGACTTGTTCTTATACACCCATTTTGTACCAATCACATTTATGTCATCAGGTCTAGGTACAAGATTCCACACTTCATTGCTTGTGAATTGACCTAATTCCTCTTGCATAGCACAAATCCAGTATTCATCAGTGAGAGCTTCCTTGACATTTTTAGGTTCTATTTTGGAAACAAAACAAGAACCTGAAATCACTTCTCTTGATCTAGTGCTCACACCTCTGTTGGGATCACCAATTATTAAATCTTTGGGATGATCCTTCTGTATTCTGATGGAGGGAGGTTTGCTTGAATCTTATGACCTTGTATCATTTTGAGTGAAGTTATATTGATCATTCTTTTCTTCAGCTTCAACCTTGATATCAGCAGATGTTCCAACATCTTCTGGGACATCTGTAGGAGCATCATCAATTATCACATTTATGGACTCCATGATAACATTTGTTCTGTAGTTAAATACTCTATATGCTCTGCTGTTTATAGAGTATCCAAGGAAAATTCCTTCATCACTTTTAGGATCCATTTTTCTCCTTTGCTCCCTATCTGCCAGAATATAGCATTTACTTCCAAATACATGAAAATACTTAACAGTGGGTTTTCTGCCCTTCCAGACTTCATATATTGTGGACAAAGTTCCTTTTCTCAAGGTAACTCTGTTATGGATATAGCAGGCAGTGTTCATGGCTTCAGCCCAGAAATACAGAGGTAGCTTTTTAGCATGTATCATAGCTCTTGCTGATTCTTGAATGGTTCTATTCTTCCTTTCAACAATCCCATTCTGTTGAGGAGTGATAGGTGAAGAATACTCATGATTGATTCCTTCTGAAGAGCAGAAATCTAAGAACTTTTGATTCTCAAATTCTTTTCCATGATCACTTCTTATTCTGATCACACAGCTGGATTTTTCCCTTTGCAATCTTTGACATAATTCTTTGAATACATCAAATACATCTGACTTTTCTTTGATGAAGTTTATCCATGTATATCTTGAAAAATCATCAACCACAACATAGGCATACCTCTTACCACCAAGACTTTCAACCTGCATAGGTCCCATAAGATCCATATGTAGAAGTTCCAAAACTTTGGAAGTTGTCAGATGTTGAAGCTTTGGACGGGACATCTTGGTTTGCTTGCCTATTTGACATTCACCACATATTTTGCCATCATCAATCTTCAGTTTAGGAATACCTCTTACAGCATCCATAGATATGATCTTCTTTATGCCTCTGAAATGAAGATGACCTAGCCTTTGGTGCCATAGTTTTACTTCTTCTTCTCTAGCTAGAGAACAGGTTGGAGTGAGACTGAGATTTTGGGATTCCCACATGTAACAGTTGTCTTTAGATCTGGCTCCTTTCATGACAACCTCTTGTTCTTTGTTAGTCACTATACATTCAGATTTGGTAAAGTTTACACTGTACCCTTGATCACATAACTGACTTATACTGATAAGGTTAGCAGTTAAACCTTTAACAAGCAGCACATCATCTAGTCTTGGAACATCTTGACAATCCAAGGTTCCAACTCCCTTGATCTCTCCTTTAGCTCCATCTCCAAAAGTAACATATCTGGATGAATGTGACTTTAAGTTTACTAGCAAATTCTTCAATCCAGTCATGTGTCTTGAGCATCCACTGTCAAAGTACCAGTCTTCTTTAGCTGATACTTTCAAAGATGTATGTGCTATGTATGCAGTACTTTTCTTTGACCAGATGAGTTGAGATTTCTTTTGATGCCTCTGCTCTGAGTGTTGTTCAGCTGATCTCCAAGCTTGATTGTTGATCTTGTTCTTGTGTATGTGGCTTTGATCAGTCTGAATGTCAGCTTTTGGTCTCCAAACTGTCTTGATTACTTCTGTCTTTTGCTTAGGAGGTTGCTGATTTCTATGAAGCACTTTCTTGGTACCTTCTACTTTCTGCTTGGAAGGTTGCTGACACATCTGATTTGGATATCCATGTAGCTTATAACAGTGAGGTTTGATATGCCCAAATCTTCCACAGTGATGGCATCTCCATCTTTGATATTTTTTCTTCATTTTGTTCTTTCCAGAATGTTGGGACATCTGTTGGAACATTATGTTTGTCTTTGTGTTCTGATGTTGGAGCATCTGTTGAGACATCTTGTTTGACTGTATAGTTTTTGAAGTAGTTTTGCTAGAGCTTGCTTCATCTCTGTTATATCCCAGTCCACTTTTGTCCCCTGAATGTTTATTATTGCAGAGAATAGCATCCAGTGTATTTGAGCTGCTGTTCATCATTCTAACAGATTTGGACATATGTTCCAGCTTAGAATTGAGAAGAGTTACTTCACTTTTTAAGGTATCAATGATTACTTGATCACTTGCTTTTTCTTCTTCTAATACTTCATTCTGCTTCTTTAGCTTTATGACCTCACTGCATACTTCAGTACTTCTCTTGTACAGATCCTTGAAGGCTTGCTCAAGATCTGCATAAGTAAGCTCTTCACAGCTGGAATCACTGTCATATTCACACAGTCCAGCTAAAGCAGCAATGTGCTTAGCTGATTCTTCTTCTGAATCTCCTGAGTCTTCATCAGACCAGGTCACAGAGAGTCCTTTCTTTTGCCTCTTTAAGTAGGTAGGACATTCAAACTTGATATGTCCATATCCTTCACATTCATGGCATTTGACTCCTTTATCTTGACTGGTCTTTTCAGCATACTTTACTCTTTTGATAGCATCATAAGGTCTTCTGTTCTCAGAGTTTGTGTTTCTTCCACTAGGTTTGGATTTTCCTTCCATTCCTCTGAGAATCTGTTTGAATTGTCTTCCAATCAATGCAAGGTTTTCTGATAAGCTTTTATCATTTGCTGGTTCATCATCTTCTTCATCATCTGTATTTGAAACCAAGGCAATGCTTTTGTTCTTTTTAGCATGTGTGTCATTCATTCCCATCTCAAAAGTTTGAAGGGAACCAATGAGTTCTTCAGCTTTCATGGAGCATATGTCTTGTGCCTCTTCTATTGCTGTGACTTTCATGTCAAATCTTTTTGGCAAAGATCTATGAATCTTCCTTACAAGCTTTTCATCAGTCATCTTTTCTCCCAAGGCTCCAGAAGTATTGGCTATATCCAAGATGTTCATGTAGAACTCATGAATTGATTCATCTTCCTTCATTCTCAAGTTTTCAAACTTGGTGGTGAGAAGTTGAAGTCTTGACATTTTTACTTTTGATGTTCCTTCATGAGTTGTCTTGAGGGTATCCCACACATCTTTGGCCAGCTCACAATGATGCACCAGTCTGAAAATATTTCTATCAATGCCATTGAATAAAGCATTTAAGGCTTTTGAGTTGCCTAGTTCTGAATCTTCTTCCTCTTTACTCCATTCTTCTTCAGGTTTCAGAACTTTTGATCCATCTTTGGTGTCTTGGACAGGATGTTTCCATCCAACATTTACTGCTCTCCATGCCCTGTTGTCAAGTGATTTTAAGAATGCAATCATTCTTGGCTTCCAGTAGTCATAATTAGATCCATCCAGAATAGGTGGTCTATTTACTGACCCTATATCTCTGTCCATGTTACAGAATTTGTTTTCCCTAGATCTCACCCAGTATAAACAGGCAGGGTGCCTGCTCTGATGCCAATTGAAATTCTGTAATGAGATGTCCTAAGAGATGTTCCAACACTTAATAGGACATTTGACAAATTTAACCAAAACTTAAACAGCAGGAAAAATAAACAACACAGAAGTTTGTTAACCCAGTTCAGTGTATAACCACACCTACATCTGGAGGCTACCAAGCCAGGAGGAAATCCACTATTAGTAATATTAATTCTAGACTTAAACCACCCTGTTTAATCTATCACTTAATACTTACCCAATGCAATTTCTACCTAAGACTCACTTAGATAAGAGTACCCTACTCACTCCCCCTCAATCACCCAGTGATCAAGTTTACAAGTTTACAGAAATTGAAGACATCCTTCAAACAATACAGCTTGATCTTACTTCACAGTTTCAATCAAGTCACAAATGCACTTTTGCTTAAAAGCTCATAAAGTGGTACATAAAAACAACCTGCTATTAAAACACTAGACACCCTATTTGGTCTTCTGAAATTCGTACTCAATTCTATGAGTTTCTGTTGTTTAAATAGGTATCTGAATTTTGGGCTTTCTGTAGAATGATCCAGCCCTAATGTGCAGCAACTGTCACCTTGAATTTAGGGTTTGTTACCTCCTATATTCTAGGTGCATTAGGTCTTCTGTTTTAATCTGAATCTTCAATTTAAAACTCCCTACAGATGCGCCTTGTTCTGTTTTTATCCAGCATTAATTAATTCCAGATAGTTCTCCTTAAATATCTCTGATCTGTTAATCAATAATTAATTCTGGTAGCAGGTCTGAGATGTCTCAACATCTGTTGGGACATCCTGAAAAACTGAACTTAATTTATTCACACAATGTCCCAACATCTGATGAGACATCCTGAAATAAATTCACATACTCTGTTTGATAAGGTCCCAACATCTGATAGGACATTCTGAACTGAATTTAACATTTCTTGTTTGGTCAAAAATTCTGCCAATTCTTAAACATCTACAGAAATTACGGTCCAGCAAAATGTAACAAAACCCAAGCTCCTAGTTCTTCCTCCTTGCGATCTCCTGGTTCCTTCACCACCGCTAAAACGTCGCTGTGATTCTTTCGGTCTCGATCTCTTCCACCCCCGTGAGCCGCCGGTTTGTTTCTCCCTTAAGGTCTCGCTCTTGCTTAAGCCGTCGTCGGATTCGACGGAGAAGAACACAAAGGCGTCGGCCGAGCTTCTTCAAATCGCGTCGTCATCTCTCCGTCGTCGCGAAATCGCGCTTGCAACCTCGCCGTTTATCGCCCTTCGGCGGCCTTGTTCTTCTCGGTGAGTTTCATTTTCGATCTGCTTTTCTTCTGATCTGTGTCAATTTCTCTCTTCATCTACTTTCCTTCTATTTTCGGTTTCTCATGAATCTCCTTTTCTGTACATGCTTGATGGTATCGGTGGTGGCTGAGATTGATGGAAGGGTTTGGGTGTTACGGTTTGGTGGGGTTGAAGAAGGTTGTTGGGTTGAAGGTGTCTCTGTGTTGTGAGGAAGGTGATTCAAAACGGCTTGTGAGT
The DNA here is from genome assembly GCA_963966055.1 of Lathyrus aphaca. Classification (NCBI taxonomy): domain Eukaryota; kingdom Viridiplantae; phylum Streptophyta; class Magnoliopsida; order Fabales; family Fabaceae; genus Lathyrus; species Lathyrus aphaca. Next base: position 434,147,073 of record OZ014525.1, on the reverse strand, counting down.
TTGTGCTGTTGGCTCAGAAGCGGCGATGGTGGTCCGAGTTTGAGGGTTGGATATTGAAGACAAGGATGAAGGTTATGAAAGTGTGAGTTTCAAGCAGGTCCAGGGTCTTTTTGTTGAAGGTTTGCGGTCGGTTGGTGGTGTGATTTGCGGTTCTGTGTGTTGAAGGTAAAAGAGTTGTACGCGTTTCTGTGTTGATACAGGGCGGGGATAATGAGATCGAAGGAAGGTTTGTATGTTGCTTTGATTTTTGCAGATGAAGGTTATTAAGTTGTGTTCATGTTTCGTGAAAAGGAAAAAATGAAGGTTTGTGCGTATTAAGTGTGGCTGCCAGGTTTTTGTGGGTGATTTTATTGGTTTTGTTGAAGAAAGTTGAAGTGTGATGGTGCCGCAAGTTGGGTGGTAGAGGTGTCGTTTCCTGAAAATGTCTCATACCTTTTTTTTCTTTGGGATCAGCAAGTTATATTTAAAGCTAGGTCAACTCAAGCTTCTTAATGGGCCTTCACATGCCATGGAATGAATTTTAGTGGTCTTGGATCAAATATTGTTTGCTTAAGAAATTAAATCTTGGATGGAGATTGAATTTAATTTTGTGTTGTAATAACAATAATATAAAAAGGATAATGGGCTATTGGACTAACAAATAAAATAAAATAAAATGGATTTGGTTTATGAAACAAAATGGATAGGAAGAAAAAAAAATAGTTTATTGACAAATGGAATTTGGATTGGAATTAATTTTGAAAATGGCTTTGAAATATGTTTTGGAATGAATTGGAAAAATGGTTGTGTTTGAATAATGAAAATTGGATAGTGAATGAATTTATCAGAAATGAATTTACAACTCCCCCTAGTACAAACAACCATGAACTCTCAATCTTTGATTCGAGATTAACTTGCACTATTTTTCACCCGCCTCAAATAAGATGAGCACAAATGTCGCTGAATAACTCACAATTGAAACGACAACCCTCTGAACGAATCACCATTTGAAGTTCTGACCAATTAATCTCTGAATTACTATGAATCTGTCTAAAAGAAACTCTGGCAAAATAAATCCACAGATGAACACAACTGAACCTTGGATACACCCTGAAATGTCTTAAAGATGAGAATAGCCCTGTAACTTGATGGAGAAGAAACTATAATTCACACTTCACTGCTTGAAGAACCAGAAAAATCGGATGAATAGTTTTCGGACGTGAACTCCTTGAAGACCGCTAAATTAGGGAAATAAACCCCAAATTGGCAATCATAAGCATAAGAGAACAATACCACTGGTGGCTGCAAGCCAAAGCCTTGATTTCTTCTAATAATCCGCAAATAAAACGCGAGACCTTAGTCCTGATGAAAATTGATCCCATGCCTCAGAAGCTTATGCAAATGATATGAATTCTAAATGTTAATGACCAAATGGAAATGCAAATGAGATGCAAATGAAAGACAGGCGAAGAAAGAAAATCAGAGGGCAAATTTAGGGTGTCTACAGCAGGTCCAGGCACTTATCACTCCAGACCACATCCCATTATTCAGAGAGCATTATGGAGGCATCCTTGACATGGTTATGGACCTGGATTCTTCTCAGAGGAGTATGATCCATACCTGCCTACAGTTTTATGACCCTCCTCTGAGATGTTTCACTTTCCAAAACTTTCAGCTAGGGCCTCTGCTGGAGGAGTTCTCATCATTGATTGGAGTACCTGTCAGGGGTGGTGTCCCTTTCAACCAAGAGATGACTTCTCCCAGCAATGGAGAAGTGGCAAAAGCACTGTATCTGGAGCCTATTTTGATTGAGCAAAACATGACAACAAAGGCTGGGATCCCTGGTTTGCACTTAGACTTCTTGACTTCTCAGGCCATCCTGAAGGCCTCTTTGGGAGAGTGGATGGCAGTTTGTGCATTGTTAGCCCTCAGTATATATGGGGTTATACTATTTGCAGATGAGCCCAAGTTTATCAGCAAGAATTCCATTCATCTTTTCCTTCTGAGAAACCCAGTACCCACATTGCTGGGAGATTTCTATTATTCCATTCATCAGAGGAATGAGAAACAAAGAGGAAAGTTGGTGAGATGCTGTGCTCCTTTGTTTCACACTTGGCTGCTCAAACACTTACCTAAGACTGATGCCTTCCTGAATCCTCACCAACAGAAGAATTGGGCTAAGAGGCTCATTGCTTTGACTTCAGATGACATCAGATGGTGCACCCAGAGCACCAAGGGCAAGGACATCATCACTAGCTGTGGGCAATACCCAAATGTACCTCTGGTAGGAGTAAAGGGTTGCATTAATTACAATCCTTTGCTGTTTAAGAGACAACTGGGCTATGCATTGGTCCACCCTCCTAAGGTGCAAGATTTAGCCGAGACTCTGTATTGTGAGATAAAGCCTAATCTAGCTGTTGTCAGGCAAGCATCCTGGGCTTGGGACAACATCCAGACAAAGGGGGTGGCTATTCTTGGAAAGTGTAATAATGTTGCTTCAGCCCAGTACTATGATTGGTCTCATGCTAGAGCTCAGATTACTGGAATGCCCTTCACCATTGAGGACACACCTGGACCCTCCACAGTACAGGCAGCAGCAACTATCAGCCTGGAGGAATTTGAGAAACTAAAGGAAAGGAATGAGAATCTGTCAACCGTGCACATCGGTATCCTACTCGCAACAACCTTCCGGGTATTATAATGGAGCAAGTACAGCAAGACCTGACAGAGGTCAGAACTCAGATGGCTAATGAAAGGCTTGAGATGAGAAACCAAATGACTCAATTCATGGAAGTAATGACTGGCTTGGCTCAAAGTCAAGAAAGGTTGAGGGCATTGGTAGAAAGACAAACTCTAGAAGAACCCCATCTGGGAACTGGAGGAACAAGTAACAATGAAAGGGGTCAGCCTCATGTTAATCCACCAGTATTTGGGCCTCATCTACATCCGGAAGTCAACATCCCGGGTAATGTGCAAGGAAATACTACTGGGGGAAGGATCTTACAAGAAGACCCCCAAGAGGAGCAATTTACCATCATGGGAGCTGGAGAGGAAGTCTATGATAGGAGGTTTGATGAAATTGCTGAGAAGTTGAGATCTCTAGAGTCTCAAAACTCTTTGGGTTTCGATGTAATGGATATGGGGTTAGTAGACGGGGTAAGAATTCCCCACGAGTTCAAACCCCCGTGCTTCGAGAAATACAATGGGACCTCCTGTCCACGAACTCACCTGCAGTCTTTTCTGGGAAGACTTAAAGCATATACCATGGATGAATTGTGGATGTTCTACTTTGAAGACAGTTTGACTGGAGCTTCAAGGGAGTGGTATTCACACTTGACTAGAGCTACTATCAGATGCTGGAAGGACCTAGCTGAAGCCTTCATCAGGCAATACCAATACATTCTGGACATGGCTCCTAACAGGACCCTTCTGATGGGAATGTCCCAATCCTCCAGAGAAAGCTTCAGGGAATATGCCCAGAGGTGGAGACAGCTTGCTGCTGCTGTCCAGCCACCCATGTCGGAAAGAGAAATGGCCGACCTGTTTATGAATACTTTGCAAGGAACATACATCGATAGATTGGCTGCCTTTTCTTCTACTAGCTTCGCAGACGTAGTTATAGCCGGTGAAAGAATTGAGAGCCTGCTAAAGATGAGCAAGATTTCTGATAATGGTGCAAGTTCGTCCAGTAATCCCAGGAAGCCTTTCGTGGGACCTCGAAGGACCGGTGAGACAAATGCCATTCATGTCAGCAGGGGCAGACCTCAGTATGTTCACAGATCAGTAGCAGCTGTCACTATTCCAGCTCCGATTCCTCAGCAACCAGCATATCAACAACAACAACAACCACATTATCAACAACAAGTTCAGTATCCACCACAAAGAACCTACAACAACAACAAAGACCCTTCCAACAAAGACCCTTCCAACAAAGACCATCACAGGCAAATAGGGTGATTGATCCAATCCCTATGCCTTATGCCGCCTTATTGCCACAACTCCTGAAACTTAACTTGGTTGAGTTAAGGACATTGGCACCACCAGATCCCTCCAATCTCCCGAAGAATTATGACGTCAACGCCAGGTGTGCTTTCCATTCCAATGCACCTGGCCACAATACTGAGAAGTGCAGGGCTTTGCAAATGAAAGTTCAAGATCTGGTGGATTCTAAAGCCCTCAACTTCGCACCACCTCCGAATGTCAACAGAAATCCTATGCCTAACCATGGTGGGCCGAGGATTAATGCCATCGAGGAAGACAAACCATCTACTTTGATCACCAGTGTTGCACAAATTCGAACACCTCTGGTCGAAATTAAAGCTCAGCTTCTGGAGTGCCAGGTGTTCCCCGGGTGTGAACTCGGTTGTGGGTATTGCAACATTGCAGTCAACGGGTGTGATAATTTGAGAAGCGGCATAGATGGTCTTATCAAGGATGGAATCCTTCAGATCTCAACAACGGCGCCTACAAATCCAGCAATTCCTTTGACAACAATTCTTGATTCTTCTACAACAACATCAACAATTATTCCAACCGATTCATCAATATCATCAGCAATGGCTCCATCCATCACTTCCAAAAATCAAACGTCAACAACCATTTCTTCTACAACATCAGCATCCACTTTTTCAGCAGAAGCTTCTACAATGCCAACAAAAATTAATGAAGATATCTCAGCAATCACCATTTATTATGATCCATCAGATGTTCCTCCAAGCAACAACTTTCAACAACAAGCAGTGGCACCTCCTGCCAGATCACCCGTTACAATTTACTACGATCCACACACCATCACTATACCCTCCTCTGCAGCAGTCAGTCCAGTCACTATCACGGTGCCTGGACCAATTCCCTATGAAAGCAGCAATGCCATACCTTGGCATTATGGCTCTGATCTCTACTGCAATGGGGAGAAAATCACTTTGGGTTCTACAACCTCTTCTCCACAAATCGATAATGTTGGGGGAGGCGGAGGCTTCACCAGAAGCGGACGCCTTTTTTCCTCACAAGTACAAAGACCTAATGCCGAAGCGGAAGCTGCTGCCAAAGCAAAAGGAAAGAGTGTGGAGCTTGGAGAGCCATCTGTCAAAGAAACTCAGAAGACATCTTTTGAGCAAGATGTAGACGAGTTTATGAGAATCATAAAGAGAAGTGATTACAAGGTGGTGGATCAGCTTCACCAAACTCCCTCAAAAATCTCCATATTGTCCCTGTTGATGTGTTCTGAAGCTCACAGGAATGCATTATTGAAAGTCCTACACGCAGCATACGTGCCAGAGGAGATTACTGTTAATCAGCTAGAAACTGTGGTGGCAAATGTCAACACCAGTCACGGACTGGGCTTCACCAATGCTGACTTAACAACTGAGGGACATAGCCACAACAAGGCTTTACATATCACCTTGGAATGCAAGGGTGCTGTTCTATCCCATGTACTGGTGGACACTGGGTCTTCACTCAATGTTCTACCAAAGAAAGCCTTAGTGAAGCTGGAGTATGATGGCTTGGCACTGCGTCCAAGTAATTTGGTAGTGAGAGCATTTGATGGCTCTAAAAGATCAGTGCTTGGGGAGATTGATCTGCCTGTGATGATTGGCCCGCAAACCTTCAAAATTACCTTCTATGTGATGGACATTCAGCCGGCCTACAGCTGTTTGTTGGGTAGACCCTGGATCCACGCCGTTGGCGCTGTTACGTCTACCCTTCACCAGAAGCTGAAATTCGAGTGGGAAGGCCAGATCATCACCATCTGTGGGGAAGAGGACATCTTTGTTAGCCATCTGGCTACGTACAAGTATATAGAAATGGAAGGAGAGATCCATGAAACCATGAGCCAGGGGTTTGAGGCCCTGAACATTAATGAAGCATCTGCTGTACTGGGAACCTCCATGACGTCTTATCAGCAAGCCCGGAAGGTTGTTGAAGAGGGTACTGCCCAAGGCTGGGGCAAGCTGTTGCCCGTGGAAAAGAAAGAAGACAGGTTTGGGTTGGGTTACAGACCAACTCGACAAGACCAATCAGAGGCTGCTAAGAAGCCCAATTTTGTCAGCGGGGGAATGCTCACCCCGGATGCTGTAAACAACTTAGAAGACGAGGAGGAAAGCGACCGCAACCTGGAGAGTTGGATACGTCCAAGGATCCCGGGGAGCCAAGTCCTTAACTGGTCTTCCCAGGAAATCATAAGGGTTACTCCTGCAGAGTAATTATTATTTCCTGTATTTTTAAGCATACATCAAGTCTTGCATCTTGCCCAAGATGTCAAGACTCATTTTGTAATCGGGCCATCTTGTAATTTTGTGCAAACAGATTAATCAATGAATATCGGACATCTTTTGCAAATGAGTCTTTTTCGTTCATTGTTTTTCATTTTTTCTTTTTGTACAAAAATAAAATGGCAATGTTTTTCAAAATGAAAACTTCATTTCACTTTTCCTAAACAAGATTAAAATTGATCACTAAAATGAACAATCTAAACCCTTGTAGAGAGTGCCTTTCAGATTGCACCGACAACAACACTGCTATGGCTTCGTATGACTTTGACAATCCAATCAATCAAGTTGATGAAGGGGTTGAAGAAGATTATGAGCTTCCTGAAGAGCTAGCTAGGTTGTTAAGGCAAGAGGAGAAGGTTATCACTCCTCATCAGGAGGAGGTCGAAACGGTTAATCTTGGTACGGAAGAAGATGTAAAAGAGGTTAAGATCGGGGCCTGCCTACAAGACTCAGTAAAAGAGCAACTGATTGATATGCTTCGAGAGTATGTGGATGTGTTTGCTTGGTCTTATCAGGATATGCCAGGGTTGGACACCGACATTGTCATGCATAAGCTGCCACTGAAAGAAGACTGCCCGTCGGTAAAACAGAAACTGCGCCGTACCCGCCCAGATATGGCAATGAAGATAAAAGAAGAGGTACAAAAGCAGTGGGACGCCGGTTTCCTTGCTGTGACTAGCTATCCGCCGTGGGTTGCTAACATGGTACCGGTGCCTAAGAAAGACGGCAAGGTGAGGATGTGTGTGGACTACCGGGATCTGAACAGAGCCAGCCCAAAAGATGACTTCCCTTTACCTCACATTGATGTATTGGTTGATAATACGGCTCAGTTCTCGGTGTTCTCCTTCATGGACGGATTTTCAGGATATAATCAGATCAAGCTGTCACCTGAAGACATAGAGAAGACAACTTTCATCACACCCTGGGGCACATTCTGTTATAAGGTGATGCCATTCGGACTGAAGAATGCTGGTGCAACTTATCAACGAGCTATGGTAACATTATTCCACGACATGATCCATAAAGAAATTGAATGTTATGTGGATGACATGATTGCCAAGTCCCTCACAGAAGAAGACCACCTGGTGAATCTGTTGAAGCTATTCAAGCGTCTGAGAAAATACCAGCTGAAGTTAAACCCCAATAAGTGCACATTCGGGGTGCGATCCAGTAAGCTGCTGGGATTTATCGTGAGCGAAAAAGGGATTGAAGTTGACCCTGATAAAGTCAAAGCCATTCAAGAAATGCCTGCACTGAAGACTGAAAAAGAAGTTCGGGGCTTCCTAGGTAGATTGAACTACATTTCACGGTTCATATCTCACCTAACTGCAACCTGTGAACCTTTATTCAAGCTGTTAAGAAAAGAACAAACGGTCAGGTGGAACGAAGACTGCCAAAGGGCTTTTGACAAAATCAAGGAATACTTACAAGAACCTCCAATTCTTATGCCTCCAGTTGAAGGAAGACCTCTAATAATGTACTTGACAGTATTAGAATAGTCAATGGGGTGTGTGATGGGCCAGCATGACGAGTCTGGTCGAAAAGAGTATGCAATATACTACCTAAGCAAAAAGTTTACCGACTGTGAACAACGTTATTCACTGCTCGAGAAAACTTGTTGTGCTTTAGCGTGGGCTGCTCGCCGACTAAGGCAGTATATGTTGACCCACACTACTTTGTTGATATCAAAGATGGACCCAGTCAAGTACATTTTTGAGAAGCCAGCACTTACCGGACGGGTTGCAAGATGGCAAATGATCCTCACGGAATATGACATTCAGTACACATCTCAAAAAGCCATCAAGGGCAGTGTGTTGTCTGATTATCTTGCTGAGCAACCTATTGATGATTACCAGCCTATGAGATTTGACTTCCCTGATGAAGACATCATGTTCATAAAAGAAAAAGACCATGAAGAGCCTGTTCACACTGAAGGGCCTGACCCAGAAGAAGAATGGACTATGATGTTTGATGGGGCTGTTAATATGAATGGTCGTGGTGTTGGTGCAGTACTCATTACACCTAAAGGAGTTCACATGCCTTTCTCGGCAAAGCTCACCTTCAACTGCACTAACAACAAAGCTGAATACGAAGCTTGTATCATGGGTCTTGAGGAAGCCATTGACCTCAGGATCAAGACTTTGACTGTGTTCGGAGATTCAGCTCTGGTAATTAATCAAACCAACGACAAATGGTACACACACCAGGATCATCTGATACCTTACAGGGATTATACAAGGAGGTTATTGACTTTCTTTACAACGGTCAAGCTTGAGTATATCCCTCGAGACGAAAATCAATTTGCAGATGCTCTGGCTACCATTTCATCCATGATCAAAGTTCAAGCTGCCAATTTCGTACCTCGGATTTCAGTGTCCAGACTTGACAGACCATCATATGTATTTGCAGCAGACATTGTAAAAGATGATAAGCCTTGGTTCCATGACATCAAATGCTTCTTAGAGGATCAATCATACCCACCTGGGGCATCATCCAATGATAAGAAGACATTAAGAAGGCTAGCTAGTAGTTTCTTCCTGAATACTGACGGTTCCCTGTATAAGAGAAACTTTGATATGATACTTCTCAGGTGCGTTGATAAGACAGAAGCAGACTTCTTAATGCACGAGGTGCACGAAGGATCCTTTGGTACCCATGCAGGAGGGCATGCTATGGCTAAAAAGTTGTTAAGATCAGGCTATTACTGGATCACAATGGATGCCGACTGTTGTGCCTATGCCAGAAAATACCATAAATGCCAGATCTATGCGGATAAAGTGCATGTGCCTCCGAATCCTCTGAATGTGATGTCTTCACCCTGGCCCTTTGCTATGTGGGGCATTGATATGATTGGCAAGATTGAGCCGACTGCTTCAAATGGCCACAGATTCATCCTAGTAGCCATTGACTATTTTACCAAGTGGGTTGAAGCAACTTCCTATGCAAATGTTACAAGGCAAGTGGTAGCCCGATTTCTAAAGAGAGACATCATATGTCGGTATGGAGTTCCCGAGCGAATCATTACTGACAATGGTTCCAACTTAAACAACAAAATGATGGCAGAACTATGTCGGGACTTCAAGATCCAACACCACAATTCTTCTCCTTACAGGCCAAAGATGAATGGCGTTGTCGAGGCGGCTAACAAGAATATCAAGAAGATTGTGCAAAAGATGGTAGTTACCTATAACGACTGGCATGAAATGCTACCATTTGCCTTGCATGGGTACCGCACGTCAATCAGAACATCCACTGGGGCAACACCGTATCAACTTGTGTATGGTATGGAGGCAGTCCTACCTGTTGAAGTTGAATTACCCTCCCTGCGGGTACTGATGGATGTTAAACTGAACGAAGCAGAATGGGTCCGATCCCGATACGAACAACTGAGTCTGATTGAAGAGAAGAGATTAGCCGCAATCTGTCATGGGCAGTTATATCAGAAGAGAATGAAGAAAGCCTTCGATCAGAAAGTCAGGCTCCGAGAATACCAAGTAGGAGATCTTGTGCTGAAAAGACTCCTTCCTCCTCATACAGACCACAGGGGCAAGTGGACTCCGAACTATGAAGGGCCATTCGTAGTAAAGAAAGTTTTCTCGGGTGGAGCACTGATGCTCAGCACTATGGATGGTGAAGACTTCCTGTCCCCTGTGAATTCAGATGCAGTTAAAAAATACTTCGCATAAAAATGACCCGCTGGACATAAAAACAGAATGTAAGTCCAGGCAAAAATAGGGCATCCCGGCGAGTCAAAAACAGAATAAAAGACTTGGGCAAAAATAAGGGAATAAATAAAAAATGTACACCCGCTGAGTTGAAAAGCCACATTAGACAACTCAGGCAAAAAAGGGGTATCCCGATGGATTGAAAACCTGAAAGGGCGATCCATGCAAAATAAGAGAATGAGCGAACAACTGTATTCTGAATTCATCTGTATCGCTTACAACTTGGTAAGCGTCGAAAGGTTCGAACGTCGGTTGGAACCAGCCTTCTTCAGAAAGCAAGACGAGAAGAACGTCAATGGCATACGAGTCATAGCAAAAGGGAAGCTCCTTGAAGCGTAATCAGCATTGCCAGCATCTTTTGTTTCTCAATTTGTAACAATCTCCTCATTTTAGGGGATTTGTTTCTATGATTGTATCTTGCCAGTTCAGGGCACTCAAATTAATAAAATCAGATTTGTCAATCACACACTGTCTCGTACTCTTTTATTTGCAAAAAATGTCTGATGTCATTAATTTGTTGATCGCATAAATACAGATGTTTCCTTTCTAAAAATGCGTGCTTGCAGGAAATATACTTACTCCTGGGAGTGTCTAAAATCCTATGACGGAATCCGGTAAGGGATACCTCGGGGGACTTGTGCGTTTCTTTGTCTTTACAGGATTGCAGGTATCAAAAGCACAACATGGGGCATGAAAGCTTCACCCCAGCAAGCTGGCAAATCATTATCTACTCAGTCTATCTCCCAATTGGCACCGAAGGTGTTTTCTCCCTAGTTGAGTTGCCAGCCATCATTCCTTCTCATACAAGTGCAAAGCCATGGCTGCTTTTTCCCCACCAGAGCTGCCGGACATCACTTCTCCAACATTTCCTTCAAAGAGCAACACCAGAGGGGTGTTCATATCCCCAACTGAGTTATCAAATACCATCCTCAGTAGGATCCCCACGGAATTCTCTAGGAAGATCTTCCAGTGATCTTTCTTCTTCCCCAACCAAGTGCCGACCCGGGAACCACCTCCCCCACAGAGTTTCAACCTCTATCCAGAAGAGCAGCGCGTGAAGAAATCACAACAGAGTGAAGAAAGCTTCTACAAACCCCAGTTGGGTCCCTCATTACCGAGATAGGTCTATCGGTGATCTAGCTCCCCAAGCAGAGTCATATATACCAGATCTACCAATGATCTTATCCCCAGATGGGAAATCCACTTCAAAACAGATCGGCCGGAGATCTCCTCGGCAATGGGATCCAAATCCCGGATCAGTACCTTAGCATAATCATAGCATCCGCATCATATTTTCACTACAGAGCGTAGCATTCCGTCTAAAATGGAGCATTACGGCAAAAATCAAACATATTGCATAAATCATAAGCCATGTGTCGAACTAAACACCTGTAAATACCAACCGTTCATTAACAATATACATAATACTCCCCAAATTCCCCGGCAGAGAGCCAAGGCATTTCTCTTACAAATACAGATACACACTCCTTTTGGCACCAGTCTGTGTCATCATTCCCCAGTAAAATACCCGAACAAACGAATGCTTACAGTACAGATACTTCTTGACACCCGTCCGTGTCATATCCCTGGTAGAAAGCCAAAGCGTCCCCTTTGCACTCACAGATACATATATACACAATTCCTTGACGCCCGTCCGTGTCACTTTCCCCAGCATAGTTACCCAAACACTTTGTAAACCAAATACTTGTTTATAATACACTCTCCCCGACACCCGTCCATGTCATCCTATCCCCACAAATTACACTCCAGTTCATAATTTATACACTTTCTCCCTGACACCCGTCCGTGTCACCCTCCCAGCAGATTGGACACTCGTCTATATCTCACTCATCACTTTTACTCATACAGATACTCGTCCGCATCTTGTATATACCAATTAAATCCCCTCAGATTCGACACTCGTCCGTGTTCTTTGTTAACTGGTTGATACTCGTCCGTATCATCATCTCTGAACACGCGTCAGCGTTTGTTTCTACCAATACTCGTCCGTATCATAGTCTTAAGGATGCTCGTCCGCATCTTTAATCCATACACAATGACAGATACTTTTACCTTTTCCTAGAATTTAGACACTCGTCTGTGTCTATTATTCCCCAGAAGAGTCCCCTCAGAATCAACACTCGTCCGTATTCGTTGTTAACCAGTTGGTACTCGTCCGTATCATCATCTCCGAACACGCGTCAGCGTTTGTTTCTACCTGATACCCGTCTGTATCATAGTCTTAGGGATGCTCGTCCGCGTCTTTAATCTATACACCGTGTCAAACACTTATACCTCTTATCTTCTTGAAATTAGGCACTCGTCTGTGTCTACTTTTCCCCAGCGAAGTCCCCAGCAAAACTTCTCTTCTATCTGACATTCGTCCTATGTCATGATACCTTTCGGCAGCCGTACCCTGCCAGGTGATCGTCCTTCACCTTTTTGATGATCGTCCTTCATCATTCCCAGTGGAGTCTCTATTCATTAGAACCCCTTCCTATCCGACATTCGTCCTATGTCGTGATATTTTTAGCAGCCGTCCCCTGCTAGGTGATCGTCCTTCACCTCTTGATGATCGTCCTTCATCATGCTTATCCGATGGCCGTCACCATCATCGACCTTTTTCTATCCGACATTCGTCCTATGTCGTGATACCTTTGGCAACCGTACCTTGCCAGGTGATCGTCCTTCACCTTAGATGACCGTCCCTCATCTTATCCCCGACAGAGCAGTCGTCCCCTGCTAGGTGATCGTCCTTCACCTTTGATGACCGTACCTCATCATTTATTTTTGTGCCTTGAGCTCGATGGTCGTCCCCATCATTTACCTATAATCCCCAGAGAGTCTTATAGCTTTGCTAGATGGTCGTCCCCATCATAATCTATTATATCCCCAGCATGTCGGTCGTCCCCGTCATTGCCTCATCCCCGGCAGTCGTCCTCTGCTTGACGGTCGTCCTCCGTCGCCCGCACTCTATAATTACACTTTATTTTTATTTTAAAATCTATATCCCATTTCTTCTTCATTCTGTGAGTGCAAATTTTGGACTGTCTTTGGTATTCAACTACAAGTTATCTTGTTTGCCTGCTAAGCCATTGCTTACATCCTGCACAGCTAACCCATGCTTGAATAGGGGCAGCTGTAAACACCCCAAATTTTCCCTCACCCATTCACACCATGGCTTGTGACTCTTTTCATATGCATAAATTCAATCATAACATCTCATGCCACATTTTTTATTCACTGTATTGATTCAAAGTCATCTGCATCTAGGGTTTGTGATCTGAGCAATCCAAGAGCTATTTGAGCCACTCCAAAGGTCATCAATCATTTCAAAGGGGTCCATGTATGTTCAATCATCATATTATATCCTCACAAAGTCAAGGAAGTCAAAGAATCACAAGAACTGAGAAAGGCATGGAAGCAGAGCCAGGATTGACTGCACAAATGACCTAGAATTAGGGTTTTGGTTTCAGAGGCCATAACTCCAAATTTTTTGGTCATTCGTGTTTCTATTGGTCTCTATATGTTATGAGGATCATGCATATCAATTTTCATGAAGAAATTCCATGGGGAAGGCATCTAATTAAGAGTTGACTTCTTGAGCAAGTTAGTGTAAAATCAGGGCATATGAGGCCCCCAATGACCCAACCAAAGGGTTTTCTTCATCATTTTGGATGTGTATGATCTTTATTTGATCATAGAAGATGTTAGAAGTTCACAAAATTGAAGAATTTCAAGCCATTTGCAAAATTGCCTTTTTGGGAAAGTGACTTGTAATGTAAACTTGCCATTTTGGGAAAGTTTTTCAACCTCCTCAAATTGATTCAAAAATGCTTCAAATGAGAAAACTTTGGTCATGAAAGTTGTAGAATGGATCATTCCCTTTTCAAAAAGTACAAGAACTCATTCTAATTCATTTTGGATCAAAAGTTATGGCTTGTCAAAGTTGGACAAAATCACATAATTTCAAGTTTTACACCAAAGAGGCAAAGTTGCAAAACCTCTTGCCAAGGAAAAATGAGACCTCAAAGTGACTTCTAACCTTTGCACAAACATAAACCAATGCCTAAAGATTAGAATGCACCAAAGATTTGTCCATTTTCATGACTTATGCTTCAAGTAATCACAAAAGGGCCAAAAGATCACAAAGTTGCAAAACCTCTCACAAACCCTAATCCACTTGCTAATTGGCCTCAAGACTGATTTTATGGCTCTCCTCAATCCTTGCTGCGCAGGACACCCCTTTGTCCTTGGCCTGCCATTGACCCATACCTCTCTTACACCTAGACTTGACTTTTTGCAAAAAGGGCCATACCAATCAAGATAGGCCACACCAACTCCACAGACCTATCACAGTGTGATAAGTGGACAAAGAGCAACTCAAAGCAACACACACACAAGCCTGAAGCATCTCACAAGCCATAGTTTCAAGATTTCATCTCTTATGCACTTTCCTTCGAAACTCATCACAAAAACATCAAACACCAAAACAAACTTCATAGAATCACTCAACATGTTCCTCTGATCATTTCCCAAGCCTCATTTGTCCCTGAAAACCCCTCAATCAGAAACACGATTCTCACCCCTCACTAAACAGAACTTCATCAAACTCACAAACAAGCCACTCTAAACTCCAACCAAGCTTCAAAGCTTCATCAAGAGGATCATTGGGGCCATTTTGAAGCAAAGAAGCAGGCAGAAAGCTCCTGGATTGAAAGCTCAACCTCAGGTAACATGATGAACAAATTTTCCAGAACCTTGATTTCTTGTTAGAATATTGTTCTATGTGTTGCCCTGGTCGTGGGGATCTATTTATTTTTGAAAATGAGCCAGAAATGAGCATTTGGTGTTGCTCTGAAACTTTTGCCCTAGAAATTTTTTTCTTCGATTCTCACTGTGTGTTTAATATAAATTGTTTTTGGCCCTGGATTCTTGTTACCCATTGTTGGGGGATTGATTCTGGAGATTTGGAAGTCTTGGGGATGTGTTTTGAGTGATTCAGGTGAGGAAGATGGTCGGAGAAGACGATCGGAGCTTATCTCTGGTCGCCTGAGTTTAATTAGGGTTAAGTGTGATTAATTAGGAACTTTGAATTTAGGCCCTTGGATCTGCTTTCCCGCGCGTGAATGAAGGGCTGGATCTTGTCATTTAGCCCTAATCAGTGTTTAATTAAATTAACCTAGGATTAATTAATTATAAAACTTAAATTAGCCAGGTTTGAACTTGGGCCATTGGATGTGGCGCCAAGTCAACCTTTCCCAGCCCAGATTGCATCTGATCCCTTCATTGTGCATACTTCCATTTTTTCTAATTTTTATTTTCATTTTCTTTGCATTTATTTATACAATTTTTTTAAAATAGCTAAAATCATTTAAAAATTATGAAAATTTTTGTCAAAGATTTCATTAATTTTTAGAACACAAAAATATTTTTATTTTTATTTTTTGCATTAAAAATTATTTTTAAATTATTTAAATGTTTATTTTTAATTAGTTAATGAAAATTAATTAATTAAAAATGCATTTAGGTATTTAAAAATCACCAAAAAATTCACATTGCATTTAGGAACATTTAGAAACATTATCCAACTCTCAAACCAAATTTCTTTTTTGTTCTTGATACCTTTTAATCATTTTCATTGGAATTAAATTCATTTTGAGGCAATATTTTTGTGCAAACTTTGAAAAATCCTTTCTGCCTAACCTTTGAGAGTTTGATGATGATTCTTCTTGAATTTCATCCTTCATGGCATTTAGTTTATAGGATAAATTTGGTTTTAATTGATCTTGCATTTTCAATTTGTTTGGCATTTTTCTTGATGAGGTACCTTAAAACCCTAGCCAACTTGAGAAATTCATAACTTTCATTAGGTTAAGAGTTAGATCCCCTCCTTTGGGCAGTGAACTTGTATAGGTTTAGAGTATCCTTGATTGCATTTTCAATTTTTTGTCATGTCAGTTGCTTCTGGTTTTGAGTTTTTGCTTTGCATATTGTAGGTAACCCTAATTTGTGCCTTCTTTTGCATCCATTTCTCATATGCTTGCATCCAATGACTTGCCATGACATTTTGTGCATCCACATGATTCATAATACATCTTAGGACATATTAGAATCATGTTTGATCATTGCATCTTTCATTTGCCATGTGGTATGTCCATTGCATTTCATAAACTTTTCTTGAACTTTCGTGGTTCAAAGCATACCTCATTTGCATCCTTATGCTTGTTTGATCATTCTCATGTCTTGCCTCATGTTTGTATCATCTCTTAGCATCATTAAAATCATGTTTATGCTTCTGGTTTTAGTTTGCATCATGACATTTCATCTCATTTGCATTGCATTTCATTTCTTTTGGCTAACTTTTCAGGTGGTAAGTTGTTTTGAGAAGTGAATTTGCCTTCACTTCTCACAATCTTTTCTCATCTCTCTTGCATCTTTGCTGCATTTTATCTTGTGTATTGGATTGAGCTTGCTCATTCATGTTCATCTTACTTTCTTTCTTCAAGCAACTTGTATTCTCAAGTGAAGCAAGTTGTTTTGCTTCTCTTTGCTTCTTCCTCCTTTCATCTGCTTCTTTCCTGGTGGCTTCTCTCTGAAGATCTTTTGCAAGCCTCATTAACCCTAGGAACAACCGAGCATGATAACAATTAGGGTTTGATTAGTCCCCCGTTAGTTTTAACTTTGTGTCATCTTTGAGTCTTCTCTTCTCATCTCATAATCAAGGACTAAACCCTAAAGGCTTTAAGGCTTTGTGGTTAAGCTTATGCCTGCATCCTTCTATTAGTATGGAGTGTATAACTTTAATCCTAAGTGTTAAACCCTTAATGTGTTTAAATCCTTTAATCAATTCATCTAATAATCATCAAGACATCAAACTTGTAACTTGGGCCTTGCATTAGGGTTCCAATTCTTCCTCAATTGGTTAAGAAGGACTAACCCTAGTGTTAATGGACAAGTCCCCCTCAAGTTGTCTTACAAACCATAAAAATCGCTTCTTCATCTTATCATTAACTAAAATACATCTAATAAAGGCCTTGTTTTGTCATGAGGTTAATCCCTAATCATGGATTAAGTTGAGGAGTCTTTCTTAGCTTCAATGTTCTCATCTATTATCCTTCTATTAGGATTGTGTAATGAGTCCATTAAATCCCTGATTATGGCTTAATCTCATTACTTAACACTAAGCAAAAACAACAAAAACATCTAAATAATCACAAGTAGGTTAATGATCTTAATCCTACACCATGGTGATTAAGTGTGATATGCTGACTTCACACTTAAGGTATTCTCATTACCCCTAATCAGAGGGAAGATGTGATGAGTTTACTAACCCTTTGGTTTAGTCTTAAGCTCATTTTATTATGACAAACTTTCAAAAGCAATAAAAGACTGAAAACAAAAACAAACAATAATCGTCTCCTCCGGGATTCTTTTCTCATCTCATTCACTCATAAACGAGAACTTGCTTCTTCCGTCTAATGCAAGACAGTTAGCACCTGAGCCAGACAGGTCATACACTTGAGCATAGACAAGCAAGCAGTTCACAAGTCAATTTATCTTTCAGTCTCTTTGAGTCGAACTACGGTGTTCTGACTTCCTCATTGCACGAGAGGATACGTAGGCATAACTTAACAAGTTATCGAACAAAAGTCTCTGTATGTTCCCCCTCTTTCCAGCATTATTCTTTAAGCCTCATGGTCTTGAGCATTTCATTCTTGTTCTTACACTGACACTTCTCTTACACACCTCACATTTCTTTTACACTGACACTTGCATTCTTTCCAGCTTTGATACACAAATTGCACTAACACTACCCCTTTAAAACACAAATCTTTTAAGCGTGGATCCCGTCGAGTACGACGGACAATCTGGGTGCTAATACCTTCCCAGGTTGTAACCAACCCCTTTCTCAGTCTCTCTGGTTCGCGACCGTCTTATCCGTATCTTTCTAGGTCTATGCAGCATTTCCTTTCCTCCGGGATAAAAATTGCCTAGCTGGCGACTCTTGTCTTCTGAGTTCACCCTTTGTGTGTTCTCTTCCCCTCTCGCCGATTGTTCGCGTCTGTACCCCTCTTGGCCCCCGTGTCATCAGGTGGGAGCGACAGAGGTCTTCCTTCAACTGGAGGCATAAGAATTGGAGGCTCTTGTAAGTATTCCTTGATTTTGTCAAAAGCCCTTTGGCAGTCTTCGTTCTACCTGACCGTTTTCTCTTTTCTTAACAACTTGAACAGGGGCTCACAGGTTGCAGTAAGGTGAGATATGAACCTTGAAATGTAGTTCATTCTACCTAGAAACCCCCGAACTTCTTTTTCTGTCTTTGGTGCAAGTATCTCTTGAATGGCTTTGACTTTGTCAGGGTCAACTTCAATTCCCTTTTCACTCACAATAAATCCCAACAGCTTACCGGATCGCACCCCGAATGTGCATTTGTTGGGGTTTAACTTCAACTGGTATTTCCTCAGACGTTTGAATAGCTTCAACAAATTCACCAGGTGGTCTTCTTCTGTGAGGGACTTGGCAATCATGTCATCCACATAACATTCTATTTCTTTGTGGATCATGTCGTGGAATAATGTTACCATAGCCCGTTGATAAGTGGCACCAGCATTCTTCAGTCCAAATGGCATCACCTTATAACAGAATGTGCCCCAGGGTGTGATGAAAGTTGTCTTCTCCATGTCTGCAAGTGACATCTTGAATTGATTATATCTTGAAAATCCGTCCATGAAGGAGAATACCGAGGACTGAGCCGTATTGTCGACCAATACATCAATGTGAGGTAATGGGAAGTCATCTTTCGGGCTGGCTCTGTTCAGATCCCGGTAATCCACACACATACGCACCTTGCCATCCTTCTTAGGCACCGGTACAATATTAGCAACCCACGGCGGGTAACTAGTTACAATAAGGAAACCGGCGTCCCACTGTTTTTGTACCTCCTCTTTTATCTTCATGGCTATATCCGGACGAGTACGGCGCAGCTTCTGTTTTACTGGAGGACAGTCTTCCTTTAGAGGCAGCTTGTGCATAACAATGTCGGTATCCAACCCTGGCATGTCTTGATAAGACCAAGTAAAAACATCCACATACTCCCGAAGCATGTCAATAAGTTGCTCTTTCACTGAATCTTGCAGATGGGCTCCGATCTTAACTTCCTTCAAGTCTTCTTCGGTACCAAGATTAACTGTCTCAACTTCCTCCTGATGAGGAGTGATAACCTTCTCCTCTTGCCTTAATAACCTGGCTAGTTCTTCAGGTAGCTCGTAATCTTCTCCAACCCCTTCATCGGCTTGATTAATCGGATTGTCAAATTCATACGTAGTCATAGCAGTATTGTTGTCGGTGCAGTCTGGAGGGCACTCTTTGCAAGGGTTTATATTTGTTCATTTTAGTGATCAGTTTTATCTTGCTTAGAAAAAGTGAAATGAAGTTATTATTTTGAAAAACATTGCCATTTTATTTTTGTACAAAAAATGAAAAATGAAAAACAGTGAGCGGGAAAAAGAAAAAACTCATTTGCAAAAGATGTCCTGATATTCATTAATTGATCGTTTGCACAAAATACAAGATGGCCCGATTATAAAATGAGCCCTGACATCTTGGGCAAGATGCAGGACTTGATGCATGCTTAAAGACAGGAAATAATAATTACTCTGCAGGAGTAACTCTTATAATTTCCTTGGAAGACCAGTTTGAGACTTGGTTCCCCGGGATTCTTGGACGTATCCAGCTTTCCAGGTTGCGTTCGTCTTCTTCCTCGTCTTCCAAACTATTCATAGCATCTGGGGTAAGCATTCCCCCGCTGACAAATCTGGGTTCCATTTCAGCCTTTGGTTGATCTTGTCGAGTTGGTTTGTAACCCAACCCAAATCTGTCTTCTTTCTTTTCAACTGGAAGCAGCTTGCCCCAGCCTTGAGCGGTACCCTCTTCAACAACCTTCCGGGCTTGTTGATATGAAGTGATGGAGGTTCCAGACACAGCAGTTGCTTCATTGATATTAAGGGCCTCAATCCCCGACTCATAGTCTCATGGATCTCCCCATCCATCTCTATATACTTATAAGTAGCCAGCTGGCTAACAAAGATGTCTTCCTCCCTGAAGATTGTGATGATCTGGCCTTCCCACTCAAATTTTAACTTCTGGTGAAGGGTAGATGTAACAGCGCCAGTGGCGTGGATCCAGGGTCTACCCAACAGACAGCTGTAGGCCGGCTGTATGTCCATCACGAAGAAGGTAGTTTTAAAGGTTTGTGGGCCAATCAACATAGGCAAATCAATCTCTCCAAGCACTGATCTCTTAGAGTCGTCAAACACTCTTACCACCAAGTTACTTAGACGCAATGCCAAGCCATCATACTTCAACCTCACCAAGGCTTTCTTTGGGAGGACATTGAGTGAAGACCCAGTGTCCACCAGTACGTGGGAAAGAACAGCACCCTTGCATTCCAAGGTGATGTGCAAAGCCTTGTTATGGTTGCGCCCCTCCGTTGTTAAATAAGCATTTGTAAAGCCCAGTCCATGACTGGTGTTGACATTTGCAACCACAGTTTCTAACTGATTAACAGTAATCTCTTCTGGCACATATGTTGCGTGCAGGACCTTCAACAACGCATTCCTATGAGCTTCGGAACACATTAACAGTGATAATATAGATTTTGGAGGGTGTCTGATGAAGCTGGTCTACCACCTTGTAATCACTCTTCTTGATTATTCTCATGAATTCGTCCACCTCTTGTTCGAAAGACGTCTTCTGAGTTTCTTTAGTAGCTGGCTCTTCAGATACCACATTCTTCCCTTTTGCCTTAGCAGCAGCTTCTGCTTCGACATTGGGCCTTGGTGTTTGTGAGGAAAAAAGCCGTCCGCTTCTGGTGAAGCCTCCGCCTCCCCCAACATTGTCAACTTGTGGTGGAGAGGTTGATGATTCTAGATTGATTTTCTTCCCGTTGCAGTAGAGATCAGAGCTGTAGTGCCAAGGTATGCCATTACTTCTTTCATAAGGAACAGGTCTAGGTACCGTAATGGTGACCGGACTGATTGATGCAGCGGAAAGAACTGTGATGGTATGCGGATCATAGTAGATTGTGACTGGAGATCTGACAGGAGGTGTTGCAGTTTGTTGTTGAAAATTGTTGCTGGGAGGAACATTTGTCAGGTCATAGTATATCGTGACCGTTGAGACATCTTCGTTTGCTGGTGTTGTAGGCGTTTCCGTTGATAAGATGGGTGCTAGGGTTGTAGAAGTAAATGTTGTTGAACTCTGATCTGTTGAAATGATGGGTGGAGTGATTGCTGGTGTTGTTGATGAATCGGTGGGAATGATAGTTGTTGCGGTTGTAGGAGTATTTGTTGTTGCTGAAGACAAGTTTGTTGATGTTGTCGGAAAATCCACTGTTGTTGAAGAAAGAGTTGTTGTTGGAGCTGTTGTAGTAATTTGCAAGATTCCATCTCTAATGAGGCCATCTATGCCAAACCTTAGCTTCTCACAACCATTAGTAGAAGTCTTGCACAATTCGCAGCAGGCCCCACAGCCTGGGAACACCTGACATCTTAAGAGTTAAGTTTTAACCTCTGCCAGCGGTGTTTGAATCTGTGCAACATTGTCAATCAGTGCAGATGGTTGATCTTCCTCTATGGCATTAATCCTAGGCCCACCATGATTAGTCATATCATTTCTGTTTACATTCGGAGGAGGTGCGAAATTGAGAGCTTTGGAATCGACCAGATCTTGAACCTTCATCTGTAAGGCTCTACATTTCTCGGTATTGTGGCCAGGTGTGTTGGAGTGAAATGCACACCGGGCATTAGCATCATAGTTCTTCGGGAGATTGAGAGGATCTGGTGGTGCCAACGTCCTTAACTCAACCAGGTTAAGTTTCAGGAGTTGTGGCAGTAAAGCAACATAAGGCATAGGGATTGGGTCAATCACCCTATTTGCTTGAGATGGCCTCTGTTGGAAAGGGCGCTGCTGCTGGTTGTTGTTGTAGGTTCTCTGTTGCAGAAAATGAGAAGGTTGCTGATAGTGATATTGTTGTTGTTGTTGAGGATATAATGGTTGTTATGGAACCGGAGCTGGGATAGTAATAGCTGCTATCGATCTATGAGAAAACTGAGGTCTGCCCCTGCTGGCATGAATAGCATTGGTTTCACCCGCCCTTCGGGGTCCTGTAAAAGGTTTTCGGGGGTTGTTGGAAGAACTTGCACCATTGTCAGAGATTTTGCCCATTTTCAAAAGACTTTCAATTCTCTCACCAGCTATAACTACATCAGCGAAGCTAGTGGAGGAGAATGCAGCAAGTCGGTTAATATAAGTTCCCTGCAAGGTGTTCATAAACATGTTAGCCATCTCCCGTTCAGACATGGGTGGCTGGACAGCAGCAGCAAGCTGTCTCCACCTCTGAGCATAATCCCGAAAACTTTCCCTTGAATATTGAGACATGCCCATTAGAAGAGTTCTATTGGGAGCCATGTCTAGGTTGTACTAGTACTGACGGATAAAGGCCTCGGCCAAGTCCTTCCAACATCTTATAGTGGCCCTCGTCAGGTGCGAATACCATTCTCTCGAAGCTCCAGTCAGAGTGTCCTCAAAGTAGAACATCCATAACTTCTCATCCATGGTATAAGCCTTGAGTCTTCCTAAGAAAGATTGCAGATGAGTACGCGGACAGGAGGTACCATTATATTTCTCAAAGCATGGGGGTTTGAATTTGTGGGGAATTCTCACCCCGTCTACCAATCCCATATCCATCACGTCAAAACCTAAGGAATTCTGGGATTCCAAAGACCTTAACTTTTCAGTAATCTCATCCAGTCTTCTATCATACACCTCATCCCCAGCTCCAACAACTGTGAATTGTTCCTCTTGGGGATCCTCCTGCAATATTCTGCCTGCAGTTGTGTTTCCTAGGACATTCCCATTAACATCTGGATTCAAATGGGGTCCAAATTTTGGTGGGTTAATGCGGGGCTGTCCGCGCTCATTATTGCTAGTTCCTCCTGTACCAAGGTGAGGCTCTTCAGGTGTCTGTCTTTCCACCAGCTCTCTCAATCTTTCTTGGCTCTGGGCTAAGCCAGTCATTACTGCCATAAACTGGGTCATTTGGTTTCTAATTTCGACCCTTTCGTTCGCCATTTGATTTCTCACTTCAGTCAGGTCCTGCTGTACCTGGTCCATTTGAATGCCTGGAAGGTTGTTACGGGTAGGGTACCAGTGTGTGCGGTTGACAGGGAACACTCGGCGATGAGCAATGTTTCCTGAAAGCATAACAAGGTGAGAAACAAGATAATATACAAAACCTACAAAACAAAGAAAAATATTAGTATGAAATGCAATATGCTTATTTGTTTTCCAAGGTATCCGACTTGGTTCTTGGTTTTGACCTTTCCAGACCTCGAGGAAGATGCTTGATGATGTTGAGAGGAAACCCACCAAAATAAAACAAACTGATATATATTACAAATGATAACAACACAAAGTTTGTTTACAACTTTAACACTCCAAATTTTCCCTCTTCATTTTAAGCATCATATCACATCATATTCATCATATTCATCATACTCATATCATTTCCTCAGCATCATATCATGGAAAGATGAAGCATAACATCCCTCATGTCCTAGCATCAAGCATATGGTCATCTGTGGAGGTCCTTGAAGCATTTCAGGCCATGACAAGGGTCCCAATGGGTTTGTACAAGTTATATGGTGAGTCTATACTCCATTTACAAGTTCAAGTCCATTGGCAAAAGCTCAGAAGATTGCATGATCATCAGAGATCTCAGGACAAGGCAAAGCTCCTATACAAGGCACCCAAATTAGGGTTTGTGATTCAAGCACCATAATCTCACAACTTTAGCCATTTATCTTGGGCCAAGTCTTCTATATGTTAAGAGGATCCTATGTGTCAAATTTCATGAGAAAATTCCATGTGGAAGTCAGTCAATGCCTCAGTTGCTTGCAGATGAAGCAAAAAGTCAACAGAGCCCATAAAAGGTCAACTGTGCAATTTCAAAGGGTCTAACCCAAATTTTTTGGCCAAGAGGGGTCCTTACAATGTTATAAGAGGTTTGGAATGCCTAAAGTTCAAGAATCATGGAGATTTGAAGGGTTTTGCAAAAATGGTACAAAGTTGGTTTATGGAATTTTCCAAATTTGGCAACTTTTGCCCTAATTTTCAAGTGGCCTTAACATGATCAAAAATTCTTCAAATGGACCAAAGTCAAACATGAAAGTTGAAGAGTAATGGCTCCCATTTTCAAAAAGTACCAGTAAATTTTCATAGGATTCCTATAACTCCTTGTAGGCCATTCGAAAATTTCACCTTCCTAGGGCAAATTTCAACTTTCCAAAAAGCCACCAAATGCAAGAGGGCTCAAACTTGATTTTTGTAACTTGGTACAGGCCCAATCTTATTTCAAAATTAATATTCATTGCATTAGGACCAATTTGTTACAAAGAAATGGTCATTTTCGTGCACTTTAAAAAAATCCCTCCGAAACATGCAAATTGGCAAAAGTCATGAAACAAGTGTGGCACTTGAATCTAAGGGCCAGGAATGACTGGATTTGAATCAAGGGTGGAAAATGAAACTCACATGTGCTGAGAGGACCAAGAGAGCATGAGCATAGCATGCTTATTCCACTAAGTGCAAATGATGCAAAATCACACTTTTCTCATTACTCATTCGTGCATTCTCTCTCACACTTTCAGCATTGCTTTGTGAGGTGATAACAAGCACAATTAGGGTTTCATCAGATCTCAGATCTACTTCATTCTCTCATTCTCAACTTTCATGCAACCTTGCATTTCTTCACATATCTCTTGATTCTCTCACTTTCTTCACAAAACTCTTCCATATTCTTGATCAATGAATCATATAGATCAAGATTCAACAACTCATTTGAGCTTAAAGCACTGGAATAGAAGCTTGCCATTGAGAAGCAACTTGTCTTGAAACCTCGTATCCAGTCTATTTCAAGACCTTATATGCATTTATTTTGCATCTAAGGAGTAAGAGGAGTGATTTGCACGCATTGGTTGGTTTTCTAGCTCACTGAATCAAGATCTCCATCTCAGGTATGGCTTGAAATCTCATGTTCTAAAAATGAAATTGAATTGTTGCTTTGTGTTCTTTGATCTTCCCTGGTCATGCTGCACTGTGTAGAATTGAATGTAGTGCATTGTAGTGAAAGATATGTGCATTTCAAGTTTCATGGTGACACTTTATTTCCTTCGATCCGGCCAATTCTTTGAGTTTTAAGTGTTTTTGATGCCATATTTGAGTTCAGTGATGTCTAATTAGTGGATCTGGGTTATTCATTTTCATTTTTTGGTGGATTTTTGGTACTGGTTTGATTTCCGGTACCGGAGCCCTAGCTCAGGTCACCGAAATTTGTTTTGTGATCAACCTAGGGTTTCTAAGGAAGAAGACGCACAATGGCCGTTAGATCTTCAATCCAAGGCTTCTTAGCGCACCACCTAGCCTTATTTTGGCCTCCGTCTCATGTTATGTTTGTTCATTTCGTTTAATTCGTTATGAGATACAGTCCATGCTAATTAGTATGCGCCTGCCAATCAGAAGTCACCTTATGTCCACCTCATTTAATGAGGTTATCATCCTCAGCCGCATGATGCATCCTGCGCATCCTATGTTTTCCAGCTTTTATTTCATTAATTCAATTAAATTCCACCATAAACCATGTATACATCAGCGCCAGATTGGGCCTTCAGCATGTGATATTCGCACCTTCCATCCCCTTAGGCCCATCCAAATTACACGCAGCCTGCTTGCTTATCACACCTCCTTCCTAATTCTTTTATTTTCTTTCTTAATTTAATTTTTCTTTTTATTCAGTTCCATTTCCATTTTATTAAAATAGTTCCCTTCACATAAAAAAATCCCAAAAAAATCATGTGTGTTATTTCATGTCTCTATTATTTTGTCATATTTTTTTTTTATTTTTTTCCATTATCCACGTGTCTGAATTAATTCCTCATTTCACATAGCTTCTTTTGAATCCTTTCTTGACCACTCTGCCTTGTATAATTTCCATAGGTTTCAATATTTTGAGTTTTGATCCCATTATTTTTGCTTTGATTTCTTAAGACCTTGTACTTTTCATGTGAGTTTTCTCTGGATTTTTAGAAACTTATTTCTTGAGTCTTGATCTTGTAACTTGTGATGTAAGTTTGCTACCCTCACTTGTGTTCTTGCCTCCTTTAAACCTAGTTTTCTTCTGAATATTTTCAAATCCTTTTGGCTAGTTGATATAACATGTTTGAGGATAATTTGGTTTCAATTGGGGAATTTTTAGGTGATTGGTTGATTTGTTTTGGATTTTATCTTGAACCTTGTCCCATTTTGCTTCCTTTGAACCTTTAAGTCTCTTTTAAGCCTAGAAGGGCACTTGTGCCCATTTCTTATTCTCATTTGGGGTTCCTTTGGGGTGTGGGTACCTTCCTGGTCCTAGGATAGGGTTTGTGTCTTCTGAATTTTTGTGTTTGCTTCTTCTTTAAGTCATTTGCTTCTTTAAGTGCTTTCACTTCATCTTATTGTTTCTTTTGCTTCCATTTGACATTGTTTGGTCTTGTACCTCTCCTCTCTTCATCTTTTTGGCTTCTTAAGCCATTCTTCATCTTGTTTTGGTTCTGGTTGTGAGTTTTTGTGTTCATATCTTGTGCATTTCGCTTTGCATATTTCATAAGTGTGCATTTGTTCTCATAAGTGTTCCATGATTGCATCTTTAGCTTGCATACTTCTTCTCCTCATTTCTTTGGGTTGCATTTGAATTGTGTATATGTTTATGTCATTTCACTTCTGATTGTTTGATTTTAGCATGTTATCTTGCTCATTTTGTCGCACTTGTATGCATACTAACCTTGCAGGGGCTATGGTAAGTGTGAGGTGTGGGAATTGAGTTCCACATCTCCCATTCTCATCTTCTCCTCTTATGTTTATGTACACTAACTCTTTATTGTTGGGCTTAGGCCTTTCTCATCTATTCTTCTTCTTCTTCTTTCCTTCTTCATTAGGATAGAAACCTCACTAACCCTTAGGACATCCATGCATGTTAACACTTAGGATTATTTTAGTCCCCCTTTAGAATTTGTCCTTTGAGATCCTTTTGGTTCTTCTTTTCTTCTCATCTCATAACTTTTAAAAAGCATCTTAATAAGTTTGAAGTGATCTCTTGATCCATAGCCTTATCCCATGAGGTATGCTTGTAGTCTTCCCATCTTGGGATAGTACAAGTTTACCTTGTGATGCACAAGTCTGATCAAGGTATCTTCTTCATAAAAGAAAAGCATAAAAAACACTTCTTCATTTGTAAATACCAAAACACTTAATAAGTAAACAAGTTAGTGAGCCTAAGCCCTAATCTTTGGGTTCAGGTTTTGGGGATCTTCTCCTTACTTGAGTGTGCTTGTTCTATTATTCCATCTTGGAATGTAGTGACAAGTGCACATTCCATTGAAGAGAGCTTGAGTTCACTTCCTTGTGACACACTCATAAAAGCTTCATAAAAAACACAAACAAACAATAAGCGTCTTTCCTTCGGGAATTCTTTTCTCATCTCCTTCGCTCCGTACGCGAACTTGCTCCTACTTGTCACTTTGCAAGACGGTTATGCACTCGTCGTCCGAGTCTGCAACACCTGAGCAATGGCATAGGCAGTTCAAGCTTTAATTCACAAGCAATTTCCTTTTAGTACCCCTAGTTAGGGGAACTACGGCGTCTCTGATCCTCATTATCCTGATGAGGTACGTAGGTAGCGGGGTAGGGCCCGTTCGAGCGCAATCTTTATTTTCCCTGCATTTTTTCTCTTTATTTTCTTTTCAGTTCTTTTCCAGTTCCAGTTTCTTTTCATTTTCATTTCTTTGCTGCAGCTTTCATAACCTCACCCTTTGGAACAGTTATCTTTGCAAGTGTGGATCCCGCCAGGTACGGCGGACGATCTGGGTGCTAATACCTTCCCAGGTCGTAACCGACTCCCAAACTCAGTCTCTTTGGTTCGTAGGACCTGTGTCCTTCCTCTTCTTTTCTTCTGGTTTGTGCAGCATTACCATTCCCTTTCTTCGGGATAAAAATGCCTGGTTGGCGACTCTATTCTTTTTCCGCGCCACTTTCGTGTTTGTACCAGGATGGAAATCCGGGGAGCGACAGCTGGCGACTCTGCTGGGGAAGCTGCTTTCCAGAGATCTCTGGTTCCCCTGTGAGTCTCTCCTAGTGCTTGTGTGTTTCTGTTTCATGGGGTGATGTTTGTTTGCTGTGGCTTGTTATATTTTATTGTTGTTTATTTACAGCTTTGTTTACAGCTTTATTTACAGTTTTCAGTATTTATTTTCTGCATCATGTATATATATTGGACTGTCTGGACTGGTTTTCTATTTGGTGGGATGGGTGTTACTTGTTCTTGAGAGATGAGCCAAGTACCCGGCTCGAGTGCACCATAGGACTTTGAGTGGTTCCACTTTGGCCTCATGAGATCTTGTCATGGGGGTAGTAGTGAGTTCCACACCCAGGTTGCAATTGTCTTGGAAATGTCTTGATTTGGGGATCTTCCTCTCTCATTACATAACCTTGACAGTTATGTGCAGCTGGGGACCAATCATTGAGAACCTTGTGGAAACATCCCTCTTTAGTGATGACAGTGGCAGCCCACATTTTGTGGCAAACCCATTCGCATCCGAGGGCCCACCTGGGGATCACATAGGATGACCTTGTGTCCTGGACTCAGCTGAGGCCTCCCAGCGTAGTATATAATACCAAACCGATTCCCTGATTTGGTCATGAGCCATTTCTCGGAGATGGTGAAAGTATTATTGCTATTCGGCTTTGAGAGTCTGTGATGTCTGACCCGGAGCCTTTTACCAGTGAGATTGGGAGGGTTTACAGGTGTGCAGGAACCCATGGCCTCAACATACACTCATCTATGTGATCTGTGGTCCTATGGTTATGATCTTTGGTCCTATGGTTCTATGGTTCTGAATTTCTGGTTTTCTTGTTCTGGTATTCTTGGTACTGTGGTCCTGAGATCTTCTGCCAGAGAGTTGTGATTATCAGAGAGTGTGACTCAGTGGACTTTTGGTTTGCCAGTTATTCAGAGGGGCCCTTGTCAGTGTCCAGTTCAGATGGTCCCAGTTGATCATATGCTTGCATTGCATTGCATTTGCATCATTCTTTGCATTAACTGTTTATGTTTCCCATTTTTCAGGTCATTGTTCTTAATTAGCTCCCAGTTCTGGCAATCTAATCTCCATGGCAGAAATCGGAAGAGTTCCAAGGAAAAAGAATGTGCATTATACCTTTCTTCAGCCTGAAGTTAGAAGTGTTCAGAAGTTAGCAGGTCTAATGAATGATCAAGTCTTGGGCAATTTCAAGAAAAGATATGGCCAGATACTGAAGTTTGTGGACAAGCCCACTGCAGACCAGAAAGACAGTCTGCATACCTTGTTGCAATTTTATGATCCCCTGCTGCGTTGCTTTATTTTTCCAAGTTACATCTTAGCTCCAACATTGGAAGAGATCTCTAGCATGCTGAATGTTCCAGTCAGAGATACCTTGCCATTCTATGGGTCTGAAGTTGTGCTTAAAGATGAAGACATAGCCAAAGTTTGTCGTCTGCCAGCTCCTACTGTCAGGAAGGCTCTGCAAGAGAGTGAAGGCAAAGGGTTACCTTGGAGTGTGATCATCCCAGAGGCAGAGAGATATGCTACAGAGGCTAAGTGGAATGACTTTGGTGCTTTGCTTGCATTGATGGTGTATGGGTCCAGCTTGTTCCCTGGAGAGAAAGAGTTTGTCAGCTTAGAGGTGATCTCAATCTTTGCAAAAGGCAATCCAGTGCCTACTCTTTTGGGTGACTTCTACTACAGTGTTCATTACAGAAATGAGAAGGGTAGGGGTGGTCCAGTAGTTTGTTGTGCTCCTTTGTTTGCTGAGTGGTTTGCTAGACAGTTGCCTAAGTCAGGTGCCTTCAAGGAGATGAGGGATGAATGGAGATGGTCCAGAAGACTGATGGGGTTGACTGTTGAAGATATTGCCTGGGGATATGACAGGGATCTGCTAGGTAAAGAGTTGCTGGTCAGTTGCGGAAGATTTGCTGGAGTACCTTTGCTGGGAAGGAAAGGTGTCATCAGTTACTATCCAACATTAGCCAGAAAACAGTTTGGATACCCTTTGAAGGATCCTCCTCAGATGGAAGAGTTTGCTGAATCTTTGTTATTTCCTGCTGAAGGGAACAAAGATTTAGTTCAACAAGCAGTCCAAGCTTGGGCTCACAGGATAAGAAAGGGTAAGAAAGACTTCGACCGAGTTGATCCCAAGACATATCCACCATATGCTGCATGGTTGCAAAGACATGTAGAAGCAGTTATCATGCCTTTCTCAGTTGAGGCTCCACTTTATCCCAGAGAAGTGCCTAGTCAGAGCAGTATTGTTTCCCTTGACGAGTACAAGAAGCTAGAGGCTCAGCTGCATGAAGTCAGAGTGGAGAATACTGAGATGGTAAGCCTGTACCACCAAGCCAACAGTGCCAAGAATGAAGCTGAAGACAAGCTGCAGAAGCTCCAAGCCTCTCTAGAAGCCAAAGAGAAGGACTTTGCTGGTAGAGAAGCACATTTCCACAGGTTGGGTATGATGGAAGCCCAAAGAGAAGCTGAGCGCAAGAAGACTCTAAAGACTCTCAAAGATGCTCATCAATCCATTACTTGGTTGCAAGGCCAAAGGGAGGAAGAGCAGAAGAAATTCAGAGAGAAAGAAGAGTTCTTTGAAGTTCATATGGCTTTCAAGAAGGAGGAAGTGGAGCAAGTCCATACCATCCGGAGGGAAAAGACCCAACAACTAGCACAAAGTCAGTCAGCTCTGGAGGAAGCAAGGAAAGAGATTGAAGAGCTCAAGCTGAGAGCGGGTGTCAAGAAGAGTAGGGCAGATGTGGCATAGCCTGGGTCTTTAGCTTAGTTATTTTTTCAGACTACCTACAAACCTGTTGTAGGAGTCTTGCTTTTATTTCTTTTGTCTTTATTTCATGTACTGGCTTGTAACCCTTCGGGGATTATTTTTGGTTGTATTCTGACTTTTAGCCGGCAGTGGTTTGTTCATATTAATGTGCAAGTTATCATTTTGAATGTGCAAGACTCGTTTGTCTGATACTGCTAATGTCTGAACACTTGTCAAAGAGAAAGCTTGAAAGTTAAAAAATTCAAAGTGACTGTCTGAGAATAGATGCCAGAACTGGGGCATTGCAAATTCTTAAACTTGGAAACATAAGCAGCTGCATTGCATACATATCACTTGTTTCCTTGTTTTGCAAGTATGGCCACAGGCTCCTAATGACTTTTCTGTTTCAGGCACTTTCGTCGCAACAAGATTTCAAGGACAGGTTTTTATCTTAATCAGATCTCTTGACAGAATGGCCAACTCGAGTCAGGATTCCCAAAGCATGAACTTTGAACAACTCCGAGCAGAGGTAGCTGAGATGAAGGCCCAAACGGAGCAATTTAGGGCAGAGATACAAGCTTTGTCACAAGGCCAGATGTTCTTGAAGGGAGAGTTTGACATGATGAAAACTTAAATGAAGCTGTTGACAGAGATCATGAATGCCTTGCTGGAGAAAGAAAATGGTCAGGCGTCCGTGTCTCCACCAGAAGGTCTTATTTCTCCCATCTCTTTGGGATTTCCACTTAACCAAGAGTTGTTAGGAGGACTCTCTCCACAGTTCAAGCTTCCTCACCTGCAGTCACCACTAGGTTGTCCAGAAGAGCCCAGGACAGAGATTAATCTTTCCTTGCCTGATTCAAATGAGATGAATGGTCCTGTGCCAGTTACGGCCAAAGAAGTGATAACTTTCTTTCCGTATCAAGGAACTTCCTCAGCTCCTACACCCTGGTTTCCCAAAGAAGGATTTCAGCAGATGTCAGGTGTATCTCCTCCAGTGGTGGCAACCCATTCCCGACAGAAGCAAGAAAGAGTTATTGATCTTGTGCCCATGTCTTATGCTGAGTTGTGCCCACAGTTGCTCCAAATGGGATTGATTGAATGTCGTGAATCATCTCCTCCTACTGGTGAATTCCCCCAAGGTTGGAATCCCTATGCCTACTATTTCTTTCACTCTGGAGCTCAAGGACATGATATCAATGATTGCAGGGAATTCATGCATCAGGTGCAAGATTTGGTTGATGACGGGGTAATTAACTTTAAGCCAAATAAGTTGAAGGTGTCACAGGTGAACAATGAAGAGGTGGCCAGGTTTCATTCTTCTAGAGTTACCACTCAAGTTGAATCTTCTAAGAGGCTACCACAGCGATCTCCTTTAGTTCCTCGTCCGAATCTGGGTAAGAAAGTGCAGTGGCCTGTTAGGCGTTCGAAGCAACATCAGCAACTGACTGCTCAACCACAACAAGGGCCTTATCCACAGAGAGTTTCACAAGCTGATCGTGTTCTTGATCCCATCTCCATATCCTACACTGCCATGTTACGTCAATTGCTGAGGTTTGGTTTAATCCAGTTGCTGATCTTGGCACCACCGGAAGGAAGTCTTCCAAAGGGATTTGATGAAAATACGCGTTGCGAGTTTCACTCAGGTTCCCCGGGGCATTCAACTGAAGTATGCAGGGCTTTACAATGGAATGTTCAAGATTTAATTGACTTGAAGGTCATCACACCAGATGGTCATCTAGGGAGGCAGAGACCTCTGGACTAGAATTGGTGCTTATAGGCGTTAGCTTTTTCATGTATCTGGTTACCCTCAGGCTTGTTGAGGGAATCCTTGTTGCTGTACTTATTCTTGTTGGTTCAGTACCTTGTATGACTTTGCTCTTGCGGGCTTTCTATGATGTGTGTTTGGATTTCTGAAGCAGTGGCTTTCCTATTCATGCAATGATACTTGGTTGCAGGATGATTCTTATGCTGGATCTTGCGTGCAGAGTTTCTTTTGAGAGTGTTCTCTCATTTGTGGTGTTTCTGAGCATTTGCATGGCATAACATTTTGCATATCCTATCTTGCTGTCTTTGCTTTTCAGGTACACTGGCCGTTTCTCATCTTTATTCCATTTCAGGCAACAGTGTTGGTAAAGCAGAACCGGGATGGCAGATCAGGTACAAGCTGAGCTCGTAGAATTGAAGGCTCGTATGGAGCAGTTCATGAACCTGATGACAGGGATGTCCTTGAGGCAAGAACAATTAAGATTGAGGGTCGAGCGGCCAGAAAAGGAGATTCCTGAAGAGGGCAGTCAGAGAAATCATAATGGAGCTCCGGGCGGAGACAATGACCGTAATGTTGGCTACATGGACGGACATGAAGATCAGTTCACTTTGATTGATGATGAGATGGATCAACCTAATGCTGTTGTGGATCGTCGTTTCGACGAGCTTGCTGAGAAGATAGAGGCCATTAAGTCTCAGAACTCTCTAGGTTTTGATGTTGCGAATTTGTGATTAGTTCCTGGAGTGAAAGTTCCTTACAAATTCAAGCCTCCTGTTTTTGAGAAGTATAATGGGAACTCTTGTCCGAAAACTCATATCCAGTCTTACTTTGGGAAGATTTCTGCTCACACGGATGATGAGAAATTATGGATGTTTTACTTCCAAGATAGTCTATCTGGGGCATCTTTGGATTGGTACATGGGTCTGAACAAGAATGTTATCCGAAGCTGGAAGGACTTGGCTGAAGCTTTTGTGAAACAATACCAGTTTAATCTTGACATGGCGCCTAACCGCATTCAACTCCAGAGCCTTTCTCAGAAGAGGTCTGAGTGTTTCAAACAGTATGCTCAGAGATGGCGAGAGATGGCCGCCCGAGTGCATCCTCCACTGCTTGAGAGGGAGATGACTGATATATTCATGAGCACTTTGCAGGGTGTGTTTCTAGACCGTCTAGCTGCTTGTCCATCTACTGGATTTGCTGATATTGTGATCGCCGGCGAGCGAATTGAGAGTTTGCTAAAACTTAGGAAAATTCAAGACTACAGTTCTTCGGGATCAAACACCAAGAAGCCCTTCGTCAGTGGTCAGAGCAGGAATGAAGGGGAAGTTGGGGCAACATCTCATCAACGTGGAAAGGGTAGAGGATACCATCCACGTCATCAGCAAGTAGCTTCTGTGGCTACGACCCCGGATAATCATCTGAGGCGTCGGACAAGACAAAGAAACCCTCAACAGGGTCAGCGTCAGCAAAGGAGAGAATTAGTTCTTGATCCGTTACCAATGTCGTATACTGATGTACTTCAGCATTTGCTTCAGTTGAAACTGATCGAGCTTCGCAAGCTATCCCCACCTCCTTATCCATTGCCAGAGGGATGGGATGCCAATGCTCATTGTGACTTCCATTCTGGGGCACCAGGACACCATATTGATGGATGTAAAGCTTTTCACCGCAAGGTACAAGACTTGATTGATTCGAAGGCTATCAATTTCGCTCCGTACAGATGAAGCATGGTTTTTGTCTAGATCAGAGTGTGTCAGAGAAGAATTAAAGCAATAAAGCCAAAAGTATCAGTAATGGCAATCATTTGTTTTTTCACTACATTTCCTCCCTTTTGAGGGGAACTACGTCGCTCTGATTCTTCATTGGTCTTTGGTCAATGGAGATACGTAGGTAGAAGATCGTCAGGTCTTTCCGAGCAACCTTAGGTGTCAAACTTATGTGGCAATTTCATCTCAGTGTCACTTTTTTCTTCAGACGTATCGTGTCATTGTTTGAACGTCGAAAGCTTCAGGGCAGAATAATTGGGAATGAAGTATGGTGCTGACACATGGTCATTTAATTGAAGACTGCAAATATCATCAAGAAAAAGATGCTGACTACTGAAAGTATTCAAGATCAACCGGTCCAGATGGAGTCAAATCTCCTCAACAATGGCATTGCTTAGTTTCTTTACTGCATTTGCATGTGTGGCTTTTATCTGTTTGTTTGAACATTGGTATGCTTGCATGAAACTTGTTTATTTTGAATGTTAACTAATTCGTATTTTTACCTATAATTTTGTGTGTGCATTGCAATACCAATTGTTGTTCTTAAACTCTGTGATGGAGGATGACGAAATGAAAACGCAAAAATCTTCGTTTGTGTGCTCTTGAATAAGACCTTGTTGACGATGTACAGGCATTGCTTCAAATTCCCAAACACCGGAGATATAAGGGAGATAAACCTTCGTTAACCCCTTTGAGCCTTGAAGTAGGAGTTTCTTTTCACATGAAAAAACCCTCACATTTAACCCGGGCCAGGGTAAGTGTCAGCTAGTTGGACCAAGCGTTCATGCTTCCATAAGGGAGTGTATCTGAGGATCCCTAACATTTAATTGTACCAAATCAAGAGGTCCAGAGACTGGAAACCACAATGGTTATCCATCATCAGTTGAAAGTGAGACAATCACGACCCTTACCACAGCCAAGACAACATGTGTCACACGATTTGTTCAAAGAAAAAAAAAGAGAAATAAATAGCCCGCTAAGTCGAAGCTTGAAAACAAGCGACTTAGGCAAAAATTAGTGCATCCCGATGGACTCCCATTGCAAAAGATTCAAAAGAATCAGTCCAGGCAAAAATTAGGGATAAGCAAAAGAATGAAAAAGCGAAAAACGGAAAGGATTACACAAGAAAGGTCCTCAAAAAAAAAAGTCGTGTGATATAGACACAAAAGACAATAGGGGTGATTGATTCCCAAAAATAACCTCAGTGGTGCTTAAACAGTTATTAGCATTGGTTCCTCAACCATCTCAAAATCTTCAGGAAAGGTGAGCGCTTGTGAAGGCTAGTTGAACATAGGACTGAAGGACATCATGAAGAGGGGTGGGCACAAATAAACTTTGAGCCTATATCTTTGTTTCCATAACCGTGAACTAAGCCATGATACAACCCTTAAAACTCCTAATTGAAACAGAGTTAATTCGAGAGCATGCCACCATGAGATAGCGTTCCTGACTCCTGCGAGTTATGCTAAAAGACCCTTATTGGTATTGCATATGCACGTTTTCTTTCATAAAAA
This sequence comes from Lathyrus aphaca, assembly GCA_963966055.1. Classification (NCBI taxonomy): domain Eukaryota; kingdom Viridiplantae; phylum Streptophyta; class Magnoliopsida; order Fabales; family Fabaceae; genus Lathyrus; species Lathyrus aphaca. The sequence goes on along the minus strand of OZ014525.1, from coordinate 434,111,118 downwards.
AAATCTTGTCATGTCCAAACTAGTGATTCGTTCACAAACGACATCTTTTCAATAAAAACTTCAAGATTAACATGTGTGTTGCATTGAAATAATCATTACCTGAATAAAACATTTTCTGCTTGCATACATTGGTTCAGCAATCACGGAAGTTTGCACGATGAATTTCAGTCTGGAAACTTAAATCGTGCCAAATTGAGGAGTCTGAAACTTCTGAAGGACAATCATGGCAAATTGTACTTTTCCTAAGAAACCCATGAGATAAGGATTATTTTAACTAGTTGGGTTAGATGTAGCCAAGTTGGGGCAATTATCAGAGCATGGATAGTCTGAAGAAATCATCTTAGGGCCCATACTGGGGCAGGTCACTCTCAAGAGCAGATGAAGTCAGTCTCTGCAAGTGTTTATTCAATTTATCCTTGGTGCAGGATAATTGGGTAGAATATCTCAAGATTCAGCGAATCTATCCAAGAGTTTGAAGACGCCGAAGCAGTTCGGGCGCCACGTCTTTTGTAAAATCCTCTTGAGTTGATACTTGAACAGTTATCTAGTTTAGAGAGGATGATGTTACTAGAACATATTCCCCAAGCATTTTCTTCTCCCCAGCGAGAGACACTTTGCAATTCTTATCTCCAGCAGAGGGTGATCCCCAGCATCCCCAGTAAAGTCAGAGACAGAATTTCCCCTAGTTGAGTCAGAGTAGGGTGATCTTCTCTAGCAGAACTTCAAATCCAGTTGAACAGTTCTCTTCTCCGAGCGGATTCTTTATTCGAGAATAGATTATTCCCAGCAAGCAGCTAAATATCTAATTCCCCGTAGAGTTGGAAGTATCAGAACTCTTTCCTTAGCAAAGGGTATCTGACCAAGCGTCTTCCCAACCGTGTTGGAAGATCATCATTCCCCGCAGAGGTGCATGATTGGTACGTAACCATTATAGAAATATCCCCCAGTGAGGTCGCCAATTTATTTTTGGCCAGTGTGACAAAGTAATGCAGACGTTTGTTCACATTTCATTCCTCAACCAAGTATTTCCAGGATATCTTGGTCATTTCTTCAGCAGAACGTTAGTCAGAATGTTCTAATATCTAGCGGAGTTACAAATGGTATCCTCCCTTGCAGGGTTGTTACTCTCATCTCAAATCAACTATACTTGTATTGATCGCGTTGTCCCGTGTCAACGGACCTATTGTGGATGGATCGCTTGATACCATTCTCTTATCAGATCGCTCGATCTTGTGTGGTTTGCAAATCGCACGATGTTGTAACACGATTAAAAGTCCACCGTCGCTGTGGAAAGCCAGTAGTCTCCTGGCGTCGTATAAAAAGACATGAGTCGTAAATCGCTTGATATTACGTTCTCGTTTCCTGGTAATGGATCGCTCGATGCCATCTCATTAGCAGATCGTTTGATCTTGTCTGAGTTGTAAATCGCTTGATATTACTCCTTGTTGTTTGAGTCGTGCTCACATTCCTGGTTATGGATCGCTCGATGCCATCTCCTTAGCAGATCGTTTGATCTTGTCTGAGTTGTAAATCGCTTGATATTACTCCTCGTTGTTTGAGCCGTGCTCCCATTCCTGGTTATGGATTGCTCGATGCCATTTCTTTAGCAGGTCACTTGATCTTATTCAACGCTCGGTCGTGTTGAAGAGGTTTGAAGTCCCGACGGTGGAATTAAACGTCAAAATTCTTACCGGTCCTGGCGTAACAAGTAAATCCGAAGGAGACTCGTCTGTCTCAGATTTTGTTCTTGCAGTGTTTGAGGACTCGTATGTCCAGTTCCTGGCGTCACAGGATTGTTTGAAGACTCGTCTGTCCACGCATTCTTATTCCAGATATCAGTTTCAACTTGGAAGAAGCTCGTCTGCTTTTTCTCTCCTTCTTATCCCCAGAGCGTCATCTGGTTGGGTTTATTTCCCAGTGTTGCATTCTTCGTCAGAGTGCAAATTTCTGGTCTTCTTGGTATTCAACCACATTTTATCTTGAATGGTCGATAGCCCGTACTATCGTCCTTTTCAGATTAACTGATGATTGAATAGGGGCAGCTGTAACACCCCAAATTTTCCCTCTTCATTTTAAGCATCATATCACATCATATTCATCATAGTCATATCATTTCCTCAGCATCATATCATGGAAAGATGAAGCATAACATCCCTCATGTCCTAGCATCAAGCATATGGTTATCTGTGGAGGTCCTTGAAGCATTTCAGGCCATGACAAGGGTCCCAATGGGTTTGTACAAGTTCTATGGTGAGTCTATACTCCATTTACAAGTTCAATTCCATTGGCAAAAGCTCAGAAGATTGCATGATCATCAGAGATCTCAGGACAAGGCAAAGCTCCTATACAAGGCACCCAAATTAGGGTTTGTGATTCAAGCACCATAATCTCACAACTTTAGCGATTTATTTTAGTCCAAGTCTTATATATGTTAAGAGTATCCTATGTGTCAAATTTCATGAGAAACTTCCATGTGGAAGTCAGTCAATGCCTCAGTTGCTTGCAGATGAAGCAAAAAGTCAACAGAGTCCATAAAAAGTCAACTATGCAATTTCAAAGGGTCTAACCCAAATTTTTTGGCCAAGAGGGGTCCTTACAATGTTATAAGAGGTTTGGAATGCCTAAAGTTCAAGAATCATGGAGATTTGAAGGGTTTTGCAAAAATGGTACAAAGTTGGTTTATGGAATTTTCCAAATTTGGCAACTTTTGCCCTAATTTTCAAGTGGCCTTAACATGATCAAAACTTCTTCAAATGGACCAAAGTCAAACATGAAAGTTGAAGAGTAAGGACTCCCATTTTCAAAAAGTACAAGTACATTTTCATAGGATTCCTAGAAATCCTTGTAGGCCATTCGAAAATTTCACCTTCCTAGGGCAAATTTCAACTTTCCAAAAAGCCACCAAATGCAAGAGGGCTCAAACTTGATTTTTGTGACTTGGTACAGGCCCAATCTTGTTTCAAAATTAATATGCATTGCATTAGGACCAATTTGCTCCAAAGAAATGGTCATTTTCGTGCACTTTAAAAAAATCCCTCCAAAACATGCAAATTGGCAAAAGTCATGAAACAAGTGTGACACTTGAATCTAAGGGCCAGGAATGACTGGATTTGAATCAAGGGTGGAAAATGAAACTCACATGTGCTGAGAGGCCCAAGAGAGCATGAGCATAGCATGCTTATTCTACCAAGTTCAAATGATGCAAAATCACACTTTTCTCATTACTCATTCGTGCATTCTATCTCACACTTTCAACATTGCTTTGTGAGGTGATAACAAGCACAATTAGGGTTTCATCAGATCTCAGATCTACTTCATTCTCTCATTCTCAACTTTCATGCAACCTTGCATTTCTTCACATATCTCTTGATTCTCTCACTTTCTTCACAAAACTCTTCCATATTCTTGATCAGTGAATCATATAGATCAAGATTCAACCACTCATTTGAGCTTAAAGCACTGAAATAGAAGCTTGCCATTGAGAAGCAACTTGTCTTGAAACCTTAGATCCAGTCTATTTCAAGACCTTAGATGCATTTATTTTGCATCTAAGGAGTAAGAGGAGTGATTTGCACGCATTGGTTGGTTTTCTAGCTCACTTAATCAAGATCTCCATCTCAGGTATGGCTTGAAATCTCATGTTCTAAAAATGAAATTGAATTATTGCTTTGTGTTCTTTGATCTTCCCTGGTCATGCTGCACTTTGTAGAATTGAATGTAGTGCATTGTAGTGAAAGATATGTGCATTTCAAGTTTCATGGTGACACTTTATTTCCTTCGATCCGGCCAATTCTTTGAGTTTTAAGTGTTTTTGATGCCATATTTGAGTTCAGTGATGTCTAATTAGTGGATCTGGGTTATTCATTTTCATTTTTTGGTGGATTTTTGGTACTGGTTTGGTTTCCGGTACCGGAGCCCTAGCTCCGGTCACCGGAATTTGTTTTGTGATCAACCTAGGGTTTCTAAGGAAGAAGACGCACAATGGCCGTTAGATCTTCAATCCAAGGCTTCATAGCGCGCCACCTAGCCCTATTTTGGCCTCCGTCTCATGTTATGTTTGTTCATTTCATTTAATTTGTTATGAGATACAGTCCATGCTAATTAGTATGCGCCTCCCAATCAGAAGTCACCTTATGTCCACCTCATTTAATGAGGTTATCATCCTCAGCCGCATGATGCATCCTGCGCATCCTATGTTTTCCAGCTTTTATTTCATTAATTCAATTAAATTCCACCATAAAACATGTATACATCAGTGCCTGATTGGGCCTTCAGCATGTGATATTCGCACCTCCCATCCCCTTAGGCCCATCCAAATTACACGCAGCCTGCTTGCTTATCACACCTCCTTCCTAATTCTTTAATTTCTTTCTCAATTTAATTTTTCTTTTTATTCAGTTCCATTTCCATTTTATTAAAATAGTTCCCTTCACATACAAAAATCCCAAAAAAATCATGTGTGTTATTTCATGTCTCTATTATTTTGTCATATTTTTAATTTATTTTTTTCCATTATCCACGTGTCTGAATTAATTCCTCATTTCACATAGCTTCTTTTGAATCCTTTCTTGACCACTCTGCCTTGTATAATTTCCATAGGTTTCAATATTTTGAGTTTTGATCCCATTATTTTTGTTTTGATTTCTTAAGACCTTGTACTTTTCATGTGATTTTTCTCTGGATTTTTAGAAACTTATTTCTTGAGTCTTGATCTTGTAACTTGTGATGTAAGTTTGCTACCCTCACTTGTGTTCTTTCCTCCATTAAACCTAGTTTGCTTCTGAATCTTTTAAAATCCTTTTGGCTAGTTGATATAACATGTTTGAGAATCATTTGGTTTCAATTGGGGAATTTTTAGGTGATTGGTTGATTTGTTTTGGATTTTATCTTGAACCTTGTCCCATTTTGCTTCCTTTGAACCTTTAAGTCTCTTTTAAGCCTAGAAGGGCACTTGTGCCCATTTCTTCTTCTCATTTGGGGTTCCTTTGGGGTGTGGGTACCTTCCTGGTCCGAGGATAGGGTATTTTGTCTTCTGAATTTTTGTGTTTGCTTCTTCTTTAAGTCATTTGCTTCTTTAAGTGTTTTCACTTCATCTTATTGTTTCTTTTGCTTCCATTTGGCATTGTTTGGTCTTGTACCTCTCCTCTCTTCATCTTTTTGGCTTCTTAAGCCATTCTTCATCTTGTTTTGGTTCTGGTTGTGAGTTTTTGTGTTCATATCTTGTGCATTTCGCTTTGCATATTTCATAAGTGTGCATTTGTTCTCATAAGTGTTTCATGATTGCATCTTTAGCTTGCATACTTCTTCTCCTCATTTATTTTGGTTGCATTTGAATTGTGCATATGTTCATGTCATTTCACTTCTGATTGTGTGATGTTAGCATGTTATCTTGCTCATTTTGTCGCACTTGTATGCATACTAACCTTGCAGGGGCTATGGTAAGTGTGAGGTGTGGGAATTGAGTTCCACATCTCCCATTCTCATCTTCACCTCTTATGTTTATGTGCACTAACTCTTTATTGTTGGGCTTAGACCTTTCTCATCTCTTCTTCTTCTTCTTCTTTCCTTCTTCATTAGGATAGAAACCTCACTAACCCTTAGGACATCCATGCATGTTAACACTTAGGATTATTTTAGTCCCCCTTTATAATTTGTCCTTTGAGATCCTTTTGGTTCTTCTTCTCTTCTCATCTCATAACTCTTAAAAAGCATCTTAATAAGTTTGAAGTGATCTCTTGATCCATAGCCTTATCCCATGAGGTATGCTTGTAGTCTTCCCATCTTGGGATAGTACAAGTTTACCTTGTGATGCACAAGTCTGATCAAGGTATCTTCTTCATAAAAGAAAAGCATAAAAAACACTTCTTCATTTGTAAATACCAAAACACTTAATAAGTAAACAAGTTAGTGAGCCTAAGCCCTAATCTTTGGGTTCAAGTTTTGGGGATCTTCTCCTTACTTGAGTGTGCTTGTTCTATTATTCCATCTTGGAATGTAGTGACAAGTGCACATTCCATTGAAGAGAGCTTGAGTTCACTTCCTTGTGACACACTCATAAAAGCTTCATAAAAAACACAAACAAACAATAAGCGTTTTTCCTTCGGGAATTATTTTCTCATCTCCTTCGCTCCGTACGCGAACTTGCTCCTACTTGTCACTTTGCAAGACGGTTACGCACTCGTCGTCCGAGTCTGCAACACCTGAGCAATGGCATAGGCAGTTCAAGCTTTAATTCACAAGCAATTTCCTTTTAGTACCCCTAGTTAGGGGAACTACGGCGTCTCTGATCCTCATTATCCTGATGAGGTACGTAGGCAGCGGGGTAGGGCCCGTTCGAGCGCAATCTTTATTTTCCCTACATTTTTTCTCTTTATTTTCTTTTCAGTTCTTTTCTAGTTCCAGTTTCTTTTCATTTTCATTTCTTTGCTGCAGCTTTCATGCCCTCACCCTTTGGAACAGTTATCTTTGCAAGCGTGGATCCCGTCGGGTACGGCGGACGATCTGGGTGCTAATACCTTCCCAGGTCGTAACCGACTCCCGAACTCAGTCTCTTTGGTTCGTAGGACCTGTGTCCTTCCTCTTCTTTTCTTCTGGTTTGTGCAGCATTACCATTCCCTTTCTTCGGGATAAAAATGCCTGGCTGGCGACTCTATTCTTTTTCCGCGCCACTTTCGCGTTTGTACCAGGATGGAAATCCGGGGAGCGACAACTACACATGCCCATGGTGGGTCAACAGAAATACAACAAACAAAAGCAAAAGTACATCAAAAGAAAAGAAATACAAACAACAGGATCAGACATCCAACCCGAAGTCATCCTCCTTGACTTCCTTCAGGAGAGCCTCTATCACTGGACTAGCTGGATGCTCTGTAATAGTCCGAACGAGAAGGTTCCTGGTAGCAATGGCATTAGTCAGCTTCTTATGCCTGTCCTGATCTTTGGATCTCTTTATCCCTGCTCGGAGCTTCAACTCTGATATTTCCTTCTGGGCTGCCAACAAAGCTTCCTGCTGCTTCTTCTCATTGGCTTCCAACTGCTCAATCTTGGCTTGAGTCCTCTGGTCTTCTAGTGTACGGGCTCCGATGATCCTGACCCACCTAGCCTGACTTTCCACTAAATAATGCTCAGCCCTAGCTTTCTGAATCTTGGCCTCCATGCAGGCATTCTTCAGTATCTGTTCCCCGGCTCTTGCTTTCCTGATGTAGTCCTCTGTCCTTTCAATCTTGGTCAGATGCTCTACTTTGAGCTTCTCCAATCTCTCAATGTCCAGACGCCCGTCACTTCTTTCCCAGAGAGTCTTATTTAGAGCTTCAGATAGCCACTCATTCCTTTCCTTCAACTTTTCAAACTCTTCCAGGCTAACAGTCGTTGTTGGCTGTACTGTAGAGGGTCCAGGGGTGTCTTCCAAGGTGAAAGGCATTCTGGTAATCTGAGCTCTAGCACGAGACCCGTCCAAGTACTGAGCTGAAGCAACATTATTACATCTCCCAAGAATAGATGTCCCTTTGGTCTGGATGTTGTCCCAGGCCCAAACAGCTTGCCTGACTACAACTGAGCCAGATTGGATCTCACAATATAGGGTTTAAGCTAAATCCTGCTCCCGGGGAGGATGAATCAAAGCATATCCCAATTTCCTTTTAAACAGTAAAGGGTTGTAGTTGATGCAACCTTTTACTCCTATTAGAGGCACATTAGGGTATTGCCCACAGCTGGTGATAATGTCCTTGCCTTTGGTGCTCTGGGTGCACCATCTGATGTCATCTGAAGTCAAGGAGATGAACCTCTTGGCCCAATTTTTATGTTGATGTGGGTTCAGGAAAGCATCTGATTTGGGCAGATGTCTGAGTAGGCAAGAGTAGAACAAGGGAGCACAACATCTAACCAACTTCCCCCTTTGCTTTTCATTTCTCTGGTGGATGGAGTAGTAAAAATCCCCTAACAGTGTAGGCACTGGGTTCTTCAGCATGAACAAGTGGATGGCATTCTTACTAACAAACTTGGGCTCATCTGCAAACAATATAGCCCTATATATGCTGAGGGCTAAGAGCGCACAGACTGCCTCCCATTCTCCCAATTTAGCCTTCAGGGTGGCCTGAGAAATTAAAAAGTCCAGATGTAAACCAGGAATACCAGCTTTTGTTGTCATGTTTTGCTCAATAAGGGAAGGCTCCAAATACAATGCCCTTGCTATCTCTTCACTTCTGGGAGTAGTCATCTCTGGGTTGAAGGGAATTCCTTTTCTGATAGGAACCCCAATCAATAAAGAAAACTCTTCCAACAGAGGCCCCATCTGAAAGTTAGGAAAGGTGAAGCACCTGAGAGGAGGGTCATAGAACTGCAAACATGTGTGGATCATGCTCCTCTGAGATGAATCAAGATCCATAACCATATCCAAAATTCCCCCATAGTGCTCCCTGAATAGTGGGATGTGGTCAGGTGTGATGAGTGGCTGGACCTGCCTGATACCAGTCAAATAAGGCTCAAAGAAATGATAAGATATGTTGCTCTTTCTTGGAGTAGTCATGAGTGTTGATAAAGATGCTGAAGACAATTGTTGATGAAGATCACAGACTAAAAGCTGGAGATGTGTCTCTGGAAGACTGATGCAGGTGAGTTTCTGGAAGACTGGAGGAGATGCTGAAGGAGATAGCTGAAGCAAATGCTGAAGAAGATGACTGAAGCTGAGGTCTATGCAGTAGAAGGGGTCAAAGCCAAAACCAGGATACAATGAGGTGGATACCCTGAAAAACAGATAAACAAATGTTAAATGATGCAATGAGGATGTATGCAAATGATATGCAAGGGTTGTGATCAAGAGATGGATCTGATTTTCTGTCTGATATAAGGCCCATGTATGTTCAAAAGTCTGGGTGAAGGCTTAGAAATCCAGTAACCAGGGTGGGGGACTCAAATAAAGAGTCATATGTCCGGGGTTAATCTCAAGAACTGTCCAAAGTGGGGTATTCTTAAACAAAACAGTAGCAGGGTATGCTGTGGTCAAGGGTTCCTGCAAACCTGTAAACAATCCAACCCCCTCACATGTAGTGTTCTAGAACAAGGATCCTAAGAAAAGATGGATAAGACGGTTGTGAACCAGAGAAACTGAGAAAGGGGGTTGGTTACAACCTGGGAAGGAATTAGCACCCAGATTGTCCGTCGTACTCGACGGGATCCACGCTTGAAAGTTTGTGTTTAAAGGGGTAGTGTCAGTGCTATCTGTGTATCAAAGCTGGAAAAGAATGCAAGTGTCAGTGCAAAAGAAGTGTGAGGTGAATAAGAGAAGTGTCAGTGTAAGGACAGGAGTGAAATGCTCAAGATAATGAGGCTTAAAGAATAATGCTGAAAGAGGGGGAATATACAGAGACTTTTGTTCGATAACTGTAAAGTTATGCCTACGTATCCTCTCATGCAATGAGGAAGTCAGAAAACCGTAGTTCGACTCAAAGAGACTGGAAGAATAAATTGACTTGTGAACTGCTTGCTTGTCTATGCTCAAGTGTATGACCTGTCTAGCTCAGGTGCAAACTGTCTTGCATTAGACGAAAGGAGCGAGTTCTCGTTTGTGAGTGAATGAGGTGAGAAAAGAATCCCGGAGGAGACGATTATTGTTTGTTTTTGGTATTTTCAGTCTTTTATTGCTTTTTGGAGTTTGTCATAAGTTAATGAGCTTAAGCCTAAACCAGGGGTAGGAAACTCATCACATCCTCCCTCTGATTAGGGGTAATGAGAATACCTTAAGTATGAAGTAAGCACCTCACACTTAATCACCATGATGTAGGATTAAGATCATTAACCTACTTGCATTTAATTAAATGTTTTTGGATATTTGTTTAGTGTTAAGTAATGAGTTTAATCCATAATCAAGGATTTAATGGACTCATTACACCATCCTAATAGAAGGATAATAGATGAGAACATTTAAGCTGAGGAAGATACCTCAACTTAATCCATGATTATGGATTAACCTCATGACAAACCAAACCTTTATTAAAGTGGATTTTAATTAATGGTGAGATTAAGAAGTGGATTTTATGGTTTGTAAGACAACTTGAGGGGGACTTGTCCATTAACACTAGGGTTAGTCCTTCTTAACCAATTAAGGAAGAATTAGAACCCTAATGCAAGGCCCAAGTTACAAGCTTGATGTCTTAGTGATTATTAGGTGAATTGATTAAAGGATTTAAACACATTAAGGGTTTAACACTTAGGATTAAAGTTATACACTCCATCATAATAGAAGGATGCAGGCATAACCTTAATCACAAAGCCTTAAAACCTTTTGGGTTTAGTCCTTGATTAAGAGATGAGAAGAGAAGACACAAAGGTAAAACTAATGGAGGGACTAATCAAACCCTAATTGTGATCATGCTTGGGTGTTCCTAGGGTTTATGAGACTTGCAAGAAGTCTTCAAGAAGCATCACCAAGGAAGAAGCAGAGATGGAAGGAGAAGAAGCATAAGGAAGCAAGACAACTTAATTCACTTAAGAAGATAAGTTGCTTGAAGAAAGAAGGTGAGGAAGGAGCATGAATGAGCAAGCTCACTCTAATACAAAAGTAAAATGCAGCAATGAATGCATAAGAGAGATGAGAAGGGATTGTGAGAAGTGAAGGCAAATTCACTTCTCAAACACTTACCACCTGAAAAGTTAGCAAAAGGAAGTGAAAATGAAAAGGATACAATGATGCAAACCAAAACCAGAAGCATATTTATGATGCAAATGATGCTAAGAGATGATACAAATGTATGTCATGAGATGCAAATGATCATACAAAGGATGGGAATGCAAATGAAGCATATAAGAGGCATGGAAGTTTATGAATGCACATGAAATGAAATAAAAGCAAACACATGGCAAATGGATGATGCAATGATCAAACATGATTTCAATATGTCTTAAGATGTCTTATATTTCATGTGGATGCTCAAAATGTCATGGCAAGTTCATGTATGCAAGTTTATGCAAGATGGATGTAAATGAAAGCACTAAATTAGGGTTATATGATCATGCAAGATGCAAAAGGGAAAGACAGAAGCAAATGATAAGGTAAAAAATTGAAAATGGACTAAAAGAAACCTTAAACCTATACTAGTTCACCATCCAAAGGGGGAGGTCAGAAGCTTAACCCTAAGGGGCTTATGAATTTCCTAAATTTCTAGGGTTTTAAGGGTGATCCTAAAGGTAAAATGCCAAACAAATTGAAAATGCATTATAAAAATGAGACAAAAATGTTTTTGGGTGCTTGAAGGTATGCATAACACAATGCAAAAAGAACCATTCACAAACTCAACTTGGATCAAAAGTTATGAAATTTTGAAGTTAGGGTTAAAAATATTCAAATTTAAGAACCCTAATTCATTTGAAAAATGTCAAAGTGTGATCAAAACCAAAACGAAATTTGTGTTGTGAGTTTGTAAATGTTTGTAAATGTTTGAAAAGGCTCTCTGAATTTTTTTGGGATTTTTAAATACCTAAATGTATTTTTAATTAATTAATTTCCATTAACTAATTAAAAATAATCATTTAAATGATTTAAAAATATTTTTTATTGCAAAAAATAAAAATAAAAATATTTTCAGAATGAGAAAAATATTTAAAGCCATGATGCAAAAAATGAGAAATTTTGGATGATTTTTGATATTTTAAAATAAATGTGCAAAGAAAATACAATAAAATGTAATTAAAATGAACTTAAATGGAAAAGTATGCTGATCTGAGGGCTGGAATTCAAAGTTGGGGTGGAGGGAAAGACTGCGCGTGTTAAGGGACGGCTAGGATTGAAACTGGAATTTTGAATTTCTTAAACCTAATTAATCTAAACTAATCCTGATTAGGGCTTAAATAACACATCTGGGCCGTTGGTGCGCACGCGGGAAGGGCCATCTAACGCTCCACATTCAAAACTGGGCTTAAACCCTAATTAGGGTTAATGACTCTCAGACGGCCGGAACAGTGGTTCCAGTCGTCTTCTCCGACGAGCCATTTTTCTATCTCTCTCAATACGCCATGAAAATGTACCAAAATCTCCAGAAACAATCAATGATCAACAACAAACCATAATCCAGCAACAAATCTCATTTATTTTGCCTCAAAACCAAGATTCGAACACAAACATAAAAACTGAAAAAATTTCAGAGCATGCATACACACTCAAATCTTAACCATTCTTCACCATTCAAAGCTCATTGTGATCAGGGAAACAAACTCTACCATTCTATAACTAAGAAAACAAATTCTGGAAAAATGTTTCAAGAAGGTACCTGAGCTTGAGCTTTCTCAGTTTGGGACTTTTAGACCTCCTCTCTTTGCGTAAACCACTCCCCTTGACCTCCTGATGAAGCTTTGACACTTTGAAAGAGTTTAAATGGGGTGCTTTGAAGGTTTGTTCTTCAACTGGCCAAGAATCGTGTTTTGGCTTATGGTGTTTTCAGGCTGTTTTAATGGTTGGGAAATGCTCTAATGGTGATGGTGAATTGATCTATGAAGTTTCTTTGGATGTTTGCAGCTTGTGTGATGAGTTTCAAAGGAATGAAGGCAAGAGGGATTTTTTGTGAACTTGGCTTGTGTGATGTTTCAGGCTCCAAGATTATATGAAATGGCTTGCCTTTGGTACACATATCAAATCCTGATAGGTCAGAGAGTTGTTGGTGGCCTATGCTGATTGGTATGGTTCAAAATGCACAAAGTCAATTTTTGTGTAAGTGAAGGCATGGGCTGGTTCAGTGATGGTTCAGGGGTATGGCTCGAGTCAGCTAGCTTCAAGGAGGTCCATGGAACTCATATTTTGTAGCTGGCACAAACTCTACCAGAAAGATCGTGTAGTGATCCCTTCTCCCTACAGATTTTAGATCTCAGATCTCGTTTCTCTCATTTGCATAATCATAACATTCACATCATTACCCCCCAAACAAAGCGTAGCATTCCATCTAATACGGAGCATTACGGCAAAAATAAAATATTTGCATGATCATAAGCCAGGTTCGAGCAAGTCACCCGCAAATACCAAAATCACTCCTCCAGCAATGCGCGAAAGCTTATCCCCTGCAGATAAAAAGCCAAAATATCCTTTTGCACTCTCAATACAAATACTTGTACATACTTACACACAATCCTTCTGATACTCGTCTGTATCCCACTTATACATATTTCTTTCATACTCGTCTGTATCTTACGCATCTCCCCAACAGATCAACACTCGTTTGTGTTCCTTGTTCAAACAGTTGATACTCGTCTGTATCATCACTCCTTAAACACGCGTCGGCGTTTGTTTCTATTGATACTCGTCCGCATCATGGTCCTAAGGATACTCGTTCGTGTCTTTAATCTATACACACTTTCGAAACACTCATACCATCCTATTTTTAGGGCTTAAACACTCGTTCGTGTTTATCTATCCTCAGAAGTCGCCAACAAATCGAACTTTCTATCCGGCATTCGTCCTATGTTGCGATAATCTTTCAGCAGTCGTACCCTGCTAGGTGATCGTCCTTCACCTTTTGATGACCGTCCCTCATCATTCATCTGATGGTCGTCCCCATCGTCGATCTTTTTATCCGACATTTGTCTTATGCCGCAATAATCCAAAGCAGCTGTACCCTGCTAGGTGATCGTCCTTCACCTTTTGATGACCGTCCCTCATCATTTATTTTGATGATTGTCCCTCATCATTTATTTTGATGACCGTACCTCATCATCCATCTGATGGCCGTCCCCATCGTCGATCTTTTTATCCGACATTCGTCCTATGCCGCGATAATCCAAAGCAGTCGTACCCTGCTAGGTGATCGTCCTTCACCTTTTGATGACCGTCCCTCATCATTTATTTTGATGACCGTCCCTCATCATTTATTTTGATGACCGTACCTCATCATCCATCCGATGGCCGTCCCCATCGTCGATCTTTTTATCCGGCATTCATCCTATGTCCCGATAATCCTCAGCAGCCATACCCTGCTAGGTGATCGTCCTTCACCTTTTGATGACCATCCCTCATCATTGATTTATTTACTCTTCACCCGATGGCCGTCCTTGTCGCTGTTTCTTTATTCTTCAGCCTGACGATCGTCCCCATTAGTGCTTTTTTAATCCCCATTAAAGTCGCTTTTCTTTACCCGATGGTCGTCCCCGTCACAGATTCCTTTTTTCCCAGCATGATGTCTGTCCCCGTCAGTGTGTTTCTCACCGTTTTTATCCCCAACAGTCGTCCTCTGCTCGATGGTCGTCCTCTATCGCTACCATTTAACATTCAGTCTATACTGTCTATTACAAATTATATCCCTTTTCTTCTTATAATAAAGAGCGCAAATTTTGGACTGTCTTGGTATTCAACCACAAGTTATCTTGTTCGTCTGTTAAGCCAGGCACTTACATCCTACACAGCTAACTCATGCTTGAATAGGGGTAGCTGTAAACACCCCAAATTTGCCCTCTCTTTTTTCTCACACCTTGGCTTGTGATCCTTCATGTTGCATTGCATAAGCATCCTATCTCCCACTGCATAATTATTTCACTGCATAAGCTGCATAACTAGGGTTTGTGGTCAGATGAATCTTAGAAGTGATTTGAGCTATCTCAAAGGCCATGAAGCATGTCAAGAGGGTCCATGAGTGTTCTATGATCATTTTATGCCTCCAAGGGTTCTTGAAAGTCAAGAGATCATAAGAGATTGTAGAGCCACCCAGGCAGGCTCAGGGTTCCTACACAGATGACCTAGAAATTAGGGTTTTGGGTTTGAGGCCTTTACACTCAATTTTTTTGGTCATTCTTGATTCTATTGGTCTATATATGATATAAGGAGCATGTGTATAAAATTTGAAGAAAAACTTCCTTGTGGAAATCATCTGATCAAATGGTAACTTGTTGCGCAAGAAAAGTCAGAATCAGGGCATCTGAGGCCACCAACAAGGGTTCCAAAGGGTCATCTTCATCAATTTGAGATCTTATAATATTTATTTGATCTTAGGAATGCTTGGAAGTTCACAAAATTGAAGAATTATGAGCAATTGCAAAAGTTTCTATTTTTGGGCATGACATGTAATGAATACTTTCCATTTTGGGAAAGATCCTCAACCTCCTCTTTCTTGATCAAAAAGGTCTCAAATGATTTTTCTTCAAACATGAAAGTTGTAGATTAGATCTTCCCATTTTCAAAAAGTACAAGAACTCATCTTGATTCATCCTAGAACTCAAGATATGGCAAGTCAAAGTTGGGAAATTTCTTGTAATTCTCAAGTTCATGCCAAAGAGGGAAATTTGCAAAATGGTATTTCAGGCCTTTATGTGACCTCTAATCCACTCAAATACATCATGCCATGATCAAACAACTTATAAAGATCAGAATTGGGCCAAGAACCTAGGTTTTTCATGCCTTGCTTCTCAAGAAATCACAAAGTTATGAAATTGCAAAAACCATTCAAACTCTTGAATCAAGTCATACAGCTCACAACTTTCAATCCAATGGTGCTCCTTGAACTCAGTTGAGGCAGTCCAAGACCTCAAATCACTTCTGCCATGGCCCATGCTTCAAGTACACCATTTTTGACTTTTTGGCCAATAGAGCCATACCATTCCCACAGTGCACAACCACTCCTCTGACATATCTCAATCTTTTATGCATTGCCTAAGGATCATAAAACATAACACTTGAAGCCTTGAAACCAGCCAACACTCAGATTGCACAAAAATTATCAAAAACTTCCCCTCCTAGATTCTCACTACTCAGCCATCAAACATCCAAAATTCTTTCACCATTCAATCACACATAACACAAGGAACATTTCCCACCCATCACCATGGCCTGAAACACAACATATCAAAAACACGATTTCTGCTTCATCAGAACTGGACCTCAAAAACCAGCCACTTTCAAAGCATTTTAAGCACTCCACTAACTTCAGGAGGTCCAAAGAAGCCATTTTGCACAAAAGGGAGGTCCTGAAAGCTCCATTTTGAAGAACTTCAGTTCAGGTATTCATCAAGAACAATTTTTCTAGAACCTCTTTTTCTTGCTATAAAATGAATCTATATGCTTTGCTGATCATTCTGATGTGTTTGGAATTGAAAATGGTTGAGAAATGAGCATGTATGATTGTTCTGAAACTTTGCCCGTGTTTGAATGTTTGCTTTGATTTGTTTGATTCTTGTGAAATAAAGGCCATTTGATGGTTGATTTGTGTTCTATGATGTTTGGGGAACATTTTTGGGAAGATTTGATGTTGTTTAGTGAGCTATAAAAGAAGATAGGTTTTGGGATGGCCGGAGAAGATGACCGGAGCTTATCTCCGGTCACCTGAAAATCATTAGGGTTTGATTTTCCAGTTTGAATGAGAGCCCTTGGATGTTGATTAGATTAGCGTATGGACGATCCAGATTACTTCATTAACCCTAATCCTAATTAATTTAAATTAATTATAATTAATTAACTCAGGACAAATCATGGCCCTTGGATCACGCGCGTAAGCTAAGTTCAAACCTGATCCCTTAGATCCTCATACTATTGGTCAAGCTAACTAGCAATCCTGGCCATTGATCTCTCTCTCACATAATATGAACCACCCCTTTTAATTACTTTTCATTTTTTTTTATTTCATTTCATTCTCTTTATTTATTTAAAATAGCAAATCAATTTATAAAATACAATCTTTTGCATTTTTACTCTAAATAATTTTCAGAAACCAAAAACATTTTTATTTTTCATTTTTGAATTAAAAATATATTTTAAAATCATTTAATTGTATTAATTAATTAATTAATTCATTTTAATTAATTAAAAATACTTTTAGGTATTTAAAAATCACCAAAAAAATCATGAAGTATTCTTACATGTTTAGAAGAATTTACAAACTCATTTTACAAATTTCATTTAGGGTTTGATCACATTTTGACAATTAACCATGAATTAGGATTTCCAAATTTCCTATTTTTCTAACCCTAACTTCAAAAATTCATTTCTGATCAACCAAGATGAGTTTGTACTTGGGTCTTTTTGAATTATTTCACATGTTGCATCTAGTATCTAGGGTATTTAACTCATATTTTTGCATTGCAGTTTCCATTTGTTTGGAATTTTTCATGAAGAGGTATCCAAAACCCTAGCCTAACTTAGAAAACCATAACTTGACTTTGGTATAGCTTCTTACTTCCATATTTGGGGAGTGATCTTATGTGTGTTTAGGGTTCATTTGGTTGTAATTTCAATTTTTTATCATGTGTCATGCTTCTGTTTTGGTCATATGCATTTCATACTTTCTTAAAACCCTAACTTGCCATGTTCATTTGCATTCATCTTTGCATACCTTCATCATATAAACTTGTCATGACATCCCATGCATTTTTATATCATATTAGATACTTTAGGATATGTGTGAACTTTGTTTGATCATTATTGCATTAATTTGGTATGTTTTGCATCCATTACATCTTATGTGTATTCATGTGTTCTTAAGCTTCTAGCATGCTTGTTTTTGCATCCATCACTTGTATGATAATACATATGCATTGTGCATGACTTTGCATCTTTCCATGACACATTTTCATTGTGTTTTTCACTTCTGGTTGGTATCATTGCATCTTCATCTTTGTTCCATTCCTTTTGTTTCATATCTTATGCATTCATACTAATCATTTCAGGGGCTTCTGGTAAGTTGATCAGGATGTGGATTTGCCTCCACATCCAATCTCTTCTTATCTCTTATTTTCATCTTTACATGTCTTTGAAGTGAATTTGATTCATTTGTTCCCTCTCTTGCTCCTTTTCTTTCTCTTAGGTTACTTAACTTCTTCAGGAAGTAAGTAACCTATTCTCCTTTCTCTTCTCTTTTCATCTGCTTTTTATTCTTTGGTGGCCATCTGAAGGTCTTTCCTCTAAGCCTAACAAACCATAGGAATATCCAAGCATGATAACTTTAGGGTTGTACATAGTCTCCCCTAGTTTTTACCTTTGAGTCTCTGCTTCTCATCTCATAATCAAGGCTACACAGTTAAAGTTTTAAGACTCTGAATTAGGGTTATGTCTGTATCCTTATCTTAGGATGGAGTGTATAACTTTAATACTTAGTGTTAAACCTTTAAGTTGTTTACACCTCCTAATCAAAACACCTAATAATCGTTAAGACTTAAGCTTGTAACTTGGGTTTTATATTAGGGTTACATCTCTGCCTGTTGGTTCAGAGGGACTAACCCTAGTGTTTCATGGACAAGTCCCCCTCAGGTTTAGTCTTACAAAGATAAAATCCATTACTTAATCTCACCTATAATTAAAATCCACTTTAATAAAGGCTTGTTATATAATGATTTTAATCCCTAACCATGGATTAAGTTAAAGAGTCTTCCTCATCTTAAGTGTTCTCATCTATTATCCTTATCTTAGGATGGTGTAATGATTTCACTAATCCCTGATTAGAGATTAAACTCATTACTTAACACAAAACAAATATCCAAAAACACTTAATAATCACAAGTAGGTTAATGATCTTAATCCTGCATCATTAGGGTAATTAAGTTGAGATTCCCATCTCATACTTAAGTAGGCTCATTATCCCTAATCAGGGGTGATATAATGAGTTTGTAAACCCTTGATGGAAGCTTAGGCTCATTATCTTATGCAAAACACCAAAAACAATAAAAAACTGAAAACACAAAAAAAACAAACAATAAACGTCTCCTCCGAGATTCTTTTCTCATCACATTCACTCTAAAAACGAGAACTCGCTTCTTCCGTCTAATGCAAGACATTTAGCACTCGAGCCAGACGAGTCATACACTTTAGCATAGACAAGTAAGCAGTTAACAACCAAAACATCCCAGTCTCTTTGAGTCGAACTACGGTGTTCTGACTACCTCATTGCACGAGAAGATACGTAGGCATAACTTAACAGTTATCGAACAAAAGTCTCTTAGTCTTCCCCCCTCTCCTCCTCCCAGTTTCTCTTTACTTAGCCTCACTTTTGAGCACTCACTTTCTTTTTGCACTGACACTCTGTAAATCCATTCCCCCATCTCTTTTATACACAATTTAGCACATACACCTATCCCCTTTTAAACACAATCAAGTAAGCGCGGATCCCGTTGAGTGACGGAAGATCTGGGTGCTAATACCTTCCCAGGTCGTAACCAACCCCCTTTCTCAATTTCTTTGGTTCGTAACCATCTTATCCATATATTTCCAGGTTTATGCAGCATTACCTTTCCTCCAGGATAAAAATGCCTAGCTGGCGACTCTATTCAACCTCAACCTCCAACATCGCCTCGTCAGTTCGCGTTTGTACTGGGATGAAAATCCGGGGAGCGACAGATTCCTTATATGTGACAATCTTTCCTAGCTTTCTCAGATCATCCAATCTCAGACTCATGAATGTAAACCTGTGGTTTTTCTGCCGCCTAAAGTCCATTTTTTTTGAAAAACTGATAATATGAAACAGAATTTCTCAGTTCTTTTAAAGGAGAAAAATAATGATGATTTTCTGAGTTTGATTGTTACCATGTTGACTTTCTCAGTTCTTTTAACAGAGAAAAATAATGATGAATTTCTTTTTTGAAAAATGGTTTCTTTTGATGAATGCATGAATGCAACATACAAACACAGTAAAAACATGGGTTCAAGGGTCCAGTGTCATGAGGCCAAAGCTTTACCCGTTCCCAATGGTTTATAACATGGTAACATATTTGTGTACCTATAGATCATGTAAGTCAAGGTGAAGGGGTAAATGTTTACTAAATCCTCAATGTTATGAGTATCAGATTGTAAATCGCTGAGTTTTTGCAGAGTACGTTATAAACATTGATTTCACACTAGGAAGATGTCCAAAACATCACAACATCTCTGTAACACCTCCAGCTAAAAATCCCAACTCCACCTGTAAGCCCAAGTTCAGGTAAGCCTCAATTTTGGCCAATTCATGATCCATGCATATTTCCTCGCACTATCTTTTTGCCATATGTGTGTAATCATATTCTAAGTAGTTCCCCTAAATCAATTTCACAAAATCATCATCATGTAGATTTTCATGAGGCTCGGATTAAATTAGGGTTCTTCAGTGTTCTTCATTGATTTTTCACTCTACACTAAAAATAAATTTAATTAATTGGTACCATGGTGTTCATGAGTTAAAAACGAGCAAGATTGATGTTATTTCATTTCATTATATATTCAGTGAAATATGAGGGATTTTGCAAAATCCCCATTTCTGGGCAACCTGTAACACCCCAAATTTTATTTAATTATTTTATTTGGATTATTTCTTGTTGTTGTGTTTAGAATAATAGATTATCGAATATAATTGTGATTGAGAATTATATGGTGGTGGATAATCGTATTATTATGTGATAAATAAATTAGATGGAATAAAATAAGAGTTAAGGACAAGGCGGTCAATTGGTAAAAGTAGTAAGGGTAAAAGTGGAAGATCATAAGTCGGGTCTTAGGGGTTATGTTGGTAATAAGAAAAAAAAAGGAAAACCTAATAGTGTTAGAGAGAACAAGAACGGTCGTGAAAGTTGTGAATAGGATAAGAAGAGGAAAGGGCTTAATCGTGAAGAAGAATTTGCGAAGAAGAAGAAATTCTCAATAAAACCTAAGGTAAGGGTGGGATTCTTCCATCTTAAGGGTTTTATAATGGGAATTGGGTAGATTGAGGATTAGGGATTGAAGTTGTAGTGAATTGAGGAGGAATTATTATGTGGAATTGTGTGTTGTTGATTGTTATTAGTTGATAATTGTATGCATTAGATGATTAAATTGATGAATATTGTGATTCTGGCTACGATTGGTGATGGGTCTGATGATTTTCGTAGCAGGTTTGAGTACTGAAAGCACAACTGCTATTTGCGAAATCTCAGAGCTCGCTTAGCAAGCAGAGTCAGGGAGTTCGTCTCTTAGCGAGAAGTAACCCTTGCTTAGCGAGCCCTGGAGCGTGAAAAATTGATTTTTAAATTCCGAAAAATTCCTAACAATTATTTTAATGAGTTAGAATTGCTTAGGAATCGTAGTGATGAAGTTGAGGGTAGTAAAAGGTGAATTATGCACTTAATTGTAGGGATAATTATTGTGATTTGAATTTAAACATAATTGACATGTTTGTTGGATTTGTTGTTGTTGTTGTAACAAGTTACTTATGTTTGTTGGTGGTGTATGTATATGTAATTGTTATGATATATGACATATTTCCATTTGTGATAGTTGAAGTTGATTTAAGTGGTGGTATGCTAGAAATGCATGATGATAAGGAGAATTGTGATGTTAATGAATTGTTGTATGAGGAATGGTGTTGGGATGAGTAGTGGGATATTCATTGTTATTGTTGATGTTGTATGATATAAATCGTTGCATATATGCATGTATGTCATTGATGTTGCATGACATGTTTCATAGTTGAATAACATACCAAGGCGGGGTATGTCGTTGTTGAGATGTTGGTGCGGTCATGAAATAGGGATCGTACGTGGCCATGAAATAGGGGTCGAGGGTGTGATCATGAAATAGGGATCATATTGGACCATGAAACAGGGGTCGGGAGTTTCGACGGGAGCTAGATCTTGAAATAGAGATCGGATATGGTATCGGATCCATAGAGTCCAGTAGAGTCTCATTGCATGATTGTTGTTGTTGTATATGATGTTGTGGTAGTATATGATGTGTTTTGTATAACGTTTTTGTATATATGTTGTTGATATATGTGATGTTGTTGAGGTGTGTAATAGTTGTTGTATGTAATGTTGTTGAATAGTCGTTGTTGAGAAGTGGTGTATTGTTTCTTATACTTGCTTAATTTCTATTATATTACTCTTTATGATGTAAGTATCTCACCCCTTCTGTTTGAATGTTACCCTTATGTCGATAACGTGCAGGTGGGCAGGATAAGTCGAGTGGTGGTCAGTGAAGTCGGTGTACTTCACGTCTTTAGGGTGTCGGCTCTGATACGTCGCTTTGGGAGTCGGGACGACGTTGCTTTACTTGTTAATTCTTTTGGAAAACAATTTTTGTAATTGAAGTTGAATGATGTTGTTTTTAAAAATATTTTCGTTGCATGTCGATTACTTAATTCTGAAATAGTATCATTGAGCCAGTTATGGTGGTTTGTAGTTGATTGTGACACTCAAATAAAAAGTTGAAAATTTTACTCTGATTTTTATAAATATTTCCGTGGGGTAATTTATGTGTTACAAAACCCGAAGAACAGGCGCGTGTTCTTGCAATGTTCTTGGTGCCCTTTTTTGAGAATTCAAATATTTGAATTTTGTGATTTTATTTAATTCAATCCAAAATTAATTCCTCTCTGAATATTTTGAGTTTTTAAATGATTCTTTTTTCATTAATTTTAAAAAAAATGTTTAAATATTTTATTCCATGATAAAATTACCAAAAAAATATATATTTAATATATTTATTATTTGCATTAAAAATTAATTTTATTTGTTTCTAAACATTTTAGAATTCATTTCTTTCACTTGATTTTTCAAACATAAATGATATTCAAGTTGTCTCATGGATAAAACATAATTTTTCAAACATTGATCCAAGGTTTAAACTTGTTTTTCAATTATGTTTGGAATTTATCAAAGAATTTAAATATTTAAATATTTAAAATATCAAAAACTAGGGTTTTGATTTTAATCACCCTTAATTTTGTTTTTATCACTCTTAGGCCTCTATTAGAGTGTAAGACACATCCCATTTTGAAAAATGAACCATTAGGGTTCATCTGATCCATTTTCAAAAACTCGGCACAATCGTCTTTTTCACCGTATTAAGTTTTCATATGTGAATCTTTTTATGTGAATATCTTTAAACATAACCATTTGTTTTCTAAAATAAATTGTCAAAATTTATCGTGAGGAATCCTTTTTGCTTAGGACTCATTCGTTCTGTTTTAAACTTTCTCCGGTCTGTTTTAAAACTCCGCCAGGCTTTCGTATTAGTCCTAAACCCACCAACTGTTTCTTAAAAAGTTTTCAATCTCTTAAATAAAGATTATAAGAATTTTTTACAAATCTCATCCATTTTTATTATTTCATCTTTATGACTAAAGATCTAATACACATGCAGTAGACTGAGCTTCACAATCAGGTGAATTATCTTTCTATGCGGTAGATAGGTTTTTCCTTAATAGCCCTACCCTGTGTATGAAATCATCAAGATAATCAATCAACAAAACAAATTACATAGGCATCCTTATGTTTAAGCCCTATTATTGGCTTCTAATCCATCTTTTCTCTTTCTAATTTCTCTCTATTTTCTTAAATTGTTGTGCTTGCTTAGAATATAACTGTCTGCCAAAATTATCTTTCTTCACCTCATACTAAAGCAAAGATAATAATAAACTTCTTAATGACAAAGAGAATACAATGTATAAAACACATCTGCAATCTTTCTCCCTCGGGATTTCCCAACTTCATTCTTAATAAAACAACTTAAAAATACTCAAACCATAGCAAAGACATACTAAAAGCTATTAAACACATTCACTAACACCTTTTATTTGTCTACATGCATTTCATCTGTATATATTTGCATCTTGCTAGAATCTCTAAGTAGTTAGGTTATCTTCATCCAAAGAGATACACCATTCAAAACACTTAGGATTTTTTTTACAACTTACTAGGGGTTTACGGAGATAAGAAGTTTCCCGGTGAAGTGCTTCTTTATAAACCATCCTCAGCCTCCTCTTGGGTTTTGTTCAAGGACCCATAAGCCTCATACAAGTAACCCAACCTCCTCTTGGGCTTAAACACAAGGACCCTTTCAGGCTTCCTAAAAGCATAGGAACATACCTTAGAATAAAAAAACATACAGTAGTCTCCCTCTCCCCGAAGGATGACTAAGCTAGCCTCCTCTTGGGCTTTTTACAATTGAATTCCCCCAGACAAAGGAAAGTCTGATGACCACCTCTCTCATAAATTTCCAAACATACAAAACACTTTTCATACATAGTCAGTCTACCTAATTTTCAGCCTCCCAACTTAGGCTTCATATAAGACACAAATAATCTAGAGTCAGTCTACCAAATTTTTCAGCCTCCCATCTTAGGCTTCATATAAGACACAGATAATCAAGAGTCATTCTCTCACAAATAAACTTCACACCTGGGCTTCCAAATCAGGACACAAATAAAACTTTCCCAACAGATTCAGTTTTCATCCTTTAGCTTCAACCTTGGGCTTCAATCAAGGCACAAATAAACCAAATTTTCCCACTTTAGAGATGACAAATTCTCTCTACTGAGTCTTTTAGCTTCAACCTTGGGATTCAATCAAGGCACATACAGTAAAAACACTTTATAGTCACTCAAAATCATTCATAGTCTTGGATTTTAACTAAACTAATTTCCCAATAGTCATAGTCTTGGGCTCTAACTAAGCTAAACATCCATCCTTTCTTGAGCTATGCAAATCAAGATAACCCATTCAGCTATCCTGAGCTATGCAATTCAGGTTAACCACTCAGTCTTCTTTGGGATAGGTAATTCAAGGTACCCATTTAGCCTTTCTTGAGCTATGCAAATCAAGATACCATTCAGTTCATGCCTTGAGCTATTCAATTCACGCAACCTACCGACCAGTTACAACCAACTATTTTCAGCTTCAATCTCGGACTTTGATCAAGACACATAAAACAAACTTTTGAGCATCATCATCTCATGCTTTAACCAGGATATAAATCAACCCCTTTCCTCCTAGCTCTAAACCTAAGAAAAACATCAGAAAATTATGATGATATAGAAACACAAAAACATCAACATCACAATATTAATCACCACTCTTCTAATACCTAGACCCATATTAAAGAAACCCCCATCAATATCAAAAAGAACTGATTTTGCATTAATCCAAGAGTTGAAATACGGTAAAGAAGAACCCTAAACCATGTGGGAATCTATTAAATAACAGTATGCAAAGAGGAGTGAGTTTAAGATATCTTTTCCCTTCCATAACTAGCTTCACTAGTTAAAAATAAGAAATCAAAAAGTAGCAAAAATGCAATAGTGATTAAAGACCATAAAAATCGAGCTAGACCAAAATCCTGAGGGAGAAAAACTACATATTTTTTTACATTGTATTCTCTTTGTCATTGTCGCTCCCGACAAATGAAAATCGGATCAAATGAAGGTACAGACGCGAACGGTCGGCGAAGGGAATAGTGAGAACACACAGCCGTGAACTCACTGGAGAATGAAAAGAGTCGCCAGCTAGGCATTTTTATCCCGGGGGAAAGGTAATGCTGCATAGACCTAGAAAGAGATGGATAAGACGGTTTGCGAACCAGAGAGACTGAGAAAGGGGGTTGGTTACAACCTGGGAAGGTATTAGCACCCAGATTGTCCGCCGTACTCGACGGGATCCACGCTTAAAAGATTTGTGTTTTAAAGGGGTAGTGTCAGTGCTATTTGTGCATAAAAGAGCTGGAAAAGATGTACAGGTGTCAGTGTAAAGAAATGTGATGTGTATAAATGTACAGTGTCAGTGTGAGATCAGGAATGAAATGCTCAAGAATATGAGGCTAAAGAATGAAGCTGGAAGGAAGGGGAATATACAGAGACTTTTGTTCGATAACCGTTAAGTTATGCCTACGTATCCTCTCGTGCAATGAGGAAGTCAGAACACCGTAGTTCGACCCAAAGAGACTGAAAGGATTGACTGGTGAACTGCTTGCAGTCTATGCTCAAGTGTATGATCTGTCTGGCACAGATGCAAACTGTCTTGCATTAGACGGAAGAAGCAAGTTCTCGGTTGTGAGTGAAGATGATGAGAAAAGAATCCCGAAGGAGACGATTATTGTTTGTTCTTGTGTTTTCAGTCTTTTATTTCTTTTTGGAGTTTGCCATAAGATAATGAGCTTAAACCTAAATCAATGGATTTGGTAAACTCATCACATCATCCCTCTGATTAGGGGTAATGAGAATTACCTTAAGTGTGAAGTCAGATTCTCACACTTAACCACCTTTGATGTAGGGTTAAGATCATTAACCTACTTGTGATTAATTAGATGTTTTTGTGATTTTTGTTTAGTGTTAAGTAATGAGGTTAAGCCATAATCAGGGATTTAACAGGCTCATTACACTATCCTAAAAGAAGGATAATAGATGAGGGTGTTTAAGCTGAGGAAGGATCCTCAGCTTAATCCATGATTAGGGATTAAACCCATGACAGAACAAACCTTTGATTAAGTGGATTCTATTAATGATATGATGATGAAGTGTTTTTTATGATTTGTAAGACAACTTGAGGGGGACTTGTCCATTAACTTTAGGGTTAGTCCTTCTTAACCAATTAAGGAAGAATTAGAACCCTAATGCAAGGCCCAAGTTACAAGTGTAATGTCTTGATGATTATTAGATGGATTAATTAAGAGAGTTCAACACCTTAAGGGTCCAAGACTTAGGATTAAAGTTATACACTCCATCCTAAAAGAAGGATGCAGGCATGATCTTAATCACAAAGTCTTAAAGCCTTGAGGGTTTAGTCCCTGATTATGAGGTGAGGGGAGATGACTCAAGGAGAGACACAAAGGTAAAAACTATGGGGGAGACTAATCAAAACCCTAATTCATTATCATGCTTGGTTGGTCCTAATGTTTGTGAGGTTTTCAAGAACAATCTTCAGATGAACCACCAGGAAGCAGATGAACAAGATCAAGAGAAGCAAAGTGACTTGCTTCATTCAAGAAGTCAAGTCACTTGAAGAAAGAAAGTGGGAGGAGGAAGAATGAGCAAGCTCAAACTCAAACACACATAAGAATGCAGCAAGGTATGCAAGAGAGATGAGAATAGAGGTTATGAGAAGTGAAGGCAAATTCACTTCTCAAGTTACTTACCACCTGCAATGTTAGAAAGAAATGCAATGCAATGCAAGAGGAGATGAAATGGCATGAGGCAAAGCACAACCAGAAGCATGTTGATGATGATTATGATGCCATGAGGTGCTGCAAACATGAGGCAAGACCTGGAGATGTCCATACAAGGTTATGAATGCAAATGATGCAAGCTAAGGAACATGAACAAACATGAAATGTTATGGAACATACAAGACAAATGACATGGCAAATATGCAATGCAATGATCAATGATGCTTTCTACATGTCTTAAGATGTCAAATGAATCATAAGAATGCACAAAGTGAAATGACAAGTCAAGTTATGCAAGGAAATGCAAGAAGGATGCAAATGAAAGCCCAAATTAGGGTTCATGGATCAAACATCAAACACAAACCAAAAACAGAAGTAAACCCTAACATAAAAAATGGAAAATGGTACCCAAAGAAAACCTAGACCTATAATGAACCACTGCCCAAAGGGGAGCTCTCAACTCTCAACCAAACTCAAGTTATGAATTTTGCAAGTTATTAGGGCTTTTTAGGGTTTGCAACAAAAGAAATGCCAATCAATTAGAAAATGTAAAATCAAATCATGGCCTCTTTATCCTTGAAAGTTCATGCTAAATGGAAAACAATGCAAGAAGAATCAATGTTTCAACCTTCACCAATAGGCAGAAATGAATTTTCACACTTATGATCAAAATAATGCATCAAAAAATGATTTAATTCAATGAAAAATTCTTAAAATGCATCAAGATCAAAAAAGAAATTTGGTTTGAAGGTTGGACAATGTTTCTAAATGTCTTAGAACATTTCATGAATTTTTTTGTAATTTTTAAATACCTAAAAGTATTTTTAATTAATTAATTCTCATTAATCAATTAAAAATAATCTTTTAAATATTTAAAAATACTTTTTTAATGATAAAAAATAAAATAAAAATATTTTTGTGTCATAAAAATTAATAAAACCTTAAAGAAAAAGTTTCATAATTTTTATGATTTTTTAACTATTTTAAATAAATTGTACAAGTTAATTGAAAATAAAATGAATTAAAATTAAATTAAATGAAAAGTAATCAAGATGGACGAATGAGATTGGCTCTGAGTTTGAAAATGCTGACCAGCGCGCAAATGAAGGGTGGAGATTGCATCTGGCCAGATTAAATTAAAAATGAATTAATTAATGTTAATTAAGTGGATTAGGGTTAATGACAAGATCCTGGCCATCAAAAAAAGTGGGAAGTCAGCCAGTCAACGCCATCTAACGTTCCAGATTTGAACCTCACTTAATGACTGAGATTAGGGTTAACTACTTTCAGGCTGCCGGAGAGGACCTCCGGTCGTCTTCTCCGGCCAGCCAAAACCCTAGAAAACGATTCAAGCCACCATCCAACAAATTTCCTGCCCAGAAACAACCTCCTATCCTAACTAAACCTTAATCCAAGATCAAAATACATTTATCTAACATGAACAAGGAGAATCGAAACGGAATGCATTCACGGGCCAAATTTCAGAGATGCATAAAATGCTCATTTTCACACCATTTTAAATTCTAAACACATCCCAGTGATCCTCAGAGCATGTATTTTTGATTTGGAACAAAAGGAACAAGCTTTAAAAAGTTTGAAGTTTAAGACTACCTGAGGTGACAAGTCCTGTTTCTGAGCTTCCAGAGCCGTTTCTTGATGCAAGCTGGCTCTAATGAATCCCCTGGTGTCAATGGCAGGCTTGAGATGAAGTTTAGCAAGCTATTTCAATGGCTACCAAACTGGTGTAGCAGAGAATGACCTTGGTGTACAGGCTGTTTTAGGCCAGTGTAATGGGTGGTTTGGACTCCTCTGAGTGTGCCTGACTTGTTGGTGAAGGAAGATGAAGTGTTTGAGGGATGGACAGTGAGATTCGAAGAGGACTGGTTCTGAGGATGAAGAATGGTGAGGTTCAAATCAGGCTTGATTCAGGCCTGAACTTTGATGGTTTTAGGCCTATGGAGTGTATTGAGTTTAGTGATGAAGAAAGTTTTGGTGTTTCTTGGCTGTGGAGGCAAATTCGATAGATTTTGCAATGTGAAGGGATTTTGTGTAAGTGATGAGTGAGGATGTTTCAGCTTGGCCTGCCCTTATGCTTTGCTTGCAAGTTGTCCATATGACTCTCTCTCATTGGTCAGATGATTGGACACATGCTTTTTTGATAGATAAGTCAACTTTTGCAAAATGTCCACCTTTTGTGTAAGTGATGCATAGCTCATGGCATAGGCAAGTACAATGTTGGTTCTGGTGCAGCATGGTGTGGGAGGGGCCTAGCAAAACTCAGCACTCAAGGCTGCAAGTTGGTGAGAGGTGTTCATGAGTTTTTGCAACTTGTGGTTTTATGTTTCACATGTGATCCTTTATCCAACCAAACATGAAACCATGGGCCAACCTAGTCCAATTCTGATTTTTGTAACTTAGAGGATGCTTACATGCTGGTTTGAAGTGGATTAGAGGTTGCATTTGACTTTGGTTCAAGACCTTGCAAAATTTCCACTTGGTGCATAACTTGAAAAACAATGATTTTTGCTAACTTTGCATTGCCATAACTTTTGATCCATGAAGAGTTTGATCATGTTCTTGTACTTTTTGAAAAGGGAAAGATGAGATCTACAACTTTCATGACCAAAGTTTTTCCATTTGAAGCCTTTTTGGATCATGAATCAAGGCTTGAAAATTGACCTAAAATGATGCATTCTTGAAAAGTCAACTATGCCCAAAAAGTCAACATTTGCAAAAACCCTAAATTCTTGATTTTTATGAACTTCAACCTTCCTCCATGATCAAATAAAGATCATATACACTCAAAATGATGAAGATCACCCATTGGTTGGGTCATTGGGGGCCTCAGATGCCCTGATTTTGCACTGACTTGTCTGAAAAGTCAACTCTTGATCAGATGACTTCCCCAAGGAATTTCTTCATGAAAATTGATATGCATACTCCCTATACCATATAGAGACCAATGGAAACAAGAATGACCAAAAAAAAAATGGAGTTATGGCCTCTGAAACCAAAACCCTAATTTTCAGTCAACTGTGCAGTTCATCCTGGCTCTGCATCCACTCAAACCCTAGTTCTTATGATCCCTCTGCAATTTTGACTTTGTGAGGATGTAACATGATATAAGAACACACATGGACCCCTTTGAGTTGATTAGTGGCCTTTGGAATGGCTCAAGATGCCCTGAGGTTGCTCAGATCACAAACCCTAGGTGCAGATGCCTTAGAAACTATCCAGTGAAACCAAATGAGACATGAGATGATGTGATTGTGTTTATGCATATGAGATGATCACAAGTCATGTGTGAATGGGTGAGGGCAAATTTGGGGTGTTTACAGCTGCCCCTATTCAAGCATGAGTTAGCTGTGCAGGTTGTAAGCGGCGGCTTAACAGGCAAACAAGATAACTTGTGGTTGAATACCAAAGACAGTCCAAAATTTGCACTCACAGAAATGAAGAAGAAAAGGGATATAGATTGTAAAAGCAAATAAAGTATATTGTAAAGTGTGGGCGACGGAGGACGACCGTCGAGCAGAGGACGACTGCTGGGTAAACGGGGACGGCCGACATGCTGGGGAAAGTGTGTAAAATAAAGCGATGACGGGGACGACCGACATGCTGGGGATAAAAGATAAAGCTAAGACGGGGACGGCCGACTAGCTGGGAAAACTAAGATAATATGATGGGGACGGCCATCAAGATAAAGTAGTAACATTCTCTGGGGATTGGTGAAACATGACGGGGACGGCCATCAAGTTCACAAAGGTAAAGTAACCAACGATGGGGACGGCCATCGGGTTAAAAAAAGAAAAAGGGACCACGACGGGGACGGCCATCGGGTTAAAGAATAAATGAAATAAACAGATGATGGGGTACGGCCATCAAAGGTGAAGGACGATCACCTAGCAGGGGACGGCTGCTCTGTTGGGCATAAAAGAAATATGATGGGGACGACCATCAAAGGTGGAGGACGACCACCTGGCAGGGTACGGCTGCCAAAATATCAACGATGGGGACGGCCATCGGATAGAAAAGGTCAACGATGGGGACGGCCATCGGACGAGCATGATGGAGGACGACCATCAAGAAGTGGAGGACGACCACTCAGCAGGGGACGGCTGCTCTCAAAGTTTATCATAACACAGGATGAGTGTTAGACAACTAAAATCAACAATGGGGACGGCCATTGGATAAAGTGATGAAGGACGATCATCAAAAGGTGGAGGACGACCACCTAGCAGGGGACGGCTGCTAAAATCAACGATGGGGACGGCCATCGGATGAGCATGATGGAGGACGACCATCAAGAAGTGGAGGACGACCACTTAGCAGGGGACGGCTGCTCTCAAAGTTTATCATAACACAGGACGAGTGTTAGATAAAAAGGAAATTTGACTGCGATCTACTGGGGATATAGTAAATACGGACGAGCGTTTACAACCAAGAAACAAAAGGTATAAGTGTTTGGTATTGTGTATAGATTAAAGATGCGGACGAGCATCCTTAAGACTATGATACGGACGAGTATCATGTAGAAACAAACTGACACGTGCTCAGAGCTGATGATACGGACGAGTATCAACTGGTTAACAAGGAACACGGACGAGTGTTGCATCTGAAAGTATCCTTCTGGGGAATAGTAGACACAGACGAGCATCTATATTCACGAAGACATAAGTGTTTGACACGGTGTATGGATTAAAGATGCGGACGAGCATCCTTAAGACTATGATACGGACGAGTATCATGTAGAAACAAACATTAGACGCAATGTTCTGAGATGATGGTACGGACGAGTACCAACTGGTTAACAAAGAACAAGGACTACTGTCGAATCTGCGGGGATATACATGGTGTATATAAGATACGGACGAGTATCTGCGTAGGTGTACCAATGAGTAGTGAGTATATAATGTATAGGTGAGTGTTTATCTGCTGGGGATATGACACGGACGGGTGTCAGGAAAGTGTATATACAAGTATAGGCGACCACGCTGGGGATATGACACGGACGGGTGTCAAGAAAGTGTATATACAAGTATAGGCGACCACGCTGGGGATATGACACGGACGGGTGTCAAGAAAGTGTATAGGTATATGTAAGTGCAAAGAGGGTGTCTTTGGCTTTCTGCTGGTGACACGACACGGACGAGTGTCAGGATGTATCTGCAATACTGGTGATCTTGGTTTGTAAAGTGTATTCAGGCAACCTGCTGGGAAATGATGATACGGACGGGTATCAAAAAGGAGATATGCACTGGTGTTTGTGATATGGGGCAACTGCTTTTGCTGGGACTCTGATGGGGATGTATTCTGTATGCCGACAGATTGTCAATATTTACAAGTGTTCAAATCACAACATGACTTATGATTATGCTATGCATTTGATTTTTTTGCCGTAATGCTCCGTATTAGACGGAATGCTACGCTCTGGGGGTGAATATGATGCGAATGCTATGATTATGCAAAGAGGCACCGATCCGGGATTCGGATCCCGTTGCTGCAAAGATCTCTGATCGATCTGCTTGAAGTGAACATCCCAGCTGGGGATGAGATCATTGATAGATCTGTAGTTGTATCTGCTTGGGGATATACGTCATCGATTGACATATTCTTATAATACGGGACCCAGCTGGGGTTTGTAGAAGCTTTCTCTCTCTCTGTTGTGACTTCTTCGTGCGCTGCTCTTCTGAATAGAGGCCTGAAGCTCTGTGGGGAGATGATTCCTCGATTCTCGCATCCTGCTGAGGAATAATGGTTGGTATTACAGCTGGGAGATGCTGTTGGTAATTCAGCTGGGGCGAGCAATGGGAAGCAACTCGACTGGGGATAGAGCATTTCGGATGCCGATATCTTTTGTAGATTTGCCAGCTTGCTGAGACGTAACTTGTATGCCCCAAGTTGTGTTCTGGATACCTGCAATCCTGCAAAGATAAAGAAACGCACAAATGGTCCCGAGGTATCTTTTACTGAGATTCCGTCATAGGAAATAAGTACTTTCGAGAGTAAGTATATTCCCTGCAAGCATGTGTTTTATTTTTAGAGAGAGGCATCTGTACTTATGCAATTGTGTTTTTAGAGACATCAGACAACTCTTTGCAAAACATAAATGTAAAAAACGGGACATGACTGAAAATCTGATTATATTAATTCGTGTGCCCTGAATTGGCAAGATACAGTCAGAGAAACATATCTCCTGAAATGAGGAGATTGTTACAAATTGAGAAATAAAGTGCTGGCGGTGCTGGCGATGCTTTCAAGGAGCTTCCTCTTCTGCTATGACTCGTATGACAATGACGTTCTTCTCGTCTTGCTTTCTGGAGAGAGTTGATTCTGATTGCAGCTTGATCCCTTGGAGCTTACCAAGTTGTAGGTGATACAGACGAATTCAGAATGCAGTTGTTCGCTTATTCCCTTATTTTGCATGGATCGCCCTTTCGGGTTTTCAATCCATCGGGATACCCATTTTTGCCTGAGCTGTCCAATGCGGCTTTTCAACTCAGCGGGTGTACATTTTTTGCTTATTTCCCTTATTTTTGCCCGAGTCTTTTATTCTGTCTTTGACTCGCCGGGAGGCCCTATTTTGCCTGGACTTACATTCTGTTTTTATGTCCAGCGGGTCATTTTATGCGAAGTATTTTTTAACTGCATCTGAATTCACAGGGGACGGGAAATCTTCACCATCCATGGTGCTGAGCATCAGTGCTCCACCAGAGAAGACTTTCTTCACAACAAATGGTCCTTCGTAATTGGGAGTCCACTTGCCCCTGTGGTCTGTATGAGGAGGGAGGATTCTCTTCAGCACAAGATCTCCCACCTGGTACTCTCGGTGCCTGACTTTCTGATCGAAGGCTTTCTTCATTCTCCTCTGATATAACTGCCCATGGCAGATTGCAGCCAATCTTTTCTCTTCGATCAGACTTAGTTGTTCGTATCGGGCCCGAACCCATTCTGCTTCGTTTAGCTTAACATCCATCAGTACCCGTAGGGAGGGTAGTTCAACTTCAACAGGTAGGACTGCTTCCATACCATACACAAGTTGATACGGTGTTGCCCCAGTGGATGTCCTGATTGATGTGCGGTACCCATGCAAGGCAAACGGTAGCATTTCATGCCAATCTTTGTAAGTGACTACCATCTTCTGCACAATCTTCTTGATATTCTTATTTGCTGCCTCAACAGCGCCGTTCATCTTTGGCCTGTAAGGAGAAGAATTGTGATGTTGGATCTTGAAGTCCCGGCACAGCTCTGCCATCATTTTGTTGTTCAAGTTGGAACCATTATCAGTAATGATTCGCTCGGGCACTCCATACCGACAGATGATATCTCTTTTCAGAAATCTGGCTACCACTTGCCTTGTGACATTTGCATATGAGGCTGCTTCAACCCACTTTGTAAAATAATCGATGGCGACCAGGATGAATCTGTGGCCGTTCGAAGCAGTTGGCTCAATTTTGCCAATCATGTCAATGCCCCACATAGCAAAGGGCCATGGTGAAGACATTATGTTCAGGGGATTGGGAGGCACATGCACCTTGTCTGCATAAATCTGGCATTTATGGCATTTTCTGGCGTAAGCACAACAGTCTGCATCCATTGTGATCCAGTAATAGCCTGATCTTAACAACTTCTTAGCCATGGCATGCCCTCCTGCATGGGTACCAAAGGATCCTTCGTGCACTTCATGCATCAACAAATCTGCTTCTGTCTTGTCAACACATCTGAGGAGTACCATATCAAAGTTCCTCTTGTATAGAGATCCATCAGTGTTCAGAAAGAAACTTCCAGCAAGCCTTCTTAAAGTCTTTTTATCATTGGAAGATGCCCCAGGTGGGTACGTTTGATCCTCCAAGAAGCACTTGATGTCATGGAACCAAGGCTTATCATCTTTAGCAATATCTGCTGCAAATACATATGCTGGTCTATCAAGTCTCGATACTGAAATCTGAGGTACAAAGTTAGCAGCTTGAACTTTGATCATGGATGAAATGGTAGCAAGAGCATCCGCAAACTGATTCTCGTCCCGAGGGATATACTCAAGCTCGACTGTTGTGAAGAAAGTCAATAACCTTCTTGTATAATCCCTGTAAGGTATCAGATGATCTTGGTGGGTGTACCATTTTCCGTTGGTCTGATTGACTACCAAAGCTGAATCTCCGAATACGGTCAATGTCTTGATCCTGAGGTCAATGGCTTCCTCAAGACCCATAATGCAAGCTTCGTATTCAGCTTCGTTGTTAGTGCAGTTGAAAGTGAGCTTTGCCGAGAAAGGCATGTGAACCCCTTTAGGTGTAATGAGTACTGCACCAACACCACGGCCATTCATGTTGACAGCCCCATCAAACATCATAGTCCATTCTTCTTCTGGGTCAGGCCCTTCAGTGTGAATAGGCTCTTCATGATCTTTTGCTTTAATGAACATGATGTCTTCATCGGGGAAGTCGAACCTCATAGGCTGGTAGTCATCAATGGGTTGCTCAGCAAGATATTCAGATAGTACACTGCCCTTGATGGCTTTCTGAGATGTGTACTGTATGTCGTATTCTGTGAGAATCATCTGCCATCTTGCAACCCGTCCGGTAAGAGCTGGCTTCTCGAAAATGTACTTAACTGGATCCATTTTTGAGATCAATAGAGTAGTATGGGTCAACATATACTGTCTCAGTCGGCGAGCAGCCCACGCTAAAGCACAGCAAGTTTTCTCGAGCAGTGAATAACGCTGTTCACAGTCGGTAAACTTTTTGCTTAGGTAATATATCGCATACTCTTTTCGACCAGACTCGTCATGCTGACCTAGTACACACCCCATCGATTCTTCTAATACTGTCAAGTACATAATCAGAGGTCTTCCTTCAACTGGAGGCATAAGGATTGGAGGTTCTTGCAAATACTCCTTGATCTTGTCAAAAGCTTTCTGGCAGTCTTCGTTCCACCTGACCGTTTGCTCCTTTCTTAACAGCTTGAATAAGGGTTCACAAGTTGCTGTAAGGTGAGATATGAACCGTGAAATGTAGTTCAATCGACCTAAGAACCCTCGAACTTCTTTCTCAGTTTTCGGTGCAGGCATTTCTTGAATAGCTTTGACTTTATCAGGGTCAACTTCAATCCCTTTCTCACTTACAATAAAGCCCAGCAGCTTACCGGATCGCACCCCGAATGTGCATTTGTTGGGGTTCAACTTTAGTTGGTATTTCCTCAGACGCTTGAATAACTTGAGCAGATTCACCAGGTGATCTTCCTCTGTAAGGGACTTGGCGATCATATCATCCACATAACATTCGATTTCCTTATGGATCATGTCATGAAACAATGTTACCATAGCCCGTTGATACGTTGCACCAGCATTCTTCAGTCCGAATGGCATCACTTTATAACAGAACGTGCCCCAAGGTGTGATGAATGTTGTCTTCTCCATGTCTTCAGGTGACATCTTGATCTGATTGTATCCCGAAAATCCATCCATGAAGGAGAATACCGAGAACTGAGCCGTGTTATCCACCAATACATCAATGTGAGGTAATGGGAAGTCATCTTTCGGGCTGGCTCTGTTCAGATCCCGGTAATCAACACACATTCTTACTTTTCCGTCCTTCTTAGGCACAGGTACTATGTTAGCAACCCACGGAGGATAGCTAGTCACAGCAAGGAACCCGGCGTCCCATTGCTTTTGTACCTCTTCCTTGATTTTCATAGCCATGTCTGGGCGAGTTCGGCGCAACTTCTGTTTGACTGGTGGGCATTCTTCCCTCAAAGGCAGCTTATGCCCAACAATATCGGTATCCAACCCTGGCATATCTTGGTAGGACCAAGCAAACACATCAACATACTCTTGAAGCAGATCTATCAGCTGTCTCTTCACTGAGTCTTGCAGGCAGGCCCCGATTTTGACTTCTTTCACGTCTTCCTCCGTACCAAGATTAATCACTTCAATCTCCTCCTGATGAGGAGTAATAACTTTTTCCTCCTGTCTCAGCAACCTGGCTAGCTCTTCAGGAAGCTCATATTCTTCATCAACCCCTTCATCAGCTTGATTGATCGGATTGTCAAAGCCATACGATGTCATAGCTGTGCTGTTGTCGGTGCTGTCTGGAAGGCACTCTCTGCAAGGGTTAAGTCGGTTCATTTTAGTGATTGATTTTAATCTTGCTTTAGAAAAAAGTGAAATGAAGTTATCATTTTGAAAACACCGCCATTTATTTTTGTACAAAAAGAAAAATGGAAAAACAGTGAGCAGAAAAGAAAAAGACTCGTTTGCAAAAAGATTGTCTGATATTTCATTAATTTAATCTTGTTTGCACAAAAGTACAGATGGCCCTGATTACAAAATGAGTCTTGTCATCTTGGGCAAGATGCAAGACTTTGATGCATGCTATAAAAGATACAGGAAATAATAATTACTCTGCTCGAGTAACACTTATAATTCCCTGGGAAGACCAGTTCGAGACACTGCTCCCCGGGACCTTTGGACGAATCCAATTCTCCAGGTTGCGTTCTTCTTCCAGCTCGTCTTCCAGACAGTTGATAGCATCGGGGGTTAGCATTCCCCCACTGACAAATCCTGGCTCTGCAGCAGCCTTTGCTTGACGTTGAGTTGGTTTGTAACCCAACCCAAATTTGTCCTTCTTCTCCTCCACAGCTAAGACCTTGCCCCAGCCTAGGGCAGTTCCTTCCTCAACAACCTTCCGGGCTTGTTGATATGACGACATGGAGATTCCTGAAACAGCAGATGCTTCATTGACATTCAAGGCTTCAAAACCTTGGCTCATCGTTTCATGGATTTCTCCATCCATCTCAATGTACTTGTAGGTAGCCAGGTGGCTAACAAAGATGTCCTCTTCTCCACAGATTGTGACAACTTGACCCTCCCACTCAAATTTTAACTTTTGGTGAAGGGTAGACGTTATAGCGCCAGCGGCGTGAATCCAGGGTCTACCCAACAAACAGCTGTAGGCGGGCTGAATGTCCATCACATAAAAGATAGTTTTAAAAGTCTGCGGGCCAATTGTCACGGGCAGCTCAATCTCTCCCAGAACCGATCTCTTTGAGCCATCAAAAGCTCTAACCACCAGGTTGCTGGGTCTCAATGCCAATCCATCATATTCTAACTTCACCAGAGCCTTCTTTGGTAAGACATTCAGGGAGGAACCTGTGTCCACCAGCACATGAGAAAGGACAGCTCCTTTGCATTCCATAGTTATGTGCAAGGCTTTGTTGTGGTTACGACCATCCACTGTCAAATCAGAATTGGTAAACCCTAGCCCGTTGCTAGCAGTAACATTCCCAACCACCGTTTCCAACTGGTTGACAGTAATCTCCTCTGGCACGTAAGCTGCGTGCAGGACTTTCAGTAGTGCATTCCGATGGGCTTCGGAGCACATGAGCAGTGAGAGGATGGAGATTTTGGATGGAGTTTGGTGAAGTTGATCCACAACTTTATAATCACTCTTCTTGATGATCCGCATAAACTCATCAACTTCCTGATCAAATGGAGTCTTCAGGGCTTCTTTGGCAGCTGGATCTTCCTGCACCGGTCCTTTACCCTTTGCCTTGGCAGCAGCTTCTGCTTCGGCAGTGGGTCTTTGGACTTGTGAAGCGAAGAGACGTCCGCTTCGAGTGAAGCCTCCGCCTCCCCCCACATTATCAACTTGTGGTGCAGGTGATGATGTTTCCAGAGTGATTCTTTTCCCTTCACAGTACAAGTCAGAGCCATAGTGCCAAGGGATGGCCCTATTGCTTTCATATGGTACAGGTCCAGGTACCGTGACGGTGACTGGACTGATTGCTGCTGCTGAGGGGACTGTTATTGTCTGTGGATCATAAAAGATTGTAACTGGTGCTCTAGTGGGAGCAGCACCTTCTGAATGATAAGCGGAATTGTTTTCTGGATCGTAGAATATGGTAACAGTGGAGACATCTTCGTGATTGTTTGCTGGTGTTGTAGAAGGTTCTGTTGGAAGAACTGTTGTTGTTGTTGATGGGGAGTCGAAGTGGACTGAAGCTGAAGTTGTAGCAGGAGAAACTGTTGAAAACTGATCATTGGGTAGAACAGATGAAGTACTTGCTGATGTTGCTGATGAATTGTTGGGAACAATTGTTGCTGTATTTGTAGGAGGATCTGAAACCGTTGTCGATGAAGTTGCTTGAGTTGTCGGAAATGATGTAGTGATCTGCAGTAAGCCACTCTGAATAAGGCTGTCAATGCCATTCCTCAAGTCTTCACACCCATTCCAAGAAATATTGCAGTATGGGCACCCTAGTTCACACCCCGGAAATATATTGCTTTCACGGAGTTGAGCCTTGATTTCCACCAATGGTGTCCTGATCTGATCCACACTGGTTATCAAATAAGACGGTTGGTCTTCTTCGATAGCATTAATTCGGGGACCACCATGGTGTGGCATTGGGTTTTTGTTGACGTTGGGCGGAGGTGCAAAGTTCAAAGCCTTGGAGTCTACTAAGTCTTGTACCTTCATATGCAGTGCCCTGCATTTTTCTGTACTGTGACCAGGCGCGTTTGAGTGAAAAGCACACCTAGCATTAGAGTCATAGTTTCTTGGTAGACTGTTTGGATCCGGAGGTGCCAACGTTCTTAGCTCAACCAGGTTGAGTTTCAGAAGCTGTGGCAGCAAAGCAGCATACGGCATTGGAATCGGGTCGATCACTCGATTAGCTTGAGAGGGCCTTTGTTGGAATGGCCTCTGTTGATTGTTGTTGTTGGAGTTGTTGTTGTTGTAGTTCCTTGGAGGATATTGGTTCTGCTGATACGGAGGTTGTTGTTGGAAGTTTTGTTGAGGAGGTTGATAGACTGGCAGAGGATGTGCTGGAGCAGGGATAGTGACTGCTGCTATGGACCTTTGAACATATTGGGGCCTACCCCTGTTGGTATGAATGGCATTGGTCTCGCCAGCTCTTCTAGGGCCTGCAAAAGGCTTCCTTGTACTGCTGGACGAACTGGCGCCATTATCGGAAATTTTACCCATTTTTAACAGGCTTTCAATTCTCTCCCCAGCTATAACAACATCTGCAAAGCTAGTGGACGAGAAAGCAGCCAACCTGTCAATATACGTTCCCTGGAGAGTGTTCATAAACATGTCTGCCATTTCTCTCTCAGACATTGGTGGTTGAACAGCAGCAGCCAATTGCCTCCATCTCTGGGCATATTCTCGGAAACTTTCCCTTGACGACTGTGACATTCCCATTAGGAGAGTCCTGTTGGGTGCCATGTCTAAGTTGTATTGATACTGTCGGATGAAGGCCTCTGCCAGGTCCTTCCAGCATCTTACAGTTGCCCTTGTCAAGTGGGAATACCATTCCCTTGATGCTCCAGTCAAACTGTCTTCGAAGTAAAACATCCAGAGCTTCTCATCCATTGTATAGGCCTTCAGCCTTCCCAGAAACGATTGCAAATGAGTCCGGGGGCATGAAGTCCCATTATATCTTTCGAAACAAGGAGGCTTGAACTTATGAGGGATCCTGACCCCCTCTACTAAACCCATGTCCATGACATCGAACCCCAAAGAATTTTGGGATTCCAAAGACCTCAACTTCTCAGCCAACTCATCCAATCTCCTATCATAGGTTTCCTCTCCAGCACCCATGACTGTAAACTGATCCTCCTGAGGATCCTCTTGAAGTACTCTGGCTGCAGTGGCTGTTCCTTGAACGTTTGCAGGAATATGAATCTCAGGATGTAGGTGTGGACCAAATATAGGGGGGTTAACATGTGGTTGCACCCTTTCATTGTTACTGGTGCCAGCAGTTCCCACATGGGGGTCATCTTGAGTTCTCCCCTCTACCAGAACTCTAAGCCTCTCCTGGCTTTGAGCTAAATTATTCATCACTTCCATGAACTGAGTTATTTGGGTTCTCATCTCCACCCTTTCATTAGCCATCTGGGTTCTGGCCTCATTGAGGTCTTGCTGCAACTGGTCCATCTGGATGCCCGGAAGGTTGTTTCTTGTAGGGTACCTGTGTGGCCTGTTGAGAGGGAATAGCCTGCGGCGAGCAATAATTCCTGAATGTCACAACAGAGGTTAGAAACAATAAAACAAAACCTACAAAACAAACAAAAGGGTTAGTATGCAATGCAGTATGCTTATTTGCTATCAAGGTATCCGGCTTGGTCTTCAGTTTTGACCCGTCCAGACCCTTGAAGATGATGCTGTTGAAGTTGCTTTTGAAGTGAACCCAGATGGAAACAAACACAAATATATTACAAAGGTAAAATAATACAAATTGTTCATTTTTTACAACACTAGCCCTCTAAGGGGTCAAAAATACATCACCAAAAAGCAAAAGTACATGGAAAAGGAACAACAACAAGCAAATAATCAGACTCCAAGGCCAAACTCATCCTCGCGAACTTCCTTAAGAAGTGCTTCGGTCACAGGATCAGCCGGATGCTCCGTAAGATTCCTGATGAGAAGGTTTCTTGTTGCAACAGCTGTAGTCAACTTCTTGTTTTGGCTTTGGTCTTTGGATTTCTTCACTCCAGCTTTGATTTTTAACTCTGAAATTTCCTCCTGGGCTGCTGCCAGGGCTCTTTCCATCTGCTCCATCTTATCTTGAACTCTCTTGTCTTCTAGAGTACGGGCTTCAGTGATCCGGACCCACCTGGCCTGACTCTCTTTCAAGTACAAGTCTGTCCTTGCTCTTTGGAACTGGGCTTCTTTACAAGCATTTTTCAGAATCTGCTCACCAGCTTTAGACTTGTTGATATAGTCTCCAGACTTCTCAATCTTAGTCAAGTGTTCCACTCTCAGCTTCTCCAATCTTTCAATCTCCCTTACACCTTCACTCCTCTCCCTGAGGGTCTTCTGCAGGGCTTGGGATAGCTTCTCATTTCTTTCTTTCAAGCCTTCAAACTCTTCTAAACTGACAGTAGCAGGGGGTGGTGCTGATGATGACTCAGGCATGTCTTTGATGGTGAAGGGCAATCCTGAGATTTGGGCCCTAGCATAGGACCACTCATGATATTGGGCTGATGCCACATTATTGCACTTCCCCAGAATGGTGATTCCCTTGGTTTGAACATGATCCCAGGCCCAGGCAGCCTGCCTAACAACAGTCAAACTGATCTTGTTCTCACAGTAGAGGGTCTCAACCAGGTCTTGTTCCCTAGGAGCATGAACCAGTGCATAGCCTAATTGCCTCTTGAACAGCAGGGGGTTGTAGTTGATACTTCCCTTAACTCCTACCAAAGGTACATTGGGAAAGTGCCCACAGCTTGTGATCATATCTCTGCCCTTGGTGCCTTGGGTGCACCATCTGATGTCTGCTGCAGTGAGAGTAGTGAGCCTCTTAGCCCAGTTGCTTTGCTGATGAGGATTCAGGAATGCATCTGTCCTGGGTAGATGCTTGAGAAGCCAAGCATGGAATAGTGGAGCACAACACCTCACTAGCTTACCCCTCTGTTTCTCATTCCTCTGATGTACTGAGTAATAGAGGTCACCCAACAAGGTTGGCACTGGGTTCTTCAGGATGAACAGGTGGATGGCATTCTTGCTGATGAATCTGGGCTCATCTGCAAACAACACAATTCCATATACACTCAAGGCCAACAATGCACAAACAGCTTTCCAATCCCCCAGGGAGGCCTTCAAACTAGCTTGAGAAATCAGGAAGTCCAGATGAAAACCAGGGATCCCAGCTTTAGAGGTCATATGCTGCTCAATCAAAGCAGGTTCCAGGAGCAAAGCTCTTGCTATCTCTCCATTGCTGGGAAAGACCATTTCAGGGTTAAAAGGAATTTCTCTCTTGATAGGCAAACCAACCAAAGATGCATATTCTTCCAAGAGAGGTCCCAACTGAAAGTCTTGAAAGGTGAAACACCTCAATGGGGGGTCATAGAACTGGATGCAGGTATGGATCAGGCTCCTCTGAGATGGGTCCATGTCTATAACCAAGTCAAGTATATCCCCATAATGCTCCCTGAACAGAGGTATGTGATCTGGGGTCATCAGGGTTTGGACCCTCCTGATGTCTGACAAGTCTGGTTGGAAGAAATGATAGGTGATATTGCTTTTCTTTGGAGCCATGATGCTGAAGACTGGGTGGAGTGCTGATGACAATGCTGGAGTAGAGAAAACCACTGACTGGCTGGTGCTGAAGCAGACAGCTAAACTGAAGCAGATGCTGGTGAAGATGGGTCAAAGCTGCAGATGGGGTCAAAACCAAAACCTGATGAAAATGGATACCCTGAAAAACAAATAAGCACATGTTAATATGATGCAATGAGGATGTATGCAAATGATATGCAAAGGGTTTGTGACTGAGCTGGATCTGGATAAACTGCCTTGGTATAGATCCATGTGTGTTCAAGAATTCCGGATGGAGGTCTATAAATCCAGTAACCAAGGTGGGGGACTCAAATAAAGAGCCACATGTCCAGGGTTTTAGAATCACAAGAACTATCCAACATGGAGCATTCTTAACAAAGTCAAAGTAACAGGGTATTCTGAGGTCAAGGTACCTGCAAACCTGTAAACAGCCCAACCCCCTCACAGGTAGTGATCTAGAACAAGGATCCTCAGACTTGGATCAGTTATGAGAAGTGTAAACACTTCTAACCCGGAGGTACAGTGTTTACAATAACCATAACAATTCCTCCTCTAATTCACCTCAATTTCTGAAGGTCAATACTAAAAGGTCATCCAGACTTAGCAGGCTTCCCAGATCCCCCTAGCACTACAGGAAATCCGTAGCACAGAGTTCTCAAGAAGAAACCCATATCTGAACCGTGTTTCATATTCCCGCACCAGACCGAAATGGAATGGGAAAGAATATGATTCACTCTAGCCTAGGTGTCACTCAGGTCCCAGGTATAGGACCTTGGCTCTCAATAGAACCCCACCCACTAAAACAAAACCAGATCCAGCACAGACAGCATGACAGTATGATATATATAAATGCAATAAAGAAAGCAGTAAAGTAACTGTACATAAAGCAATGAATAAAAATAAATACAAGCACAAACAAGCACATAACACCCCCAATAAACACAAATCAATCAAGCGCTAGGAGGAACCCACAAAAAGAACCAGAAGCCCTGGTTGCAGTATAAGGGTCCCCAGCAGAGTCGCCAAGCTGTCGCTCCCGACAAATGAAAATCGGATCAAATGAAGGTACAGACGCGAACGGTCGGCGAAGGGAATAGTGAGAACACACAGCCGTGAACTCACTGGAGAATGAAAAGAGTCGCCAGCTAGGCATTTTTATCCCGGGGGAAAGGTAATGCTGCATAGACCTAGAAAGAGATGGATAAGACGGTTTGCGAACCAGAGAGACTGAGAAAGGGGGTTGGTTACAACCTGGGAAGGTATTAGCACCCAGATTGTCCGCCGTACTCGACGGGATCCACGCTTAAAAGATTTGTGTTTTAAAGGGGTAGTGTCAGTGCTATTTGTGC
This sequence comes from Lathyrus aphaca, assembly GCA_963966055.1. Taxonomy (NCBI): domain Eukaryota; kingdom Viridiplantae; phylum Streptophyta; class Magnoliopsida; order Fabales; family Fabaceae; genus Lathyrus; species Lathyrus aphaca. The sequence goes on along the minus strand of OZ014525.1, from coordinate 434,066,875 downwards.
ATAAAAGAGCTGGAAAAGATGTACAGGTGTCAGTGTAAAGAAATGTGATGTGTATAAATGTACAGTGTCAGTGTGAGATCAGGAATGAAATGCTCAAGAATATGAGGCTAAAGAATGAAGCTGGAAGGAAGGGGAATATACAGAGACTTTTGTTCGATAACCGTTAAGTTATGCCTACGTATCCTCTCGTGCAATGAGGAAGTCAGAACACCGTAGTTCGACCCAAAGAGACTGAAAGGATTGACTGGTGAACTGCTTGCAGTCTATGCTCAAGTGTATGATCTGTCTGGCACAGATGCAAACTGTCTTGCATTAGACGGAAGAAGCAAGTTCTCGGTTGTGAGTGAAGATGATGAGAAAAGAATCCCGAAGGAGACGATTATTGTTTGTTCTTGTGTTTTCAGTCTTTTATTTCTTTTTGGAGTTTGCCATAAGATAATGAGCTTAAACCTAAATCAATGGATTTGGTAAACTCATCACATCATCCCTCTGATTAGGGGTAATGAGAATTACCTTAAGTGTGAAGTCAGATTCTCACACTTAACCACCTTTGATGTAGGGTTAAGATCATTAACCTACTTGTGATTAATTAGATGTTTTTGTGATTTTTGTTTAGTGTTAAGTAATGAGGTTAAGCCATAATCAGGGATTTAACAGGCTCATTACACTATCCTAAAAGAAGGATAATAGATGAGGGTGTTTAAGCTGAGGAAGGATCCTCAGCTTAATCCATGATTAGGGATTAAACCCATGACAGAACAAACCTTTGATTAAGTGGATTCTATTAATGATATGATGATGAAGTGTTTTTTATGATTTGTAAGACAACTTGAGGGGGACTTGTCCATTAACTTTAGGGTTAGTCCTTCTTAACCAATTAAGGAAGAATTAGAACCCTAATGCAAGGCCCAAGTTACAAGTGTAATGTCTTGATGATTATTAGATGGATTAATTAAGAGAGTTCAACACCTTAAGGGTCCAAGACTTAGGATTAAAGTTATACACTCCATCCTAAAAGAAGGATGCAGGCATGATCTTAATCACAAAGTCTTAAAGCCTTGAGGGTTTAGTCCCTGATTATGAGGTGAGGGGAGATGACTCAAGGAGAGACACAAAGGTAAAAACTATGGGGGAGACTAATCAAAACCCTAATTCATTATCATGCTTGGTTGGTCCTAATGTTTGTGAGGTTTTCAAGAACAATCTTCAGATGAACCACCAGGAAGCAGATGAACAAGATCAAGAGAAGCAAAGTGACTTGCTTCATTCAAGAAGTCAAGTCACTTGAAGAAAGAAAGTGGGAGGAGGAAGAATGAGCAAGCTCAAACTCAAACACACATAAGAATGCAGCAAGGTATGCAAGAGAGATGAGAATAGAGGTTATGAGAAGTGAAGGCAAATTCACTTCTCAAGTTACTTACCACCTGCAATGTTAGAAAGAAATGCAATGCAATGCAAGAGGAGATGAAATGGCATGAGGCAAAGCACAACCAGAAGCATGTTGATGATGATTATGATGCCATGAGGTGCTGCAAACATGAGGCAAGACCTGGAGATGTCCATACAAGGTTATGAATGCAAATGATGCAAGCTAAGGAACATGAACAAACATGAAATGTTATGGAACATACAAGACAAATGACATGGCAAATATGCAATGCAATGATCAATGATGCTTTCTACATGTCTTAAGATGTCAAATGAATCATAAGAATGCACAAAGTGAAATGACAAGTCAAGTTATGCAAGGAAATGCAAGAAGGATGCAAATGAAAGCCCAAATTAGGGTTCATGGATCAAACATCAAACACAAACCAAAAACAGAAGTAAACCCTAACATAAAAAATGGAAAATGGTACCCAAAGAAAACCTAGACCTATAATGAACCACTGCCCAAAGGGGAGCTCTCAACTCTCAACCAAACTCAAGTTATGAATTTTGCAAGTTATTAGGGCTTTTTAGGGTTTGCAACAAAAGAAATGCCAATCAATTAGAAAATGTAAAATCAAATCATGGCCTCTTTATCCTTGAAAGTTCATGCTAAATGGAAAACAATGCAAGAAGAATCAATGTTTCAACCTTCACCAATAGGCAGAAATGAATTTTCACACTTATGATCAAAATAATGCATCAAAAAATGATTTAATTCAATGAAAAATTCTTAAAATGCATCAAGATCAAAAAAGAAATTTGGTTTGAAGGTTGGACAATGTTTCTAAATGTCTTAGAACATTTCATGAATTTTTTTGTAATTTTTAAATACCTAAAAGTATTTTTAATTAATTAATTCTCATTAATCAATTAAAAATAATCTTTTAAATATTTAAAAATACTTTTTTAATGATAAAAAATAAAATAAAAATATTTTTGTGTCATAAAAATTAATAAAACCTTAAAGAAAAAGTTTCATAATTTTTATGATTTTTTAACTATTTTAAATAAATTGTACAAGTTAATTGAAAATAAAATGAATTAAAATTAAATTAAATGAAAAGTAATCAAGATGGACGAATGAGATTGGCTCTGAGTTTGAAAATGCTGACCAGCGCGCAAATGAAGGGTGGAGATTGCATCTGGCCAGATTAAATTAAAAATGAATTAATTAATGTTAATTAAGTGGATTAGGGTTAATGACAAGATCCTGGCCATCAAAAAAAGTGGGAAGTCAGCCAGTCAACGCCATCTAACGTTCCAGATTTGAACCTCACTTAATGACTGAGATTAGGGTTAACTACTTTCAGGCTGCCGGAGAGGACCTCCGGTCGTCTTCTCCGGCCAGCCAAAACCCTAGAAAACGATTCAAGCCACCATCCAACAAATTTCCTGCCCAGAAACAACCTCCTATCCTAACTAAACCTTAATCCAAGATCAAAATACATTTATCTAACATGAACAAGGAGAATCGAAACGGAATGCATTCACGGGCCAAATTTCAGAGATGCATAAAATGCTCATTTTCACACCATTTTAAATTCTAAACACATCCCAGTGATCCTCAGAGCATGTATTTTTGATTTGGAACAAAAGGAACAAGCTTTAAAAAGTTTGAAGTTTAAGACTACCTGAGGTGACAAGTCCTGTTTCTGAGCTTCCAGAGCCGTTTCTTGATGCAAGCTGGCTCTAATGAATCCCCTGGTGTCAATGGCAGGCTTGAGATGAAGTTTAGCAAGCTATTTCAATGGCTACCAAACTGGTGTAGCAGAGAATGACCTTGGTGTACAGGCTGTTTTAGGCCAGTGTAATGGGTGGTTTGGACTCCTCTGAGTGTGCCTGACTTGTTGGTGAAGGAAGATGAAGTGTTTGAGGGATGGACAGTGAGATTCGAAGAGGACTGGTTCTGAGGATGAAGAATGGTGAGGTTCAAATCAGGCTTGATTCAGGCCTGAACTTTGATGGTTTTAGGCCTATGGAGTGTATTGAGTTTAGTGATGAAGAAAGTTTTGGTGTTTCTTGGCTGTGGAGGCAAATTCGATAGATTTTGCAATGTGAAGGGATTTTGTGTAAGTGATGAGTGAGGATGTTTCAGCTTGGCCTGCCCTTATGCTTTGCTTGCAAGTTGTCCATATGACTCTCTCTCATTGGTCAGATGATTGGACACATGCTTTTTTGATAGATAAGTCAACTTTTGCAAAATGTCCACCTTTTGTGTAAGTGATGCATAGCTCATGGCATAGGCAAGTACAATGTTGGTTCTGGTGCAGCATGGTGTGGGAGGGGCCTAGCAAAACTCAGCACTCAAGGCTGCAAGTTGGTGAGAGGTGTTCATGAGTTTTTGCAACTTGTGGTTTTATGTTTCACATGTGATCCTTTATCCAACCAAACATGAAACCATGGGCCAACCTAGTCCAATTCTGATTTTTGTAACTTAGAGGATGCTTACATGCTGGTTTGAAGTGGATTAGAGGTTGCATTTGACTTTGGTTCAAGACCTTGCAAAATTTCCACTTGGTGCATAACTTGAAAAACAATGATTTTTGCTAACTTTGCATTGCCATAACTTTTGATCCATGAAGAGTTTGATCATGTTCTTGTACTTTTTGAAAAGGGAAAGATGAGATCTACAACTTTCATGACCAAAGTTTTTCCATTTGAAGCCTTTTTGGATCATGAATCAAGGCTTGAAAATTGACCTAAAATGATGCATTCTTGAAAAGTCAACTATGCCCAAAAAGTCAACATTTGCAAAAACCCTAAATTCTTGATTTTTATGAACTTCAACCTTCCTCCATGATCAAATAAAGATCATATACACTCAAAATGATGAAGATCACCCATTGGTTGGGTCATTGGGGGCCTCAGATGCCCTGATTTTGCACTGACTTGTCTGAAAAGTCAACTCTTGATCAGATGACTTCCCCAAGGAATTTCTTCATGAAAATTGATATGCATACTCCCTATACCATATAGAGACCAATGGAAACAAGAATTACCAAAAAAAAATGGAGTTATGGCCTCTGAAACCAAAACCCTAATTTTCAGTCAACTGTGCAGTTCATCCTGGCTCTGCATCCACTCAAACCCTAGTTCTTATGATCCCTCTGCAATTTTGACTTTGTGAGGATGTAACATGATATAAGAACACACATGGACCCCTTTGAGTTGATTAGTGGCCTTTGGAATGGCTCAAGATGCCCTGAGGTTGCTCAGATCACAAACCCTAGGTGCAGATGCCTTAGAAACTATCCAGTGAAACCAAATGAGACATGAGATGATGTGATTGTGTTTATGCATATGAGATGATCACAAGTCATGTGTGAATGGGTGAGGGCAAATTTGGGGTGTTTACAGTCATTAAGAAGTATTTTATTATCTTTGCTTTAGTATGAGGTGAAGAACAATCCTAATCTAACAAGCAAAAAACAGTTTAAGAAAACAACGAGAAGTTAGATGGAGAAGAGATGGCTCAAAAGCCAATAATAGGGGTTATACATAAGGATTCCTATGGAATTTATTTTGTGGATTAATTATCTTATGATTTCATACACAGAGTATGGCTTATGTGCTTAAAAGCTGCCTACTTCCTAGAAAGCAATTCACTGGAGTGAAGCTCAGTGTAATTACAGGTCTATTAGATCTTTAGTCATAAAAATGAAAAAAGAAAAGGGGATGGGACTTGTAAACAAGTTATCATGAATCTCTATTTAGGAGATTGGAAACTGTTTAAGAAACAGTTGGGGGATTCAGGATTTATACGAAAACCTGGCGGAGTTTTAAAACAAACCGAAGAAAGTTTAAAACAGTAAAGAATGGGTCCTAAACACAAAGGATTCACCATGATACATTTTCACAATTAATTTTAGAAAACAAATGGTTATGTATAAAGAAGTTCACAGAAAAATATTCACAAATGAAAACTTAATGCCGTGAAAATGGCAATCACTCCGAGTTTTTGAAAATAGATAAGATGAACCCTAATGGTTCAAATTTCAAAAGGGATGGGTCTTACACTCTAATAGAGGCCCTTGAGTGTGATAAAAATCAATTTGAGGGTGATTAAATCAAAACCAAATTTTTGATATTTTAAATATTAAAAAATATTTAAAACTTTGATAAATTTCAAATATAAGTGAAAAACAAGTTGAAACCTTAGACCAATGTTGAAAAATTATGTTTTATCCATGAGATAGCTTGAATATCTTTTATGTTTGAAAAATAAAGTGAAAGAAATGATTTTTTAAATGCTTAGAAACAAATAAAATAATTCTGTATGAAAATATTAAATATATTAAAAAAATATTTTTTTGGTGATTTTTTCATGGAATAAGATATTTAAACATTTTTCAGAATTAATGAAAAAAGAATCATTTTAAAACTCAAAATAATCAGAGAGAAATTAATTTTGGAATGAATTAAATAAAATCACAAAATTCAAATATTCAAATTTTTGAAAAAGGGTGCCAAGAACATATGAGGAACACGCGCGCGTTCTTCATCTTGCCCGGAAATGCAGATTTTGCAAAATCTATCATATCTCAGTGATTACTTAATGATATGAAGTGAAATAAACATCAATCTTGCTCGATTTTAACTCACGAACAACACAGTAACAATTAATTTCATTTATTTTTAGTGTATAGTGAAAAATCAATGATGAACACTGAAGAACCCTAATTTGGTCTGAACCTCATGAAATTCTACATGATGATGATTTTGTGAAATTGATTGAGGGGAATTAATTAGAATATGATTACGCACATATGGAAAAATGATAGTGCGAGGAAATATGCATAGATTGAGAGATGACCAAGTTTGAGGCTTACTTAACTTGGAACTTGCAGCAACTAAAGTGATTTTGAGTAGGAGGTGATACAAATGACTGGTGATGATTTAGACAACTTCCTTACACCATATAGAGTGTGTTTGAGCACTTGGACTTGATTGCAAGTGGCTGGAACAAGTTGTGACCTTCAAGTTACAAAAACAAGGTGTTTTTGAAAATTTGAAGGGTGACTTTGGGTTGGAGATGTTTTAGAGATGATCTAAGTGTTTGAACACCTCATATACATCATATATGATGTGTTTGAGCAATTGGTTTGAGTTGATAGTGACCATAATTTAAAAACCAGTAGTGATTGCTCAAAATATCAAGTTTTGAGTCTTTAGGAGTGAAGCAGAGAAAGCTTAGAGATTAGAGGCTTTGGTGTCAGTTTTATGATCAAATAAGGTCTCTATTTATAGGCAAATATGTTGAGATTTCTTAGCCCTCAAGTCTTGAAGGGATAAGATCGAAATTGGTTGTCATCCTTTGTGAAAATATCTCTTACACATGGAATGATGAAATTATCAAATAGCTCAGCTATGCAATAGCTAAATTCACATTCCACAGAAGTTTTATGCTTGGATGTGTACATCTATTACTAGTTGATCAAGAGACCCAAGAATATGCCATTTTGGAGCTTGGTGACCCCTGGATCAAAATGCATAAGTGTTGAAATTCATAAATGCTATTTATGGGAATTCCTTGGAGAAATCATGAATTTTCAGGTTTTATCAGGTTTGTAATGATTTCTAAGATGCTTAAGACCACTTGACTTTGTCCTTTAACTCATAAAATCAGATTTTTGAAAATCTATTTTTTGAAAAACATTTTTTGATGGTCACTTTGATCCAAGATTTCTTCATGTACAAGCAAGATCTTTTCATGCCAATTGATTATTTGAATTGTTGGTAAATTTGCAACAACATTGGTGTTTTGACAAGGATCTGAACCAACTTAGAACTAGGTGAAAAATCCCTCCAAGTTTCGGTGTTTTGCTGATTTTGTACTTAGACAAATTTTGTCTAAGTGTTGAAATTTAGTATTTTTCTTGATTTTGATCCATCTTCAACTTAAAATCCATAATGAATTAGAGTTTTGTGTAATTGAATTATTTGTAGTTTGTGATGAGATATTTCATTTTATATTTTGTTCATCAAAATTTGATCCTTGGATCACAAGTTATGATGCTTGGAAGTAGGGTACATGAACAATTTTTTCCATAACTTAGAAATTTTTCTAAGTTTCAAAGATTGCCCATTTTACAAGTTATTTCCAAATTTTCTAATTTTTTGTGATCAAATGAATTCATGGACCATATATTTCTTTAACATATGTCATGAGGATCATTTTGGGTGAAAAAATCAAACTTTGACTTTTTGGTCCAGATGGAAATTACACTGGATACCCCTGGTTTTTTCTGATTTTTTGACTGGAAATCCTCTAAGGTATTTTGACCTGATGAATGGACTTCTATGATGAATATTAGATATTTAAACCATATCCTATGGTATTGTCTCTTTTCCAGATGAAAATTTTGACTTTGGGATCCTCGATTAGTCAGAACCCTAATCTGGGCACTATGAAACCTTAATGTTGCAATTCTTTCTCTCTGCACCTTTTGTACTTGTAAATGAATTGTCCAGGTCATGTCAACCTTTCTTGATGATATAAAGTCCTTTTTCTCCTCTTTTCCATAAAAAGTTTCATCTGGAGGGCTCAGTTAACCGAAACCCTAATTAGTGATTGTGATGGCTCGCGGCCTAAATCATTCAAATTTATGTACAGTCTTTGAATGATTTTCCATCATTTAAGATTCCTTAACCCTTTTATGGTGATTTAAAGGTTTAAAATATTTTGGTATTAACGACCGGTCCTTTGCCTGAATCCTCCAAGGGACTCAAGAATCCTGATCCATTACGGGGATAATGTTCAAACCGATCTGGCACAATCCATTGGTCAGTGGATTTACTCTGTTGAGGTATACATCTTAGGATCAAAATTTAGGTTATGACAAGAATATCCACAAAACAATTTCCATTAAAATTAAAACCCTTGTAATTTCCAATTTTGACGAATTTACTCACCAAACCTCTTAAAGCTTCCACCACCATAACAAAGAGAAACAAAGATAGAGGGCCTCCTTGTCTCAACATCATTACTTTAAATTTTATGTTTTTTGTATTTATATTTATTGTATCAATATATAAATAGAGGATAAATATTGATGTTGACAAGGTTGGTGTAGTATATAAGGTTTCACGAAAAGGTGTTTTTGACAAACCAATTTTGGCTGCAAAAGGTAATAATATTTTTCCTTTGGTTTGTGTAGAGAAAGGTGTGGAGAGAGATGATATTAATTATGAGTTTATAGAGTTAGTAGGTACCCAGGTTGACTACTCCCTAGGTCACTTTGGTTTTAGGAATAGCTTTTTAAGTGAGGATATTATTGAGTCTTACTCTCTCTAAAAAGGTGGGGACAATTGTGGAAATAGGAGGAGGCTTCCAAAGCAGTGTTTTAAAAACCGGATTGGTCATTAAACTGGTGAGGGTATTGGGTCATTGGTTTATTGGTCAAACCACTAGGTCATTGGTCGAACCACATGACCACATGACCAATCCAGATTAAACTGGATAACTCGGTTGAATATATCAGTCTTTATAGAAAAACTATATAGGTATAAAATTAGTCGAACTAGACGATTCAGTCTCTATAAAATATAATTAAAACTTAATTTTTTTAAAATATCATATCATAAATTCACAGGTTCATGATCTAAATTCAAATTTTAAACAAATGTATCACACATAACAAATAGTATAAAATTACAAAGTCTAATTGCAAATAAAGTCTAATTGCAACATAATCTAATTAAATAGTTTATAACAAAATAACTCCAATGTGTATCAAATTTATTTCAAAGGAGGGAAAATTGTTTAAATGTTGGGATCTCCTTCTTCAATATTAAAATCATATGCAATGAAATCAATCGCACCCCGCAACAACTTCTCCGTCAATGATATCATTACTTTTTTCTTTTTTTTTTACTTTTTATTTCATTTTTTATTTTAATTTTTTAATTAAAATAATAAAAAAATTATTTTAAAAAAATGCAATTAACTACGCCGGTTTATGAAAACCGCCGGTTTTTCTGATTTACACTTATTTTTTACCGGTTCGCACCTGTTCAATGACATAAACGATCTAACATTTGAACCAGACCGATTACCTGACCGATTCCTAGTTCGACCGGTCCGGTTTTCAAAACATTGTTCCAAAGTATATCAAATTTAAAACTTTTTATGATTTGAGAGGTTATGCCAAGTACACAGGGAAGTATACAAAAAAAGCGTAAGTTTAATAATTTGAAATTAAAAGGGGTAGTTGCTAAATGTGACGCCCCAAATTTTATTCTACTATTTAATTTGGATTTGTGGTATTTTGTGTATGGAAGAAAGAAATATTATTCAATATGATATTTAATTATATGAATTATATTATATTGAATAATCATTTTAATAAAATAATTGGAATATTAGAAGAGAGGGTAAGGTGGTCGTTTGGTGAAAATGATGAGGGTAAATGTGGAGGACCATAGATTGGGTCTAAGGGATAAGGTTGGAATAAGGAAAAGAGAAGTTCAGTCGTGTTTTTGTGATTGCAGAGAAGATCGTGAAAACTGAGAAGAGGGAAGGAGAAAGGGCAAAAGCGTGAAAAGGATTTCGAGACCGCAAGAAGAATTTCTCATCGAAACCAAGGTAAGGGTGGAATTCTTCTGTCTTTTAAGGGTTAAATAATGGGAATTGGTGTAGTGTTGTTGATTAGAGGAATTAAGGATTTGGATTATTCAAATGAGAATGGTGTTCAATTGATTGTATTTGTTGATGTTGTGTAATAATTGCACGAATTAGACATGACATTGTGTGAATTCTGTATTTTTTGGTGATTTGAACTGGTTTTGTGTGATGTTGTTCGTAGCAGGTTTGAGTGCTGAGTGCAGAAGAGCGACTTGAGAAATCGCAGAGCTCGCTTAGCGATCAAGAGTCAGTAGGCTATTCGCTTAGCGAGCAAGCCCCCTCGTTGAGCGAGACCTGGAGCGGAAAATGTTGATTTTTATTCTGAAAAATTAATTAAAATTATCTAATTAACATAGTAATGCTTAGGAATCAATGTGGTGTAGTTGAGTGTAGTTAGAGAAGAGTTATACACCTAATTGTAGGGATAATTAGTATAACTTGAAGATGAACATAATTGATATGCTGTTGGACATAGTTGTTGTTGCCATGTGTTGTGGTTGTTATTGTGGTCAAATGACATTGTTGTTGATATCTGTGAATGTAACGCATTATAGTATGATGTGTCGTTGGGTATATCCTTGCTAATGATAAATGTTGTTGTATGAGAATATGCACGTCGTAAGTGATACATGGTGTTGTATGTGTTGTTGTTGTTATGTGTTTTGTCGATATGGATATATGTGGTTGTAGTTGAAGATGCATGTTGTAGGTGTTGATATATGCTATTGATGATGTTATATGTTATTCTAGTTGATGATGCATGAAGTAGATGTTGATTGAAGTTATACGAAGTTGTTATATATTGTTGATATCGTTATAGTTATATGTCGTAATAGTTATTTGGTATTGTTGTATATTAATGGTTTATGTTGTAGAGGTTGATATGTGTTATTGTAGTTGTGGTGATATGATATGGTAGTTGGTAGGTGATGTTGTATGTTGATAATATAAGTTATCGATGTTGCTAAGAGTTGTTGTTGTAGATGTGGACATATGTTGTGCTAGTTGGTAGGTGTTGTTACATGTTGATATATGTTGTTGATGCAATTATGTGTCGTTGATAATTCTAAGGCATGACATCATCGTTGTTGTATGTTGTTGATGATGTTAATGCATGATATAGTTGTTGTTGTATGTTGTTGATGATGATAAGGCATGATATAATTGTTGGTGTATGTCGTTGATGATGTCGTTGTGTGAGGTTGAAGTTGTGGTTGTTGTATATTTTCATTGATGGTGCATGACATATGCATAGTTGTTGGTGACATGATTGAGTACAATCCCCGTGGATGGTGCGGTCATGAAATAGGGACCGTACGAGGGTGCGATCATGAAATAAGGATCATACTGGAACATGAAATAGGGGTCGATGAGTGTGATCATGAAATAGGGGTCATATTGGACCATGAAAGAGGGGTCGAGAGTTCCGACAGGAACTGGATCTTGAAATAGAGATCGAATTATGGTACCGCATGCATAGAGTCAAGTAGAGTCTCATTGCATTAGCTGTTATTGTTGTGTATGATGTGTGATGTGTGGTTGCGATGTGGTTGTGTAGTTTTTGTTGTCTTGGAAGTAGTGATCTAGTTAATGATACTTGCTTATTCTTATTATTTTTCCCTTTTGATGATGTAAGTATCTCACCCCTTCTGTTTGAATGTTACCCTTATGTTGGTAACATGCAGGTGACCAGGATTAGTAGATTGGTGGTTAGTGAAGTATGTGTACTTCGCGTCTTTAGGAGTTAGCTCTGATATGTGCTTTGGGTGTCGGGACGACAGTTGTTGCTTGTTCATTTAATTTTAGAAAACAATTTGTATTTTTAAATACTATTTTATGTTGTTTTGAAAGTTTTCCGCTGCGAGATGAAATATTTTGTAACATGTATCTAGTGAGCCAGGGATTTTGTAGATTGTGACACTCAGAATGAAATGATAATTTTTATTTACTCTGGATTTAAATATAAATTCGTGGGGAATATTTTGGATGTTACACTAAATCTCTAGATAATGGGCCAACAAGGAAGAATGGGGTGTCTACTGCCTCTACTTCTTTTAATCCCTTTATTTCAGCTCCTTTAGCATTGGAAAATAATTTTATTATCACTGAAGGTAATATTTATGGAGAGCAGTCGGGCGAATCAGACATTGTTAGATGCAATACGAGGATGTTAAAAAATATGGATACCAATTTGGGCGAGAAATTGTGGAAGAAAATTTCGGAGTTAGGGGTGGTTAAAGGAGCATCTTGTTATGACTATTCCATTAAGTTGGATGCTTTAGAGAAAAAGGATAAAACTAGAATGTTGGGTGAGATGGTGAAATCAAAAGGTTCGAAATGATTTTGGGCTCATTTAATTTTAGCGAATAGGAGTAGAATTTCGCAGTTAATTTCTATAGAAAATTCAAATATATTTATGATTCAGGAAACGAAAAATCCAAGATGTGTTAGATCAATTGGCAATGAGTTTTTGGAGGAAGAAATTGATAGATTATTCTTATTCAAATTTTGTTGGTTCTTTAGGAGGCTTTTTGATTCTTTGGAAGGCTGGTTGTTTCAAAGTCCTATGTAGCTTCAAAGAAGAGGGTTATTTAGGGTATTGAGGTTAGAAGGAAAAATGATGTGTTTTACTTTGTGAATGTTTATTCTCCTTGTTCTATAGAGGCGAAGCATTATCTTTGGAGGAGATTGTTGGATTTAAATGCTAGTAAGGAAGATGGAGAATGGATCTTAGGGGGGATTTCAATGTAGTGAAGTGTATTAGTGAACGGAAGTGAGTTTCGGCGAGTGGTAGGAGGTCGAAATGGGGAGAATTCTCAGACTTCATTCTTGAAACTAATTTGGTGGATGTTACTTGTAAGGGAAAGAGATTTAGTTGGTATGGTGGTGATGGTAAGGGGAGTAGTAGGATTGATCGCTTCCTAGTTGATAATGGTATCATAGAAAAGTGTGTGTGTGTGGGGGGGGGGGGGGGTTGGCCAATTTATTGGCTCGAGGGAAATTTCAGATCATTACCCGATTTGGTTAATGTTGGACAAGTCTAATTGGGGTCCGAAGCCTTTTAGGGTGAATAATGTTTGGTTTGACCATAAGGACTTTATTCCTTTTGTTAAACAAGAGTGGAAAAAGTTGGAGGTTAGTGGGAGATGAGACTTTGTTCTTAAAGAAAAATCATGTCTTCTTAAAGAGAGACTGAAATGGTCGAATTCTAACATTTTTGGCAAAATAGATTTGGAGATTGAGGATGATGTAACGATTATTAATGATATAGATGATGAGGAGTTGGAGCATGGTGACCTCTTGGTGAGTGAAATTTTGGAGGTTAAAAGGAAGACTTGTAGCAAGTTTTGGTTGAATTTAAAAATTAAGGCGAACATGCTTATTCAAAAATCAAGACTAAAATGACTTAAAAACGAAGATTCAAATAATAGGTTTTTCATGGGGTTTTGAAAGAGAGAAGAAGATATGATTTCATTGGATCCTTTAATTCGTCTATCGGTAGAGTTCAATCAGTGGAGGAAGTCAAGAATGAGGTTAGAGAGCATTTTGCTTCTAAATTTGTTGAATCATATTTTGATAGGCCAATTCTTTAAGGTGTTTCTTTTAAGGTCTTTAAGGATTCGGAAAAGAGATCGATAGAGGCTCCTTTTTCAGATAATGAGATTAAGGAGATGGTTTGGGGTTGTGGGATTCCAAGAGCCCAGGGCCAGATGGATATATTTTTTTTAAAAGAAGTGTTGGTTTTTCCTAAAAGAATACTTTATTAATTGTTTCAAGTCGTTCCATCAAGGTGCAAATTTCTCTAAATCTCCCACTTCTTCCTTTTAGCGGCTGAGTTGATGTTGGTTCTCGATTCTATCATTTCGAGAAACCAAAGTGCTTTTGTTTCGAGTAGACAATTGCTAGATGGTGTGGTTGTTGCAAATGAATTGATCGATGTTGCTTATAAGGAGAAGAATGAGTGTTTGCTTTTTAAAGTGGATTTTGAAAAAGCGTATGATAAAGTTTCTTGGGATTTACTTAATTTTATGTTAAAGAATATGGGTTTTGGGGAGGTGTGGATTAGTTGGATGGATACTTTGATTTTCTCTAGTATAATGTCCGTGTTGGTTAATGGTAGTCCGACCAACGAATTTGTGGTAGAAAGAGGATTGAGACAAGGAGACCCTCTATCTCCATTTATCTTTGTTATGGTGGTGAAAACTTTGAGAGGTTTAGTAAGTAAATCCGTCGAAATTGGAAATTTGTTTCTCCTTGTCTCAATATATAATTAGAGCTTTAGTAATTAAGTTGAGACAAGGAAACCCTTTATCTCCGTTTACTTATTTACATTAATATTTATTGATCAATAATTTTAAAACAAAAATATATAAAATTGTGGAATTTAATTAACGATAAATAATAATTTTAAATTTATATATATATATATATATATATATATATATATATATATATATATATATATATATATATATATATATATATATATATATATATATATATATATATATATATGTCAAATCAATTTAATGTATTTATTTTGAACTACCAATACAAACTCAAATTTCACTCACAAAAATACATAAAATATATAAAATATAATTAATAAAAGGATTTTTCTAACGAGTGTCCTCAGAGTCCCTTTTAAGAATTTCATATTAAAAAATCATTCTTTAAGAAATTCAAACAGTTCAATTATCAATGCATTAATTATACGTTATTGCACATACTTTTATAAAAATTTATTATTTAAAGTTCTTAAAAAATACCTGAAGGCACTTGTTAGTATTTCCCGTAATAAAATTATTATGATAAAATTATTGATTAATATTTTCTTTTTGAAATAAATTCATAAAAAAAAACAGTTGTCATCAAATTTAGTAGTGGTAACATTTTTTTAATTCTCACTACTTTGACTCAAATATTCATTTATTATGAACGACAATTTATATTCATAAAATTTAATTGTGTTAAAATATTTGCACGAAAAAATTAACATAAAAGTTATTTTGATATTTTAAAATGAAAAATAATTTAGATAAAAATATTTCAAAAAGGACAATCATTTTAATTTGTGTATATCTGTCTGGCCTTTGTGTTTGTCTTTTTCACTTTGAGTAGGAATACAGCATGCAACATCAGCACCCAAGAAAATGAACAGAAGAATTAAGTTTCATTCCTATAACCCTAATAAGAGTGAGGGCTTCAACACCCAATGTCATGTCCACGCCCCTCTTATTTTTAGGAACATGACACTAACTTTTTCAGAATTAAATATATGTAATCTCAAGGGTGTATCGGTGTTGGGATCTATCGTGCTTTTGTCTCACCTTGTGTAAGTGTTTCAGGGTATGTTTGTCTGTCCATGTCATGTTTGTGAACTCAAATATCATTTCCTTGTTAGTGGATTGGTGAAGTTTCCTCTTTTATTCAACAAAATTGTGATTACTATATTCACACCATGTCTTATTTAGGGACGCATGCATGCTCATGCTAGCTTTTCTAATTACCTTATGTTAGTATTATTTTAATTTTAATTCACCAAATCTAATCATAATCAAGGTAAAATATCCAACTCATTAAGACGATCAATATATTTTCTTGTTAGAACTATTTGATGTTAGAACTAACTCAGTCAATCATGAGACTGATGTTCTTTGTGAAAATTTTGTTTATAACTTTTTTTTTCTTGTTTATTTATAAATCAATTCAAACTAAAAGAAACTTTTTTGTCTGGAAAAGTATTCTACTTGACCACTTAAAGAAAGTAGAAAAGAGAAAAGGAAGGACAAAATCAGTGTTTATATATCAAAGGAGAGACTTGACTTGTGAGATAAAAGGTTGTCACACTCTTAATTCTGTACTATATCCCAACAATCTTTTCATTTTTCAAAGCAGCTTTTTTATTTTACTAGTATATGATCTCTTTTGCAATATAAAGGTTTGGTCTTAATTAGTGACACTTGAAACCAAGTTATAACCCCTAACTCATGGGAACTCACATTTGACCCTTATTTGACTATTAAAAAAGGTGCAATAGAGGAACAAATAACCTAGCTTCTCCATGTTAAGTTATGATCGAATAGTGTGGATAAATCATGCTCTCTTTCTCTAAAGTTTTCCTCTGTCAATTCCACTACTTCACCTTCCTTTTGGCCTTTTACTTTCCAAGCTTTTTTAAGTTTAAATTAAGTTGATTTATATATCCAAAATTGTACATTGCCATTCTCACGCTCACGTCATGAACACGTGATTATTCCATCACCATTCATCCTTGGTATAAGGTTTTTTATTGTTTGATACAGAGTTTTAAAAATCGGACCGGTCATCAAACAGACGAGGGTATTGGATTACTAGTTTATTGATTGAACTACTGAGTCACTGGTCAAACCGCATGACCAAATCGGATTAAATCGGATAACTCGATTAAATAGATCGGTCTTTATAAAAAAACTATATATATATATATATATATATATATATATATATATATATATATATATATATATATATATATATATATATATATATATATAAATAACTGGCCGAATCGGATGATTCGGTCTCTACAAAATATAAATAACACTTAAAAAAATTTAAAATATCATATCATAAATTCACAAGTTTATAATTTAAATTCAAATTTTAAATAAAGGTATCACACATAACAAAATAGTATAAAATTACAAAGTCTTATTGCAAACAAAGTCTAATTGCAACATAATTTAATTAAATAGTTTATAACAAAATAACTCAAATGTGTATCAAATTTAGTTTAAAGGAGGGAAAATTGTTTCAAAGTTGGGATCTCCTTCTTTAATATTAAAATAATATGCAGTAAAATCAACCGCATCCGCAACAATTTCCTCGTCAATGATATCATTACTATATTTTATTTTTTATTTCATTTAATATTTTAATTTTAATTTCATTTATTTCATTTTTTATTTTTAGTTTTTTAATTAAAATAATAAAAAAATTAATTTTTAAAAAAAATTGCAAGTAAACCGCCGGTTTATGAAAAACGCTGGTTTTTCCGATTTTAATCATATCATGATTGGTGGTTCTTTTCATCAACACTATCCTCTTTGTCTTCAGACAAATCTTTCTCACTTTTGACAACCTTAGATCTCCACACCTTTCTAGTTTTAATCATACCATGATTATTCCTAGGCTGTGTTGACTGTTTTGGATAACCATATAGTTTGTAACAATAGGGTTTTATGTGATCAAATCTTCCACAATAATGACATTTCCACTGTTGGGTCTTGCTTCCACAATGATGTCTTTTCTGATGTTGGGACTTTTGACCTGACATCTTTTGTTCCGGTTTTCTTTTAGGTTGAACAAAATTCATTGCAGACATTTTTCCTTTCTTCATCACAACTTGATTATCATAACCAAGACCTGTAAAATCTCCAACTTGATTGAATTTACTGTTGTCATGATGTTGATACATTTCATTCAACATCTTTTGTTTAGGTTTGAGATGAATGAAGTCTGAAAGAGGCTCCTTTATGTTATTATATCCTATTCCACTTATAACTCCTACAACTTTTCCAACCCGAAGAATTTGATCTAATGTGTCAGATCCACTGTTCAGCATTCTGACAGACTAGGACATTGTGTCAAGTTTAGAGTTCAGCAAAATCATTTCATTTTCCAACCTTGAGATAGTTTCCATGTACTCTTCCTTTTCTACCTTCAGTTGGATTATAAGTTTCTTTTGTTTCTCTCCTTGTTGACAAACTTCTGCACTTCTGAGGCATAGTTCTCTGTAGGAAGCATCTAGTTTATCAAAAGTAAGTTCTCCATCATCAGATCCTTCATCAGAATCATATCTGCAAGTGATAGCTTTTTCTTTATTGTCTTTCTCTTCTATTCTTGATTCTCTCTGAAAATCAATGTTCTTCCTGATGTTGAATGACATGTTTGCTACATTTGTTCTTGACTTCCTATCCATACACTTTAGCACCTTATTGACTTGCCTCCCAAGAAACACATTTTCATTATAAATTCCTTCATCAGTGTCAATGTCATATATAACCTCTTCATTATTAGTATTGGAGATAAAAACAAAGCTCTTGTTCTATTTTTCAGATCTTCCATTGATAGTCAATTCAAAAGTTTGAAGTGACCCGACAAGCTCCTCTACCTTCATATTGTTGATGTCTTGAGCTTCTTCAATAGTTGTGACCTTCATGTCATACTTCTTAGGAAACGACCTGCGAATATTTCTAATCAGCTTCTCCTCTGACATCTTTTCTCCCAAGGCACTAGATGTATTGTAAATATCAAGAATATTCATGTGAAAATCGTGAATGCTCACATCGTCCTTCATCTTCAAGTTCTCAAACATGGTGATAAGAAGTTGAAGTCTTCACATTTTCACCCTAGAGGTTCCTTCATGAGCATTCTTCAAAATCTCTCATGCATCTTTAGCAACAGTACAATTATTTATCAATCTGAAGGTGTTCCTGTTCACTCATTTGAATAAGACATTCAAGGCCCTAGATTTTCCAAGAGCAAGATCATTTTCTCCTTAGACCAATCCTCTTCTGGCTTTAATTCTGTTGTATCATTTCCATCTTTGTCCTTCACAACAGGGTATTTCCATCCTTTGATAATTGTTTTCCAGCTTTTTCTATCAATAGTTAATAGAAAAGTCACCACATGCGCTTTCCAGGTATCATAATTAGTGTCATTCAAAATAGGCGATCTGTTGACAAACCCTAGTTCCATGTCCATTGTACCAAAAAGTACCGTCCCTAGATCTCTCCTAGAAATAGAGCAGGATGCTTGCTCAGATACCAATTGAAATTCTGGTATAGCAGTTATGTAATGTCGAATGCGATGTCACAACATTAGTATCTGAACATTAATAAGGTAAAAACAGAATAAAATACAATAGTAAGAGCACAAGGATTTGTTAACTCAGTTCAGTGCAAACTCACCCACTCTGGGGGTACCAAGCCAAGAAGTAAATCCACTATTAGTAGTATCAATTTGAAGTCAAACAATCCTAGTTTACACTTCTCACTTAATCACTACCCAATTCAATTTCTATCTAAGAACCATTAGATAAGAGAACCCCTTCTCACCCCCTCAATCACACACTGTGATAATCAACTAAAATCTTACAAAGAAAATATAAGAACACTCTTCCAAGATAAACAACTTGTACTTGTTTAAAAGCTTCAATCAAGAACAAACAATCATTCTTAAATATTTAGAGTTGACAAAATATAACTTAATAAAATCAGTCCAATTAAAACATCTAGGTGATATTAGAATGACTCATAAATAACACAAGACAAAATCCTAACCCTGGCTCAGAATGCGCATCTTTTCAATCTCTAATCTTTATACCTCTAATTAGGTTTAAACTACTTTAAGTAGAGAACAATTTTCATGAATATGAGCAATGGAAGCAGTCATAATTGATCTTTATTGAAAACTGATTGATCTTCAAATCTCTTTTGAACAAATTATACAAGAAATAGAAACATCATATCTTTCCAAAATAACAACCTAAAAGATACGAAAATATCTTCAAATATATGAAACAAAACAACTTTTGTTAATCATAAAATTCCTCCTTGATTTTTGCCACCAATCAGACTAATCACAGAAACAAACACCTACTAAAATCCTCCAGAATCAAATCACAACTTTCTGCAAAGTTTCCTAGAACTTACAGACAAATGTTAAGGCATCTGCTTTAACATCACAAAATGACAATACTGTCATGATAGTTGAAGTTGTTTCAGCATTTGGCTCAACATCTACCAAGTATTATAACCACGTATGTATTAATATCTGAGCAGCCATGTCAGGACTTCTTTTCAGACAACTTGCTAAACCTGTTGTAGAACTTGTTCTTCAGCATGTTAGAACATCTTGTCCAACATGTTGTTGTCATGTTAGTTTTACCACCCACAACATCAGAACTAACAATCCCCCCTTTGGCATATTTTGGCTAAAACTAATCAAATAACATTTCTTCCAGATTAGAGGCTAACATAAGGTCAGCAGTAGAAGACACGAGAACCTTTTCGCAAAGATCTTTTTCTACATTAAATAGTTAAAAAATCTCGCCCCCTTAATAGAATAATCTTTCCCCCTCAAGGAAATGACCAAAGAACACTACTACTACTTACTTATCCCCTTTTTTAGCCATAATATAACAAACCAAGAAATTATGCATTAAGGGTAATCAACCAAAAGTAAGTAAATCTACAGCGGAACACATCCAATCACCAAGAGCAGAAAAGGCACTAAAAGAAGCAGAAATGTGTTTCCCAACTGCATCTTGCTTCTTTAATAGAGTCATGAAATCTTGGACATTATGTTCAACATCATAATCTGACTCACTTGAGAATGCTTCCTTACTTTTCTTAGTAACAGAAACCACATCATTAGTATTCAAATCATCAACATTAATCATCTGTGTAGATTGGTAGTTCTTATCACCAACACTTTACTCTTTGTCTTCAGACAAATCTTTCTCACTTTCAACAACCTTAGATCTCCACACCTTTCTATTTTTAATCATACAATGATTATTCCTAGTTTGTGTTGACTGTTTTGGATATACATACAGTTTGTAACAGTAGGGTTTTATATGACCAAATATTCCACAATAATTACATTACCACTGATGGGTCTTGCTTCGGTAATGATTTATTTTCTGATGTTGGGACTTTTGACCTGACACCTTTTGTTCTTGTTTTCTTTTAGGTTGAACAAAATTCATTGCAGACACTTTTCCTTTCTTCATCACAACTTGATTATCTTAACCACGACCTGTAACATCTCCAAATTGATTGAATTTACTGTTGTCATGATGTTGATACATTTGATTCAATATCTTTGGTTTAGGTTTGAGATGAATGAAGTCTGAAAGAGGTTCCTTTCCGTTATTAAATTATATTTCACTCATATCTCCTGCCACTTTTCCAACATGGAGAATTTAATCTAATGTGTCAGATCCACTGTTCAGCATTCTGACAGACTTGGACATTCTGTCAAGTTTAGAGTTAAGCAAAATCACTTCATTTTCCATCCTTGAGATAGTTTCCATATACTCTTCCTTTTCTACCTTCAGTTGGATTATAAGTTTCTTTTGTTTCTCTCCTTGTTTACAAACTTCTGCACTCCTGAGGCATAGTTCTCTGTAGGAAGCATCTAGTTTATCAAAAGTAAGTTCTCTATCATCATATCCTTCATCAGAATCATATCTTCAAGTGATAGCTTTTTCCTTATTGTCATTCTCCTCTACTCTTGATTCTCTCTGAAAATCAATGTTCTTCCTGATGTTGAATGACATGTTTGCAACATTTGTTCCTATCCGTACACTTTAGCACCTTATTGACTTGCCTCCCAAGAAGCACAATTTCATTATAAATTCCTTCATCAGTCTCCATGTCATATTGAACCTCTTCATTATTAGTATTGGAGATAAAAACTAAGCTCTTGTTCTTCTTTTCAGATCTTTCATTGATAGCCAATTCAAAAGTTTGAAGTGACCCGACAAGCTCCTCCACCTTCATGTTGCTGATGTCTTGAGCTTCTTCAATAGTTGTGATCTTGATGTCATACTTCTTAGGCAACGACCTGATAATATTTCTAACCAGCTTATCCTCTGACATCTTTTCTCCTAAGGCACTAGAAGTATTGGAAAAATCAAGAATATTCATATAAAAATCATGAATGCTCTCATCCTCCTTCATCTTCAAGTTCTCAAACTTGGTGATAAGAAGTTGAAGTCTTCACATCTTCACTCTAGAGGTTCCTTCATGAGAATTCTTTATAATTTCCCATGCACCTTTAGAAATAATACAATTATTTATGAATCTGAAGGTGTTCCTGCTCACTCCATTGAATACGACATTTAAGGCCCTATAGTTTCCAATAGAAAGATCATTTTCTTCCTTAGATCAGTCCTCTTCTGGCTTTAATTATGTTGTATCCTTTCCATCTTTGTCCTTCACAACATGGTGTTTCCATCCTTTGATAATTGTTTTCCAGTTTTTGTTATCAATAGTTTTTAGAAATGTCACCGCACACACTTTCTAGGTATCATAATTAGTGCCATTCAAAATAGGCGGTGTATTGACAAACCCTAGTTCCATGTCCATTGTACAAGAAATTATCTTCCCTAGAGTCAACTAGAAACAGAGCAGGATGACTGCTCTGATACCAATTGAAATTCTGGTATATCAAATATGTGATGTCGAAGGCAATGTCACGACATTACTATCTGAACATTGACAAGGTAAAAACATAATTAAGTACAACAGTAAGAACACAAGGAATTGTTAACCCAGTTTGGGGAAAACTCACCTACTCTGGGGGCTTCAAAGCTAGGAAGGAAATCCACTATTAGTAGTATCAATTTGAAGTTAAACAATCCCTGTTTACACTTCTCACTTAATCACTAACCAATGCAATTTCTATCTAAGAACCATTAGATAAGAGAACCCCCTCTCACTCCACTTCAATCACACACTGTGATAATCAACCAAAACCTTACAAATAATATAGAAGAACACTCTTCCAAGATAAACAAATTTATCTTGCTTAAAAGCTTCAATCAAGAACAAACACTTATGCTTAAATGTTTAGAGTTGAAAAAATATAACTCAATAAAATCAGTCCAATTAAAACATCTAGGTGATGTTATAATGGCTCACAAATAACACAAGACAAAATCCTAACCCTAACTCAGGATGCACAACATTTCAATCTCTAATCTTTGTACCTCCTATTAGGGTGTCACCACTTTAAGTAGAGAACGATCTTTATGAATATGAGTAATGAAAGCAGTCATAATTGATCTTCATTAAAAATTGATTGATCTTCAAATCTCTTTTGAAAAAATTGTACAAGAAATAGAAACATCAGATCTTTCCAAAAATAACAACCTAAAAGATATGAAAATAACTTCAAATATATGAAACATAACAACTTCTGTTAATCATAAAATTCCTCCTTGATTTTAACCACCAATTAGACTAATAACAGAAACAAACACCTACTAAAAATCCTCCATAATAAAATCACAACTTTCTGCAAAGTTGCCTAGAACCGACAGACAAATGTCAGGACATCTGCTATGACATCACAAATAACAATACTCTCATGACAGTTGAAGATGTTTCAGTATTTGGCTCAACATCTGCCAAGTATTATAACCACATATGTATTGATGTTTTAGCAGCCATGTGTAAACACCCCAAATTTTTCCTCACTCATATCACACCTTGGCTTGTGATCTTTCATGTTTGCATTAACATAAGCATCACACCTCATTTAGCATATTTTGCTTCACTGCATAAGTTCAAGTTCATCTGTATCTAGGGTTTGTGATCTGAGCAATCCAAGATTCCATCTGAGCCATCCCAAAGGCCTCAAAGCTTTCCAAGAGGGTCCATATGTTTTCTATCATCATATTATTCTCCTCAAAGTTCATTAAAGTCAAGGGATCACAAGAACTGGCAAAGGCATGGAAGCAGAGCTAGGGTTTTCACTGCACAGATGACCAAAAGTTAGGGTTTTGGTTTCAGAGGCCTTAACTCCAAATTTTTGGGCCATTCTTGTTTCTAATGGTCTTAATATGTCAAAAGGATCATGTGTACCAAGTTTCATGAAGAAGCTCATTGTGGAAGTCATCTGTTCACTGGGTAACTTCCTGAGCAAGTTAAGTCAAAATCAGGGCATCTGAGGCCCCCAACAATGGAACAAAAGGGGTATTTTCATCAAATTGAAGTTATATGATCCTTATTTGATCTTATAAGTGGTTGGAAGTTCACAATATTGAAGAATTTTGAGCCAATTGCAAACTTGCCATTTTTGGAAATGACTTGAAATGCAAACTTTCCTTTTTGGGAAAGTTTTGCAACCTCCTCTTTCATGACCAAAAATGCTTCAAATGAAAATTTCTTGGTCATGAAAGTTGTATATTAGGTCTTTCCCTTTTCAAAAAGTACAAGAACATGTTTTGATTCATCTTAGAACTCAAGATATGGCCTTTCAAAGTTGGCAAAAATCCTATAATTTCAAGTTTCATGTCAAAGAGGGATTTTGCATTTTGGCATGTTCAAGCATTCTAATGACCTCTAATGTGCACAAATACTTCACAACATGTCAAGACAACCTCTAAACATCAGAATTATGCATTGAACCAAGTGTTTCCATGACTTGAACTTCAAGAAATCTTAAAAGGGCCAAAACTCTCAAAATTTGCAAAATGCATTGGATCCTTCCATCCACTTGTGCCAGCTGCATCAAACTGATTCTATGGCTCTCCATGAATCTTGCTGAGGCCAGACACCCCAAGAAGCTAGCCCTGCCATGGCCCATACCTCAAGTACACCTAAATTGACTTTCTTGCAAAAACACCCCATACCAATCAGCCTGTGCCACAACAACTTTCTGATCAATTCCATTGGCTTAAACAAACATCATGGATCACATTTCATAACACACAAGAGCCTGAACACTCTCATACACTCAGATTCACAAAATCCATCAAAAACTTCCCTTCTTCGAAATTCATAGCTCAGCCACTAAAACTTCAAACTTCCTTCACCAATCAACTCAAAAACACCTCAGGATCATTTCCCACCCATCACCATAGCCTAAAACACCCTCAAGCCAAAATACGATTTCTGCAAAACCAGAACCAAACACTTCAAAATAGCCATCACAAGCTTGCTCTAAGCTCCTCATCATCATCCAGGAGCTCATTAGGGTGGGTTTGAACCAAGAAAGAGGCCAGAAAGCTCAAGATCACAAAGTTTCAACTCAGGTAGCCATGATGAACTTTTTCTCTCCAGAACTTCTCTTTTAAGTATCTAAATGATTCCTCATGCTTCACTGATCATCCTGATGTGTTTAAAATTGAAAATGGTTGAGAAATAAGCATTTCATGATGTTCTAAAATTTTGCCCGTGAAATGATTTTTGCTTCGATTCATCATGTATGCGTGAAATAAATTGTTTTTGATGCTTGATTCTTGCTTGTTGATGTTTAATGATCATTTCTGGAGCTTTAGAGAGTTTGATTTAGCCTAGGGAAGAAGTTAGGGTGATTGACCTGCCGGAGAAGATGACCGGAGGTCTTCTCCGGCCACCTGAAAGTGATTAGGGCTAATCCTGTTTAAATCCCCAGTTTGAATCTTGGCCCTTGGATGGTGATTAGGGTTAGCGTGTGTACGACTAGGATTAGGTCATTTAACCTTAAATATAATTAATTAAATTAAATAGGATTAATTAGTCAGGAGTGATCTGGACCTTTGATTCACGCACGCAATCAACCATTGCCCCTTGAATTTGAATCTCAGCCCTTGGATACGCATACTTTCATTTAAATCATTTTTATTTCATTTATATTTCATTTCCTTTGCATAATTTATTTAAAATAGCAAAAAGCATTCAAAAAATATTTTCTTTTGAATTCTGACTTTAAATATTTTTCTTCATCCAAAAATAATTTTTATTGTATTTTTTGCATTAAAAATGCATTTTAAAAATATTTAAGTGTTATTTTTAATTAATTAAAGTATTTTAATTAATTAAAAATACATTTAGGTTTCTAAAAATCACCAAAAAAATCACGAATCATCCCAATGCATTTAGAAACATTTTCAAACTCTTCACAAAAATTTATTTTTAGGTATAATCATAGTTTGCCAATTTTCTTTGAATTAAGGGTCATAAAAATCACATTTTTGAACCCTAACTCTGAAAAAGCATTTCTGCCTAACCAAGAAGAGTTTGAAGTTGATTCTTTTTTCATTGTGTTAAATATTGCATGTAGTTTATAGGTCATTTTCCTCATGAATTTATCTTGCATTTTCAAATTGATTTGCATTTTTCCCTTTGAATCACCCTAAAACCCTAGAAAACTTAGGAAAATCATAACTTTCAATAGGATTAGCTTCTGACCTTCTCCTTTGGGGTGTGACTTTGTATAGGTTTAGGGTTTTTTGAGATTAATTTCAAATTTTTATCATGCTGCATGCTTCTGTTTTGTTCATTTGTACCTCACATGTCCATGTAACCCTAATTTCTCATGTTCATTTGCATTCACCTTGCATATTCATCATCACATGAACTTGCCATGAAATTTCATGCATTTATATGTCATATTAGACATCTTAGGGCATATTAGAACCTTTATTGATCATTTCTTCATTCATTTGCCATGATTAACATTCATTTCATTTCATAAACTTTCATGGTGTTCTCAAACTTCAAAGCATGCCTCCTTTGCATCTCATCTTTGTGTGATCACACATATGCATCTTGTATGACTTTGCATCATCTTACATGACATTTGCATTGCATAAACACTTCTGATTTTGGTCATTTCATCTCATTTCACTTCATTTCTTTATGCTTTATACTTTATGCATCCAGGCTAACTTTTCAGGTTTTGGTAAGTCATTTCACCTCTCACTTCTTCTTATCCCTTTCATTTGCATTTTAACTTGTCTTTAAAGTGAATTTAATTCACTTATGTTCCATCTAACTTTCTTTCTTCAAGTTACTTATTTTCTTCAATGAAGTAAGTAACTTATTCTCTTGCTTCCTCCTCCTTTCATCTGCTTCTTCCATTGGTGGCTTCCTTGAAGATCTTTCTTAAGCCTCACAAACCATAGGATATCCAAGCATGATAATGATTAGGGATGTAATTCGTCCCCCTTAGCTTTTTACCTTTGAGTCTCCTTGAGTCTCTCTTCTCATCTCCATAATCAGAGACTAAACTCTTAAAGTTTTAGGACTTTGGAATTAGGGTTATGCCTGCATCCTTCTCTTAGGATGAAGTGTATAACTTTAATCCTAAGGGTTAAACCTTTAATTTGTTTAAACCTCTTACTCAAATCATCTAATAATCACCAAGACTTTATCTTGTAACTTGGGCCTTACATTAGGGTTCTAATTCTTCCTTATGGTTAAGAAGGACTAACCCTAGTGTTTAATGGACAAGTCCCCCTCAAGTTGTCTTACAAACATAAAATACACTTCTTAATCTCATCCCTTAATTAAAATACACTTAATAAAGGCTTGTTACATAATGAATTTAATCCCTAACCATGGATCAAGTTGAGGTATCTTCCTCAGCTTAAGTGTTCTCATCTATTATCCTTCTATTAGGATGGTGTAATGAGTTCACTACTCTGTGATTAGAGATTTAACTCATTACTTAACACTAAACAAAAACCCAAAAACATCTAAATAATCACAAGTAGGTTAATGATCTTAATCCTACATCAACATGGTAATTAAGTTGAGATGCTTATCTCATACTTAAGTAGGCTCTTTATCCCTAATCAAGGAGGATATAATGAGCTTACAAGCCCTTGATTTAGGTTTAAGCTCATTAATTTATGCAAAACACCAAAAATAATAACAAAACTGAAAACACAAAAACAAACAATAATCGTCTCCTTCGGGATTCTTTTTCTCATCACAGTCATTCACAAATGAGAACTTGCTTCTTCCGTCTAATGCAAGACAGTTAGCACTCGAGCCAAACGAGTCATACACTTGAGCATAGACAAGTAATCAGTTCACAGTCAATTCATCTTTCAGTCTCTTTGAGTCGAACTACGGTGTTCTGACTTCCTCATTGCATGCGAGGATACGTAGGCATAACTTAACAGTTATCGAACAAAAGTCTCTTTGTCTTTGTAAACACCCCAAATTTGCCCTCACCCATTCACACCATGGCTTGTGATATCCTCATATGCATAAACACAATCATAGCATCTCATCCCACAATTTTTATTCACTGCATGGCCTCAAAGTCATCTGCATCTAGGGTTTGTGATCTGAGCAATCCAAGAGCTTCTTGAGCCACTCCAAAGGTCATCAATCACTTCAAAGGGGTCCATGTATGTTCAAGCATCATATTATATCCTCTCAAAGTCAAGAATGTCAAAGAATCACAAGAACTGAAAATGGTATGGAAGCAGAGCCAGGTTTGACTGCACAGATGACCTAGAATTAGGGTTTTGGTTTCAGAGGCCATAACTCCAAATTTTTTGGTCATTCTTGTTTCTATTGGTCTCTATATGGCATAGGAAGCATGCATATCAATTTTCATGAAGAAATTCAATGGGGAAGTCATCTGATCAAGAGTTGACTTTTTAAGCAAGTCAGTGCAAAATCAGGGCATCTGAGGCCCCCAATGACCCAACCAAGGGGTGTTCATCATCATTTTGATTATGTATGATCTTTATTTGATCATAGAAGATGTTAGAAGTTCACAAAATTGAAGAATTTCAAGTCATTTGCAAAGTTGACTTTTTGGGAAGTTTGACTTTTAATGGAAATTGCCATTTTGGGAAACTTTTTCAACCCTTGCTTTTTGATTCAAAAATGCTTCAAATGAAAAAACTTTGGTCATGAAAGTTGTAGAATGGATCATTCCCTTTTCAAAAAGTACAAGAACTTGACCTAATTCATTTTGGATCAAAAGTTATGGCTTGTCAAAGTTGGCTAAAATCACAAAATTTGAAGTTTTCTACCAAAGAGACATTTTGCAAAATGGTTTGATCAAGTGTTCTAAAGGCCTCAAATGTGTACCATTTCTTCACAACATGATCATGTGACATCTAAAATTCAGAATGGGCCAAGGGATCACTCATTTTCATGACTTATGGAGCAAGAATTCTCAAAGGAAACAAAAGTGAAGCAAGTTGCAAAAACTCACTCAAGTTTGAATCCACTTGCTTGCTGACTTCACAAACAATCCTAGGGCTCTCCACACATCTTGCTGTGCAGGACACCCCACTTGTCCTTGGCTAGCTAGTAGCCCATGCCTCTCTTACACAAATTTGACATTTTGGCAACTTGAGCCATACCAATCACAAAAGCACACATCAACTCATCTGACCAATCCCATTTGTTTATACAAATCAAAAGCAAGCCATTTGACAGAAGACACAGGCCTGAAAGCTCCAAGAAGCTAGCATTCTCATTTTTCACCCCATTTGCAAAACTCTTCGAAACACTCTCCACAAGCCTAAAACACACAAACAAACTTCACAAACAATCTCAGCAGGCCTCACTGATCACAAACCACCCATCACCATAGCCTGAAACCCTCTGAAATCAAAATACGATTTCTGCCCCTCTTTGAGCAGAACCATAGCAATCTTTCAAACCATCCATTATAAACTTCAAACAAGCATTGCAAGCTTCTCAGGAGGTCCATTAGAGGCATTTTGGATCAAAGGGCCAGCCAGAAAGTTCCAGAAATCAAAGCTTCAGTTCAGGTGAGCTCAAGAACATTTTTTCCAGAAACATGTTTTTAAGTTCCTAAATGATTCTCTATGATTCACTGATCATGCTGATATGTTTTGTTTCGAAAATGATTGAGTATTGAGTATGTATGTTGCTTCTGAAACTTTTCTGACCTAAATGCATTTTGCTTCGATTCAGCTTTGTTATGAAAAATAAATGTGTTTTGGTTGTTGATTCTTGCTCTATGATGTTTGGGGATGGATTCTGGGCAGAGAGATTAGATTTTAGTGACCTGGAGATGAAGTTAGCAATTTTCAGGTGGGGGGTCTGGCCGGAGAAGACGACCAAAAGTCTTCTCCGGCCACCTGAAACTCATTAGGGCTAATCTGTGTAATTAAATGGAATTTGAATGTGGAGCGTTGGATGGGTTGACCTGGGCTGACCCGCGCGTGTTTGAGTGGCTAGGATGCATCATTAGAAACCCTAATCTTCATTAGCTTAATTTAATTCAGTTTAATTAATTTAAAATGAAAATTAGCTCAGTTTGAATCTCAACCCTTGGATCTGGCGCGCAGTCTTTCCCTCCTTCCCCAGTTTGAATGTTGTCCCTTGGATGCGCATACTTTTCATTAAATTCATTTTATTTTCTTTTTATTTCATTTGTTTTGTTCAATTTATTAAAAATAGTAAAAATCATCAAAAAATTCTGAAAATTTTTATCAATCCTTTTAATAATTTTCAGAAACCAAAAACATTTTTATTTTTATTTTTTGCATTAAAAAATTATTTTTAAATCATTTAAAAGTTTATTTTTAATTAATTGATGAGAATTAATTAATTAAAAATACTTTTAGGTGTTTAAAAATCACAAAAAAATTCATGTAACATTTAAAAACATTTAGAAACATTGTCCAACCTTCAAACCAAATTTCTTTTTTGATCTTGATGTCTTTTGACAATTTTCCATGGAATTAATTTCATTTCAAGGCAATATTTAGGTTCAATCTTTGAAAATTCATTTCTGCCTGGTCTTTAAGAGTTGGACCTTGATTCTTTTTGCATTGCATCTTGCATATCATGAAGTTTATAGGATTAAATTGACAGGATTTGATCTTGCATTTTCTATTTGTTTGGCATTTTTCTTGACAAGGTACCTTAAAACCCTAACAATCTTAAGAAATTCATAACCCTCATTAGGTTAAGAGTTAGAACCCCTCCTTTGGGCAATGAGTTTGTATAGGTTTAGGGTTCCTTTGAATGCATTTTCAATTTTTTATCATGATGTTTGCTTCTGGTTTTGATTTTTGTTTTGTGCATTGATCATAAACCCTAATTTGGGCTTTCATTTGCATCCATCTTCCATTTGCTTGCATACCATGACTTGCCATGATATTTTGCGCATCCATCTGATTCATAATATATCTTAAGACATGTTAGAATCATGTTTGATCATTGCATCTTCCATTTGCCATGTTGTATGTCATTTGCATTTCATAACTTTTCATGTATGTTCATGGTTCTAAGCATGTTCCTCTTGCATCCACATGTTTGTATGATCATCCTCATGCCTTGATTCATGTTTGCATCATCTCATAGCATCATTAGCATCATACTCATGCTTCTGGTTTTGTTTTGCATCATGCCATTTCATCTCATTTGCATTGCATTTCATTTCTTTACTAACTTTTCAGGTGGTAAGTTACTTTGAGAAGTGAATTTGCCTTCACTTCTCACAATCTCTTTTCATCTCTTTTATGCATCATTGCTGCATTTTATCTTGTGCTTGGATTGAGCTTGCTCATTCTTGTTCATCTCTTACTTTCTTCCTTCAAGTGACTTGTCTTCTTAAATGAAGCAAGTTACTTTGCTTCTCCTTGTTTCTTTCATCTGCTTCCTGGTGGCTTCTCTGAAGATATTTCTTGTAGACCTCACAAACCATAGGAACAACCAAGCATGACAATGATTAGGGTTTTGATTAGTCCCCCACTTAGTTTTTACCTTTGTGTCTCATTGAGTCTTCCCTTCTCATCTCATAATCAGGGACTAAACCCTAAAGGCTTTAAGGCTTTGTGATTAAGCTTATGCCTGCATCCTTCTATTAGGATGGAGTGTATAACTTTAATCCTAAGTGTTAAACCCTTAATGTGTTTAAATCTTTTAATCAATTCATCTTAATAACCACTAAGACATCAAGCTTGTAACTTGGGCCTTGCATTAGGGTTCTAATTCTTCCTTAATTGGTTAAGAAGGACTAACCCTAGTGTTAATGGACAAGTCCCCCTCAAGTTGTCTTACTAACCCTAAAACTCACTTCATCATCCAATCATTAACTAAAATCCACTTAATAAAGGCTTTGTTTTGTCATGAGTTTAATCCCTAATCATGGATTAAGTTGAGGAGCTTTCCTCAGCTTAAACATTCTCATCTATTATCCTTCTATTAGGATGGTGTAATGAGTCTGTTTAATCCTTGATTATGGCTTAATCTCATTACTTAACACTAAACAAAAACACCAAAAACATCTAATTAATCACAAATAGGTTAATGATCTTAATCCTACATCATGGGGATTAAGTGTGAGAAGCTGACTTCACACTTAAGGCATCCTCATTACCCCTAATCAGAGGGAAGATGTGATGAGTTTACTAAATCCATTGGTTTAGGCTTAAGCTCATTTTCTTATGACAAACTCCAAAAGCAATAAAAGGCTGAAAACTCAAAAACAAACAATAATCGTCTCCTCCGGGACTCTTTTCTCATCTCATTCACTCATAAACGAGAACTAGCTTCTTCCGTCTAATGCAAGACAGTTTGCACCTGAGCCAGACAGGCCATACACTTGAGCATAGGCAAGCAAGCAGTTCACAAGTCAATCTATCTTTCAGTCTCTTTGGGTCGAACTACGGTGTTCTGACTTCCTCATTGCACGAGAGGATACGTAAGCATAACTTAACTGTTATCGAACAAAAGTCTTTGTATATTCCCCCTCTTTCCAGCATCATTCTTTCAACCTCATGATCTTGAGTATCTTTTTCCCGTTTCTTTTGCACTGACACTGTACATTTATACACTTCACTTCTTCTACACTGACACCTGTACATCCTTTTCCAGCTCTCTATACACAAATTGCACTGACACTACCCCTTTGAAACACAAATCTTTTAAGCGTGGATCCCGTCGAGTACGACGGACAATCTGGGTGCTAATACCTTCCCAGGTTGTAACCAACCCCCTTTCTCAGTCTCTCTGGTTCGCAACCGTCTTATCCGTATCTTTCTTAGGTTTATGCAGCATTACCTTTCCTCCGGGATAAAAAATGCCTAGCTGGCGACTCTTTCCTTCTCATGTGTTCACTCCTGTGTGTTCTCATTTCATCCCTTCGCCGACCGTTCGCGTCTGTACCTTCATTTGGGTCAAGTCTCATTTGTCGGGAGCGACAGTCTTCCCCCTCTTTCAACATTCTTTTAAAAGCCTCAGTCTTGAGCAATTCACCTTTTTGCACTGACACTTGTATTTTCTTTCCTCAGCTTTTACACACAGATAACACATACACCTACCCCTTTAAGCACAATCTTTTAAGCGCGGATCCCGTCAAGTACGACGGACAATCTGGGTGCTAATACCTTCCCAGGTTGTAACCAACCCCCTTTCTCAGTTTCTCTGGTTCGCAACCGTCTTATCCATCTTTTTCTAGGTTTATGCAGCATTACCTTTCCTTCGAGATAAAAATGCCTAGCTGGCGACTCTATTCAGTTCATTTCATTTTCTCCTTTCGCCGACCGTTCGCGTCTGCACCGGGATGCAAATCTCCGGGAGCGACACCATGTCTGGAATTCTTTTTAGACAACTTGCTAAACCTGCTATAGAACTTGTTCTTCAGAATGTTAGAACATCTTATCCAACATGTTATTGTCAGGTTAGTTTTACCAAAATTAATGTCAACACCCACTGTTGCACCCTAATTTTTTCCCTAAGCTTTCTTCGCATTTCATCTGCATCTTGCATACAAACAAGATCGCACTGGTTGCACGGTTCTTCTCGGGTTAGGATTATGCCTCGCAGGGAATCACCGTTGTCTTTAATTACTTTATTTGTTTATGTTTACTAACCATTAATCAAAATCCAAAAAAATAATAATAAATATTTTTGTTTCCTTTTGCTAACCTTTTTTTCCAGGAAGAGGAGCCATGTGAAAATACCAAAAAATAGCAGTCCTGCAGCTCGAGTGAAATTTCCCAGAAAAAGTCGAAGTGAATCCGCAAATAATTCAAATTTTTATCTGATCAAGGATTTCCCGAGTTAATTGATTCATTTAAGGAATTTCCAAGGATCATGTGTTCATTTCTTCGACAAACTACAAGAATCGGGTCGCAAAACCAAGCAATCACATTTGAACAAAATATTCAAATTTTAGCTTGGTTAACCGGTTAACCAAATACGTTAACCGGTTAACCAGTGCGAAATTTGAATATTTTATTCAATTTCAGCACCATTTGATCATTGATTTAATTGGAATATTCTAGATCCATTGGTTTCTGATTTCTCTACATCACTTTGATCATTTCCTACCATAAACCCTCATTAATCACCACTATTTTCCATTTCCCACCAAAATTCCAATTACCAAACCTAAATTCAAATTACCAAAGCAATCTCCATTCCACCAAATTTCCATACCTAAGGCCTTTAAATAGGACCACAATTTCATTCATTTGACAAGCTTTAGAGAGCCAAATTCACCTTGCAAAAATTTCTACAAGCTTTTGATAGCCACATAAACTCTTGCAAACTACTTTTCCAACACCAAAATTCTCAAAAGCTCACTTTCTTTCTTTTGAAGTTATAAAAAATACACATTGAATTCTTGATTAACTTGAGCTAAACCTTCATCCTTTCATTCTCTTGTTCATCAATTGCAGTAGATCTAGCTTGGTTTGGTTCAATTTGAAGAAAAGCTTTTGGTAATTCCTCTTCTTCCACAAACCCATACTCACCATCAACCATTCAAGATGTAGATCTTTGGTTCCTTTGATTCTAGATCCTTTGGATCTTTATTTATTGTTTGATTGCAGGGATTCCACTATATTTTGGTTTTAAAATTCGTGCAAATTCAGATCATGATCATAAAATGTTTAAAAAGGATTTTGAAAATGGATCAATGCTAATTTTCTGCATTTTTTCTGTTGTTGCTTCAGCGTTAACCGGTTAACCATATGCGTTAACCGGTTAACGCAAGTCAGAATTGACTTTTTGGCTTGTTTTAAACCTCTTTTTGGTTCCTCTTTCTTCTCCTTCTTCCTCCTTTCATTTTTTACCTTGAGAAGCATTTTTGGGAGAAATTTCTCTTTAAATTCAATGGACTTTGGGTGTTGATTAGAGTAGTTAATGTTCATTAATTCAAAACAACCTTTAAGTGGATTATTTAATCCATTTAAGGTACTTTGCATTAGTGATACATTTTCATGCTTGAATCCACCAAGATGAGTGATTGAACTTAAAGATGTAAGAGTACCATAAATGCAACTCAATTTGGTTTTCATCTTTAGTTTTGTGCGGTATCGCGTCCGGATAACGATTTACATATCGATTATCTCGCATGCATTAGCACTAACATTATGCACCTTAATTGGTGGTGGCCGGCCTCATTTGTAGGGTAATTACTTCTTAAATTACTCGACGATTGCTTAACATAGACCTAAATGTGTCCCGACTTCAGAATAAAAATCTAATTGGGTACTTGCACTTTCGTGGACCGGATCTCTTGTTGATCGCGTAATCCCAAAGTGGTTAATCATATTGCATCAAGAATTGAGACTTATGAATGATTGATGCTTAGGTGCTTTGGGTTTCTCAATCGCCTTTCAAATTTCATTTATTTTGATTCGGTTTACCTTGATTAATCGCTATAGTGTAAGATGCTAAGCGGATCCGGTTGCCTTCGATTTTGGTCACTTTTCCTTCTTTGTTGTGGTTGATTAAGTTCACCATACCATTATTATGTAAATATTATTATACTATTATTACTATTAATATTTTAGATTCTTGCATTTTTATTTCTTTTGTTACTAACATTTAATTTCTTGCACTTTTATTGCCTTTATTATATTTTACTTTATTCATCCATATCATGTTTATTATTTGCTCTTATTATTGTTGATTGATTTTCTATTTGTCCATTTGGACACAAAAACATTAATAAAGGATTAAACCTCTAAAAAACTTGTGACTTTAATTTGTGGACTTTTGGTTACTATCCTTAGCATTTTGGAGTGGAGATTTGGACTTAGATTCTTAGGACATCTCCTTTGCCTTGATCTTCGAAAAGTTGGATTTAGCCTTTATTTGGCCATTTACTAGCTTATAAGGATGGAACTCTTATGCTCATAATTTGGAATGTCATCAAGTTTGGTTAGATCTTTCTTCCCTTATCTCTTTATTTTCTTTTTTAGGATAGTCCCTTCATCTCCTCCCACTTCTTAAATTTTCAAATCTTCTCCCTATTTTCAAATCTTCTTTGTTTTCAAACTTCAAACAATTTCACAATCAAACCTTGACTTAGGTCATGCGATTTTACCTTTTTATTTCGTTTCTTAATAAATGCTAAACCATATAAGCATATCGAAACTTTCTTCTTAAAAACGTTTAAAAATTCAAAACTCATTCAATTGTCTTTGTGCCCTCGTGCACTTTTCTTTTCATATGTTTAGATATGATTCATTCTTTCTAGTGAATTATTCGCTAAAGAATGACGACTTATCTCTACATTTTAAAACCAATTCAACTCATTGTATTTTTTCAAATTTTGTACCACGAACTACGAGGTTTTGATCTCGCATTGCACTTTGTGGGTACGTAGGCATGAGACAATCGTCTCTTCAAACACAAAAATATTAAAAAATAATTCTTTTCTCATCCCTCCACTCACATTTTACAAACCATTTTTAAACCAAAAGCAGTAAATTTTTCAAAGGGCTCCCGTGGAGTACCACGAACATTTTGGGTGCGTAAAACCTTCCCATTGTGTAACCTATCCCCTTACCTGTTTCTCTGTTGTGTTTCTTTAGCTTTTTTGCTTTTAGATTCATTAGGATTTATTCGCTCTTTTTTTCCTTTTCCTCTTGGAATAAAATAAAAGCGCGGTGGCGACTCTATTTACCTTGAATTAAGTTAGCTAATAACTTACACTCATGATTTTACCGCTACAGAAAAGTGGCGACTCTGCTGGGGAATAATCTCTAAGTGGATTCGGCCTACTTTGATTTATTTACTGCTTTGGTTTGATTTGTTTGTTATTTGTTTGTTCTGTTTAGGTTTTGGTGATCCTCTGTGAGTGAGATAGATTCTAGCCCGGATCTGAGTTGAAATTATGATAGGACGGCGATATTCGAAGCGATAAGCAATGGAGTAGTCCAAAGCTATATCAATTTGATAATCTCCACTTGGTTAGGCTCTCTTGGATTATCAATGTCATGATGAGTAATCATACGTGGCATTATCTTCCGACCTTGAGCTGATCATACTGAGGAACGTAGAACCCTTAACCCATCCAAGCCAATTTAGGAACGTAGTGCAGAAACTGTCTGGGTGTAAACCTAAGGTGGTTGTCACGCGATACTACACTTGGACGAGGTCTATTTTAAGAATTTTATCGGTTGGGGAGTAATCCAACGTACCGATGATATTCTAAAGATGGTTGTTAACTCCGGGCATCTCTGTTAGCAACCTATTGGTTTTTTGCAGGTACAATGAAGACAAAACCTTAGTACTTACCTGTGTGGGTTGGCGTTCTGTTACCTTGACTTCATGCTCGTGACTCGGAACCTAAACACGTATGATATGTGTGATCTTGTTTGTGGTTGTTGCATACATTCCATCATGCATTCATGAGCATTGTTTTTGAGATTTCAAGGGACTTATAAGGAACGTTTGCAAAATTTCAGATGTCTATGGTTATGAATTTTGAAAGGAGGAACACAAAGAAGTACACCTTCAAGAATCCTAATATAGTGGAGTTGAGAAGGCTAGGAGCATTGGTGGTTGATACCCAGGAGTTCCGGAAATGTTATGGAAAGCTCTTGTTTATTTTGGATACCGATATACCAGAGGGGATTCTCCCTACCTTAGCTCAGTTCTATTATCCGTTGCATCATTGTTTCACCTTTCCTGATTATCAGCTTATGCCAACCTTAGAGGAGTACTCTCATTGGATAGGTCTACCTATTTTGGACAAGGAAATTCTTTTCAGTGGTTTAGAGAAGGAGCTTACTATCAAAGTCATCGCCAAAGCCCTTTTTCTCAAGGACCCCGATCTTAATGGAAAATTTCTTTCAAAAGGGAATGTCTGTGGTATTAATGCTAAGTTCTTGATGGGGAAAGCTTCTACTTCACTTACTTTGGGTCATAAGGATACATTTGAGGCTATTCTTGCTTTGCTCATTTATGAGATTGTTTTGTTTCCTAACTTAGATGGTATTGTGGATGAGAATGCCATTCAGATTTTCTTGAAGAAGAATCCGGTACCTACTTTGCTTGGAGACATGTATCATGCCTTTCATTATAGGACCTCCAAAGGTGATGGAGAGATTGTGTGTTGTGCGTCTCTTCTCTATAGGTGGTTTATTTCGCACCTACCAAAGTCCGATGTCTTCAAGGATAATAGAGAGAATCGAAGATGGTCTTAAAGGATTATGTCACTTTCTCATAAGGATATGACTTGGTATTGTTCTCATTATGATACTGGAGTGCTTATTGATAGTTGTGGAGAATTTCCTAATGTACCTCTTCTTGGTACACGTGGGGGAATTAGTTACAACCCTATTCTTGCTAGGCGACAGTTGAGATATTGTTTGAAGGACATACCAAACAAGCTTTCCTTATCCCGTTTCTTCTTTCTTAATGGTGCAGATCATGTAGAAATGGAGAAAAGGATTGCTCATTCTTGGCATGCGGTTCATCGGAAAGAGAAGGGTCAATTGGGAAGACAACACCTTGCTCCTTCCGAGTGTTACATCCAGTGGGTTCGATCTAGGGCTTCCAAGCTCAAGATGCCTTATCCACCCGAGGAACCTTTGTTTCCTATATTACCATTGTCCTCTTTTCTTCCTCCCGTTGATAAGAAGGTTTCTCTTCAAGAAGAGTTGGACAAGATGAAGAAAGAGAAAGAAGAATGGCTACTTGAGAAGACTACGATGCAAGAGCAACTGAAGGAGAAAGATGATCTCATTGAGTTACTTGAGCGGCGTGTTACGAAGAGGCCAAGAGAGGATTTATCTTCCTCTAGTACTCTATCTACCATTCCTCCTACATCCGGTGCTTGGAAGGCCATTGTTGACCAAGTTAATGAAGGATAAGGAAGGCATGGAGGATCGGTACAAGAAAGAGATTAAGAGGATTCGCATGATGTACCAGCCAGGATTCAGATCTTCTTCGGATATGATTCCCTAGGCCTAGTTTACTTTTCTCTCATGTATTAGGATTGTTGAGGCTTGTACTTCACTTGTAATCTTTACTTTGATTTTAATGAGAATGAGTTTTTAAGTACTTCAAAAAGCGTTTCTTTATAAATATTGCAAGTTATCTTATATTCCTTCGAAATCTTTGCATTTGCATACGCATATCATGCATCATACCCGCATTTGTCTTGCTTTTTGAGTGTTCTCTAGGGATCTTATGTTGTTTCTTGGTCTTCATTCAGTTCTCCTGTCAAGCTGACTCACCGATTTGATACTCGAGCTAATCGGAGGAAGATGTTGGAAACCCTACAACAAGAGAATCGCGAGTTGTGCGAAGAGGTTACATATCTGAAGGCAAGCTTGGAAAGAGTTTCTGCCATGATGGAAGGCTTGATGGCTGCTCAGAATCAGCCACCTCCTCCCAATTCTCCTGTTCAGAATACAATCATCTACGAGATTGTTACCGCATCAATTCCTGTTGAAACTGTCATTTCTCCTCGCTATCGTATGCCTGATAGCACACCTTGGGGAATGCCGGTTGATTTCATTCCTGCTAGTTATCATCCTCCTCCTCCTGATACTGCTGCATTTAATACCATTCCGCCAGTGATGACTACTCTTCCTCCAGTCATGACTACTGCACCGCCTGTGATGCACACTATTCCACACCATGATGAAATGATTTACCATGCTGAGCCCAGTGAAGGCGCTGGTGTGATTGAAAGACTTGATGATTTTCAAGGACGCTTTGCTGAGATACAAAAGGAGATGAGAGCCTTGAAGCATAAGGATTTGTTCGGAAAAGATGCTTATGATCTTTGTCTGGTCCCTAATGTTAAAGTTCCGTACAAGTTCAGATTGCCTGAGTTTGAGAAGTTTTAAGGCAACACTTGTCCTCTGAGTCATTTGACTATGTATGCTAGAAATATGTCTGCTCAGACAAACAATGATAACTTGCTGATTCATTATTTCCAGGATAGTTTGACTGGTGCAGCTATGAGGTGGTACATTAGTTTGGATAATAGCCAAATAAAGACTTTCAATGATTTGGGAGAGGCTTTTGTTTGGAAATACAAGTATAACATTGATATGGCACCAGATAGAGATCAGCTTCGTGCTATGTCTCAGAAGGACAAAGAGACTTTCAAAGAATATGCACAGAGATGGAGCGAGCTAGCAACTCAGATTGTTCCCCCTCTGGAAGAGAAAGAAATGACAAAGATCTTCTTGAAGACTTTAGGTTCTTTCTACTATGAGAAGATGATAGCAAGTGCTCCTTCTGATTTCACTGAAATGGTGAGTATGTGGATGCATTTAGAAGAAGGTGTCCGTGAGGGACGGTTGAGTCAAGAGAATAGTAATTGCTCGAGCTCTAGGAGGTTCAACTTTGGTAAGAAGAAAGAAGGTGAGACTAATGTTGTGTCTCGTGAAAGTTACAGAAGACCTCATGGTCGTGAGAATCGCCATCCGCAGCATGTAGCTTCTATAACTCCAATGATTAATGTGGCTCCCACTATGCCAACAGCTCCAAAGTATCAGTCTCGTTATCAACAACCTCCTGTGCAACAGAGTGGTAATCAACAGGTTCGGGCTAAGCCGAGTTTTGATCCTATTCCGATGTTGTATGCGGATTTGCTTCCATCTTTGATTGCAAAGAATCTTGTGCAAACACGTTATCCACCTCCAGTTCCAGAGACTATCCCATGGTGGTATAAGCCAGAGGCTCGCTGTGCTTTTCATCAAGGTGCCCCGGGGCATGATGTTGAGAACTGTTATCCATTGAAGTTTGAAGTACATAAATTGTTAAGGAACAATGTTTTGTTTTTCAATGATGTTAATCCAAATGTGAAGACAAATCCGTTGCCGAAGCATGGTAATACGTCTGTGAATATGGTTGATGGTTGTCCTGGTTTATTCAAGATTTATGAGGTCTGCCATATTCAAAGGTCTTTGGTTGAGATGCATGCTTTCTTAAGTGAATATCACGATATTGATCACGATTATGCTGGATGTTGCATCTACTCGGTGAATCCTCGTGGTTGCGTGATTGTTAAGAGAGACATTCAAAAGATGATGGATGATAAGTTGATTGAAGTAACAGCAAAAAGAGATGAGTATGAAAATGAAGTGAACGTTATTATGCCTCAGTTCAATATTCCTGAGAAGGTTGTTCCTGAGAAGGTGGTTATTTCTTTTGATAGCCGCAAATATGTTGTTACTCCCTTGGTGATCAATTTTCCTGGTCCAATGCCATATGAGTCTGATAAAGCTGTTCCGTACCGGTATAATGCTACGATGATAGAAAATGGTAGGGAAGTTCCTATTCCTTATCCAAAGTTTGTGGTTAGCATTGCTGACGTGACAAAGGTTACTCGAAGTGGTAGAGTTTATGCTTCAGATCCTCCGAAGAGAGTTAAAGTTACAAGTGCGAGTAAACAGATTATGAATGTTGTTGCCCGACAGGCCAATTTGGTGATAGTGAAGATGACGTGTTAAAATTGATAAAGAAAAGTGAGTACAACGTTACTGATCAGTTGTTGCATACTCCGTCGAAGATATCAGTTTTATCACTCTTGATGTGCTCTGAGGCTCATAGACAGTCTTTGCATAAGATTCTTCATCAAGCTTATGTTGACCATGATGTGACTATTGATCAGTTTGATAGTATTATGGCTAATATCACATCGTGCAACAATTTAAGTTTATGTGATGATGATTTGCCTGAAGAAGGGAGGAATCATAACTTGGCTCTGCATATTTCAGTGAACTGTCAGGAAGATGCTATGTTTAAGGTGCTAGTTGATACTGGGTCTTCTCTGAACGTGATGTCGAAGTTGACTTTGTAAAAGCTTGCGTACCAAGGTGCTCCCATGAGGCATAGTGGGATTATTGTGAAAGCTTTTGATGGATCGAAGAAGACAATGATTGGTGAAGTGGATCTTCCTATTCTTATTGGACCGTTTATATTCCAAATTACTTTTCAAGTAATGGATATACGTCCTGCTTACAGTTGTCTCCTCGGAAGACCCTGGATTCATGAGGCAGGAGCTGTGACATCTACTCTTCATCAGAAGCTGAAATTTGTGAAAGAGGGGAAATTAGTGACTATTGGCGGTGAAAGGGGGATGCTTGTGAGCAATTTGTCATCTTTCTCTTATATTGACGCTGAAGAAGAAGTGAGAACTTCATTTCAAGCTCTTTCTGTTGTTGATAATGTTGCTGAGAAGAATGTTATGCATATGTCTTCTCTCAAGGATGCTCTACGCGTGCTTGAAACTAGTCGATCTGACGGTTGGGGACGAGTTATCGATGCTGTCAACAACAAGGAAGGATTTGGTATCGGCTTTACACCAGGTGTGATTCTCAATGACCCAAAGACTATTCAGGAAGGATTCCGAAGTGCTGGGTTTATCAATGATCATTCCACTGCTGCCATCATTGAAGATGATGAAGATGAAGAAATGCCTAACTTTGTTACGCACGGAAAAATTTGCCAGAACTGGATTGCTGTTGATGTTCCTTTTATTGTTCATGCTTCAAAGTAATTTGTTTTATTTTCTTTCAAAAATCCTTTCACTCTGCCCAAGGTGAAAGTGATGTTTGTCGGGCTTTGTTTCAAATTTTATCATCATCAATAAAATGCTATTTTGTTATTTCCATATGTGTTTTTCCTTTTTGCTTTATTCTGAAAAATGGTAACATAAAAAACCCAAAATAATAATAATTGTTTATCTGCATAATGTTTGCACTTTTGTTCATACTCTAAAATAAAAATAAAATCATTGTGCAGATTGATTGATAAACCCATTGAAAACAATGATCCTATGCCCACTCCCAACTTTGAATTCCCTGTGTTTGAAGCCGAGGAAGAAGATGTTGAAGAGATTCTTGATGAGATTTCTTGGTTGCTTGAGCACGAGGAGAAAGTTATTCAGCCTCATGGAGAGTCTATAAAGATGGTCAACTTGGGTTCTGAAGATGACAAGAAAGAAGTCAAAGTTGGATCATTGCTTGGTCCTGATGTTAAGAAGAGGATTGTAGAGCTTCTTAGAGAGTATGTTGATGTATTTTCTTGGTCTTATCAAGACATGCCAGGTCTTGATACTGATATTGTGGAGCATAGATTGCCGCTGAAGCCTGAATGTCCACCTGTAAAGCAAAAGTTGAGAAGAACTCATCCTGATATGGCAGTAAAGATCAAAGAGGGGGTTCAAAAGTAGATTGATGCAGGTTTTCTTGTGATGTCAAATTATCCTCAATTGGTGGCCAATATTGTGCCTGTTCCAAAGAAAGACGGAAAAGTCTGAATGTGCGTTGATTACAGAGATTTGAACATAGCCCGTCCAAAAGACGATTTTCCATTAGCACACATTGATATGTTGGTAGATAATACGGCTAAGTTTGATGTGTTCTCTTTTATGGACAGATTTTCTGGTTATAATCAAATAAAGATGGCACCCGAGGACATGGAAAAAAACCACATTTATTACACCATGGGGAACATTCTGCTACAGAGTGATGCCCTTTGGATTGAAGAATGCTGGTGCGACATACCAAAGAGCTATGACCACACTTTTCCATGATATGATGCATAAAGAAATTGAGGTATATGTTGATGATATGATTGCTAAGTCGAGGACTGAAGAGGATCATGTTGAACATTTGCTGAAGTTGTTTCAAAGGTTAAGGAAGTTTAAGCTTCGTTTGAATCCGAACAAGTGCACATTTGGTGTACGTTCTGGAAAGTTGTTAGGTTTCATTGTCAGCCAAAGAGGCATTGAAGTTGATCCTGATAAAGTGAAAGCTATTCAGGAAATGCCTGCTCTAAGAACTGAAAAGCAAGTAAGAGGATTCTTGGGCCGTTTGAATTATATTTCAAGGTTTATCACTCACATGACTGCCACATGTGCTCCGATCTTCAAGTTACTTCAAAAATGAAATTCTGGGATCAAGTACGTGATGTCGAATGAGATGTTTAAACACTTGAAGACTTAAACAAAACTTAAAGTGCAGGTAAATTAAATAACACAGGAAATTGTTAACCCAGTTCAGTGTATCTCCACACTTACATCTGGGGGCTACCAAGCCAGGAAGGAAATCCAATATAAGTAATATTAATTCTGGACTTAAACCACTCAGTTTAATCCTTCACTTAATATCTACCCAAGGCAATTCTACCTAAGACACAACTTAGATATGAGTACCAACTCACTCCCCCTCAATCACACAGTGATATGTTACAATGTTTAATAAAATTGAAGTCACACTTCAAACACACAGCTTAATTTTACTTAACAGTTTCAATCAAGACACAATACACTTTTTGCTTAAAAGCTCATAAAGTGATACACAACTAAAACCTGCTATTAAACACAAACACTCTTTTCAGTCTTCTTAATTTCGTACTATATTCTGAGAGTTTCTGTTCCTTAAATAGATGCTTGGATTTTGGGCTTTCTATAGATTATCCAGTCCTGATAAGTCATGCTGTCATCACCTTGAATTAGGGTTTG
Organism: Lathyrus aphaca; assembly: GCA_963966055.1. Lineage (NCBI taxonomy): Eukaryota > Viridiplantae > Streptophyta > Magnoliopsida > Fabales > Fabaceae > Lathyrus > Lathyrus aphaca. Next base: position 434,022,600 of record OZ014525.1, on the reverse strand, counting down.
TTACTTCCTTGATTCTAGGTGAGGTAGTTATTCTGTTATACTGAAATCAGATAACTAAGCTCCCTACAGATGCGCCTTGTATTGTTTATCCATTCACAATTAATTCCAGATAAATTCCCTGAATTTACTCAGTTCTGTTATGCATCATTTAAGTCTGGTAGCAGGTTTGAGATGTCACAACATCTGGTGTGACATCATGATGTCTGAACTTAATTCATTAACTTATACAATGTCACAACATCTGGTGTGACATCCTTAACTAAGTTCATTAACTTATACTCTGTTTGACAATGTCACAACATCTGGTGTGACATCCTGAACTAAGTTCAACACTTCTTGTTGGTCAAAAATTCTGCCAATTCTAAACATCTACAAACTCCCCCTTTGGCTAATTTTTGGCTAACATAATCTTCTGGTTTTATCAGAGTGCAGCAAAGTTTTATTTATCAGAGTGCAGCAGTTCTTTTCTGTTGAATCATGTGAGAGTTTATAATAATTTGCTCCCCCTCAAACCTGTATGTATTCTGACTTGTTCAACAGAATTTTATATTAAAACAACTTAGTTCAGAAGCAGACATTAAACAGACAAACAACATTGTTCATTAATCAGGCAAACTGCAGAAGACATTGTTGTTGTTCAGTACACTTCTCTTCTCCCCCTTGTTAGACAAAAATTGGGGCCAAATTTTACACAAGCAGAGAGAAAACATTCAAAAATACAAAGTCAAAATTACAATGCTGATACAGGCAGTACACTTTCCTCACACATTTTCACTCAGATTCATCATATTCAGTAACTTCTTCATCTTCAGATTCATCATCAGATTCATTAGCATTCTGAGCAACCTCTTCCAGCTCCAGCCTTTGAATTACTTCCTCAAGCTTTTTCTTCCTGGCATCCAGCTCTTTGCAAGTGTTCTTGAGTTCTTCAATCAAGGCAGCTTTGGATATGGGAGTCTTTGCTTTTGATGGTCCAGCAGATGTCCCAATGGGAGCTTCAACATCAGCAGCATGATGGCTCAAGAACAGTTTGTAGTGGAAGGCTAGTGGACTTTCTCTTTTGCAGACTGAATCCTTCTCAGTAAGGATGCTTGGATACTGGTTGAGGATGATTCCACAGAGCAGAGAGGGAAAAGCAATGGGAAGCTTGGTTGATGATGTTCCTGCATGCTTTAGGGTTTGATCAAAGATGTAAGCCCCAAAGTCCAACTTTGTTTGGGTGCCTACTGCATAAATGAATCTTCCCAATCCAGTAGCTATTGAAGAGGTATGGTTGGTAGGGACCCAGTTGACAGTACCAATTCTATGCAGCATTGCATACTTCCTTGTTAGCAAGCTAACAGAAAGTTTGTCTTTAACTGGCCAAGTTTTAACCTGGTTGGCAGTAAGGATCTTGCAGACTTGGTTGTCAGTTTTCCCCAGCTCATTAGGCCCATCAGATTCTCTCCCTAGGTAATGATTTATAACCCTAAGAGAGAATTCAACACATCTCCCTCTTACATAAACCTTTCTGAATTCTTCTGACTTTCCATCAGCACAGTCTTCTTGCAGATTGACAATGAACTCCTTGACCAGCAACTCATAGCAGGGTGAAAATTTTGAAATAGTCTTGAATAAGCCAGCAGAGGATATTAAGTCAATTACCTCAGTGCACTCCAATGCATTGCTACCCAGCTCTCTTTCCAGTTCCACCCTTCTTTGGTAGACATACTTCCATTTGCTCACACTTGACACATAGAGATTGGGGTTGCATGCACTACATCTTCTTGGTTGAGATTTTCATCAGTGAAGTTAGGGTTTTGATGTTGAGACATTTTCGAATGTGGTGGAAGAAGAGTTTAGGTTTGATTGATTTTGATGAGCTCAGAAAATCAGCTTTAGCATGCAATTTGTTTTGGGGAGATAGTGAGGAGATGAAGAGCTGAGAGCAACTTTGAGCTTTTATAAATTCCGTTACTGGTGGAATTCTAAAAAGTGGAATACACAGAGTTACTGACCAGACTGGTGCTGCCATCTGGTGATCATGCCACACGATGTCATAGGACATGTTGGCACTTCTCCATAACTGCTATATTTCACATAAGCAGATTCCCAATTTACCCCTTAGGTTTTCAAATTGGGTAGCATCCAAAGCTTTAGTAAATATATCAGCCAATTGCAGATCTGTGGCTACATGTTCTAATGAGATCACCTTCTCTTCCACAAGATCTCTGATGAAATGATGCCTGATATCAATGTGCTTGGTCCTGCTGTGTTGGATGGGATTCTTTGATATGTTAATAGCACTTAAATTGTCACAGTACAATGTCATGACATCTTGTGGGACATTGTATTCTGTGAGCATTTGCTTCATCCATACCAATTGTGAACAACTGTTACCAGCTGCAATATATTCAGCTTCAGCAGTGGATAAGGATACATAATTTTGTTTCTTACTGAACCAAGAAATCAAATTGTTTCCTTGAAAGAAGCATCCTCCTGATGTGCTCTTTCTATCATCAGCACTTCCAGCCCAGTCAGCATCACAGAAGCCAGTGAGAATTGGTTCACATCCATGAGAGTACATTATGCCATAGTCACAAGTACCATTGACATATTTCAAAATCCTCTTAACCTGGTTTAGATGGCTTACTTTTGGCTCAGCTTGGTATCTTGCACATACACCTACTACAAAAGCTATATCTGGTCTGCTAGCAGTTAGATATAATAGGCTTCCAATCATGCTTCTGTATAAGCTTTGGTCCACATTCTCACCCTTGTCATCCTTTGTCAGCTTTAAATAAGTGGGGGCAGGTGTTCTTTTATGACTTGCATTGTCCATCCCAAACTTCTTGACAATGTTCTTTGCATACTTGCTTTGGGATATGAACATGGAGTCCTCCATCTGCTTGATTTGCAGTCCAAGAAAGTAGGTTAGTTCTCCTACTAGGCTCATCTCAAACTCAGATTCCATTTGAGTAACAAAATGTTTAACCATCCTGTCTGACATCCCACCAAATACTATGTCATCTACATATATTTGAGCAATCATGACATTTCCTTCTTCATCCTTCACAAACAAGGTTTTGTCTATTCCACCTTTCCTGTACCCTTGTTTTGTGAGAAAAGTGGTCAGTCTTTCATACCATGCTCTTGGGGCTTGCTTCAGACCATAAAGAGCCTTCCTTAGTTTGTATACATGATCTGGACAGCTTGGATCAACAAATCCCTTAGGCTGCTCCACATATACCTCCTCATTAAGATACCCATTTAGAAAGGCACTTTTAACATCCATTTGAAATAGCTTAAACTTCAGGATACAAGCAATTCCTAAAAGTAGTCTGATTGATTCAAGCCTTGCTACTGGTGCAAAGGTTTCATCAAAGTCTACTCCCTCAATTTGTGTGTATCCTTGAGCTACAAGTCTAGCCTTGTTCTTTGTAACAACTCCCTGCTCATTTGACTTGTTCTTGTACACCCACTTAATGCCAATCACATTTATGTCATCAGGCCTAGGAACAAGATCCCACACTTCATTCCTTGTAAACTGGCCTAATTCTTCTTGCATAGCAGAGATCCAATACTCATCATTCAGAGCTTCCTTGATGTTTTTAGGTTCTATCTTTGAAACAAAGTAGGAGCCTGAAATCATCTCTCTTGATCTAGTGATTACACCACTGTTGGGATCACCAATTATCAGATCTTTAGGATGATCTTTCTGGATTCTGATGGAGGGAGGTTTGCTGGATTGTTCTGTCCTTGCCTCAGTTAGAGTGAATTCAGGATTATCACTCTTTATTTCAACTTCAGTCTGACTGTCAGCAGATGTTCCAACATCATCAGCTACATCTGCAGAGGCATCATCAATGATCACATTTATTGACTCCATTATAACCTTGGTTCTGGAGTTAAATACTCTATAGGCTCTGCTATTTATGGAGTAACCAAGGAAAATCCCTTCATCACTTTTAGGATCCATCTTTCTTCTTTGATCCCTATCAGCCAGAATGTAACATTTACTTCCAAACACATGAAAGTACTTGACTGTAGTTTTTCTGCCCTTCCAGACTTCATAGATGGTGGACAAGGTTCCTTTTCTTAGAGTGACTCTATTGTGAATGTAACAAGTTGTGTTCATAGCTTCAGCCCAGAAGTACAGTGGTAACTTTTTAGCATGAATCATAGCTCTTGCTGACTCTTGGATAGTTCTGTTCTTCCTCTCAATAATCCCATTCTATTGAGGGGTGATAAGAGAAGAATACTCATGATTGATTCCTTATGAAGAACAAAAATCTGAGAATTTTTGATTCTCAAACTCCTTTCCATGGTTACTTCTTATTCTGACCACACAACTTGCTTTTTCTCTTTGTATTCTTTGGCATAGATCTTTGAATACCTCAAACACATCAGACTTTTCTTTGATGAAATTTATCCATGTATATCTTGAAAAGTCATCAACAACCATATAGGCATACCTTTTTCCACCTAGACTCTCAACCTGCATTGGTCCCATAAGATCCATATGCAATAATTCCAAAACTTTGGAAGTTGTCAGATGTTGGAGCTTTGGATGTGACATCTTGGTTTGCTTGCCTATTTGACATTCACCACATACTTTGCCTTCATCAATCTTCAGTCTTGGAATACCTCTTACAGCCTCCATAGATATGATCTTCTTTATTCCTCTGAGATGAAGATGACCCAGTCTTTGGTGTCATAGCTTCACTTCTTCTTCTTTGGCTAAGGAGCAAGTTGAAGTGAGACTGAAATCTTGAGGTTCCCACATATAACAATTGTCTTTAGATCTGGCTCCTCTCATGGCAACCTTCTGTTCTTTATCAGACACTATGCATTCAGTTTTGGTAAAGTTTACATTGTAACCTTGATCACATAATTGACTTATGCTGATCAAGTTAGCAGTCAATCCTTTTACCAGCAGCACATCATCTAGTCTTGGTACATCTGGGCAGTCCAAGGTCCCAACTCCCTTGATTTCTCCTTTAGCTCCATCTCCAAAGGTTACATATATGGATAAATGTGACTTTAAGTCTACCAGCAGATTCTTCAATCCAGTCATGTGCCTTGAACATCCACTGTCAAAGTACCAGTCTTCCTTAGCTGATACTCTGAGAGATGTATGAGCTATATAGGCAACAACCTTCTTTGACCATTTTTGCCTGTTGTGAGGTTTCCTTTGATGCCCCTGCCCTGTGTAGTGTCCATCTTTAGAGCTCCAAGGTTGTTTGTTGAACTTGTTCTTGGGCATGTATTTGTAGCTTTGATCAGCATGAAGACTAGCTTTAGGTACCCATACTTTCTTGATGACCTCTGTCTTCTTCTTAGGGGGTTGCTGATATCTTTGATTTTGATGTCCATGCAGCACTTTCTTGGTGACCTCTGTCTTCTGCTTAGGGGGTTGTTGATACCTCTGATTTGGATGTCCATGCAACTTGTAGCAAAAAGGTTTGATGTGACCAAACCTTCCACAATGATGGCATCTCCATCTTTGATACTTCTTTTTCATCATGTTCTTTTCATGATGTTGGGACATCTGTTGGGACATCTTGTTTGACTTTATGGGATTTGAAGTAGTTTTGCTGGTGCTAGCCTCAAACTTTTGAGCTTTATTAAATCCCAGCCCAGTCCTATCCCCTGAGTGCTTGTTGTTGTTGAGAATGACATCCAGTGTGTTTGAGCTACTGTTCAGCATTCTGACAGATTTGGACATATGCTCCAATTTGGAGTTGAGTAGGCTTACTTCACTTTTCAAAGTGTCAATGATCTCTAGATTACTTGTCTTTTCAGCCTTTAATTCCTCAATCTGCTTCTTCTGCTTTATATTCTCCATGCATACTTCAGTGCTCCTTTTACACAGCATCTTGTATGATTCTTCAAGCTCTTCAAAAGTCAGCTCCTCATCACTAGATCCCCCTTCAGATTCACATACTCCAGCTAGAGCAGTGATGTGCTTTGCAGATTCTTCTTCTGACTCACATCCTGAGTCTTCATCTGACCAGGTCACAGAGAGACCTTTCTTCTGCTTCTTTAGATAGGTTGGGCATTCACTTCTGATGTGTCCATATCCTTCACATCCATGACATTGAATCCCTTTTCCTTGGTTGGTCTTCTCATCATAATTTGACCTTCTATTAGAATCATAAGGTCTTTTATTCTCAGAAGAGTTTGAGTTTCTTCCACTTGATCTGGACCTGTTATCCATTCTTTTGAGAATTTTGTTGAATTGTCTTCCAAGCATAGCAATTGTTTCTGATAAATTTTCTTCATGGTCTGCTTCATGACTTTCTTCATCTTTATCAGTATTTGAGACCAAGGCTATGCTTTTGTTTTTCTTTACAATTGTATCATTCATTCCCATCTCAAATGTTTGAAGGGAACCAATGAGCTCTTCAACCTTCATTGTGCATATATCCTGAGCTTCTTCTATTGCAGTAACCTTCATGTCAAATCTTTTTGGTAAAGATCTTAGAATCTTTCTTACCAACTTTTCATCACTCATCTTCTCTCCCAAAGCACCAGAAGTATTAGCTATTTCCAAGATGTTCATGTAAAACTCATGAATGGTCTCATCTTCCTTCATTCTCAAGTTTTCAAACTTGGTGGTGAGAAGTTGAAGTCTTGACATCTTCACCTTTGATGTTCCTTCATGAGTGGTTTTGAGAGTGTCCCAAACATCCTTGGCCAGCTCACAATGATGCATAATATAACACGGTGGGAGAACTGACTTTAGTTAAATGTTGCGGATAGCAAGAGTCGCCACCGACTTTTATTTTATCCAATGGAAAGGGCATAAAAGAAAAGGAAAGACCTTAAAAGATTTTTGGGTTCGGGGGGTAGGTTATGTAAAGGGAAGGTGTTAGCACCCTTTACATCCATGGTTATCCATGGGCTCTTAGTTACTTAGCTCACTTTAAAATGTTTTTGAAATGTGTAGTGTGTGATTAGAAATTTTCTTAAGTACTTTATAATGATCCATGTACGGATATATATATATATATATATATATATATATAAAGCCTTTGTTTTGAAAATTGCTTGAAAATGTGAAGTGTTTTGAAATGTTTTGAAAAGGTGAGCAAGTACATAAGAGGAACCTACCCTAAGTTAAGTCTTATCTGTTCTTAAATATCCTTTAAATGGTAAGACTATCCCTATTATTAAGGAATAGGTAGTCATTACCTTGGATGTGTGAGGGACAAGTGAAGGGACATCTGTTATTAGGCAACTGTAAGTCGTATAAGCAATTCGAAGGGACTTATCATCTTTATTCGAAAGGGACAAGATCATTACGAAGGCAACCATGAAGGGACTTGATCTTTTTATCTGTTAAGAGACTAGATGATATGAGATGAGGGACTTTGCTTTACACCTTACTTGACCTTTTGTTTAGGCAACTTGAGAGGTAACCCTTAAGAAGTGAGATGGCGATCCAAGATCGACTTACGTGTGTGAGTGTACCAATTCAAATATTTATCTTGAGATTATTGATCTATATTCAATTTTACATACAAACATGTTTTACACTCCCTATTTTACTAACCATGGCATTTAAAAATAAAAAATAAAAATTATTCTACAACTATTACATAATGGATACAATTACATTATAATTAAAATAATTAAAATAAGCAAATAAATAATTAAATGGATTAGTAGTAATAAACAAAAATAAATAAATATAAGAGGGTTAGTGATAATAAACAAAAATAAATAAACATAAGATGAAGAAATTAGCATAATAATTAAAGAGTTCAATTTTAAATAAATAACTATTTTTTAGATTTTTAATTAAAGAAATAAATAATAAACATTATACTAATAAAACATGATTAATAATCTAATTATTTAATTTTATATACATATTATAAAAATATTTGATTATAAGCATACAAAATAATAAATTAAATTCATAAAATAAAATTAGGGTTTAATTATTTAGAAAAAATAAATTAGGGTTTACTTTTTAATTAAATTATTTAAATAATATAAACAAATTATAAATAAATATATACAATTTAAAATTTACAAACACATAAATTAACATTCCTAATCATGATTAGGGTTTATAAACAAAATTAGGTTTTATATGAAAATATTAGGGTTAATATAAATAATTTATTTATAAAATATATAATGTTAATAATTTATAATAGAATATATATTAAATAATTTTAATGATAAAGTTTAATTTTTTTGAAAATATGAATTTTGAATTATAGAAAAGAAAATAATATGAACATTTTATTTTTAACATTTTAAATTTATTAGATTAATTATAATATAAACAAATTAAATAAGAAAAAAAACAAGAAAAAAGTGGAAAAAAATTTATCTGGGGCTGGGATTCGAACCTAGGCCCTAGGCATTGTATCCTCCAAGACCAGCATACCATCCACTAGGCCAGCGCGCGTCTGGTGTCAACATAATGCCTTCATATGGTTTTATGCATATCCTGGAAAAATCAGAATAAAAACAACAAAGCAAAAAGGCCTGGGGGATTCGAACCCAGGACCTTGAACATCACGAATACGCACACCAACCAACTGAGCTAGCACCTCATTCTGATATAATATTAACAACATATAATAAAATATTATGACAAATTTTGAATATGAATTTTGGCGCCACTGGTCTTCATCTTCAACCTTGGTTCCTGCGAATTTGCTTGCGAAATTTCCTACCATATTTCCTGCGAATTCAGTTTTGTAGCAAACCCTACGAAACACAATGATCAACAAAACAACAAAATTTCATAAAATTAAGTCCATAAACACAATCCAGAGGTTCATTCGAATCAATCCATGGTTTTAGAATTCATTTATGTTCCATAAATCATGAAGCCCTAAACCTTGGCCGAAACCCTAAGAATGGTGGATCTTGATACCTGCATGAAAAACTCAATTAAACTGCCCAGAATCAATCTAGGGTTCATCACAAACATCATCAAACAATCAAAAACATTTTAAATCCAGCCAATCAATGGAATCGAAAATCAAAAATATCTTGAAGAACATGATTCGGTTTATGCATTATGGCATGATTATGATGCTTTTAAGGATTGGTATAGACTCAGTGATGTCCAAGGAATATGTTTGAACCTTTAGAATGCTTTGATATCACCTCTAACCAAGAATCCGAATTGAGAGTTTTTGATGAGTTTTTGAAAATTTGAAACTTACTCTTGAGGCAGCAAATTCGTCCCTTTGTGTATGTGTAGTTTGTATACTTATAGAAGAGTAGAATTAGGTCAGAAAAGTGGTGGATTTGTGGGCTTAATGGATACCTTGAGTGTGAAAATCTCCTTGCCAAATTAGTCAAAAAATCAAATATTTTCATGCTATAATGCCTTAGCACGAATTTGGATAGCATCAAATCAATTTAAATGATCATTAAGAGTTTCTAGAAGAAGAATCACTTTTAAATATTCAATTTTCATATTTTATTTTGATTTAAATTGATTTTTAATGAATAAAATCAAAATAAATATAAAATAAATAATAAAAATATGAATAAATGAGAATTGGGTCGTGCATGATGTCATGTTAAAGTTTGGATTACAAAATTGCAAGCCCATTTGGAAGAATTTGGTTTCAAGGCCCTTTTTGCTTCATAAACCTCCCATAAATTTCCCAACTTTGCAAGGGCACAAATCCTTCAATTTTAATTCTATGAGGGTTTTCTTGGAAATTTTGGAAAGCTTAAAGAGTCCTCTAACCAACCCCATTGGTTTCATGTCCATATCTTTTACCATTCTCAAGTTATGCTCTTTTGAAGTTGTTGACTTTTTGTTGACTTTTAAAAGGACCTATAATATCTTAGCTCATACCTTCCAAATGAAGCATTTTTGGGCTTGGCTTGTGAGACACAAAGTTATAGAGAATTAAATTTCCTTCAAAATGAGCTTTGGATGGGAAAAATTTGATGAAGCATGTGAAAGTTATGGCTGGTCAAAGTTCAGTTGACTTTTACTGAGGAAACCCTAATTTAGAAACTCTTGATTCTTGATGATCTGAAATCTCCTTGATGAATCATGATCAACCCTTGATCAAATGATGACATTTACTTCATATACTTGATGTTGGCAAAAAATCATGAAGTTTGACTTTGGTTTGACCACAGTTGACCTCAGTTTTGACTTTTTAACTGCTTTGACTGATTTTGATCTATCTGATCATTGACTGAGCAAACCTTTGGGAAAAATCCTGAAACTTGTCATGGGGATTCTTAAACACATATAAGATGTTATGAAGCTCACTTGAAGTCTTGGAAGTTCATTTAGCCTGATTAAAGTCAAAACCCTAGTTTAGGATGCATTGCTTAGGAGGATGCATTGTCTGAGGAAAATGTCAAATCTTCTGACTAATTGTGAACCTTGTGAACCTCATGAGATGTCTTGTGAACCTTGTGAACCTCATAAGATGTCTTGTGAACCTTGTGAACCTCATAAGATGTCTTGTGAACCTTGTGAACCTTGTCTTGTGAGGGCAAATTTTGGGTTGCAACAGCTGCCCCTGTTCAATTTTCTGAAATCTGAGGGGTTAGATTGGTATATGTACCATTCGTGACCTGGAAGGTTGAAGGGGATTGAACACAAAAGCCCAAAAATTTGCACTCACCAGTGCGTAAAGTAATACGGATGATTAACTGTATATGCTTGAGTGGGTTTGAAGATTCCACTTGGAGGAACTGGAGATGGGCTTAGAGATGCCATCAGAATGATCTGGAGATGGGCTTATAGATGCCATCTGGAGAAAGGTTTTTCAAATATACTTCTTGGAAAATAAGGTAGTCCAAAGTATGAAGATATAGCTTTTGGGAAGATAAACAACATCCCAACATTACCTTTGGGAAGATAAACAACGGCCCAAGGTAAAGGTATGACTTTTGGGAAGATAAACAACGGCCCAAAGTCATGATAGGGTATTTGGGAAGATAAACAACGACCCAAGGTAAATGTATGACTTTTGGGAAGATAAACAACGGCCCAAAGTCATGATAGGGTACTTGGGAAGATAAACAACGGCCCAAGGTCATGATAGCTTTCAGGAGGATAAACAACGTCCCGAGGTATGGTATAACTTTTGGGAAGATAAACAACGGCCCAAAGTCATGATAGCTTTCAGGAGGATAAACAACGTCCCGAGGTAAGAGTATAACTTTTGGGAAGACAAACAACGGCCCAAAGTTATGATAACTTTCAGGAGGATAAACAACGTCCCAAGGTAAGGATATAACTTTTGGGAAGATAAACAACGGCCCAAAGTCATGATGGCTTTCAGGAGGATAAACAACGTCCCGAGGTGATGGTATAACTTTTGGGAAGATAAACAACGGCCCAAAGTTATGATAGCTTTCAGGAGGATAAACAACGTCCCGAGGTATGATAGAGTACTTGGGAAGATAAACAACGGCCCAAAGTTATGATAGCTTTCAGGAGGATAAACGACGTCCCGAGGTATAAGTTGTTGATGTTGTTTTACCTGCATTCAACTATCCTGCAAGGAAAATATTAGTTTATGCACTATCTATGCATTTCATCAATCATATTCAAAAGCATACATACATTCAAACACAACCAATGGACGTTTCGCTTATGTAAATAGGGTAAAAGTAAATCTGGATTCAAAGATGGAATTTTATTTATATCACAAAGTGACCTATACATAGGTAAGTTTGTACAAGGAGACAGAAATCCTAATAAGAGGAATTCGTCATAAAGTTTTTATAAAACAAAGAAAATCAGCTATGTGGGAAATAATCCTATTGAGTTTCAATTCTACTATTGCCATTATCTTCAAGCATCTCATCTTCTGCTGTTGAGACGGAAATGATTGGATTGAGCTTTATCTGTTTGAATCTGAACTAAGTAGCACAACTGGTTGGAGTTTCATGGGTGATCCAAACGAGACATAGTCATACGCTTTAATCCCTAACTTTTTCCTGAATTGCCTTTTCAGGTTTTCAATCCACCGGGATACCCTTTTTTGCCCAAGCCGCCTTTTCAGGTTTTCGACTTGCCGGGTGTACATTTTTTATATATATATCCCTAATTTTTGTCCGAACCCTTTTGGTTCGCCGGGATGCCCTTATTTTTGCCTAGGCCAGTCAACCTAGCGGGTCTCTTTTTATGCGTAGTATTTTATAAGTATGTCTGCGTTTACAGGCTGTGGGAAGTCTTCACCATCCATAGTAGTAAGTATCATGGCACCTCCTGAGAACACTGTCTTGACTACAAATGGTCCTTCATATGTAGGAGTCCACTTGCCCCTATGATCACCCTGTGGTAATATGATACGCTTGATTACCAAGTCACCAACCTGATATACCTTTGGCTTAACCTTCTTGTTGAAAGCCTTGATCATTCGTTTCTGGTACATCTGGCCATGACAAACAGCTGCTAACCTCTTCTCATCAATCAAATTTATCTGGTCAAGTCGAGTCTGAATCCACTCATCTTCATCCAGGCCTGCATCCTTCATAATTCTTAAGGAGGGAATCTGAACTTCAATGGGAAGAACTGCTTCCATACCATATACTAAGGAGAATGGGGTTGCCCCTGTTGAAGTACGTATTGTAGTACGATAACCATGAAGAGCAAATGGTAACATCTCATGCCAATCCTTATAAGTAACAGTCATCTTTTGTAGAATCTTCTTAATGTTCTTATTAGCAGCTTCTACTGCCCCATTCATCTTCGGACGATACGGAGAAGAGTTGTGATGCTTAATCTTGAACTGTGTGCAGAGATCAGTAATCATAGTGTTGTTCAGATTAGATCCATTGTCAGTAATAATCCTTTCAGGGATGCCATACCTACATATGAGATTATTCTTAATGAATCGAGCCACCACATTCTTAGTAACAGATGCAAATGAAGCTGCCTCTACCCACTTTGTGAAGTAATCAATAGCAACCAGGATGAAACGATGCCCATTAGAAGCAGTAGGCTTGATCTCACCAATCATATCAATGCCCCACATGGCAAAAGGCCAAGGAGCAGTCAACACATTCAATGGTGATGGAGGTATATGTACTTTGTCAGCATAGATTTGACACTTGTGACATGTTCTGGAATGTTGATAGCAGTCAGCTTCCATGGTGGACCAATAGTAACCTGCTCTCAATATCTTCTTTGCCATGGTATGACCACTAGAATGAGTGCCAAAGATCCCATCATGCATATCTTCCATAATCTCTGTTGCTTCTTTCTTATCCACACAAAGAAGCAAAGTTGAATCATGATTGCGCTTGTACAAAATCCCATTACTCAAAAAGAACTTAGCAGAAAACCTCCTCAGAAACTTCTTATCTTTGACAGATGCCCCTTCAGGGAACTCCTGAGCTTCAAGATATCTTTTCACTTCATAGAACCAAGGTTTCTCTTCTGCTTCTTCAGTGTTAATCTCATTGCAGTATGCAGGCTTTTCAAATCTATCAATAGTAATTTTGGGAGCTTCATCATCCCAGCTAATCTCAAACATGGATGCCATAGTGGCTAAAGCATCTGCCAACTGATTTTCTCTTCGTGGAATATGTCCAAAGGTAATCTCTTTGAAATGTGGGATCAAAGACAACACATACTCTCTGTAAGGAATGAGGTTATCATGCTTGGTATCCCAATCTCCTTTGATCTGACTTACTACCAGGGCTGAATCTCCATACACGTCAAGGAACTGAATCTTCATATCAATGGCAGCTTTGATACCCATGATGCATGCCTCATACTCAGCCATGTTATTAGTACAATAGAAACAAAGTCTGGCAGTAATCGAGGTATGACAACCTTCAGGGGAACTAATCACAACACCAACACCATTACCAAGTGCATTAGAAGCTCCATCAAAAACCATAGTCCATTGGGATCCTTGTTCAGGTCCTTCATATTGTCCAGGTTCTTTGGTAATAATAATAATGTCTTCATCGGGGAACTCAAAACTCATTGACTGATAATCATCCACTGCTTGATGAGCCAAATGATCAGCCACAACACTTCCTTTAATGGCCTTCTGAGTAGTATATTGTATGTCATATTCTGTCAAGATCATTTGCCATCTTGCAATTCTTCCGGAGAGAGCAGGTTTCTCGAATATGTACTTGATTGGATCCATCTTCGAAATCAATAAGGTAGTATGGGTCAACATATACTGTCTTAGTCGGCGAGCAGCTCATGCCAAAGCGCATCAAGTTTTCTCGAGCAGTGAGTTTCTTGTTTCACAGTCGGTAAACTTTTTGCTAAGGTAGTATATTGCCTGCTCTTTTCGACCAGACTAGTCATGCTGCCCCAATACACACCCCATTGAGTTGTCTAACACTGTTAAGTACATAATCAAGGGTCTTCCATCAACTGGTGGCATCAAAAATGGTGGTTCTAGCAGATATTTCTTGATTTCATCAAAGGCAGTCTGGCACTCATCATTCCACTCCATTACCTGATCTTTCTTCAACAACTTGAAGATTGGCTCACAGGTAGCTGTTAATTGGGAAATAAATCTTGCAATGTAATTCAATCGTCCCAAGAAACCTCTAACTTCCTTCTCAGTACGGGGAGCTGGCATCTCTTGTATAGCTTTCACTTTTGCAGGATCTACTTCAATACCTTTTCCATTGACAATGAAACCCAGGAGCTTACCAGATCTAACTCCAAAAGTACACTTGTTTGGGTTCAATCTCAACTTCTATTTCTTTAACCTCTCAAATAACTTATGCAGGTGATCAAGATGTTGCTCTTCATTCTGGGACCTGGCTATCATATCATCCAAATATACCTCTATCTCATGATGAATCATATCATGAAACAAAGCCACCATAGCACGCTGATATGTTGCCCCTGCATTCTTCAAACCAAATGGCATCACCTTATAACAAAAAGTGCCCCACTGTGTAACAAATGTTGTCTTTTCCATATCTTCAGGTGCCATCTTGATTTGATTGTAACCAGAGAAACCATCCATAAAAGAGAATACCTTGTGTTGAGCAGTGTTGTCTACCAGAACGTCAATATGAGGAAGTGGAAAATCATCTTTAGGGCTGGCCTTGTTCAAATCCCTGTAGTCTACACACATACGTACCTTACCATCTTTCTTAGGTACCGGTACCACATTTGCAACCCACTGAGGATAAGAAGTCACAGCTAAGAACCCTGCATCAAACTGTTTCATTACCTCTGCCTTAATCTTCTCTGACATTTCAGGACGCATGCGACGAACCTTCTGCTTCTTTGGACGACAATCTTCTTTTACTGGTAAACGGTGAACCACAATGTCTGTATCCAACCCTGGCATATCTTCATAGGACCAAGCAAAGATCTCCACATAGTCATGTAACATCTGAATCAATCTGCTCTTGACACTATCCTCTAATTCAGCCCCTATCTTGACTTCTTTTCTGTTTTCTTCAGTTCCCAGATTCACAATTTCGACCGGCTCTTCATGTGGCTGTATAGCTTTCTCTTCTTGTTGTAATAACCTAGCAAGCTCTACAGGTACTTCACAATCGTCCTCATTTCCATCTTCAGCTTGATAGATCGGATTCTCGAAATTATAATTGGCAATAGTAGAACTGTTATCAATAGGATCCAGAGTGGATGAGGATCTGCATTTTAGTGATGTGGGTGTGTGTAAGAACACATAGCTGATAAAAGTAAAATAAAATAAAAGAAAGACAAGGAACATAATATTTACGAAAACGAAACGTCCACTGATTTTTATTGAATGAAGTATGCAAATGAAATGACATCCCGAAACAAGCACACCATTGTGCCCCGGGTAAGGCACAAGGCTTAAGAGTTTAATTGTTCAAAAAGTTACAAACTTTAAAAGTAACAACACAGTAATAGTATTTACTCCTAACTAAAGGAGATAGGAATAACATCTTCAGCTTTCCAGTTATTGAGCCCAACACCCACAGTAGGAAAAATCCAAGCATCCAAGTTGTAATCTTCATCATAGTCACCCACAACATTGACCTGATCTTTCATAATCCCTTGGTTGGTGATACGAACAGCACGAGCACGATGAACAACCTTCTGGGACTCTGCAGTGAAACCCAAACCAAATTTGTCAGACTTGTAAGGAATGTCAGGAAGTTGACCCCAAATAGTACAACCACCTTCATCCACCACAGCTCTAGCATCTTTAAGGGAGGCCATTGTAGGAGGTACTCTGGTGACCACAGGAACTTTCTTGACAACAGGAGGAGCTTCATAATTATTAACCACCCAAGGAACCACTTCGAACGTCTGGCACGGAGTTTCAACATATTCACCTTCCATTTCAAGATATTTAAATGTGTTCACATGGCTAACTATATATCCTTCCTCTCCGTAAACAGTGACAACTTTTCCTTCTACTGGATATCTCAGCTTCTGATGTAAAGTGGAGGTTACAGCACCTGCCCCATGGATCCAGGGACGCCCAAGCAAACAAGAATACGAAGGACGAATATCCATCACATAAAAAGTAGCATTGAAGACCTGAGAATCTACTTTTAATGGGAGATCAATTTCTCCATGCACCACTCTTCTCGAACCATCAAAAGCCTTCACCACTATATTACTGGGCTTCAACACAGCATCTTCAGGACTAAGCTTATTCAGAACTTCTTTAGGCAACACATTCAGCGAGGAACCATTGTCTATTAACATATGTGACATAGTAGTGCCCCTACATTCAATAGAGATATGTAGAGCCATGTTATGATCCCTCTTGGCAGGAGTCAAATCAACATCGGAGAAACCTAACCCGTTATCATAGGTCAAGTGTGCAACACAATTTTCAAACTAGTCTACAGAAATCTCATTTGGTACGTGAGCAGTCTTCAAAAATTTAATCAAGGCTTTGGCATGAGCCTCAGAACACAACAATAAAGACAACATAGAAATCTTGGAGGGAGTATGCCCCAATTGATCAACAATGTCATAATCACTCTTGCGAATGATCTTCAGTACTTCTTCCATCTGCTTAGAAAGATCATCAGCAGCAGGTACATTAGTTGGCACAGGTTCAATAACAGGACTTTTGCCCCGAGCATCAGCAGTAGAGGTAGTAGTTGGAGGAACTGCATTCTTGGAAGCAGCCAGAGGAGAGAAAATTCTTCCACTTCGTGTGATCTTACTAGATCCAGCAATATTGTCAACATCAAGGTTTTCATCAGCAACAAGTGTCTCAGCTAAGGGTTCCTGTTTAACACCATGAATATAAACATCGGATCCATAATGCCAAGGCACAGCTTTATCAGAAGTATATGGAATAGGACCAGGAGTGGTAATGATCATAGGAGCCACTCTAGCTTCAGCAACAATCTTCACAGGGCCTTCAGCAGTAATTTTAATTGGACCCCTACGAGTGATTTTTACAGGTCCCTTGGAAGTAATCCTTACCGGCACTTTATCAACCATATCTACCTCTTCAACTTTCGCACCTTTAGTTATATGCTCAACCATGCTCTCCATAGAAGGTGGTGTCCTCTCAAACACTATGGTATAATTATTCATGAGGTGTTGAATTCCGTCTTTCAACCTCCAACAACTATCCGGCTTATAAGCACAATATAAACAATCTTCACGACAACCTGGAAAGAACCCAACTTGTACCAATTTCTTCTTAATGACAGACAACGGTGTAGTCAAATCTGCAACTGAGGAAATATGTGAAACTTCATCAATGGCATTGACAGTCTTCTCATGATTTGGCATGGGAGCAGTAATCACATTTGGAGTACCCGGAGGGTCAAACTCAATCTCTCCCGCATCAATCATATCCTGAATTTTATTCTTCAATATCCAACAACTATTAGTATCATGTCCCTGACAATTTGAATGATATGCACATCGTGCATTAGGATTGTACCTGGGAGAGGTAACATTGGGGTTCTGAGGAGGGTCCCTCAAAGTGATAAGTTCACCCTTCAACAAGTGTTGCAAGGCTTGGGCCAGTGACATGTTGAGCTTAGTGAATTGCCTTCTAGGGCTCTGTTGATTGCCCTGTGGTGGCTTTGGTGTTGCAGGAGTAGGATTGGAAATATGAACTGCACTCACAGATTGGTGCCTCCTGTTACGATCAGGTTGACCATAAACAACATTTGACTCTTTCTTCCCACTAGGAGGCTTCTTTGTAGTACTTGATGAAGAAGCACCTACTTGGATCTTGCCACTCCTTATACCACTTTCTACGCGCTCTCCTGTCATTATCAACTCAGTGAAGCCAGATAATGAGCTTCCAATGAGATGACTGTAAAAAGGACCATTCAACGTACACATGAACATATCCACTAACTCCGGTCAGTTAGAGGGGGTTGTACTCTTCCATCCAAGTCTCTCCACTTCTGGGCATACTCCTTGAAATTTTCTTTAGCACCCATAGACATGCTCTGTAGTTGCATGCGAGTAGGGGCTAGATCAACATTGTATTGATATTGCTTATAAAAAGCCTCAGCAAGATCATTCCAATCACGGATGTTGACACTCTCCAACTGATAGTACCATTCCAATTGAGCTCCAGATAAGCTCTCTTGGAAGAAATGGATCCACAACTTTTTATCAGCAGTATAGGGTTGGATTCTCCGGACATAAGACCTCAGATGCAGCTTGGGACAAGAAACACCATCATAGACTACGAAAGTAGGAACCTTGAAACCAATGGGTATGACCACCCCAGATATCAAACTTAGATCTTCAAAATCCAGCCCTGAAGACTTTTGCAATTCCATAGCATCCATTCTATCCACCAGCATCTTGAACTTATCTTCATTAGGATCATGATAGTAGTTAGCTTCAGAATCAGAGTCCCCCATTGTATTATGGAGACTGCCTCCCTCTTTCTTAGACTCTTCAGACTCATAATCTTCAACCTGTTCCTTGGTCTTGACAGGGCCTCTGAACCTTCTTCCCATGTTGATCAGGCCTCCTGACCTTCTAGTCTTCTTAGTCTTCTTGGCCAACAGTGTCTTCAATTCATCCTGCCCCTTGGACAAGTTCAGGATCAGCTCTTGGCACTGTGCATTTTGTGCCTGGATATCTTTAACTGTTTGTTCAAGAGCCATTGCTGAAATAAACAGCGAGAAGATAAGAAACCTGTGCACAAGAAACCTGTGATGCAATGATATGGTATGTAAATGCGTATGCAATGTTTTCAAGGACCGCAGGATATAAATTTTCTTAAACAATCAAGAAAGTAAACTTTTATTAGTAATAAATTTGTTTGCCCTTTGGGCTTACAAAATGAAATGAAATAAATACAAAAGATGGGGTTTTAAGTCTCCCATGGACGCTTCCTCTTTATGTTGAGGTATGAGTTGAGATTCCGCTCTTCGTGAAGTTGCTTTGTTAGCTCCAGGATTCTTTCTTGACTTGCTTTGTAATGAGCCTCGAAAGTATCCCTTTGCTCCCTCAACTGGATCCAGGATCTCTGTAAGTCTTCCATGTCAGTGGGCATGTCTGGATGAAGGATGGTATAAGAAGTATCCCCTTCAGCAACAGGCTCCATAGTAACTGGCAGGATGGCAGGATATGGCATCATAAGAGTCTGAGCACGAGATCGCACCCATCTGAGATAAGCTTCCATGGGAATAGTGTACTTAGGCTCCAGAGTCTTGCTGTCAACCTTGTTCACTTTTCCCCATGCTCGTATAAACCTTTGACGGTAACCTTGCAGATCGTTGTCATAGTCAAACACAATGCCTTGAATCAACATATCATGAGGGCCATCACTCCGAGCGTAACCAAACTGTCGTAAGGCTAAAGAAGGGTTATAAGTAATGCCCCCTCTTATGCCTAGAAGTGGCACATTAGGAAACTCCCCACAACGATCAATGATAGTGACATTCTCCATAGATCTGGAGTACCAATGGATATCTGAATGAGAGAGTGACATGATCCTTTTAGACCACCTGAACCCTTGTTCATTCTTCATCACTGAGCGAGGAAGGTGAGAAATAAACCACCTAGATAGCAAAGGTATGCAGCACATCAGAGTTCCTCGTGCTTTTGTAGTACGAGTGTGAAGAGAATGCAGAATGCCTCCAAGCAATGTAGGCACTGGATTGTGACTCAGAAAGATGTTGATGGCATGAACGTCTATGAACTGATCAGGATTGGGGAACAACACTAAGCCATAAATCAGCAAGGCTAAGATCTCCTCAAAAGCATCATAGCTCATAGCCTTCAAGAACATTTGAGCCTTCTCTATCAACACCTTAGCAAGAATACCCTTGACTCTGCTTCTCGTTTCTAGAACAATGTCTGACTTCTTCAAATGTAGAGATGTAGCAATAATCTCAGGTTTAGGCTCTTTCTCCAAGCCTGTGAATGGTCTCTGATCAAGGACAGGTATACCCAGAAGTTTGGAGAACTCTTCCATTGTAGGAACTAGTTGATAGTCAGGGAATGTGAAGCAATGGTGCTTAGGATCAAAGAACTGAAACAGGACACTCATCATGTCTTCATTGAACCCTGAAGTGACTAGATCCAGTAGCTGACCATGTCTCTTGATGAACTGAGAGTTTTCAGAAACTTGGGAAACCAATTCTTTAAGCTTAAGAGGTATGCCTACAAAGTTGATCCGGATAGTGTTTCTACGAGCAGAAGCCATGACCTGCAACAAAGAACAAAGATAAATCCTTTGGTCCTTGAAATGGTTAGTGAAAATGCTATGCTTATGATGCATGATGATGCTATGATGTTATGCTCAATCACAAACATGTGGCACACACAAGCAAGTCACACAATAGCCCTAGGTTTAAAGGCTTGCATGAGGTTTAAAGGTAAGTACCCTCCCCTGAAGTTTAGATGGTTCATCCTGTCCTACAAAAGTAACCAGGTTCTAAGGGATCTCAATATCATTGATCTTTCACAAGGGTGGTTGTTCAGTAGGCAACTTACTTGCCAACCAAAACCCTCCAAGTTTAGGATCTCAATGAGTGTAGCATCGAGTATCAACCAACTTCAGTCTTCACCAAAGCCGACTATCTCACTACTTTCTAATGGCCAAGATGGGATAACTAGGGTTCTAAAAGTTAGTTAGTGCATTGACAACATATGGCAGCCTCATATTATCCTCAACTTGACTTAAGGAACATAAGCACCAACCAAGAAGTCACACTAACTATGGCCACCAGATCAACCATATCGGTATACGCCGTACAGTTTCCTTGGTCTATTGCCATTTACCTAAGGTACACTAGATCCGGGTTAGGATCTTTCACACATAAGAGCCCCAACAAGTAAATATAAAGCAAACAAGGCAAACAATTTTAAAGTGATCTAATTCCTAAGGGTACCCCTCTTTTATTAAGTCCCCAGCAGAGTCGCCAGTTTTGTAACACGGTGGAAGAACTGACTTTAGTTAAATGTTGCGGATAGCAAGAGTCGCCACCAACTTTTATTTTATCCAAAGGAAAGGGCATAAAAGAACAGGAAAGACCTTAAAAGATTTTTGGGTTCGGGGGGTAGGTTATGTAAAGGGAAGGTGTTAGCACCCTTTACATCCATGGTTATCCATGGGCTCTTAGTTACTTAGCTCACTTAAAATGTTTTTGAAATGTGTAGTGTGTGATTAGAAATTTTCTTAAGTACTTTATAATGATCCATGTACGGATATATATAAAGCCTTTGTTTTGAAAATTGCTTGAAAATGTGAAGTGTTTTGAAAAGGTGAGCAAGTACATAAGAGGAACCTACCCTAAGTTAAGTCTTATCTGTTCTTAAATATCCTTTAAATGGTAATACTATCCCTATTATTAAGGAATAGGTAGTCATTACCTTGGATGTGTGAGGGACAAGTGAAGGGACATCTGTTATTAGGCAACTGTAAGGCGTATAAGCAATTCGAAGGGACTTATCATCTTTATTCGAAAGGGACAAGATCATTACGAAGGCAACCATGAAGGGACTTGATCTTTTTATCTGTTAAGGGACTAGATGATATGAGATGAGGGACTTTGCTTTACACCTTACTTGACCTTTTGTTTAGGCAACTTGAGAGGTAACCCTTAAGAAGTGAGATGGCGATCCAAGATCGACTTACATGTGTGAGTGTACCAATTCAAATATTTATCTTGAGATTAATGATCTATATTCAATTTTACATACAAACATGTTTTACACTCCCTATTTTACTAACCATGGCATTTAAAAATAAATAATAAAAATTATTCTACAACTATTACATAATGGATACAATTACATTATAATTAAAATAATTAAAATAAGCAAATAAATAATTAAATGGATTAGTAGTAATAAACAAAAATAAATAAATATAAGAGGGTTAGGGATAATAAACAAAAATAAATAAACATAAGATGAAGAAATTAGCATAATAATTAAAAAGTTCAATTTTAAATAAATAACTATTTTTTAGATTTTTAATTAAAGAAATAAATAATAAACATTATACTAATAAAACATGATTAATAATCTAATTATTTAATTTTATATACATATTATAAAAATATTTGATTATAAGCATACAAAATAATAAATTAAATTCATAAAATAAAATTAGGGTTTAATTATTTAGAAAAAATAAATTAGGGTTTACTTTTTAATTAAATTATTTAAATAATATAAACAAATTATAAATAAATATATACAATTTAAAATTTACAAACACATAAATTAACATTCCTAATCATGATTAGGGTTTATAAACAAAATTAGGTTTTATATGAAAATATTAGGGTTAATATAAATAATTTATTTATAAAATATATAATGTTAATAATTTATAATAGAATATATATTAAATAATTTTAATGATAAAGTTTAATTTTTTTGAAAATATGAATTTTGAATTATAGAAAAGAAAATAATATGAACATTTTATTTTTAACTGTCGCTCCCGACAAATGAAAATGGATCAAATGAAGGTACAGACGCGAATGGTCGGCGAAAAGAACAATGAGAACACACGGCCGTGAACTCACTGGAGATGAATAGAGTCGCCAGCTAGGCATTTTTATCCCGGAGGAAAGGCAATGCTGCATAAGCCTAGAGAAAGATGGATAAGACGGTTTGCGAACCAGAGAGACTGAGAAAGGGGGTTGGTTACAACCTGGGAAGGTATTAGCACCCAGATTGTCCGCCGTACTCGACGGGATCCACGCTTGAAAGATTTGTGTTTTAAAGGGGTAGTGTCAGTGCAATCTGTGTATAAAATAGCTGGAAAAGATATACAGGTGTCAGTGTATGATGTATAAGTGATATGAAGTATGAAAGTGTCAGTGTAAGAACAAGAATAAGATGCTCATGACCATGAGGCTAAAGAATGAAGCTGGAAAGAGGGGGGATGTACAGAGACTTTTGTTCGATAACCGTTAAGTTATGCCTACGTATCCTCTCGTGCAATGAGGAAGTCAGAACACCGTAGTTCGACCCAAAGAGACTGAAAGATGAATGGTGAACTGCTTGCAGTCTATGCTCAAGTGTATGATCTGTCTGGCACAGATGCAAACTGTCTTGCATTAGACGGAAGAAGCAAGTTCTCGGTTGTGAGTGAAGATGATGAGAAAAGAATCCCGAAGGAGACGATTATTGTTTGTTTTTGAGTTTTCAGTCTTTTATTTATTTTTGGAGTTTGTCATAAGATAATGAGCTTAAACCTAAATCAATGGATTTGGTAAACTCATCACATCATCCCTCTGATTAGGGGTAATGAGAATTACCTTAAGTGTGAAGTCAGATTCTCACACTTAATCACCTTTGATGTAGGGTTAAGATCATTAACCTACTTGTGATTAATTAGATGTTTTTTGTGATTTTTGTTTAATGTTAAGTAATGAGGTTAAGCCATAATCAGGGATTTAACAGACTCATTACACTATCCTAAAAGAAGGATAATAGATGAGGGTGTTTAAGCTGAGGAAGGATCCTCAGCTTAATCCATGATTAGGGATTAAACCCATGACAGAACAAACCTTTGATTAAGTGGATTTTATTAATGATATGATGATGGAGTGTTTTTTATGATTTGTAAGACAACTTGAGGGGGACTTGTCCATTAACTTTAGGGTTAGTCCTTCTTAACCAATTAAGGAAGAATTAGAACCCTAATGCAAGGCCCAAGTTACAAGTGTAATGTCTTGATGATTATTAGATGGATTAATTAAGAGAGTTCAACACCTTGAGGGTCCAAGACTTAGGATTAAAGTTATACACTCCATCCTAAAAGAAGGATGCAGGCATGATCTTAATCACAAAGTCTTAAAGCCTTGAAGGTTTAGTCCCTGATTATGAGGTGAGGAGAGAAGACTCAAAGAGAGACACAAAGGTAAAAACTATGGGGAGACTAATCAAAACCCTAATTCATTATCATGCTTGGTTGTCCCTAAGGTTTGTGAGGTTTTCAAGAACAATCTTCAGAGGAGCCACCAGGAAGCAGATGAACAGGATCAAGAGGAGCAAAGTGACTTGCTTCATTCAAGAAGTCAAGTCACTTGAAGAAAGAAAGTGGGAGGAGGAAGAATGAGCAAGCTCAAACTCAAACACACATAAGAATGCAGCAATGGATGCAAGAGAGATGAAAAGAAAAGTTATGAGAAGTGAAGGCAAATTCACCTCTCAAGTTTTACTTACCACCTGAAATGTTAGAAACAAATGCAATACAATGCTAAATGAGATGAAATGATATGATAAGCAAAAACCAGAAGCATGTTGATGATGATGATGATGCTATGGAGTGCTATGAACATGAGACAAGACAATGAGATGTTCATACAAAGCCATGGATGCAAATGATGCAAGTTGAGGAGCATGGACAAACATGAAATGTTATGAAACATACAAGACAAATGACATGGCAAATATGCAATGCAATGATCAAACATGATTCATACATGTCTTAAGATGTTAAATGGGTCATGAGAATGCACAAAATGTAATGGCAAGTCATGTTATGCAAGAGAATGCAAGAGGGATGCAAATGAAAGCCCAAATTAGGGTCCATGGATCAAACATCACACATAAACCAAAAACAGAAGCAAACCTTAACATAAAAAATGGAAAATGGTACCCAAAGAAACCCTAGACCTATAATGAATCACTGCCCAAAGGAGGACTCTCCACTCTCAACCAAACTCAAGTTATGATTTTTACAAGTTATTAGGGTTTTTTAGGGTTTGTAACAAAACAAATGCCAATCAATTAGAAAATGCAAGATCAAATCATGGCCTTTTTATCCTTGAAAGTACATGTCAAATGGAAAACAATGCAAAAAGAATCAATATCTCAACCTTCACCAAAAGGCAGAAATGAATTTTTAAACTTGTGATCAAAATAATGCACAAAATATGATTTAATTCCATGAAAAATTCTTAAAATGCATCAAGATCAAAAAAGAAATTTGGTTTGAAGGTTGGACAATGTTTCTAAATGTCTTAGAACATTTCATGAATTTTTTTGTAATTTTTAAATACCTAAAAGTATTTTTAATTAATTAATTCTCATTAATCAATTAAAAATAATCTTTTAAATATTTAAAAATACTTTTTTTAATGATAAAAAATAAAATAAAAATGTTTTTGTGTCATAAAAATTGATAAAACCTTAAAGAAAAAGTTTCATAATTTTTATGATTTTTTTAACTATTTTAAATAAATTGTACAAGTTAATTGAGAATAAAATGAATTAGAATTAAATTAAATGAAAAGTAATCAAGATGGACGAATGAGATTGGCTCTGAGTTCAAACAGGTTGACTGCGCGCGCTAGTGGAGGGCCAGGATTCGTTCTGAGCTAATTACACTTAATTAGAATTAACCACGTGGATTAGGGTTAAGTGGATGATCTGAGCCATCAAAAAGGGTGGGAAGTCAACCAGTCAACGCGCATCAATGGCTCAAATTCAAACTAGCATTAAACACGCAATTAGGGCACAAATGACTTTCAGGTGGCCGGAGAAGACTTCCGGTCATCTTCTCCGGCCAGCTCTCACCTGAGAAACTTCCAACTCTCTCAAATCGTAACAAAAATGAAATCTATGAATTGGGAAATGATCCTAACACTCTCACGAATCAAACCCCTCTCTCAAAACAAATTTATATAACCTAAACAAGCTGAATCGAAAGGAACTAGTTCTAGGGTTCGTAAGCTTCAAACACGAATTAAATTCTTAAAACGCAACCATTTCAAAAACTAAAAGCATCAGGATGATCAGTGAATCACATAGAACAAGTTTGGAACAAAAGAAATGATTTCTGGAAAAATTATTTTCGAGCTACCTGAGATTTGGAGCTTTCAGTTTGAGAACTTTCTGGGCTCCTCTTTCAGTGTAACCACTCCTCTTGATCCCCCAAGGATGTTTGAATGCTCAATGAGAGTTTAAGTTTGCTGGATGATGAGTTTCGAAGGCTCCTGCTTCAGTTCAGTCAAAAATGGCCATGGAGTTTCAGGCAGTTTTAGGCTATGAGAAGAGTTTGTTTGTGATCCTGAGGGTTAATGGAGAAGGTCTATGGTGTTTGTTTGGGTGTTTGTGGCTTGTGGGGAGAGATTCGATAGAATCTGCAGCTTGAGGTGAGAGATGGCAGCAAGAGTTTCTGGCTGTTTCAAGCTTGGGCTTTGGGTGCTTTGTGATCTATGAGGCCAGGTGAGATGAATGGTGAAGTTAGTTTGTGCGTTTTCAGGCTGTGTAGAGAGATTCGATAGAAGTTGCAAAATGGAAGGTTTTCTTGCAAGTGATGAATGGTGTGGTTTCAGCCTTAGCTCTTGATATATTCAGCTTGCAAATTGATAACTTATTTTAATCCTATAGGTCAGATGATGTGACCTGGCCTATAGTGATTGGTAAGTTTACTTTTTGCAAAATGTCCATTTCTTTGTAAGAGAAAGCATGGCTTGATCTAGGCTGGGTACAAGGCTAGGGCTGGCGCAGCATGGGGTGGAGAGTGAGCTAGCAAGGTCAGCATCCAATGTTGCAAGTTGTGAGAAGTGATCATGAGTGTTTTGCAACTTGTTGTACCTTTGGTTCACATGTGACCTTTTTGGCTAATCAAGCATAAACCATGGGCATTCTTGGTCCAAAACTGATTTTCATGACTTAGGGAATGTTTACATGCTGGTTTGAGATGAACTAGAGGTCATTTAATGCATTGATTCAAAGTTTTGCAAAATTTCCACTTAGTGCACATCTTGAAAATAAGTGATTTTTGCCAACTTTGCATTGCCATAACTTTTGATCCAAGAAGAGTTTGATCATGTTCTTGTACTTTTTGAAAAGGGAAAGATGAGATCTACAACTTTCATGACCAAAGTTTTTTCATTTGAAGCCTTTTTGGATCATGAATCAAGGCTTGAAGATTGACCTAAAATGATGCATTCTTGAAAAGTCAACTAAACCCAAAAAGTCAACATTTGCAAAAACCCAAAATTCTTGATTTTTATGAACTTCAATCTTCTTCCATGATCAAATAAAGATCATATACACTCAAAATGATGAAGATCACCCATTGGTTGGGTCATTGGGGGCCTCAGATGCCCTGATTTTGCACTGACTTGTCTGAAAAGTCAACTCTTGATCAGATGACTTCCCCATGGAATTTCTTCATGAAAATTGATATGCATACTCCCTATACCATATAGAGACCAATGGAAACAAGAATGACCAAAAAAAATTTGGAGTTATGGCCTCTGAAACCAAAACCCTAATTTTCAGTCAACTGTGCAGTTCATCCTGGCTCTGCATCCACTCAAACCCTAGCTCTTGTGATCCCTCTGCAATTTTGACTTTGTGAGGATGTAACATGATATAAGAACACACATGGACCCCTTTGAGTTGATTAGTGGCCTTTGGAATGGCTCAAGATGCCCTGAGGTTGCTCAGATCACAAGCCCTAGGTGCAGATGCCTTAGAAACTATCCAGTGAAACCAAATGAGACATGAGATGATGTGATTGTGTTTATGCATATGAGATGATCATAAGCCATGGTGTGAATGGGTGAGGGCAAATTTGGGGTGTTTACAGCTGCCCCTATTCAAACATGAGTTAGCTGTGCAGGTTGTAAGCGGCGGCTTAACAGGCAAACAAGATAACTTGTGGTTGAATACCAAAGACAGTCCAAAATTTGCACTCACAGAATGAAAAAGAAAAGGAATACAGATTGTAAGAGCCAAACAAAGTATATCGTGAAGAATGGGCGACGGAGGACGACCGTCGAGCAGAGGACGACTGCTGGGTAAGGTGGTATGTGAAGCAAAGCGATGACGGGGACGGCCGACATGCTGGTAAAGTGTATAAAGCAATGACGGGTACGACCGACAAGCTGGGGATAACAGGTAAAGCTAAGACGGGGACGGCCGACTAGCTGGGGAAAATAAAATATCATGATGGGGACGGCCATCAAGATAAAGCTGCAAAATTCTGAGGATTAATGAAACATGACGGGGACGGCCATCAAGTTCATAAAGGTAAAGTAACCAACGATGGGGACGGCCATCGGGCTAAAAAAGGAAAAGGGACCACGACGGGGACGGCCATCGGGTTAAAGAATAAATGAAATAGACAGATGATGGGGGACGGCCATCAAAGGTGAAGGACGATCACCTAGCAGGGGACGGCTGCTCTGTTGGGCATAAAAGAAATATGATGGGGACGACCATCAAAGGTGGAGGACGACCACCTGGCAGGGTACGGCTGCCAAAATATCAACGATGGGGACGGCCATCGGATAGAAAAGGTCAACGATGGGGACGGCCATCGGACGAGCATGATGGAGGACGACCATCAAGAAGTGGAGGACGACCACTCAGCAGGGGACGGCTGCTCTCAAAGTTTATCATAACACAGGATGAGTGTTAGACAACTAAAATCAACAATGGGGGCGGCCATTGGATAAAGTGATGAAGGACGATCATCAAAAGGTGGAGGACGACCACCTAGCAGGGGACGGCTGCTAAAATCAACGATGGGGACGGCCATCGGATGAGCATGATGGAGGACGACCATCAAGGAGTGGAGGACGACCACTCAGCAGGGTACGGCTGCTCTCAAAGGTATCATAACACAGGACGAGTGTTAGATAAAAAAGAAAATTTGTTGGCAATTTACTGGGGAGAGTAAACACGGACGAACGTTTACATCCAAGAAACAAAAGGTATAAGTGTTTGGTATTGTGTATAGATTAAAGATGCGGACGAGCATCCTTAAGACTATGATACGGACGAGTATCATGTAGAAACAAACTGACACGTGCTCAGAGCTGATGATACGGACGAGTATCAACTGGTTAACAAGGAACACGGACGAGTGTTGCATCTGAAAGTATCCTTCTGGGGAATAGTAGACACAGACGAGCATCTATATTCACGAAGACATAAGTGTTTGACACGGTGTATGGATTAAAGATGCGGACGAGCATCCTTAAGACTATGATACGGACGAGTATCATGTAGAAACAAACATTAGACGCAATGTTCTGAGATGATGGTACGGACGAGTACCAACTGGTTAACAAAGAACAAGGACTACTTGTCGAATCTGCGGGGATATACATGGTGTATATAAGATACGGACGAGTATCTGAGTAGGTGTACCAATGAGTAGTGAGTATATAATGTATAGGTGAGTGTTTATCTGCTGGGGATATGACACGGACGGGTGTCAGGAAAGTGTATAGGTATATGTAAGTGCAAAGAGGGTGTCTTTGGCTTTCTGCTGGTGACATGACACGGACGAGTGTCAGGATGTATCTGCAATACTGGTGATCTTGGTTTGTAAAGTGTATTCAGGCAACCTGCTGGGAAATGATGATACGGACGGGTATCAAAAAGGAGATATGCACTGGTGTTTGTGATATGGGGCAACTGCTTTTGCTGGGACTCTGATGGGGATGTATTCCGTATGCCGACAGATTGTCAATATTTACAAGTGTTCAAACCACAACATGACTTATGATTATGCTATGCATTTGATTTTTTCGCCGTAATGCTCCGTATTAGACGGAATGCTACGCTCTGGGGGTGAATATGATGCGAATGCTATGATTATGCAAAGAGGCACCGATCCGGGATTCGGATCCCGTTGCTGCAAGGATCTCTGATTGATCTGCTTGAAGTGAACATCCCAGCTGGGGATGAGATCATTGATAGATCTATAGTTGTATCTGCTTGGGGACATACGTCATCGATTGACATATTCTCATAATATGGGACCCAGCTGGGGTTTGTAGAAGCTTTCTCCCTCTCTGTTGTGATCTCTTCATGCGTTGCTCTTCTGGATAAAGGCTTGAAGCTCTGTGGGGAGATGATCCCCTGATTTCTGTATTCTGTTGAGGAAGAATGGCAACCCGGCTGGGGAAGTGAGAGGCAACTCAGCTGGGGAGAGCAATGGGGAGCAGCTCAGCTGGGGATAGAGCATCTCGGATGCTGAGATTGAGTGTATGCTGATTTGACAGCTCCGCTGGGGAGATGGGCACATCCCATTGCCACGTGGAAGATAGACCGAGTTGATAACGATTCGCCATCTTGCTAAGGCGTAACTGGCATGCCCCAGGTTGTATTCTGGATACCTGCAATCCTGCAAAGATAAAGAAACGCACAAATGGTCCCGAGGTATCTTTTACTGAGATTCCGTCATAGGAAATAAGTACTTCCGAGAGTAAGTATATTCCCTGCAAGCATGTGTTTTATTTTTAGAGAGAGGCATCTGTACTTACGCAATTGTGTTTTTAGAGACATCAGACAACTCTTTGCAAAACATAAATGTAAAAAACGAGACATGACTGAAAATCTGATTATATTAATTCGTGTGCCCTGAATTGGCAAGATACAGTCAGAGAAACATATCTCCTGAAATGAGGAGATTGTTACGAATTGAGAAATAAAGTGCTGGCGGTGCTGGCGATGCTTTCAAGGAGCTTCCTCTTCTGCTATGACTCGTATGACAATGACGTTCTTCTCGTCTTGCTTTCTGGAGAGAGTTGATTCTGATTGCAGCTTGATCCTTTGGGGCTTACCAAGTTGTAGGTGATACAGACGAATTCAGAATGCAGTTGTTCGCTTATTCCCTTATTTTGCATGGATCGCCCTTTCGGGTTTTCAATCCATCGGGATACCCATTTTTGCCTGAGCTGTCCAATGCGGCTTTTCAACTCAGCGGGTGTACAATTTTTTATTTATTTTCCCTTATTTTTGCCCGAGTCTTTTATTCTGTTTTTGACTCGCCGGGATGCCCTATTTTTGCCTGGACTTACATTCTGTTTTTATGTCCAGCGGGTCATTTTATGCGAAGTATTTTTTAACTGCATCTGAATTCACAGGGGACGGGAAATCTTCACCATCCATGGTGCTGAGCATCAGTGCTCCACCAGAGAAGACTTTCTTGACGACGAATGGTCCTTCGTAATTTGGAGTCCATTTGCCCCTGTGGTCTGTATGAGGAGGGAGGATTCTTTTCAGCACAAGATCTCCTACTTGGTACTCTCGGTGCCTGACTTTCTGATCGAAGGCTCTCTTCATTCTTTTCTGATATAGCTGCCCGTGACAGATTGCAGCCAATCTTTTCTCTTCGATCAGACTCAGTTGCTCGTATCGGGACCGAACCCATTCTGCTTCACCCAGTTTGACATCCATTAGTACCCGTAGGGAGGGTAGTTCAACTTCAACAGGTAGGACTGCTTCCATACCATACACAAGTTGATACGGTGTTGCCCCAGTGGATGTCCTGATTGATGTGCGGTATCCATGCAAGGCAAACGGTAGCATTTCATGCCAATCTTTGTAAGTGACTACCATCTTCTGCACAATCTTCTTGATATTCTTATTTGCTGCCTCAACAGCGCCGTTCATCTTTGGCCTGTAAGGAGAAGAATTGTGATGTTGGATCTTGAAGTCCCGGCACAGCTCTGCCATCATTTTGTTGTTCAAGTTGGAACCATTATCAGTAATGATTCGCTCGGGCACTCCATACCGACAGATGATATCTCTTTTCAGAAATCTGGCTACCACTTGCCTTGTGACATTTGCATATGAGGCTGCTTCAACCCACTTTGTAAAATAATCGATGGCGACCAGGATGAATCTGTGGCCGTTCGAAGCAGTTGGCTCAATTTTGCCAATCATGTCAATGCCCCACATAGCAAAGGGCCATGGTGAAGACATTATGTTCAGGGGATTTGGAGGCACATGCACTTTGTCTGCATAAATCTGGCACTTATGGCATTTTCTGGCGTAAGCACAACAGTCTGCATCCATTGTGATCCAGTAATAGCCTGATCTTAACAACTTTTTAGCCATGGCATGCCCTCCTGCATGGGTACCAAAGGATCCTTCGTGCACTTCATGCATCAACAAATCTGCTTCTGTCTTGTCAACACATCTGAGGAGTACCATATCAAAGTTCCTCTTGTATAAAGATCCATCAGTGTTCAGAAAGAAACTTCCAGCAAGTCTTCTTAAAGTCTTTTTATCATTGGAAGATGCCCCAGGTGGGTACGTTTGATCCTCCAAGAAGCACTTGATGTCATGGAACCAAGGCTTATCATCTTTAGCAATATCTGCTGCAAATACGTATGCTGGTCTATCAAGTCTCGATACTGAAATCTGAGGTACAAAGTTAGCAGCTTGAACTTTGATCATGGATGAAATGGTAGCAAGAGCATCCGCAAACTGATTCTCGTCCCGAGGGATATACTCAAGCTTGACTGTTGTGAAGAAAGTCAATAACCTTCTTGTATAATCCCTGTAAAGTATCAGATGATCTTGGTGGGTGTACCATTTTCCGTTGGTCTGATTGACTACCAAAGCTGAATCTCCGAATATGGTCAATGTCTTGATCCTGAGGTCAATGGCTTCCTCAAGACCCATAATGCAAGCTTCGTATTCAGCTTCGTTGTTAGTGCAGTTGAAAGTGAGCTTTGCCGAGAAAGGCATGTGAACCCCTTTAGGTGTAATGAGTACTGCACCAACACCACGGCCATTCATGTTGACAGCCCCATCAAACATCATAGTCCATTCTTCTTCTGGGTCAGGCCCTTCAGTGTGAATAGGCTCTTCATGATCTTTTGCTTTAATGAACATGATGTCTTCATCGGGGAAGTCGAACCTCATAGGCTGGTAGTCATCAATGGGTTGCTCAGCAAGATATTCAGATAGTACACTGCCCTTGATGGCTTTCTGAGATGTGTATTGTATGTCGTATTCTGTGAGAATCATCTGCCATCTTGCAACCCGTCCGGTAAGAGCTGGCTTCTCGAAAATGTACTTAACTGGATCCATTTTTGAGATCAATAGAGTAGTATGGGTCAACATATACTGTCTCAGTCGGCGAGCAGCCCACGCTAAAGCACAACAAGTTTTCTCGAGCAGTGAATAACGCTGTTCACAGTCGGTAAACTTTTTGCTTAGGTAGTATATCGCATACTCTTTTCGACCAGACTCGTCATGCTGACCTAGTACACACCCCATCGATTCTTCTAATACTGTCAAGTACATAATCAGAGGTCTTCCTTCAACTGGAGGCATAAGGATTGGAGGTTCTTGCAAATACTCCTTGATCTTGTCAAAAGCTTTCTGGCAGTCTTCGTTCCACCTGACCGTTTGCTCCTTTCTTAACAGCTTGAATAAGGGTTCACAAGTTGCTGTAAGGTGAGATATGAACCGTGAAATGTAGTTCAATCGACCTAAGAACCCTCGAACTTCTTTCTCAGTTTTCGGTGCAGGCATTTCTTGAATAGCTTTGACTTTATCAGGGTCAACTTCAATCCCTTTCTCACTTACAATAAAGCCCAGCAATTTACCGGATCGCACCCCGAATGTGCATTTGTTGGGGTTCAACTTTAGTTGGTATTTCCTCAAACGCTTGAATAACTTGAGCAGATTCACCAGGTGATCTTCCTCTGTAAGGGACTTGGCGATCATATCATCCACATAACATTCGATTTCCTTATGGATCATGTCATGAAACAATGTTACCATAGCCCGTTGATACGTTGCACCAGCATTCTTCAGTCCGAATGGCATCACTTTATAACAGAACGTGCCCCAAGGTGTGATGAATGTTGTCTTCTCCATGTCTTCAGGTGACATCTTGATCTGATTGTATCCCGAAAATCCATCCATGAAGGAGAATACCGAGAACTGAGCCGTGTTATCCACCAATACATCAATGTGAGGTAATGGGAAGTCATCTTTCGGGCTGGCTCTGTTCAGATCCCGGTAATCAACACACATTCTTACTTTTCCGTCCTTCTTAGGCACAGGTACTATGTTAGCAACCCACGGAGGATAGCTAGTCACAGCAAGGAACCCGGCGTCCCATTGCTTTTGTACTTCTTCCTTGATTTTCATAGCCATGTCTGGGCGAGTTCGGCGCAACTTCTGTTTGACTGGTGGGCATTCTTCCCTCAAAGGCAGCTTATGCACAACAATATCGGTATCCAACCCTGGCATATCTTGGTAGGACCAAGCAAACACATCAACATACTCTTGAAGCAGATCTATCAGCTGTCTCTTTACTGAGTCTTGCAGGCAGGCCCCGATTTTGACTTCTTTCACGTTTTCCTCCGTACCAAGATTAATCACTTCAATCTCCTCCTGATGAGGAGTAATAACTTTTTCCTCCTGTCTCAGCAACCTGGCTAGCTCTTCAGGAAGCTCATATCCTTCATCAACCCCTTCATCAGCTTGATTGATCGGATTGTCAAAGTCATACGATGTCATAGCTGTGCTGTTGTCGGTGCTGTCTGGAAGGCACTCTCTGCAAGGGTTAAGTCGGTTCATTTTAGTGATTGATTTTAATCTTGCTTTAGAAAAAAAAGTGAAATGAAGTTATCATTTTGAAAACACCGCCATTTATTTTTGTACAAAAAGAAAAATGGAAAAACAGTGAGCAGAAAAGAAAAAGACTCGTTTGCAAAAAGATTGTCTGATATTTCATTAATTTAATCTTGTTTGCACAAAAGTACAGATGGCCCTGATTACAAAATGAGTCTTGTCATCTTGGGCAAGATGCAAGACTTTGATGCATGCTATAAAAGATACAGGAAATAATAATTACTCTGCTCGAGTAACACTTATAATTCCCTGGGAAGACCAGTTCGAGACACTGCTCCCCGGGACCTTTGGACGAATCCAATTCTCCAGATTGCGCTCCTCTTCCAGCTCGTCTTCCAGACAGTTGATAGCATCGGGGGTTAGCATTCCCCCACTGACAAAACCAGGCTCTGCAGCAGCCTTTGCTTGATGTTGAGTTGGTCTGTAGCCCAACCCAAATTTGTCCTTCTTCTCCCCCACAGATAAGACCTTGCCCCAGCCTAAGGTGGTTCCTTCTTCAACAACCTTCCGGGCTTGTTGATAAGACGACATCGAGGTACCAGATACAGCAGATGCTTCATTGACATTCAACGCTTCAAAACCCTGGCTCATTGTTTCATGGATCTCTCCATCCATTTCAATGTATTTGTAGGTCGCCAGGTGGCTGACAAAAATGTCTTCCTCTCCGCAGATAGTGACAACTTGACCTTCCCACTCAAATTTTAACTTTTGGTGAAGGGTAGACGTTATAGCGCCAGCGGCGTGAATCCAGGGTCTACCCAACAAACAGCTGTAGGCGGGCTGAATGTCCATCACATAAAAGATAGTTTTAAAAGTCTGCGGGCCAATTGTCACGGGCAGCTCAATCTCTCCCAGAACCGATCTCTTTGAGCCATCAAAAGCTCTAACCACCAGGTTGCTGGGTCTCAATGCCAATCCATCATATTCTAACTTCACCAGAGCCTTCTTTGGTAAGACATTCAGGGAGGAACCTGTGTCCACCAGCACATGAGAAAGGACAGCTCCTTTGCATTCCATAGTTATGTGCAAGGCTTTGTTGTGGTTACGACCATCCACTGTCAGGTCAGAATTGGTAAACCCTAGCCCGTTGCTAGCAGTAACATTCCCAACCACCGTTTCCAACTGGTTGACAGTAATCTCCTCTGGCACGTAAGCTGCGTGCAGGACTTTCAGTAGTGCATTCCGATGGGCTTCGGAGCACATGAGCAGTGAGAGGATGGAGATTTTGGATGGAGTTTGGTGAAGTTGATCCACAACTTTATAATCACTCTTCTTGATGATCCGCATAAACTCATCAACTTCCTGATCGAATGGGGTCTTCAGGGCTTCTTTGGCAACTGGATCTTCCTGCACCGGGCTTTTTCCTTTTGCCTTGGCAGCAGCTTCTGCTTCGGCAGTAGGTCTTTGGACTTGTGAAGCAAAGAGACGTCCGCTTCGGGTGAAGCCTCCGCCTCCGCCCACACTATCAATTTGTGGTGCAGGTGTTGATGTTTCAAGAGTGATTCTCTTTCCCTCGCAATACAAGTCGGAGCCATAGTGCCAAGGGATGGCCCTATTGCTTTCATATGGTACAGGTCCAGGTACCGTGACGGTGACTGGACTGATTGCTGCTGCTGAGGGGACTGTTATTGTCTGTGGATCATAAAAGATTGTAACTGGTGCTCTAGTGGGAGCAGCACCTTCTGAATGATAAGCGGAATTGTTTTCTGGATCGTAGAATATGGTAATAGTGGAGACATCTTCGTGATTGTTTGCTGGTGTTGTAGAAGGTTCTGTTGGAAGAACTGTTGTTGTTGTTGATGGGGAGTCGAAGTGGACTGAAGCTGAAGTTGTAGCAGGAGAAACTGTTGAAAACTGATCATTGGGTAGAACAGATGAAGTACTTGCTGATGTTGCTGATGAATTGTTGGGAACAATTGTTGCTGTATTCGTAGGAGGATCTGAAACCATTGCTGATGAAGTCGTCGGGTTTGCCGGGAATGATGTAGTGATCTGCAGTAAGCCACTCTGAATAAGGCTGTCAATGCCATTCCTCAAGTCTTCACACCCATTCCAAGAAATATTGCAGTATGGGCACCCTAGTTCACACCCCGGAAATATATTGCTTTCACGGAGTTGAGCCTTGATTTCCACCAATGGTGTCCTGATCTGATCCACACTGGTTATCAAATAAGACGGTTGGTCTTCTTCGATAGCATTAATTCGGGGACCACCATGGTGTGGCATTGGGTTTTTGTTGACGTTGGGCGGAGGTGCAAAGTTCAAAGCCTTGGAGTCTACTAAGTCTTGTACCTTCATATGCAGTGCCCTGCATTTTTCTGTACTGTGACCAGGTGCGTTTGAATGGAAAGCACACCTAGCATTGGAGTCATAGTTTCTTGGTAGACTGTTGGGATCCGGAGGTGCCAACGTTCTTAGCTCAACTAGGTTGAGTTTCAGAAGTTGTGGCAGCAAGGCAGCATACGGCATTGGGATCGGGTCGATCACTCGATTAGCTTGAGAGGGCCTTTGTTGGAATGGCCTCTGTTGATTGTTGTTGTTGGAGTTGTTGTTGTTGAAGTTCCTTGGAGGATACTGATTCTGCTGATACTGGGGTTGTTGTTGGAAGTTTTGTTGCGGAGGTTGATAGACTGGCAGAGGATGTGCTGGAGCAGGGATAGTGACTGCTGCTATGGACCTTTGAACATATTGGGGCCTACCCCTGTTGGTGTGAATGGCATTAGTCTCGCCAGCTCTTCTAGGGCCTGCAAAAGGCTTCCTTGTACTGCTGGACGAACTGGCGCCATTATCGGAAATTTTACCCATTTTTAACAGGCTTTCAATTCTCTCCCCAGCTATAACAACATCTGCGAAGCTAGTGGACGAGAAAGCAGCCAACCTGTCAATATACGTTCCCTGGAGAGTGTTCATAAACATGTCTGCCATTTCTCTCTCAGACATTGGTGGTTGAACAGCAGCAGCCAATTGCCTCCATCTCTGGGCATATTCTCGGAAACTTTCCCTTGACGACTGTGACATTCCCATTAGGAGAGTCCTGTTGGGTGCCATGTCTAAGTTGTATTGATACTGTCGGATGAAGGCCTCTGCCAGGTCCTTCCAGCATCTTACAGTTGCCCTTGTCAAGTGGGAATACCATTCCCTTGATGCTCCAGTCAAACTGTCTTCGAAGTAAAACATCCAGAGCTTCTCATCCATTGTATAGGCCTTCAGCCTTCCCAGAAACGATTGCAAATGAGTCCGGGGGCATGAAGTCCCATTATATCTTTCGAAACAAGGAGGCTTGAACTTATGAGGGATCCTGACCCCCTCTACTAAACCCATGTCCATGACATCGAACCCCAAAGAACTTTGGGATTCCAAAGACCTCAACTTCTCAGCCAACTCATCCAATCTCCTATCATAGGTTTCCTCTCCAGCACCCATGACTGTAAACTGATCCTCCTGAGGATCCTCTTGAAGTACTCTGGCTGCAGTGGCTGTTCCTTGAACGTTTGCAGGAATATGAATCTCAGGATGTAGATGTGGACCAAACACAGGGGGGTTGACATGTGGTTGCACCCTTTCATTGTTACTTGTGCCTGCAGTCCCCACATGAGGGTCATCTTGAGTTCTCCCCTCTACCAGAACTCTAAGCCTCTCCTGGCTTTGAGCTAAATTATTCATTACCTCCATGAACTGAGTTATTTGGGTTCTCATCTCCACCCTTTCATTAGCCATCTGGGTTCTGGCCTCATTGAGGTCTTGCTGCAACTGGTCCATCTGGATGCCCGGAAGGTTGTTTCTTGTAGGGTACCTGTGTGGCCTGTTGAGAGGGAATAGCCTGCGGCGAGCAATAATTCCTGAATGTCACAACAGAGGTTAGAAACAATAAAACAAAACCTACAAAACAAACAAAAGGGTTAGTATGCAATGCAGTATGCTTATTTGCTATCAAGGTATCCGGCTTGGTCTTCAGTTTTGACCCGTCCAGACCCTTGAAGATGATGCTGTTGAAGTTGCTTTTGAAGTGAACCCAGATGGAAACAAACACAAATATATTACAAAGGTAAAATAATACAAATTGTTCATTTTTTACAACACTAGCCCTCTAAGGGGTCAAAAATACATCACCAAAAAGCAAAAGTACATGGAAAAGGAACAACAACAAGCAAATAATCAGACTCCAAGGCCAAACTCATCCTCGCGAACTTCCTTAAGAAGTGCTTCGGTCACAGGATCAGCCGGATGCTCCGTAAGATTCCTGATGAGAAGGTTTCTTGTTGCAACAGCTGCAGTCAACTTCTTGTTCTGGCTCTGGTCTTTGGATTTCTTCACTCCAGCTTTGATTTTTAACTCTGAAATTTCCTCCTGGGCTGCTGCCAGGGCTTTTTCCACCTGCTCCATCTTATCTTGAACTCTCTTGTCTTCTAGAGTACGGGCTTCAGTGATCCGGACCCACCTGGCCTGACTCTCTTTCAAGTACAAGTCTATCCTTGCTCTTTGGAACTGGGCTTCTTTACAAGCATTTTTCAGAATCTGCTCACCAGCTTTAGACTTGTTGATATAGTCTCCAGACTTCTCAATCTTAGTCAAGTGTTCCACTCTCAGCTTCTCCAATCTTTCAATCTCCCTTACACCTTCACTCCTCTCCCTGAGGGTCTTCTGCAGGGCTTGGGATAGCTTCTCATTTCTTTCTTTCAAGCCTTCAAACTCTTCCAAACTGACAGTAGCAGGGGGTGGTGCTGATGATGACTCAGGCATGTCTTTGATGGTGAAGGGCAATCCTGAGATTTGGGCCCTAGCATAGGACCACTCATGATATTGGGCTGATGCCACATTATTGCACTTCCCCAGAATGGTGATTCCCTTGGTTTGAACATGATCCCAGGCCCAGGCAGCCTGCCTAACAACAGTCAAACTGATCTTGTTCTCACAGTAGAGGGTCTCAACCAGGTCTTGTTCCCTAGGAGCATGAACCAGTGCATAGCCTAATTGCCTCTTGAACAGCAGGGGGTTGTAGTTGATACTTCCCTTAACTCCTACCAAAGGTACATTGGGAAAGTGCCCACAGCTTGTGATCATATCTCTGCCCTTGGTGCCTTGGGTGCACCATCTGATGTCTGCTGCAGTGAGAGTAGTGAGCCTCTTAGCCCAGTTGCTTTGCTGATGAGGATTCAGGAATGCATCTGTCCTGGGTAGATGCTTGAGAAGCCAAGCATGGAATAGTGGAGCACAACACCTCACTAGCTTACCCCTCTGTTTCTCATTCCTCTGATGTACTGAGTAATAGAGGTCACCCAACAAGGTTGGCACTGGGTTCTTCAGGATGAACAGGTGGATGGCATTCTTGCTGATGAATCTGGGCTCATCTGCAAACAACACAATTCCATATACACTCAAGGCCAACAATGCACAAACAGCTCTCCAATCCCCCAGGGAGGCCTTCAAACTAGCTTGAGAAATCAGGAAGTCCAGATGAAAACCAGGGATCCCAGCTTTAGAGGTCATATGCTGCTCAATCAAAGCAGGTTCCAGGTGCAAAGCTCTTGCTATCTCTCCATTGCTGGGAAAGACCATTTCAGGGTTAAAAGGAATTTCTCTCTTGATAGGCAAACCAACCAAAGCTGCATATTCTTCTAAGAGAGGTCCCAACTGAAAGTCTTGAAAGGTGAAACACCTCAATGGGGGGTCATAGAACTGGATGCAGGTATGGATCAGGCTCCTCTGAGATGGGTCCATGTCTATAACCAAGTCAAGTATATCCCCATAATGCTCCCTGAACAGAGGTATGTGATCTGGGGTCATCAGGGTTTGGACCCTCCTGATGTCTGACAAGTCTGGTTGGAAGAAATGATAGGTGATATTGCTTTTCTTTGGAGCCATGATGCTGAAGACTGGGTAGAGTGCTGATGACAATGCTGAAGTAGAGAAAACCACTGACTGGCTGGTGCTGAAGCAGACAGCTAAACTGAAGCAGATGCTGGTGAAGATGGGTCAAAGCTGCAGATGGGGTCAAAACCAAAACCTGATGAAAATGGGTACCCTGAAAAACAAATAAGCACATGTTAATATGATGCAATGAGGATGTATGCAAATGATATGCAAAGGGTTTGTGACTGAGCTGGATCTGGATAAACTGCCTTGGTATAGATCCATGTGTGTTCAAGAATTCCGGATGGAGGTCTATAAATCCAGTAACCAAGGCGGGGGACTCAAATAAAGAGCCACATGTCCAGGGTTTTAGAATCACAAGAACTATCCAACATGGAGCATTCTTAACAAAGTCAAAGTAACAGGGTATTCTGAGGTCAAGGTACCTGCAAACCTGTAAACAGCCCAACCCCCTCACAGGTAGTGATCTAGAACAAGGATCCTCAGACTTGGATCAGTTATGAGAAGTGTAAACACTTCTAACCCGGAGGTACAGTGTTTACAATAACCATAACAATTCCTCCTCTAATTCACCTCAATTTCTGAAGGTCAATACTAAAAGGTCATCCAGACTTAGCAGGCTTCCCAGATCCCCCTAGCACTACAGGAAATCCGTAGCACAAAGTTCTCAAGAAGAAACCCATATCTGAACCGTGTTTCATATTCCCGCACCAGACCGAAATGGAATGGGAAAGAATATGATTCACTCTAGCCTAGGTGTCACTCAGGTCCCAGGTATAGGACCTTGGCTCTCAATAGAACCCCACCCACCAAAACAAAACCAGATCCAGCCAGCAGCATGACAGTATGATAAATGAAAAAACAGTAAAGAAAGCAATAAATAAAGCTGTACAGAAAGCAAGTAAATAAAGCAAATATACACATACAAATAGCACATAACACCCCCAATAAACACAAATCAATCAAGCGCTAGGAGGAACCCACAAAAAGAACCAGAAGCCCTGGTTGCAGTATAAGGTTCCCCAGCAGAGTCGCCAAGCTGTCGCTCCCGACAAATGAAAATGGATCAAATGAAGGTACAGACGCGAATGGTCGGCGAAAAGAACAATGAGAACACACGGCCGTGAACTCACTGGAGATGAATAGAGTCGCCAGCTAGGCATTTTTATCCCGGAGGAAAGGCAATGCTGCATAAGCCTAGAGAAAGATGGATAAGACGGTTTGCGAACCAGAGAGACTGAGAAAGGGGGTTGGTTACAACCTGGGAAGGTATTAGCACCCAGATTGTCCGCCGTACTCGACGGGATCCACGCTTGAAAGATTTGTGTTTTAAAGGGGTAGTGTCAGTGCAATCTGTGTATAAAATAGCTGGAAAAGATATACAGGTGTCAGTGTATGATGTATAAGTGATATGAAGTATGAAAGTGTCAGTGTAAGAACAAGAATAAGATGCTCATGACCATGAGGCTAAAGAATGAAGCTGGAAAGAGGGGGGATGTACAGAGACTTTTGTTCGATAACCGTTAAGTTATGCCTACGTATCCTCTCGTGCAATGAGGAAGTCAGAACACCGTAGTTCGACCCAAAGAGACTGAAAGATGAATGGTGAACTGCTTGCAGTCTATGCTCAAGTGTATGATCTGTCTGGCACAGATGCAAACTGTCTTGCATTAGACGGAAGAAGCAAGTTCTCGGTTGTGAGTGAAGATGATGAGAAAAGAATCCCGAAGGAGACGATTATTGTTTGTTTTTGAGTTTTCAGTCTTTTATTTATTTTTGGAGTTTGTCATAAGATAATGAGCTTAAACCTAAATCAATGGATTTGGTAAACTCATCACATCATCCCTCTGATTAGGGGTAATGAGAATTACCTTAAGTGTGAAGTCAGATTCTCACACTTAATCACCTTTGATGTAGGGTTAAGATCATTAACCTACTTGTGATTAATTAGATGTTTTTTGTGATTTTTGTTTAATGTTAAGTAATGAGGTTAAGCCATAATCAGGGATTTAACAGACTCATTACACTATCCTAAAAGAAGGATAATAGATGAGGGTGTTTAAGCTGAGGAAGGATCCTCAGCTTAATCCATGATTAGGGATTAAACCCATGACAGAACAAACCTTTGATTAAGTGGATTTTATTAATGATATGATGATGGAGTGTTTTTTATGATTTGTAAGACAACTTGAGGGGGACTTGTCCATTAACTTTAGGGTTAGTCCTTCTTAACCAATTAAGGAAGAATTAGAACCCTAATGCAAGGCCCAAGTTACAAGTGTAATGTCTTGATGATTATTAGATGGATTAATTAAGAGAGTTCAACACCTTGAGGGTCCAAGACTTAGGATTAAAGTTATACACTCCATCCTAAAAGAAGGATGCAGGCATGATCTTAATCACAAAGTCTTAAAGCCTTGAAGGTTTAGTCCCTGATTATGAGGTGAGGAGAGAAGACTCAAAGAGAGACACAAAGGTAAAAACTATGGGGAGACTAATCAAAACCCTAATTCATTATCATGCTTGGTTGTCCCTAAGGTTTGTGAGGTTTTCAAGAACAATCTTCAGAGGAGCCACCAGGAAGCAGATGAACAGGATCAAGAGGAGCAAAGTGACTTGCTTCATTCAAGAAGTCAAGTCACTTGAAGAAAGAAAGTGGGAGGAGGAAGAATGAGCAAGCTCAAACTCAAACACACATAAGAATGCAGCAATGGATGCAAGAGAGATGAAAAGAAAAGTTATGAGAAGTGAAGGCAAATTCACCTCTCAAGTTTTACTTACCACCTGAAATGTTAGAAACAAATGCAATACAATGCTAAATGAGATGAAATGATATGATAAGCAAAAACCAGAAGCATGTTGATGATGATGATGATGCTATGGAGTGCTATGAACATGAGACAAGACAATGAGATGTTCATACAAAGCCATGGATGCAAATGATGCAAGTTGAGGAGCATGGACAAACATGAAATGTTATGAAACATACAAGACAAATGACATGGCAAATATGCAATGCAATGATAAAACATGATTCATACATGTCTTAAGATGTTAAATGGGTCATGAGAATGCACAAAATGTAATGGCAAGTCATGTTATGCAAGAGAATGCAAGAGGGATGCAAATGAAAGCCCAAATTAGGGTCCATGGATCAAACATCACACATAAACCAAAAACAGAAGCAAACCTTAACATAAAAAATGGAAAATGGTACCCAAAGAAACCCTAGACCTATAATGAATCACTGCCCAAAGGAGGACTCTCCACTCTCAACCAAACT
Organism: Lathyrus aphaca; assembly: GCA_963966055.1. Classification (NCBI taxonomy): domain Eukaryota; kingdom Viridiplantae; phylum Streptophyta; class Magnoliopsida; order Fabales; family Fabaceae; genus Lathyrus; species Lathyrus aphaca. Next base: position 433,978,693 of record OZ014525.1, on the reverse strand, counting down.
CAAGTTATGATTTTTACAAGTTATTAGGGTTTTTTAGGGTTTGTAACAAAACAAATGCCAATCAATTAGAAAATGCAAGATCAAATCATGGCCTTTTTATCCTTGAAAGTACATGTCAAATGGAAAACAATGCAAAAAGAATCAATATCTCAACCTTCACCAAAAGGCAGAAATGAATTTTTAAACTTGTGATCAAAATAATGCACAAAATATGATTTAATTCCATGAAAAATTCTTAAAATGCATCAAGATCAAAAAAGAAATTTGGTTTGAAGGTTGGACAATGTTTCTAAATGTCTTAGAACATTTCATGAATTTTTTTGTAATTTTTAAATACCTAAAAGTATTTTTAATTAATTAATTCTCATTAATCAATTAAAAATAATCTTTTAAATATTTAAAAATACTTTTTTTAATGATAAAAAATAAAATAAAAATGTTTTTGTGTCATAAAAATTGATAAAACCTTAAAGAAAAAGTTTCATAATTTTTATGATTTTTTTAACTATTTTAAATAAATTGTACAAGTTAATTGAGAATAAAATGAATTAGAATTAAATTAAATGAAAAGTAATCAAGATGGACGAATGAGATTGGCTCTGAGTTCAAACAGGTTGACTGCGCGCGCTAGTGGAGGGCCAGGATTCGTTCTGAGCTAATTACACTTAATTAGAATTAACCACGTGGATTAGGGTTAAGTGGATGATCTGAGCCATCAAAAAGGGTGGGAAGTCAACCAGTCAACGCGCATCAATGGCTCAAATTCAAACTAGCATTAAACACGCAATTAGGGCACAAATGACTTTCAGGTGGCCGGAGAAGACTTCCGGTCATCTTCTCCGGCCAGCTCTCACCTGAGAAACTTCCAACTCTCTCAAATCGTAACAAAAATGAAATCTATGAATTGGGAAATGATCCTAACACTCTCACGAATCAAACCCCTCTCTCAAAACAAATTTATATAACCTAAACAAGCTGAATCGAAAGGAACTAGTTCTAGGGTTCGTAAGCTTCAAACACGAATTAAATTCTTAAAACGCAACCATTTCAAAAACTAAAAGCATCAGGATGATCAGTGAATCACATAGAACAAGTTTGGAACAAAAGAAATGATTTCTGGAAAAATTATTTTCGAGCTACCTGAGATTTGGAGCTTTCAGTTTGAGAACTTTCTGGGCTCCTCTTTCAGTGTAACCACTCCTCTTGATCCCCCAAGGATGTTTGAATGCTCAATGAGAGTTTAAGTTTGCTGGATGATGAGTTTCGAAGGCTCCTGCTTCAGTTCAGTCAAAAATGGCCATGGAGTTTCAGGCAGTTTTAGGCTATGAGAAGAGTTTGTTTGTGATCCTGAGGGTTAATGGAGAAGGTCTATGGTGTTTGTTTGGGTGTTTGTGGCTTGTGGGGAGAGATTCGATAGAATCTGCAGCTTGAGGTGAGAGATGGCAGCAAGAGTTTCTGGCTGTTTCAAGCTTGGGCTTTGGGTGCTTTGTGATCTATGAGGCCAGGTGAGATGAATGGTGAAGTTAGTTTGTGCGTTTTCAGGCTGTGTAGAGAGATTCGATAGAAGTTGCAAAATGGAAGGTTTTCTTGCAAGTGATGAATGGTGTGGTTTCAGCCTTAGCTCTTGATATATTCAGCTTGCAAATTGATAACTTATTTTAATCCTATAGGTCAGATGATGTGACCTGGCCTATAGTGATTGGTAAGTTTACTTTTTGCAAAATGTCCATTTCTTTGTAAGAGAAAGCATGGCTTGATCTAGGCTGGGTACAAGGCTAGGGCTGGCGCAGCATGGGGTGGAGAGTGAGCTAGCAAGGTCAGCATCCAATGTTGCAAGTTGTGAGAAGTGATCATGAGTGTTTTGCAACTTGTTGTACCTTTGGTTCACATGTGACCTTTTTGGCTAATCAAGCATAAACCATGGGCATTCTTGGTCCAAAACTGATTTTCATGACTTAGGGAATGTTTACATGCTGGTTTGAGATGAACTAGAGGTCATTTAATGCATTGATTCAAAGTTTTGCAAAATTTCCACTTAGTGCACATCTTGAAAATAAGTGATTTTTGCCAACTTTGCATTGCCATAACTTTTGATCCAAGAAGAGTTTGATCATGTTCTTGTACTTTTTGAAAAGGGAAAGATGAGATCTACAACTTTCATGACCAAAGTTTTTTCATTTGAAGCCTTTTTGGATCATGAATCAAGGCTTGAAGATTGACCTAAAATGATGCATTCTTGAAAAGTCAACTAAACCCAAAAAGTCAACATTTGCAAAAACCCAAAATTCTTGATTTTTATGAACTTCAATCTTCTTCCATGATCAAATAAAGATCATATACACTCAAAATGATGAAGATCACCCATTGGTTGGGTCATTGGGGGCCTCAGATGCCCTGATTTTGCACTGACTTGTCTGAAAAGTCAACTCTTGATCAGATGACTTCCCCATGGAATTTCTTCATGAAAATTGATATGCATACTCCCTATACCATATAGAGACCAATGGAAACAAGAATGACCAAAAAAAATTTGGAGTTATGGCCTCTGAAACCAAAACCCTAATTTTCAGTCAACTGTGCAGTTCATCCTGGCTCTGCATCCACTCAAACCCTAGCTCTTGTGATCCCTCTGCAATTTTGACTTTGTGAGGATGTAACATGATATAAGAACACACATGGACCCCTTTGAGTTGATTAGTGGCCTTTGGAATGGCTCAAGATGCCCTGAGGTTGCTCAGATCACAAGCCCTAGGTGCAGATGCCTTAGAAACTATCCAGTGAAACCAAATGAGACATGAGATGATGTGATTGTGTTTATGCATATGAGATGATCATAAGCCATGGTGTGAATGGGTGAGGGCAAATTTGGGGTGTTTACATTAACATTTTAAATTTATTAGATTAATTATAATATAAACAAATTAAATAAGAAAAAAAAAACAAGAAAAAAGTGGAAAAAAAACTTACCTGGGGCTGGGATTCGAACCCAGGCCCTAGGCATTGTATCCTCCATGACCAGCATACCATCCACTAGGCCAACGCGCGTCTGGTGTTAACATAATGCCTTCATATGGTTTTATGCGTATCCTGGAAAAATCAGAATAAAAACAACAAAGCAAAAAGGCCTGGGGGATTCGAACCCAGGACCTTGAACATCACGCATACGCACACCAACCAACTGAGCTAGCACCTCATTCTGATATAATATTAATAACATATAATAAAATATTATGACAAATTTTTAATATGAATTTTGGCGCCACTGGTCTTCATCTTCAACCTTGGTTCCTGCGAATTTGCTTGCGAAATTTCCTACCATATTTCCTGCGAATTCAGTTTTGTAGCAAACCCTACGAAACTCAATGATCAACAAAACCACAAAATTTCATAAAATTAAGTCCATAAACACAATCCAGAGGTTCATTCGAATCAATCCATGGTTTTAGAATTCATTTATGTTCCATAAATCATGAAGCCCTAAACCTTGGCCGAAACCCTAAGAATGGTGGATCTTGATACCTGCATGAAAAACTCAATTAAACTGCCCAGAATCAATCTAGGGTTCATCACAAACATCATCAAACAATCAAAAACAGTTTAAATCTAGTCAATCAATGGAATCGAAAATCAAAAATATCTTGAAGAACATGATTCGGTTTATGCATTATGGCATGATTATGATGCTTTTAAGGATTGGTATAGACTCAGTGATGTCCAAGGAATATGTTTGAACCTTTAGAATGCTTTGATATCACCTCTAACCAAGAATCCGAATTGAGAGTTTTTGATGAGTTTTTGAAAATTTGAAACTTACTCTTGAGGCAGCAAATTCGTCCCTTTGTGTATGTGTAGTTTGTATACTTATAGAAGAGTAGAATTAGGTCAGAAAAGTGGTGGATTTGTGGGCTTAATGGATACCTTGAGTGTGAAAATCTCCTTGCCAAATTAGTCAATAAATCAAATATTTTCATGCTATAATGCCTTAACACGAATTTGGATAGCATCAAATCAATTTAAATGGTCATTAAGAGTTTCTAGAAGAAGAATCACTTTTAAATATTCAATTTTCATATTTTATTTTGATTTAAATTGATTTTTAATGAATAAAATCAAAATAAATATAAAATAAATAATAAAAATATGAATAAATGAGAATTGGGTCGTGCATGATGTCATGTTAAAGTTTGGATTACAAAATTGCAAGCCCATTTGGAAGAATTTGGTTTCAAGGCCCTTTTTGCTTCATAAACCTCCCATAAATTTCCCAACTTTGCAAGGGCACAAATCCTTCAATTTTAATGCTATGAGGGTGTTCTTGGACATTTTGGAAAGCTTAAAGAGTCATCTAACCAACCCCATTGGTTTCATGTCCATATATTTTACCATTCTCAAGTTATGCTCTTTTGAAGTTGTTGACTTTTTGTTGACTTTTAAAAGGACCTATAATGTCTTAGCTCATACCTTCCAAATGAAGCATTTTTGGGCTTGGCTTGTGAGACACAAAGTTATAAATAATTCAATTTCCTTCAAAATGAGCTTTGGATGGGAAAAATTTGATGAAGCATGTGAAAGTTATGGCTGGTCAAAGTTCAGTTGACTTTTACTGAGGAAACCCTAATTTAGAAACTCCTGATTCTTGATGATCTGAAATCTCCTTGATGAATGATGATCAAACCTTGATCAAATGATGACATTTACTTCATATACTTGATGTTGGCAAAAAATCATGAAGTTTGACTTTGGTTTGACCACAGTTGACCTCAGTTTTGACTTTTTAACTACTTTGACTGATTTTGATCTATCTGATCATTGACTGAGCAAACCTTTGGGAAAAATCCTGAAACTTGTCATGGGGATTCTGAAACACATATAAGATGTTATGAAGCTCACTTGAAGTCTTGGAAGTTCATTTAGCCTGATTAAAGTCAAAACCCTAGTTTAGGATGCATTGCTTAGGAGGATGCATTGTCTGAGGAAAATGTCAAATCTTCTGACTAATTGTGAACCTTGTGAACCTCTTGAGATGTCTTGTGAACCTTGTGAACCTCATAAGATGTCTTGTGAACCTTGTGAACCTCATAAGATGTCTTGTGAACCTTGTGTTGTGAGGGCAAATTTTGGGGTGCAACACACAAGTCTAAATATGTTCCTATCAATGCCATTGAATAAGGCATTTAAGGCTTTGGAATTTCCAAGTGCTGAATCTTCTTCCTCCTTGCTCCACTCTTCTTCAGGCTTCAACACTTTTGCCCCATCCTTATTGTCTTGGACAGGGTGCTCCCATCCTTTGTTGACTGCTTTCCAAGCCCTGCTATCAAGTGATTTTAAGAATGCTACCATTCTTGGCTTCTAGTAGTCATAGTTGGATCCATCCAATATAGGTGGTCTATTCACAGATCCTACATCTCTGTCCATGTTCCCAAAATTTGCAGTCCCTAGATCTCACCCAGTTAAACAGGCAGGGTGCCTGCTCTGATGCCAATTGAAATTCTGGGATCAGGTACGTGATGTCGAATGAGATGTTTAAACACTTGAAGACTTAAACAAAACTTAAAGTGCAGGTAAATTAAATAACACAGGAAATTGTTAACCCAGTTCAGTGTATCTCCACACTTACATCTGGGGGCTACCAAGCCAGGAAGGAAATCCAATATAAGTAATATTAATTCTGGACTTAAACCACTCAGTTTAATCCTTCACTTAATATCTACCCAAGGAAATTCTACCTAAGACACAACTTAGATATGAGTACCAACTCACTCCCCCTCAATCACACAGTGATATGTTACAATGTTTAATAAAATTGAAGTCACACTTCAAACACACAACTTGATTTTACTTAACAGTTTCAATCAAGACACAATACACTTTTTGCTTAAAAGCTCATAAAGTGATACACAACTAAAACCTGCTATTAAACACAAACACTCTTTTCAGTCTTCTTAATTTCGTACTATATTATGAGAGTTTCTGTTCCTTAAATAGATGCTTGGATTTTGGGCTTTCTGTAGATTATTTAGTCCTGATAAGGCATGCTGTCATCACCTAGAATTAGGGTTTGTTACTTCCTTGATTCTAGGTGAGGTAGTTATTCTGTTATACTGAAATCAGATAACTAAGCTCCCTACAGATGCGCCTTGTATTGTTTATCCATTCACAATTAATTCCAGATAAATTCCCTGAATTTACTCAGTTCTGTTATGCATCATTTAAGTCTGGTAGCAGGTTTGAGATGTCACAACATCTGGTGTGACATCCTGATGTCTGAACTTAATTCATTAACTTATACAATGTCACAACATCTGTTGTGACATCCTGAACTAAGTTCATTAACTTATACTCTGTTTGACAATGTCACAACATCTGGTGTGACATCCTGAACTAAGTTCAACACTTCTTGTTGGTCAAAATTTTTGCCAATTCTAAACATCTACAAAAAAGACAAAGGTTGTGTCTGGACAAATGATTGTCAGAAGGCGTTTGAAAGTATCAAAGAATATCTGCTTGAACCTCCTATCTTGTCTCCTCCGGTGGAAGGTAGACCGATGATCATGTACTTGACTGGGTTGGAAGATTCCATGGGTTGTGTGCTTGGTCAGCAAGATGAATGTGGAAGAAAAGAATATGCAATTTACTACTTGAGTAAAAAATTCACTGATTGTGAGTCTCGGTACTCCATGCTTGAAACAACCTGTTGTGCCTTAGCTTGGGTTGCAAAGCGTCTTCGCCAGTATATGCTGAATCATACAACTTGGTTGATCTCTAAAATGGATCCGATCAAGTATATATTTGAAAAGCCTGCTTTGACTGGGAGGATTGCTCGTTGGCAAATGTTATTGTCAGAATATGATATCGAGTACCGAGCTCAAAAAGCTATAAAAGGTAGTATCTTGGCTGACCATTTGGCACATCAACCGATTGATGATTACCAGCCTATCAAGTTTGATTTTCCAAACGAGGATGTGATGTACTTGAAAATGAAAGATTGTGATGAACCTTTGATTGAGGAAGGGCCGGAGCCTGAATCTCGATGGGGTTTAGTTTTTGATGGTGCCGTGAATGCACGCGGAAGAGGAATCGGGGCAATGATCATTACTCCCCATGGTTCACATATTCCTTTTGCTGCGAGGTTGACTTTTCCTTGTACCAATAATGAAGCTTAGTATGAAGCCTGTATTATGGGTCTTGAGGAAGCTATTGATCTGAGGATTAAGCATCTTGATGTGTATGGAGATTCTGCCTTGTTAATCAATCAGATCCAGGGTACGTAGGTAACTCATCAACCCCACTTGATCCCTTATAGAGATTATGCCAGGAAGATATCAACTTTCTTCACTAAAGTTGAGTTTCATTATGTTCCTCGTGATGAAAATCAGATGGCAGATGCTTTAGCAACTATAGCTTCTATGATAAAGGTGCACCAATGGAATGACGTTCCCATGATCAGAGTGATGCGGCTTGAAAGACCAGCTCATGTGTTTGCAGTTGAAGAGGTCCATGATGACAAGTTTTGGTATCATGATATTAAATTTTTCCTCCGGAGTCAGGAATACCCACTTGGGGCATCCAATAAAGATAAGAGGATTTTGAGGAGATTGGCAGGCAATTTCTTCCTGAATGGAAATGTGCTTTATAAGAGGAATTTTGACATGGTCTTGCTCAGATGCGTGGATAGACACGAAGCAGACATGTTAATGAAAGAAATTCATGAAGGATCTTTTGGTACTCATGCTAATGGGCATGCAATGGCTAAAAAGATGTTGATAGAAGGTTACTATTGGCTGACAATGGAATCTGATTGTTGCAAGTATGTGAAAAAGTGTCATAAGTGCCAAGTGTATGCTGATAAGATTAATGTGCCACCAACTCACCTCAATGTGATTTCTTCCCCGTGGCCTTTCTCTATGTGGGGAATTGATATTATTGGTCTGATTGAACCCAAGGCTTTGAATGGACATCGTTTTATTCTTGTGGCAATTGACTACTTCACCAAGTGGGTGGAAGCAGTATCATATGCTAATGTGACCAAACAAGTTATGGTTCGATTTATTAAGAATAACATTATCTGCAGATATGATGTTCCAAATAGAATCATTACTGATAATGGTTCGAACTTGAATAATAAGATGATGAAAGAGCTTTGTGAAGAATTCAAGATTCAACACCATAATTCTTCTCCTTATAGACCGAAGATGAATGGGGTTGTTGAAGCTGCGAATAAGAACATTAAGAAGATCATTCAGAAGATGGTTGTGACATACAAGGACTGGCATGAGATGCTCCCTTTTGCTTTGCATAGGTATCGTACATTTGTCTGCACTTCAACAGGGGCAACCCCTTTCTCACTTGTTTATGGTACAGAAGCAGTGCTCCCCGTCGAGGTTGAGATCCCATCAATGAGAGTTCTGATGGAAGCCAAGTTGACTGAGGCTTAATGGTGTCAGAGTAGATTTGATCAGTTGAATTTGATTGAGGAAAAGAGAATAACAGCTTTGTGTCATGGTCGGTTGTACCAGCAAATAATGAAGAAAGCTTTTGTCAAGAAGGTCAAACCTCGTGTATTCAGAGAAGGCGACCTCGTGCTCAAAAAGATTCAGTCTTTCATTAAAGATTCTCGGGGCAAGTGGACTCCGAACTATGATGGCCCATATGTTGTCAAGAAAACCTTCTCTGGCGGTTCATTAATTCTTGCAACTATGGATGGTGAGGAGATCACTCGCCCTGTGAATTCGGTTGCAGTCAAGAAGTACTTCGCCTAAAAAAGAAAAGAACAACTCACTAAGTTGAAAACCCGAAAGGGCGACTTAGGCAATAAAGAGCGTCTCGGTGGATTGAAAACCCGAAAGGGCGGTCCAGGCAAAAATTAGAGACATAAACAGAAATAATTATCCCGCTAGATTGAAAACCCAAAAGGGCAATCTAGGCAAAAGTTAGGGATCATGGCAAGTAACTGCGTCGACAGACTGGATCACTTGAAACAACCGAGGATTTCAGATTCTATCCCTCAGAAGAATTTCCCATCAAAGATTCTTATTCACTCATCCTTGACTGAAGTTTCGGACACAGTGGAAATCAAAGTTGATAGGGAGAATAATGATCATTGTATTTCAATGTAACCCTTTTCCATGTATTTACCATTTTTCAAACTTGTAAAGATCCATGGAGTCATGCCATTTGCTGACTACCATTCTATCAATGAATTTGAGCTTTTATCCAATTGTTTGAAACTCTTTATATTGTTTCTGTTTATAAAATTTCAATTTATTGTTGATGATGATTTTTGAAACAAATTTAATAAATTTAATCTTTGAAGATGATAAAAACATTTTTCTCTTGATATATGAACAAAGAAAGGATATTAATAGTGACTCCAAGGATGGTAAAGTCTGGATGTGTGTAACTTGTCTCTCCTAAAGCAGGGTTTGATTTGGTTGTATCCATGTGAAATTCCTGAATAGTCCCCAGTGAAGTCGCCAGGTTGATGTTAATGATGTTTTATTCCCCAGCAGTAAGCATGAACAGGGATTGTATGTTTGTTCTTAGTTTGAATTCCATTGACTTCCCCAGAAGAATTGTTTGAAGAAACATTCTTAAGAATTCTTAGCTGAGTTTTGATCTCCTCCTCAGCAAGTTGTCTTTAATTTGAGAAGCATTGGGAATCCTTAGCCGAGTTCTTGTTCCTTAGCTTGAGTTGATTGCATCCCTGAGCATAAGTATTGATATAGCAGTCAGTTTAGAGGTTTTCTTTCACCCGATGGTGGGTATTGATTTAAAATCCCTCGTAACTGTGTTTTGGCTATGATGTTAACTTCTGATATCCCCATGTGGGTCAACAATTCCAGAATTTTTAGTGATGAATGATTTCCATAGATTTTTCCCACAGATTCCCAGTAGGTCTGCATGTGTTAGTAGTCAGCAGGTTCCTATGTGATCTTCAGCAGGTCTTGCACCCTATCCCCAAGTGGAGTAGGAGTGGTATGACAATTATTCCTCACAAAATTTTGATTTTTTATCAAGAATTCTTCTGTCCCTAGAGGGGATTATGGAAACTTTTCCCCATCCTCGGCAGATTATTACCTTTCCTCAGTAGGGTGATATCCCTATGCAGAGTGAATGTTTGATGAACCAGTAGATTATGCTTTATTTGCATCACTGGTAGATCTTCATCTTGTTTCCTCAAATGGAGTTATGAAGATATTTGTTCCCATCAGTGTTTAGCAGGGACATTTCCCTCTTTCCCAAAAGAATGGAAGATTTTGTTTCAGTAGGTGTTGCTTGAAGATTGCTTTGTGGATTGGATCCCTAGCAGTTTTTTTTCCCAGTCTGAATTTTGCTTTGTAGTAGGATTTCATTCCTTTGATGGCTTTTGATTTTCCCCTGCAGGATTTCAAATCGAATCTCCGGCATGGCCCCCAGCCTTGCTGTCCTGATTAGTCGAGTATCTGGTTATTGTGGTGTTTATGTCACCCTTTGCTTATCTTTGTGTTTGTTTTGTCAGCATATTCATACGCATATTCATACGCATGAGCATAGCATCTTTTGCTTGCATTCTTGCATTTATCTTTGTTCCCCGCTCTTTGGTGTGATCTTTCCCCGCGGAGTGTGTGTGTGGTTTTCCTCTCAAGTTTAGAGTGTCAACCCTTAAGCATAAAGTGTTTATCCTTTCTATTTCCCCACTGAGTTTGCTTCTCGTGGATGATTTTGATTCAGTTTCTTCCTCAGTTTATTATCTGGATATAACTTCCTTAGTTGAGATATTTCCTCCTCGGGATGAGTTTTGTTTGACCGTTTCTCTCCAATTTGTTCTTGGATTGAATTTTGGTCCCCTTTGTGAGTAATGTTTGCTTTGGAATTAAGCTATCATTGTTTGATAGTGGGCAATATTTTTCTCCAGCTTGAGTATATTACTTTGGAATTAAGCTATCAATTATTCGATAGTGGGTAATATTACCAAATTAATCAAGCTCTTTTGCTTGTACTCCTACCCAATAAATCCAGTAGTTGAGAGTTTTTCTTCCTACCCAGTAAAAAGGTAATAGAAGTTATTTCCCTTTGCTTGAGTTCCTACCCAGTAAATCAGGTAGTTGAGAATTTTTTCTGCCTAGTAAAAAGGTAGTGGAGGTTATCCCTTTTTGTTTTGCTCCTATCCCGTAAATCGATAGTCGAGTCCTTTGTTTTCCTACCCAGTAAATAGGTAGTTGATGATTCTTTTCCAACTCAGTATTCCTCCATTTTTGGACTCGAATACCTTGTTTGGTTGATATTCCTCGGCAGAGCATTCACTCTTTCCCATTGAACCCTGTTACTTTGTTTATATCATATCTTTTCTCCATGTGGAGTCGGTTATCCAGTTATTTATTTTCCTGGTAACTCTTTTGGTGTCTGTTGTTTTCTCCGGCGGGATTTTCTTCTGTGTCCCCAAGTTTTTGCTTTCCTCTGGTGGTCATGTTTTCCCCACAGAGATCTTGGGCTTGCACATCATATTCATCTCATATCATGTTCTCTTAGGACAAAAATTGGGTTTTCTGTATTTAAGTCTCTCCCATCTTTTAGAGACGAGGATGTCAATCTTCATATCTCCAGATTGAAGAAACTTAAATAGGGGCAAATGTTGCACCCTAATTTTTGCCCTAAGCTATATTCTCATTTCATCTGCATCTTGCATGCAAACAAGATTGCACTGGTTGCACGGTTCTTCTCGGGTTAGGATTATGCCTCGCAGGGGATCACCATTGTCTTTAATTACTTTATTTGTTTATGTTTACAAACCATTAATCAAAATCCAAAAAAATATAATAAATATTTTTGTTTCCTTTTGCTAATCTTTTTTTTTCCAGGAAGAGGAGCCATGTGAAAATACCAAAAAATAGCAGTCCTGCAGCTCGAGTGAAATTTCACAGAAAAAGTCGAAGTGAATCCGCAAATAATTCAAATTTTTATCTGATAAAGGATTTCCCGAGTTAATTGATTCATTTAAGGAATTTCCAAGGATCATGTGTTCATTTCTTCGACAAACTACAAGAATCGGGTCGCAAAACCAAGCAATCACATTTGAACAAAATATTCAAATTTTAGCTTGGTTAATCGGTTAACCAAATACGTTAACCGGTTAACCAGTGCAAAATTTGAATATTTTATTCAATTTCAGCACCATTTGATCATTGATTTAATTGGAATATTCTAGATCCATTGGTTTCTAATTTCTCTACATCACTTTGATCATTTCCTACCATAAACCCTCATTAATCACCACTCTTTTCCATTTCCCACCAAAATTCCAATTACCATACCTAAATTCAAATTACCAAAGCAAGCTCCATTCCACCAAATTTCCATACCTAAGACCTTTAAATAGGACCACAATTTCATTCATTTGACAAGCTTTAGAGAGCCAAATTCACCTTGCAAAAATTTCTACAAGCTTTTGATAGCCACAAAAACTCTTGCAAACTACTTCCCCAACACCAAAATTCTCAAAAGCTCACTTTCTTTCTTTTGAAGTTATCAAAAATTCACATTGAATTCTTGATTAACTTGAGCTAAACCTTCATCCTTTCATTCTCTTGTTCATCAATTGCAGTAGATCTAGCTTGGTTTGGTTCAATTTGAAGAAAAGCTTTTGGTAATTCCTCTTCTTCCACAAACCCATACTCACCATCAACCATTCAAGATGTAGATCTTTGGTTCCTTTGATTCTAGATCCTTTGGATCTTTATTTGTTGTTTGATTGCAGGGATTCCACTGTATTTTGGTTTTAAAATTCGTGCAAATTCAGATCATGATCATAAAATGTTTAAAAAGGATTTTGAAAATGGATCAATGTTGATTTTCTGCTGTTGCTTCTGCGTTAACCGGTTAACCATATGCATTAACCGGTTAACGCAAGTCAGAATTGACTTTTTGGCTTGTTTTAAGCCTCTTTTTGATTCCTCTTTCTTCTCCTTCTTCCTCCTTTCATTTTTTTACCTTGAGAAGCATTTTTGGGAGAAATTTCTCTTTAAATTCAATGGACTTTGGGTGTTGATTAGAGTAGTTAATGTTCATTAATTCAAAACTACCTTTAAGTGGATTATTTAATCCATTTAAGGTACTTTGCATTAGTGATACACTTTAATGCTTGGATCCACCAAGATGAGTGATTGAACTTAAAGATGTAAGAGTACCATAAATGCAACTCAATTTGGTTTTCATCTTTAGTTTTGTGCGGTATCGCGTCCGGATAACGATTTACATATCGATTATCTCGCATGCATTAGCACTAACATTATGTACCTTAATTGGTGGTGGCCGACCTCATTTGTAGGGTAATTACTTCGTAAATTACTCGGCAATTGCTTAACATAGACCTAAATGTGTCCCGACTTCGGAATAAAAATCTAATTGGGTATTTGCACTTTCGTGGACCGGATCTCTTGTTGATCGCGTAATCCCAAAGTGGTTAATCATATTGCATCAAGAATCGAGACTTATGAATGTTTGATGCGTAGGTGCTTTGGGTTTCTCAACCGCCTTTCAAATTTTATTGAATTCGATTCGGTTTGCCTTGATTAATCGCTATAGTGTAAGATGCTAAGCGGATCCAGTTGCCTTCGATTTTGGTTACTTTTCCTTCTTGGTTGTGGTTGATTAAGTTCACCATACCATTATTATGTAAATATTATTATACTATTATTACTATTAATATTTTAGATTCTTGCATTTTTATTTCTTTTGTTACTAACATTTAATTTCTTGCACTTTTATTGCCTTTATTATATTTTGCTTTATTTATCCATATCATGTTTATTATTTGCTCTTATTATTGTTGATTGATTTTCTATTTGTCCATTTCAACACAAAAACATTAATAAAGGATTAAATCTCTAAAAAACTTGTGACTTTAATTTGTGGACTTTTGGTTACTATCCTTAGCATTTTAGAGTGGAGATTTGGAGTTAGATTCTTAGGACACCTCCTTTGCCTTGATCTTCGAAAAGTTGGATTTAGCCTTTATTTGTCCATTTGCTAGCTTATAAGGATGGGACTCTTATGCTCATAATTTGGAATGTCATCAAGTTTGGTTAGATCTTTCTTCCCTTATCTCTTTATTTTCTTTTTTAGGATAGTCCCTTCATCTCCTCCCACTTCTTAAATTTTCAAATCTTCTCCCTATTTTCAAATCTTCTTTGTTTTCAAACTTCAAACAATTTCACAATCAAACTTTGACTTAGGTCATGCGATTTTACCTTTTTATTTCGTTTCTTAATAAATGCTAAACCACATAAGCATATCGAAAATTTCTTCTTAAAAACGTTAAAAAATTCAAAACTCATTCAATTGTCTTTGTGCCCTCGTGCGCTTTTCTTTTCATATGTTTAGATATGATTCATTCTTTCTAGCGGAATTATTCGCTAAAGAATGACGACTTATCTCTACATTTTAAAACCAATTCAACTCATTGTTTTTTTTCAAATTTTGTACCACGAACTACGAGGTTTTGATCTCGCATTTCACTTTGTGGGTACGTAGGCATGAGACAATCGTCTCTTCAAACACAAAAATATTAAAAAATAATTCTTTTCTCATCCCTCCACTCACATTTTACAAACCATTTTCAAACCAAAAGCAGTAAATTTTTCAAAGGGCTCCCGTGGAGTACCACGAACATTTTGGGTGCGTAAAACCTTCCCATTGTGTAACCTATCCCCTTACCTGTTTCTCTGTTGTGTTTCTTTAGCTTTTTTGCTTTTAGATTCATTAGGAATTATTCGCTCTTTTTTTCCTTTTCCTATTAGAATAAAATAAAAGCGCGGTGGCGACTCTGTTTACCTTGAGTTAAGTTAGCTAATAACTTACACTCATGATTTTACAGCTACACCCACAACAACGGAACTAACAATCTCCCTCTTTGGCATATTTTGGCTTAAACTAACCAAATAACATTTCTTCCAGATCAGAGGCTAACATCAGGCCAGCAGCAGAAGACATGGCAACTTTTTCACAAAGATCTTCTTCTACATCAAATACTTAAAAAAATATATCCCCCTTAATAGAAGAATCTCTCCCCCTCAAGGAAACGACCAAAGAACACTATTACTACTTACTTCTCCCATTTTTTTAGCCATAATATAACAAACCAAGAAATTATGCATTAAGGGTAATCAACCAAAAGTAAGTAATTTTGTAGCAGAACATATCCAATCACCAAGAGCAGAAAAGGCACTAAAAGAAGCAAATATTTGTTTCCCACCTGCATCTTGCTTCTTTAATAGAGTCATGAAGTCTTGGACATTATGTTCAACATCATACCCTGACTCACTTGGGAATGCTTCCTTACTTTTCTTAGTAACAAAAACTACATCATCAGTATTCAGATCATCAACATTTACCATCTCTGTTGATTGGTGGTTCTTTTCATCAACACTTTCCTCTTTGTCTTCAGACAAATCTTTCTCACTTTCAACAACCTTAGGTCTTCACACCTTTCTAGTTTTATTCATACCATGATTATTCCTAGGTTGTGTTTACTGTTTTGGATAACCATACAATTTATAACAATAGGGTTTTATGTGACCAAATCTTCCACAATAATGATATTTCCACTGTTGGGTCTTGCTTCCACAATGATGTATTTTCTGATGTTGGGACTTTTGACTTGATATCTTTTGTTCCTGTTTTCTTTTAGGTTGAACAAAATTCATTGCAGATACTTTTCCTTTCTTCATCACAACTTGATTATCATAACCAGGACCTGTAACATCTCTAACTTGATTGAATTTACTGTTTTCATGATGTTGATACATTTGATTCAACATCTTTGGTTTTGGTTTGATATGAATGAAGTCTGAAAGAGGTTCCTTTCCATTATTAAATCCTATTCCACTCATATCTCCTTCTAGTTTTTCAACCTGAAGAATTTCATCTAATGTGTCAGATCAACTATTTAGGATTCTAACAGACTTGGACATTCAGTCAAGTTTAGAGTTAAGAAAAATCACTTCATTTTCCATCCTTGAGATAGTTTCCATGTGCTCTTCCTTTTCTACCTTCAGTTGGATTAAAAGTTTCTTTTTTCCTCTTCTTGTTGACAAACTCCTGCACTTCTGAGGCATATTTCTCTGTTGGAAGCATCTAGTTTATCAAAAGTAAGTTCTCCATCGTCAAATCCTTTATCAGAATCAGATCTACAAGTGAGAGCTTTTTCTTTATTGACTTTCTCCTCTACTCTTGCTTCTCACTGAAAATCACTACTCTTCCTGATGTTGAATGACATGTTTGCAACATCTGCCCTTAACTTCCTATCCATACACTTTAGTTGCTTATTGACTTGCCTCCCAAGAAGCACAATTTCATTATAAATTCCTTCATCAGTCTCCATGTCATATAGAACCTCTTCATTATTAGTATTGGAGATAAAAACTAAGCTTTTGTTCTTCTTTTCAGATCTTTCATTGATAGCCAATTCAAACGTTTGAAGTGACCCGACAAGCTCCTCCACCTTCATGTTGTTGATGTCTTGAGCTTCTTCATTAGTTGTGACCTTTATGTCATACTTCTTACGAAAGGACCTGAGAATATTTCTAACCAGCTTCTCCTCTGACATCTTTTCTCCCAAGGCACTAGATGTATTGGAAATATCAAGAATGCTCTCATCCTCATTCATCTTCAAGCTCTCAAACTTGGTGATAAGAAGTTGAAGTCCTCACATCTTCACCCCAGAGGTTCCTTCATGAGCATTATTCAAAATCTCCCATGCATATTTAGAAACAGTACAATTACTTTTCAATCTGAAGGTGTTCTTGTTCACTCCATTGAATGAGACATTCAAGGCCTTAGAGTTTCCATGAGCAAGACATTTTCTTCCTTAGACCAGTCCTCTTCTGACTTTAATTTTTTTGTATCCTTTCCATCTTTGTCCTTCACAACAGGGTGTTTCCTATCTTTGATAATTGTTTTCCAGCTTTTTCTATCAATAGTTCTTAGAAAAGTCACCATACACACTTTCCAAGTATCAATATTAGTGTCATTCAAAATAGGTAGTCTGTTGACAAACCCTAGTTCCATGTCTATTGTACCAGAAATTTTCGTCCCTAGATCTCACCTAGAAACAAAGAAGGATGCATGTTCTGATACCAATTGAAATTCTGGTATAGCAAATATGTGATGTCGAAGTCGATGTCACGACATTACTATATGAACATTAACAAGGTAGAAACATAACAAAGTATAACAGTAAGAACACAAGGAATTGTTAAACCAGTTCGGTGCAAACTCACCTACTCTGGGGGCTACCAAGCCAGGAAGGAAATCCACTATTAGTAGTATCAATTTGAAGTTAAACAATCCCAGTTTACACTTCTCACTTAATCACTACCCAATCCAATTTTTATCTGAGAACCATTAGATAAGGGAACCCCCTTTCACTCCCCCTCAATCACATACTATGATAATCAACCAAAACCTTACAAAGAAAATAGAAGAACACTCTTCCAAGATAAACAACTTGATCTTGCTTAATAGTTTCAATCAAGAACAAACACACATGCTTAAAAGTGTAGAGTGGACAAAATACAAATACATCAAATCACTCTAATTCAAACATCTAGGTGATGTTAGAATGGCTCAGAAATAACACAAGACAAAAGCCTAACCCTAGCTTAGAATGTGCAACTTTTCAATCTCTAAGCTCTGTACCTCCAATTAGGGTTGCACCACTTTAAGTAGAGAACGATATTCATGAATATGAGCAATGAAAGTAGTCATAATTGATCTTCATTAAAAACTAATTTATCTTCAAATCTATTTTAAACAAATTTGTACAGTAAATAGAAACATTAGATATTTCCAAAAATAACAACCTAAAAGATATGAAAATATCTTCAAATATATGAAACAAAATAGCTTCTGTTAATAAAAAAATTCCTCCTTGATTTTCGCCAACAATCAAACTAAACACAGAAATAAACACCTACTAAAAATCCTCCAGAATCAAATCACAGCTTTCTGCAAATTTACCCAGAACTGATAGACAGATGTTAAGACATATGCTCTGACATCACAAAACAACAATACTGTCATGAAAGTTGAAGATCTTTCAGCATTTGGCTCAGCATCTGCCAAGTATTATAACCACATATGTACTGATGTCAGAGAAGCCATGTCAGGACTTCTTTTCAGACAACTTACTAAACCTTCTATAGAACTGTTCTTCATCATGTTAGAACATCATGTCCAACATTTTACTGTCAGGTTAGTTTTACCAAAATTAATGTCAACATCGACAACAGCATAACTAACATCAATTTTTTCTCCAATATGAAAACTATCAGGATGGAATTCTCACTTCCCACTCACATATGTAACCCCCTTATATCTTAATTAGGCTTTCTCCATAATACCCTCACGTATCTCTTACACCTTACCACGATACCCTTAAGTTCCATAAATCATATTATTCTAATTTCATTAATTAGTAATATTTCCAAATAATATTCTAATTTCTAAAATACCCGATAATTCCTAAAATCTATTGTTCGTCACCTAATTAGACTCAAAACATCAAGTTTCACAGATATTCACATAATCGACTTAATTAATTAAATAAATAAATAAATCAAGAATTCAGGTGTTACCATAACGCTGAATATTGATTTGGAGATTCTTATTTTATTATTCTTTTGGAATACGTACAATTCAATTTGTAAAAATTCTACGGGTTATTCTTGCTTCAGTCACACTTAGTCTTGTTCTCAATACATATGCAAAGCCAGTTGTATCTATTCTTCGATTTGTGCAATATAGATGTGGCAATGGATAATTGGAAATCATGGAAAACAATTTACCATATATATGCAATTTGCTTCTGTTTCTTTCTTTTTACCATATGTGGCAACCTAAATATTTTTTAATTACTTTTGTATCTCATTTTATATTACATGTTATTCATCAAAAGCATTGGATTTCCTACGAAGAAATCGTTAATGATTTATGCTCTGTAAGTTTATACGTCTCAAATCCACATGTGTTGTGCATGAGACCTACATCCCTAATTTATACTTTCATTACACTCGTACCATTTATACTCTTACCATCACAGTTTTTTTTAGTTTATATGTTTCCTCTCATATATTTTACCATTTTTTAACAAATTTTGAATGTCCAACAACTGTGTAAAATATGTACACTTTTTTGGGATGACAACTACAATACACAAAGCGTATCACCACATCTAAGTTTGATTCTATGTTTTTCCAATCACGGAAAAAACCATTTCATGAATGAGATATGAGTATCATACCTTATTGAGTTTCTGAATAAGATATGAGTTAAATGAACGTGAGTGTCCAGGATAACTCCAAATAGTAGTTGTACTAGCCCTTGAGAATGCGGAACATGATTATTTATGGAGAAAATATAATATTCTTAAAGAAAATGGTTTGAGTGTTATTGATAATTGTTTAAAGTATCTATTTTGAAATTAATGTTTTCGACTCATAATCAAGCTTCAGTTTGGTCCGAAATAATTATAGAGAATGAATATGAAATCCTGATATTTGAAAGTTGAAAACATGTTTTGTCATTATTATTATGTTGGCCATAATTTATATTTGTTTATGTCATTTCGGTGTGTCATTTTGAAAAAAATTCTGTGAGTGACATTAAACAATTTCCCTCGCCGTCTGGAGGTTTGAATTCGTATGATGCATTTTCTTGGATAATTTATGAACAATAATTCTTACAGAATGCTGACAGTGTTTCGTCAAGTTACTATAGAGCATCTTGCACTAAATTGAATTAGTATAAAGAATGATGGGTTATGAAGCTATTTAGAATAACCTTTTATAGATTTTGAGAGGCTATATTGCATTTTTTCCTAAGTCAATGATATGTTTCTCACAAGCATTGTAGATCCTAGAGGAACCTAATTCGTTTATGAAGTCTCAGATTAATAACACGCTTGATTCTATTTGTGGATTTGTGAATGATGTTGTCTCTGGTAAGGTTAGTCAATGTATCATGTCGTTTAAATTTTTTTTTAATTCTTACTTTAATATGTCGTGATCTGACTCACTTAATGTCACATTAAAGTCTCTAATAATAAGTTAAGTTTCACTTTTTTGTATGTTTATGAATTGGATTTGTTTTTTTTGTTTGTGTGAGAATTGTAGTAACATAGTGGAGATTCTCTGATGGTTCTCATATCTTGACCAACCTTGAAATTTTCCTTTATTCCTTTCATTCATATGCATCTGGGAAATCATAAATAAATATGTAGATAGTTATTACTATGTTTTTGAAGGTGTGAGAAAACACAAGAAAAAGGGGTTTAAATTGGGTTTTAACTCTTGAAAACTTTTTTCGTGGAAGCATAAACAAGTAAGACAATAAATAAATAAATAAGAAATAAGACACACGATATATCATGGTTCACTTGATAATCTCAAGCTAATCCAATCCACCCGCCAAGGTGATTTTGCCTTAATTCAAGGTCTTAATCCACTATAACCAAACTGATTACAATTGCACAAGCAACCTGTAATACCTCAGAATTTGCCCTCATATTTATTACCTTAATCGGCTTATCGCCTCGCATTCATCTGCATCTTCTATTAGGTCATAACATTCCATCATGTAGTACATTGGCTCCTAGGACATGTGATCGATGTTTTCTGAAGAATTAGGGTTTCATATCCTATTGAGGATTATCAGGAGAATTCAAGGTTTGGCTATGCTCCCATCATTGGAATAATCTTCTTAGGCTCTTGCTATTGGGGTCTGATTCATGGATATTGAGGACTTCTCCTTTGTCAAGCTACGAGGATGCTCTTTTCTTCTCACCATCCTAAGTTTATTTTCTTCATTAATTAGAACCTAATGGCTTGAACGGACGAATGACAAGTTAGTGGGATTTGACTTTAAAGCTATTGGAATTGAAGGATTAATACGGGCATAAGCTCGATTTGGAGTGGAAGGATAGTTTGAATGGAATGTGTTAAAATTGGTCATGTGAATTAATGAGGTCCGTACATTACATCTTGTTCGAAAAGAAAAGTTATCATAAACCACCTTCGACTTATCCATTTCACTGTTAATAGACTATATAAACCCTTCTTGGACCAATTCCCATTTATCCAATTTTCATGTCCAATTCACTAAATCCGACTTTTAAGCCTATTTCTCTATTAAACCAATATTCATTCATTTAGAGTTTCATTAATGCCATGGTCTTTATCCAAAGTTGGGCCAACATTCAATTTCAATTCTTTTTTTATTAAAGTCCAATAGTCCAACCCATAGTTTCTTTTTTGTCCCAAATTTAATTTTAAATTTAGTCCCAAAGTCCTCTAATAAATAAAAAAAGAAACTTTTGTTTTTCTTTAAATTTTCTTTGTGACTTTAATGGTGTTTACTAAAGTTCACAAACAAACAAAAAGGGCCTGAATAGAGAAACAAGGGAGGATATCATAATATCTATTGAAACTGAACTTACCAAGAGTGTCACAGCTTCATCAACGATTCACGAGTTCGTCGTCAACGTCACGTCTATCTTCAATCCGTCATCTTCTCCGCGTCATCTATTGTGACTTCGGCGCTTCATTGATTAACAAGGTGCGAATCTGGATTTTGTTTCAAGCTTGATTGTGTGATTAATCTGTTAAGGATTTGATTTCAGTTTTATGGCAACCATAGAAGTTAGGTTTAGGAAGGGGATTTAGGTTATATTTGAGTTAAGAATGAAGAACAAGATGTGTTGTTTCTTTTTGGTTTGCTGGTTGGAGGTGTTTGGGCCGTAAGAAGAGGAAGTGTGCGGCGGCGATTTCGCGGAGAAGGGAGGAGACGGTGTCGGCGAAGAAGATGAAGCTTTGGGGGGGGGGGGGACGGCGCCGCGTAGAGAACCTAGGTTTTTTCTATTCCCTTTCTTTGTTTATCTCAGATTTTTGTTGAGGATTATAGAGTAGATTAAGTGTAATTATTAGGTTTTAATGTAAGGAATTAGTATAGATTAAAATATTATGAGCATTAATGGAAATGTTAATAGAATAAAAAACAATAAATATTTCTAGTTATGAGTGATTAATCCGTTAACTGCACCTTTTCAAATTCCTACGCGATAAGATTGGATTTTTTGGATTCCCAGCCACACCGGTGGTGAAACGTGTCACCATTGTAACACCCCAAATTTTCCCTCTTCTTTTTAAGTATCATCATCATACCATAATCATCATAAGCATATCATATCCTTGGCATCTTTGAATGGAAATATGAGGCATAACATTCTCATGACTTAGCATTAGGCATATGATCATCTGTGGAGGGATTTGAAGCATTTCAGGCTATAACAAGAGGCCCTATGGATTTTTCCAAGTCCTATGAGGAGTCTACATTGCATTCACAGGTTCAAGATCATTCACAAAAGCCCAGGAGGTTGGAAGATCATCAGGGAATTCAAGCTAGGGCAAGCTCCTACACAATGATCCCAAATTAGGGTTTCACTTTCAGGGATGAAAACTTTGTGACTTTGGCCATTTCATCTGGGAAAAGTCTTTCATATGATGAGAGGATCCTAGGGATGAAATTTGGTGAGAAAACTCCTTATGGAAGTCAGGTGTTTCATCAGTTGCTTGTCAAAGAAGAAATTGGTCAACTGTGCATTCTAGAAGTCAAGTGTGGGAATTCAGAGGGTCCAACCCTAGTTTTAAAGTCAAAGGATGTTCTTATAACCTTAGAAGAGGTTTGGAAAAGTCAAAGATCAAGAATCAAAAGGTTTTGAGGAGTTTTCCATTTTTGGCATGTGGTTGGTCATGAAATTTGCCATTTTTAGCAACTTTTTGCCCTAATTTTCAAAGACACATAACTTGGTGAAAAAAACTTCAAATGAGTTGCCATTGAACATGAAAGTTGAAGATTAAGTTCTCCCATTTTTAAAATGTACAAGTACATTTTCATAACCCTCATGGATTGGGAGATAAGCCATTCAAAAATTGATTGAATTTTAGGGCATGCCATGATTTTCAAGTTTCCTCCAAATGCAAAAACTCATGTACATCATTTCCAAGTTATTTTATGGACCAAATGAGATCATATTATTACAAGGCATTGCATAAGTGTTGTTTTTCTCCAAAAATATCATCAATTTCATGCATGAGGTGAAGTATACCACACAAGAGGAAAAATTGCAAAATCATTCAAAAGGCATGTTACACTCATAACCAAGGGTTAGGATTGATTCAAAACAAATCAAGGGATGTATTGAAGTCAGAATGCACACTTGAGGGAAGGTTTGCACGGGTGTATGAGGCAGTCACACTTTTCATGCAATTTGGCAAAAACACCCCAATCACACTCTTCATGCCACTTTTGATTCAAAAACCCTAGTCAGGTGAAAATACCAAGCATATAAAAGAAAAGCATGCCCTAAATTCGTGTGGAGGCTCTCTCATTTCTCATATTCACATTTTTTTGCTCATTTGCATTTCTCTTCGAATTTCTCTCCTCAAGCACTCTCTTCACAATCTCTTCACATATTCTGCTTCCTGGAATCTTAAGGATCATTTTGCTCACACTCATACAAGATGAAAGTGAAGAATTAGAGAGGTTCCATTCAAAAGCAAGAGCTTTCGGATTTCAAGATCCAGCTTCCCTCAAGCTCCATCTTGCATTTATTTTGCAAGAGGAGTTCAAAGTGAGCAGATCTGCAGCTGTAGGAGCATTATCTTGGTGTTTTGAAGGAGTTGCAAGTTCAGGTATGCTCTGAAATTCATGGATCTAAACTTGAAATTAAATGTATGCATTGTGATCTGCTTGTTGTGCTGTTGATTATGTGCTAATTTGTTTGAAAAATGGATGAGTATTAAGTATTTTATGATGATTTGAAGTTTGAAATGTAAATCTGTTTGTCTTCGATCTGAATTATTCTTTGATCCATTGTGATTTTCATGAGCGTATTTGAATTCAACATGGTTTGATTGTTTGATCTGGAGGTTTTGAGTGATTTATGTGGTGTTTTGTTCTTGATCATGAATTTTCTGGTGCCGGAGCCCTAGCTCCGGTCACCAGATTCTGGAGATTGTTCATCTGAGTTTGAAGGAAGAAGATGAACGCAGGCCATTGGATATCTCATCTGGACGGTTATTAGGGTGACAACACATTAAAAGTGCACCCTCCCTCTCACGTGTTTTATGCTTCAAATTATAATCTGAATAATGCGTTTTGCTTCGCACCACACCATACTACCATGCACTCCCCACCCTGGCCAATCATTGAGAGGACTATGTTTAATGAATGAATTGATCTTGTGCATTTATTTGATCCAGTGGTTTGTTATTTTTCCTGATTAAATTGAATATCCACCATATTTGTTGTGAGCCTGCGCAGACTGGGTGGGCCTCCCTTGCTATTCACCCCCCTGCGTTGAGGCCCATTCAGAATGAACTGTTTTGTTTGCTGATTGCACCCCAGTTTCATTAATTCTATTATTTTATTTTATTTTATTTTCAGTTTGCTTTTTAATTTTTAAAAATAGAAATAGGTCTTCAAAAATTATAAAACAATTCATGAGTGTTTCTTTTACTTTTCTCTAATTTTTGGCATTTTTATTTATTTTTAATTGTCACGTGGAAATTAATTGTTTCTTTTAATTAATTGGTTTTATCTCATTTTGAAGCATGCTGCCTTGTTCATTTTCTAATTGATCATTATTTTGTATTTTGAGATGATTCTTTTTTCTCTGGATTCATGATGAGATTTAGTTTGTTGATGATTTTATTTCTGATTTTTAGGCATTTGCTTAATTGATTTTGGTCTCTAACTTGTGCATGAAGCTTTCTAACCCTAATCCATGTTTGAACCTTTATTTGAATGGCTAAGCTTCTGATTTTGATTCCTTCCTTTTGGCATGTTAATATTGTATGATTGAGGATCATTTGTGCAAGTTTGTGGAATTTTTGGATGTACACTTGAATTGATTTGAATTTTTGTTCCTTACTTGTTCCCTTTTGCTTCTTTTGGGTCATATGGTCACTCCTTAGGTTAGAAGGGCACTTGTGCCAACTTCTTTGAGTTGTTTAGAGTCATCTTAGGTTGTTGATACCCCTATGTTCTTGAGTTGATGCATGTGCCTTGAGAAAGTTTGTGTTTGGTTGCTCTTGAAGTTCATTCACTCTTGTGCATGCTCACTTCACTTCCTTTGCTTCTTTACTTCTTATGATGTAAATTATTGACCTTGTGTGCTTCTTCTCTTCATCTTACATGCTTCTTAGGTACTTTCTTAACATGTTAGGGTTCTGGTCTTGGACTTTTTGGTGTTGCTTTGACTATTTTGCTTTGTATTCTTTCATATTCATTTTGTTTTGTCATGGTGATTCATAATGCTTCCTGTTGAGTTGTATAGTTCTTTTCTCATTCTTGTGCTTTGAATTTGCATTTGGCATTTGTGATTAAGACTTCACTTCTGGTTGTGTGACTTTGATTTGATGTTATGTTCATCTTATGTTTCTTTTATTCTTGTGTCACTAACCATTTCAGGGGCTTTGGTAAGTGAGATGTGTGGATGTGATTCCCACATCTCCAAGTCTTATCTCTTCTTTGTTTCTTATTGATACTAGTATTGTGATTGTTGGGGCTTAGGCCTTACTTCCTCCCTCTTCTCTTCTTCATTCTTCTTTTTCTCTTCTTATCTTCTCCTTCATTAGGATAGACTTCAAACCTCACTAACCTAGGATTTCCTTTGCATGATAACAATTAGGATTCATTAGTCCCCCATTAGACTTTTACCTTTAAGATCCCTTTTGTTTCTCTTCTCTTCTCATCTCAAAACCCTAAAAAGACATTTAATAAGGATTGAAGTGATACCTTGAGCAATAGCCTTATTCCATGAAACACTTGTAGTCTTCCCATCTTGGGATAGTACAAGCTTGTCTTGTAATGTACAAGCCTGATCAGGATATCATCTTCACCAAGAAAGTCATAAAAAAAACACTTCTTCATTCCAAAAAAATACAAAAAACACTTAATAAGTTTAATGAGTTAGTGAGCCTAAGCCCTAATCTCTGGATTCAAGTTTTGGGGATCTTCTCCTTACTTGAGTGTGCTTGTTCTATTATTCCATCTTGGAATGTAGTGACAAGTGCACATTCCATGGAAAAGAGCTTGAGTTCACTTCCTTGTGACACATTCCAAAAAGCTTCTAAAAAACACAAACAAACAATAAACGTCTCTCCTTCGGGATTAACCTCATGATTAGAACATTTAAGCTGAGAAAGGCTCCTCAACTTAATCCATGATTAGGGATTATCCTCATGACAAAACAAAGCCATTATTGAAGTGTATTTTAGTTAATGGTAAGATTAAGAAGTGATTTTTATGGCTTGTAAGACAGCTTGAGGGGGACTTGTCCATTAACACTAGGGTTAGTCCTTCTTAACCAATTAAGGAAGAATTAGAACCCTAATGCAAGGCCCAAGTTACAAGCTTGATGTCTTAGTGATTATTAAGTGGATTGATTAAAGGATTTAAACTCATTAAGGGTTTAACACTTAGGATTAAAGTTATACACTCCATCCTAATAGAAGGATGCAGTCATAAGCTTAATCACAAAGCCTTAAGACCTTTAGGGTTTAGTCCTTGATTAAGAGATGAGAAGAGAAGACTCAAAGATGACACAAAGGCAAAACTAAATGGGGACTAATCAAACCCTAATTATGATCATGCTTGGTTGTTCCTAGGGTTTATGAGGCTTGCACAAGATCTTCAGGAGAAAAGCCACCAAGGAAGAAGCAGATGAGAGGAAGAAGAAGCAGAGAGAAGCAAGTCAACTTACTTCACTTAAGAAGATAAGTTGCTTGGAGAAAGAAAGTAAAAGATGAACATGAATGAGAAAGCTCACTCTAATACAAAGATAAAATGTAGCAATGATGCATAAGAGAGATGAGAAGAGATTGTGAGAAGTGAAGGCAAATTCACTTCTCAAAACAACTTACCACCTGAAAAGTTAGCAAAAGGAGTGAAATGCAATGAAAATGAGATGAAATGCCATGATGCAAGACAAAGTCAGAAGCATGAACATATTGTTAATGATTCTAAGAGATGATACAAACACATGTCAAGAGTTGTGGATGATCATACAAGGATGAAGATGCAAATGAAGCATGCTTTGAGCCATAAAAGTTCAAGAAAAGTTTATGGAATGATATGAATGCACAACATGGCAAATGAAAGATGCAATGATCAAACATGATTCTAATATGTCCTAAGATGTCTTATATGTCATATTGATGCACAAAATGTCATGGCAAGTTCTTGAATGCAAGCATATGAGAGATGGATGCAAATGAAGACAAGAATTAGGGTTTACATACAGTATGCAATGCAAAACTCAAAATCAGAAGCAAATGACAAGATAAAAAATTGAAAGTGGGATCAAAGGAACCCTAACCCTACATAAGTTCACTGCCCAAAGGGGGGGACCTAACTCCTAACCCTAAAGAAGTTATGATTTTCTCATGTTTGCTAGGGTTTCAAGGCACTTCAAAAGGAAAAATGCTCATCAAATTGAAAATGAAAGATAAATTCAAACCAATTTTATCCTAAAAACTACATGCTATGAAGGATGCAATGCAAGAAGAACCATCATCAAACTCTTCATGGTTAGGCAGAATGAATTTTTTCAAGTTAGGACCAAAATATTGCCTTTAAATAACTTTTATTCCAATGAAAAATGTCAAGATACATCAAGGACCAAAAGGAAATTTGTTTTGAGAGTTTGATAATGTTTCTAAATGTTTTAAAATGCAATGTGATTTTTTTTGTGATTTTTAAATACCTAAATGCATTTTTAATTAATTAATTTCCATTAACTAATTAAAAATAAACATTTAAATGATTTAAAAATAATTTTTAATGCAAAAAATAAAAATTAAAATATTTTTGGGTTCTGAAAATTAATAAAAGGTTTGATAAAAAATTTCAGAATTTTTTAATGTGTTTTGCTATTTTTAGAAATTCGTGGAAATAAATGCAATGAAAATGAAAATAAAATTAAATAAAAGGGAAAGTAAGCCAAAGGGAGGGTCCAGATTGAATCTGGGCTTGAAGTTGTTGACTTGGCGCCACATCCAATGGCCCAAGTTTAAACCTGACTAATCCTAATTAATTAATTCCTTAAACCCTAATTAAAACTAATCATAAGATCCCAGCCATCCAACACACGCGGGGAAGAGCAATCGTACGGTCCACATTCAAACCCCCACTAATTACATAACTAAACCTAATTAGGGAAAATTAAACTCAGACGGCCGAAATAGTGGTTCCGGTCGTCTTCTCCGACGAACCAAGAACCCTAGTTTCTTCTATAGGTCACCAAACCTCAAATTTCTTTCACAAAAATGATCCTCACATCAATCTAAACCTAAACCCTCACCTGAAACTCATTTATTTCACTTCATAAGCATGAATCGAAGAAAAATATGAAACACGGGAAAAAGTTCAGAGACTTCATACATGGTGGTTTCTTCACCATTTTCAAAAGCAAACACATCCTCATGATCAGGGGAACATACAGAATCATAAAAGAACTTAAAAACTAAATTCTGGAAAAAAAGTTCTTCATGTTACCTGAGATGAAGACTCTCTGATTCTGAGCTTTTTGGACTCTCCCTTTGTGCAAACCCACTTCTTTGAACACCCTGATGATGAAATGAAGCTTAGGAGGCTTTGATAATGGCTGGTTTGAAAGCTTCAATTCTGGTGTAGCAGAAATGGAAGGTTGGGTATGTGATGATTTAGGCTGTTTCAATGGTGGATTTTGGTTCTGTGGATGATTTGTGATTTGTTGGTGAAATAAAAATGGAAGTTTGATGGCTGTGTGAAGAGTTTCGAAGAGAAGAAGTTTTTGACAGTTTTTGGGAATGCTGGATTGTAGGAGGTTTCTGGCTTGTGTGTGGTTTGTTTTATGATCCTTATACAAATCCTAAGTTATTGGAATGAGTCAGAAGACTTGACATGCACTGTGGGAATGGCATGGGGCAATTGGCCAAAAAGTCAATGTTAGGTGTACTTCAAGCATGGGCTATGGCAGAAGAAATCTAAAGGGTGTATCTGCCTCAGCTGAGTTTGAGGATGACCCTTGGATGGTTTATGATGGACTGCAACACTTGGATTGCAAGGTAGCATGTGTTTTGCCAATTTCCAACTTTGTGCATCTTGTGATTTTTGGTCATGGACATGTCTCATTCCTTGGGCAATATGCAGCAAAATGCACGATATAATGTTGCTATGACACTTTAATATTGATTAGAGATCAAACAAAACCATAGGAACCCTTCTTGCAAGATTTCCCTCTTTGTGACTTTTATGAAAAATGGCTTATGATACTTGGAATTCAAGGCATGAAAGTGAGAAATTCTTTGGGCAAATCTGAATTATGGACCATGAATTATGTTTGTGTGATGATTAGAAGCTGGTTTGAAGTCACATTTGGCCTTGGCATGAGGTTTTGCAACTTTCCTCCTTTGGTGTAAAAGTAAAATTTTAGTGATTTTGTCCAACTTTGACAAGCCATAACTTTTGATCTAAAATGAATTAGAATGAGTTATTGTACTTTTTGAAAAGGGACTGATCCAATCTACAACTTTCATGACCAAAGATTTTTCATTTGAAACATTTTTGAATCAAAAAGAGGAGGTTGAAAAACTTTCACAAAATGACAAGTTTACATTATAAGTCACTTTCCCAAAAAGGCAACTTTGCAAATGGGGGGCCTCAGATGCCCTGATTTTGCACTGACTTGCTCAAGAAGTCAGCTTGTGATCAGATGCCTTCCCCATTGAATTTCTTCATGAAAATTGATATGCATGATCGTCATAACATATAGAGACCAATGGAAACAAGAATGACCAAAAAATTTGGAGTTATGGCCTCTGAAACCAAAACCCTAATCCTTGGTCATCTGTGCAGTTAAACCTGGCTCTGCTTCCATGCCTTTCTCAGTTCTTGTGATTCTTTGATTTTCTTGACCTTGGGAGGATATAATATGATGCTTGAACATACATGGACCCCTTTGAAGTGATTGATGACCTTTGAAGTGGCTCAAATAGCTCTTGGATTGCTCAGATCACAAACCATAGATGCAGATGACTTTGAATCAATGCAGTGAAGCAAAAATGCAATATGAGATGATATGATTGAACTCATGCAAATGAAAAGAATCACAAGCCATGGTGAAATGAGTGAGGGCAAATTTGGAGTGTTTACAGCTGCCCCTATTCAAACATGAGTTAGCTGTGCAGGATGTAAGCAACGGCTTAACAGGCAAACAAGATAACTTGTGGTTGAATACCAAAGACAATCCAAAATTTGCACTCACAGAATGAAGAAGAAAAGGGATATAGATTGTAAAAGGAAGTAAAGTATGATTATAAAGTGCGGGCGATGGAGGACGGCCGTCGAGCAGAGGACGACTGCTGGGGATGAAGCAATGACGGGGACGGCCGACATGATGGGGAAATGGAGAGATGGGGACGGCCATCAAATAAAGAAATAAGACTCTCTGGGGATTAAAGGCAAATAATGGGGACGACCATCGGGTTGAAGAAATAAATGATGAGGAACGGTCATCAAAGGTGAAGGACGATCACCTAGCAGGGGACGGCTTCTCTGTTGGGGATATGGATGAGGGACGGTCATCCAAGGTGAAGGACGATCAACTGGCAGGGTACGGCTGCCGAAAGTATCACGACATAGGACAAATGTCGGACGAAAAAAGGTCGATGATGGGGACGGCCATCGGATAAGCATGATGAAGGACGATCATCAAGAGGTGAAGGACGATCACCTAGCAGGGTACGACTGCTCTTAGGGTTTATCATGACATAGGACGGATGTCAGATAAAAGAATTGACGATGGGGACGACCATCGGATAAAATGATGAAGGATGATCATCAAGAGGTGAAGGATGATCACCTAGCAGGGGACGGCTGCTAAAAATATCACGACATAGGACGAATGCCGGATAGGAAGGGATTCTAACGAATAGAGACTCCGCTGGGGATGATGAAGGACGATCATCAAAAAGGTGAAGGACGATCACCTGGCAGGGTACGGCTGCCGAAAGGTATCATGACATAGGACGAATGTCAGATAGAAAGGAAATAGTTCATCAAGATTTGCCGGGAATTCTTCTGGGGAATAGTAGACACAGACGAGTGTCTAAATTCAAGAAAATATAAGTGTTTGACACGGTGTATAGATTAAAGATGCGGACGAGCATCCTTAAGACTATGATACGGACGAGTATCAGTAGAAACAAACGCTTGACGCATGTTCAGAGATTATGATACGGACGAGTATCAACTGGTTAACAAAGAACACTGCCGAGTGCTGATTCTGAGGGGATTTAAGTGGTATATACAAGATACGTATGAGTATCGGTAAAAGTTACGAGTGAGACATAGACAAGTGTTCGACTTGCTGGGGAGAGCATGACACGGACGGGTGTCGGAAGAAGTGTACTATAAACAAGTACTTGGTTTACAAAGTGTTTAGGCAACTATGCTGGGGGAGGTGACACGGACGGGTGTCAGGGAAATGTGTAGATATATGCAAACATGTGTTAGTGAGTGCAAAGGGGATGCTTTGGCTTTCTACTGGGGATATGACACAGACGAGTGTCAAGAAACATCTGTAATGTATAAGCATCTATTTGCTCGGGAAATTTTACTAGGGAATGATGACATGGACGAGTGTCAAAAGGAGCATGTAACTGTATTTGTGAGTGTAAAGGAAATGCTTTAACATTCTGCCAGGGAGTCTGGGAAATATTTTGTATATTGTTGATGGAACGTCAGTATTTACAAGTGTTCAGTTCGACACATGGCTTATGATTATGCAATATGTTTGATTTTTGCCGTAATGCTCCGTATTTGGACGGAATGCTACGCTCTTGGGGAAAATATGATGTGAATGCTATGAGCATGCAAAGATACCGATCCGGGATTCGGATCCCGTTGCAGTGGAGATCCCTGGCTGATCTTCTTGAAGTGGGTGTCCCAGCTGGGGATGAGATCATTGGTAGTTTTGACATACATGACTCTGCTTGAGGAAATAGATCACTGATAGACCTATCTTGGTAATGAGGGACCCAGCTGGGGTTTGTTGAAGCTTTCGTCACTCTGTTGTGAGATCTTCAGGTATTGCTCTTCTGGATAGAGACTGAAACTCTACAGGGAGATGGTTCCCTGTTTTTGCACTTGGTTGAGGAGGAATGATGACTGGCAACTCAGCTGGGGAGAAAGCAGCCCTGGCTTTGTTTGGAATATGTGTTGTGGAAATGGTGATTTGACAGCTTGCCGAGGAGGAACTTTCATGCCCCATGCTGTGCTTTGAATACCTGCAATCCTATCATGACAAAGAAACGTACAAGTATCCCAGGGTATTCCTTACTGGATCCCATCATAGGAGTTTAGACACTCCCGGGAGTAAGTATATTTCCTGTAAGCACGTATTTTTAGAAGGGAAGCATCTGTATTTATGCAATCAATATCTTAAGGACATCAGACATTTTGCAAATGAAAATAAAATGTACGAGACGAAATATGACTGAAAATCTGATTTCATTAATTTAGGTTCCCTGAATTGGCAAGATACAGTTAAAGAAACAGATCCCCTGAAATGAGGAGATTGTTACAAATTGAGAAACAAAAAGACGGTGGCAATGTTGATGACGCTTCAAGGAGCTTCCCTTTGCTATGACCCGTATGACCTTAACGTCCTTCTTATCCTGCTTTTGAAGAAGGCTGATTCCGACCGAAGCTTACCATGTTGCAAGTGATACAGACGAATTCAGAATGCAGTTGTTCGCTTATTCCCTTATTTTGCGTGGATCGCCCTTTCGGGTTTTCAATCCACCGGGATACCCTTTTTTGCATGAGTTGTCCAATGCGGCTTTTCAACTCAGCGGGTGTACATTTCTTTATTTATTTTCCCTTATTTTTGCCCGAGTCCTTTATTCTGTTTTTGACTCGCCGGGATGCCCTATTTTTGCCTGGACTTACATTCTATTTTTATGTCCAGCGGGTCATTTTATGCGAAGTATTTTTTAACTGCATCTGAATTCACAGGGGACAGGAAGTCTTCACCATCCATAGTACTGAGCATCAGTGCTCCACCGGAGAAAACTTTCTTTACTATGAATGGCCCATCATAGTTCGGAGTCCACTTGCCCCTGTGGTCTGTATGAGGAGGGAGGAGTCTTTTCAGCACAAGATCTCCTACTTGGTATTCTCGGAGCCTAACTTTCTGATTGAAGGCTTTCTTCATTCTTTTCTGATACAGCTGCCCATGACAAATTGCAGCCAATCTCTTTTCTTCAATCAGACTTAGTTGTTCGTATCGGGATCGGACCCATTCTGCTTCATTCAACTTAACATCCATCAATACTCGTAAAGAGGGTAATTCAACTTCAACAGGTAGGATTGCCTCCATACCATACACAAGCTGATACGGTGTTGCCTCAGTGGATGTTCTGATTGACGTTCGGTACCCATGCAAGGCAAATGGTAGCATTTCATGCCAGTCTTTGTAGGTGACCACCATCTATTGTACAATCTTCTTGATATTCTTGTTAGCTGCCTCAACAGCGCCGTTCATCTTTGGCATGTAAGGAGAAGAATTATGGTGTTGGATCTTGAAGTCCCGGCATAGTTCTGTCATCATTTTGTTGTTTAAGTTGGAACCATTATCAGTAATGATTCGCTCAGGTACTCCATACCGACAGATGATGTCTCTTTTCAGAAATCGGGCTACCACTTGTCTGGTGACATTTGCATAAGAAGCTGCTTCAACCCACTTGGTGAAATAGTCAATGGCTACCAGGATGAATCTGTGGCTATTTGAAGCAGTCGGTTCAATCTTGCCAATCATATCAATGCCCCACATGGCAAAGGGCCAGGGTGAAGACATCACATTCAAAGGATTTGGAGGCACATGCACTTTATCCGCATAGATCTGGCATTTATGGCATTTTCTGGCATAAGCACAGCAGTCTGCATCCATCGTGATCCAGTAGTAGCCTGTTCTCAACAACTTTTTAGCCATTGCGTGCCCCCCAGCATGGGTACCAAAAGATCCTTCGTGCACCTCGTGCATCAACAAGTCTTCTTCTGCCCTATCAACGCATCTGAGAAGTACCATATCAAAGTTTCTCTTGTACAGGGAACCATCAGCATTCAGGAAGAAACTACCAGCTGGCCTTCTTAATGTCTTCTTATCATTGGAAGATGCCCCAGGTGGGTATGTTTGGTCCTCCAAGAAGCACTTAATGTCGTGGAACCAAGGCTTATCATATTTAATAACATCTGCTGAGAACACGTATGCTGGTCTGTCAAGTCTGGACACTGCAATTTGAGGCACAAAGTTGGCAGCTTGAACTTTGATCATGGATGAAATGGTAGCCAGAGCATCTGCAAACTGATTTTCATCTCGAGGGATATACTCAAGCTTGACCGTCGTGAATAAAGTTAAAAACCTTCTTGTATAATACCGATAAGGTATCAGATGATCTTGGTGCGTGTACCATTTGCCGTTGGTCTGATTGATTACCAGAGCTGAATCTCCGAATACGGTCAAAGTCTTGATCCTGAGGTCAATGGCTTCCTCAAGACCCATAATAAAAGCTTCGTATTCAGCTTCGTTGTTAGTGCAGTTAAAGGTGAGTTTTGCCGAGAAAGGCATGTGAACTCCCTTGGGTGTAATGAGTACTGCACCAACACCACGACCATTCATATTAACAGCCCCATCAAACATCATAGTCCATTCTTCTTCCGGGTCAGGCCCTTCAGTGTGAATAGGCTCTTCATGATCTTTCGCTTTTATGAACATGATGTCTTCATCAGGGAAGTCAAATCTCATAGGCTGGTAATCATCAATAGGTTGCTCAGTAAGATAATCGGACAATACACTGCCTTTGATGGCTTTCTGAGATGTGTACTGAATATCATATTCTGTGAGGATCATTTGCCATCTTGCAACCCGTCCGGTAAGTGCTGGCTTCTCAAAAATGTACTTAACTGGATCCATCTTTGAGATCAATAAAGTAGTGTGGGTCAACATATACTGCCTTAGTCGGCGAGCAGCCCACGCTAAAGCACAACAAGTTTTCTCGAGCAGTGAATAACGTTGTTCACAGTCGGTAAACTTTTTGCTTAGGTAGTATATTGCATACTCTTTTCGACCAGACTCGTCATGCTGGCCCAACACACACCCCATTGACTCTCATAATACTGTCAAGTACATGATTAGAGGTCTTCCTTCAACTGGAGGCATAAGGATCGGAGGCTCTTGTAAGTATTCCTTGATTTTGTCAAAAGCCCTCTGGCAGTCTTTGTTCCACCTGACCGTTTGTTCTTTTCTTAACAACTTGAACAAGGGTTCATAGGTTACAGTAAGATGAGATATGAACCTTGAAATGTAATTCAATCTACCTAGAAACCCCCGAACTTCTTTTTCAGTCTTCGGTGCAGGCATTTCTTGAATGGCTTTGACTTTATCAGGGTCAACTTCAATCCCTTTTTCACTTACAATAAATCCCAGCAGCTTACCGGATCACACCCCGAATGTGCATTTGTTGGGGTTTAACTTCAGTTGGTACTTCCTTAGACGCTTGAATAACTTCAACAGATTCACCAGGTGGTCTTCTTCTATGAGGGACTTGGCAATCATGACATCCACATAACATTCAATTTCTTTGTGGATCATGTCATGGAATAATGTTACCATAGCTCGTTGATAAGTAGCACCAGCATTCTTCAGTCCGAATGACATCACCTTATAATAGAATGTGCCCCAGGGTGTGATAAAAGTTGTCTTCTCCATGTCTTCAGGTGACATCTTGATCTGATTATATCCTGAAAATCCGTCCATGAAGGAGAATACCGAGAACTGAGCCGTATTGTTGACCAATACATCAATGTGAGGTAATGGGAAGTCATCTTTCGGGCTGGCTCTGTTCAGGTCCCGGTAATCCACACACATCCTCACCTTGCCGTCTTTCTTAGGTATAGGTACAATATTAGCAACCCATGGCGGATAGCTAGTCACAACAAGGAAACCGGCATCCCACTGCTTTTGTACCTCTTCTTTTATCTTCATTGCCATATCTGGGCGAGTATGGCGCAGCTTCTGTTTTACTGGTGGGCAGTCTTCTTTCAGAGGTAGCTTGTGCATGACAATGTCGGTGTCCAACCCTGGAATATCTTGATAAGACCAAGAAAAAACATCCACATATTCCCGAAGCATGTCAATCAGTTGCTCTTTTACTGAATCTTGCAGGCAGGCCCGATCTTAACTTCTTTCACGTCTTCTTCCGTACAAAGATTAACCGTTTCAATCTCCTCCTGATGAGGAGTGATAACCTTTTCCTCTTGCCTTAACAACCTGGCTAGCTCTCCAGGTAGCTCATAATCTTCTTCAACCCCTTCATCAGCTTGATTGATTGGATTGTCAAAGTCATACAAAGTCATAGCAGTGTTGCTGTCGGTGCAGTCTGGAGGGCATTTTCTGCAAGGGTTTAGATTGGTTTATTTTAGTGATCAGTTTTATATTATTTAGAAAAAGTGAAAATGAAGTTATTTTATTCTGAAAAACATTACCATTTTATTTTTGTACAAAAAAGAAAAATGAAAAACAGTGAGCGGAAAAGAAAAGACTCATTTGCAAAAGATGTCCTGATATTCATTGATTGATCTTTGCACAAAATACAAGATGGCCCGATTACAAAATGAGTCTTGACATCTTGGGCAAGATGCAAGACTTGATGCATGCTTTAAAATACAGGAAATAATAATTACTCTGCAGGAGTAACTCTTATAATTTCCTGGGAAGACCAGTTAAGGACTTGGCTCCCCGGGATCCTTGGATGTATCCAGCTCTCCAGGTTGCAGTCGCTTTCCTCCTCGTCTTCCAAATTGTTTACAGCATCCGGGGTGAGCATTCCCCCGCTGACAAACATGGGCTCCTTGGCAGCCTCTGGTTGATCTTGCTGAGTTGGTTTGTAACCCAACCCAAACCTGTCTTCTTTCTTTTCCACGGGCAACAGCTTGCCCCAGCCTTGGGCGGTACCTTCCTCAACAACCTTTCGGGCTTGCTGGTACGATGTTATGGAAGTTCCCAGTACAGTAGATGCTTCATTAATGTTGAGGGCCTCAAACCCTTGGCTCATGGTTTCATGGATCTCCCCCTCCATTTCTATGTACTTATACGTAGCCAGCTGGCTAACAAAGATGTCTTCCTCCCCACAGATGGTGATGATCTGGCCTTCCCACTCGAATTTTATCTTCTGGTGAAGGGTATACGTAACAGCGCCGGCGGCGTGGATCCAGGGTCTACCCAACAAACAGCTGTAGGCCGGCTGTATGTCCATCACAAGAAGGTAGTTTTAAAAGTCTGCGGGCCAATCATCACAGGCAGATCAATCTCCCCAAGCACTGATCTTTTAGAGCCATCAAATGCTCTCACCACCAAATTACTCGGACGCAGTGCCAAGCCATCATACTCCAGCTTCACTAAGGCTTTCTTTGGCAGAACATTGAGTGATGACCCAGTGTCCACCAGTACATGAGATAGAACAGCACCCTTGCATTCCAAGGTGATATGCAAAGCCTTATTATGGTTGCGTCCCTCTGTTGTTAAGTCAGCATTGGTAAAGCCCAGTCCATGACTGGTGTTGACATTTGCCACCATAGTTTCTAGCTGATTAACAGTAATCTCCTCCGGCACGTATGCTGCGTGCAGGACTTTCAACAATGCGTTCCTGTGAGCTTCAGAACACATTAACAGTGATAATATGGAGATTTTTGAGGGAGTTTGGTGAAGCTGATCCACCACCTTGTAATCACTTCTTTTTATGATTCTCATGAAGTCGTCTACATCTTGTTCAAAAGATGTCTTCTGAGTTTCTTTAGTAGTCGGCTCTTCAGATACCACACTCTTTCCTTTTGCTTTGGCAGCAGCTTCTGCTTCAACATTAGGTCTTTGTGTTTGTGAGGCAAAAAGGTGTCCGCTTCTGGTGAAGCCTCCGCCTCCCCCAACATTATCAACTTGTGGAGAAGAGGTTGATGAATCCAGAGTGATTTTCTCCCCGTTGCAGTAGAGATCAGAGCCATAATGCCAAGGTATGGCATTACTGCTTTCATAAGGGACTGGTCTAGGCACTGTAATGGTGACCGGACTGATTGCTGCAGAAGAGGGTACTGTGACAGTATGCGGATCATAGTAAATTGTGACTGGTGACCTGGCAGGAGGTGCCACTGTTTGTTGTTGGAAATTGCTGCTGGGAGGAACATTTGATGGGTCATAGTAGATCGTAACTGCTGAGACATCTTCATTAATTTTTGCTGGCGTTGTAGAAGATTCTGCTAATAACATGGATGCTGATGTTGTAGAAGAAAGGGTTGTTGACATTTGATTTGTTGAAGTGATGGATGGAGCCATTGCTGATGATATTGACGAATCAGTAGGAATGATTGTTGCTGCTGTTGTAGAAGAATCGGGAATTGTTGTTAAAGGAATTGCTGGATTTGTAGGCGCCGTTGTTGAAATCTGAAGGATACCATCCTTGATAAGACCGTCTATGCCGTCTCTCAACCTTTCACACCCATTGACTGCAATGTTGCAATACCCACAACCGAGCTCACACCCGGGGAACACTTGGCACTCTAGAAGCTGAGCTTTAATTTCGACCAAAGGTGTTCGAATTTGTGCAACATTGGTGATCAAGGTAGATGGTTTGTCTTCCTCAATGGCATTAATCCTCGTCCCGCCATGATTAGGCATAGGATTTTTGTTGACATTTGGAGGAGGTGCAAAGTTGAGGGCTTTAGAATCCACCAGATCTTGGACTTTCATTTGTAAGGCCCTGCATTTTTCAGTATTGTGACCAGGTGCATTGGAGTGGAAAGCACACCTGGCGTTGACATCATAATTCCTTGGGAGGTTGAGAGGATCTGGTGGTGCCAACGTCCTTAACTCAACCAAGTTAAGCTTCAGGAGTTGTGGCAATAAAGCGGCATAAGGCATAGGGATAGGGTCAATCACCCTGTTTGCCTGTGATGGTCTTTGCTGGAATGGACGCTGTTGTTGATTGCTATTGTTGTTGCTGTAGGTTCTCTGTTACGGATACTGAACTTGTTGTTGATAATGTGGTTGTTGCTGAGGATATGCTGATTGTTGAGGAATCGGAGCTGGAATGGTGACTGCTGCTACTGACCGGTGCACATACTGCGGTCTGCCCCTGATTGCATGAATGGAATTAGTCTCACCGGTTCTTCGGGGTCCCACAAAAGGCTTCCTGGGATTACTGGATGAACTTGCACCACTATTAGAAATCTTGCCCATTTTTAAAAGGCTTTCAATCCTTTCCCCAGCTATAACTACGTCAGCAAAACTGGTAGAAGAAAAGGCAGCCAGTCTATCAATATATGTTCCTTGCAAAGTATTCATGAACATATCGGCCATTTCTCTTTCCGACATGGGTGGTTGGACAGTAGCAGCAAGCTGTCTCCACCTTTAGGCATACTCCCTGAAGCTTTCTCTGGAAGATTGAGACATTCCCATTAGGAGGGTCCTGTTAGGAGCCATGTCCAGATTGTATTGATATTGCCTGATGAAGGCTTCAGCTAAGTCCTTCCAGCACCTAATGGTAGCTCTGGTCAAGTGTGAATACCACTCCCTCGAAGCCCCGGTCACACTGTCTTCAAAGTAGAACATCCACAGCTTCTCATCCATAGTATAAGCTTTAAGTCTTCCCAGGAAAGACTGCAAGTGAGTTCATGGACAAGAGGTTCCATTGTATTTCTCAAAGCACGGGGGTTTGAATTTGTGGGGAATTCTCACCCCGTTCACTAGCCCCATGTCCATTACATCGAAGCCCAAGGAATTATGAGACTCCAGAGATCTCAATTTTTCAGCAATTTCATCTAACCTCATATCATAAAATTCGTCTCCGGCTCCCATAACAGTAAACTGCTCTTCTTGGGGATCCTCTTGCAAGATTCTCCCCCAGCAGTATTTCCTTGCACATTTCTTGGGATATTGACTTCCGGATCTAGATGAGGTCCAAATACAGGTGGATTAACATGAGGCTGACCCCTTTCATTATTACTAGTTCCTCCAGTTCCAAGATGAGGTTCCTCAGGAGTTTGTCTTTCCACCAATTCCCTTAACCTTTCTTGGCTCTGGGCCAAGCCAGTCATTACAGCCATGAATTGAGTCATTTGGTTTCTCATCTCCACCCTTTCATTAGCCATCTGAGTTCTGACCTCGGTCAGGTCCTGCTGTACCTGCTCCATCTGAATACCAGGAAGGTTGTTACGAGTAGGGTACCGGTGCGTGCGGTTGACAGGGAACACTCGGCGACGAGCAATATTTCCTGAGATCACAACAGAGTTAGAAACAAATAATAACAAAACCTACAAAACAAAACAAAGGGTTAGTATGCAATGCAGTATGCTTATTTTTTTCCCAAGGTATCCGGCTTGGTTCTTGGTTTTGACCTTTCCAGACCTCGAGGAAGATGCTTTGATGTTTGTTGAGAAAAGAAACCCAATGAAAGCAAACTAATACATTACAAATGATGAACAATACATAGTTTGTTTTACAACGAATGCCCCTGGAGGGTCAAAATACAACAAAAAGAAAAGTACATCAAATGAAAATGAACAACAAGCAAAGAAGTCAAACATCCAATCCAAACTCATCCTCCTTGACCTCCTTCAGAAGTGCCTCAGTCACTGGACTAGCTGGGTACTCTGTAATAGTCCTAATGAGGAGGTTCTTGGTGGTAATGGCAGTGGTCAGCTTCTTGTGCCTGTCCTGGTCCTTTGATCTCTTCAATCCAGCTCTGAGCTTCAACTCTGAAATCTCCCTCTGGGCTGCCAACAAAAATTCCTGCTGCTTCTTTTCATTGGCCTCTAACTGTTCGATCTTGGCTTGAATTCTCTGATCTTCTTGTGTCCAGGCTTCAGTGATCCTGACCCACCTAGCCTGACTTTCTTGCAGATAGAGCTCAGTCCTAGCCTTCTGAATCTTGGCCTCTTTACAGGCATTCTTCAGTATTTGTTCTCCAGCTCTTGCTTTCCTGATGTAGTCCTCTGTCTTCTCAATTTTGGCAAGATGCTCCTCCCTAAGCTTTTCCAACCTCTCAATATCCAGACGACCATCACTCCTTTCCCACAGAGTCTTTTTCAAAGCTTGAGATAAGTTCTCATTCCTTTCCTTCAGCTTCTCAAATTCTTCTAGGCTGACAGTGGCTGCTGGCTGTGCTATAGATGGTCCAGGTATATCCTCAATGGTGAAAGGCATTCCAGTAATCTGAGCTCTTGTACGGGACCAGTCATAGTTTTAAGCTGAAGCAACATTCTTAAACCTCCCTAGAATAGCCATCCCTTTTGCCTGGATGTTGTCCCAAGCCCAAGATGCTTGTCTGACAGCAGCTGAGTTAGGCTTCACTTCACAATACAGGGTCTCAGCTAAATCTTGCACTCTAGGAGGGTGAACCAAAGCATAGCCCAGTTGTCTCTTAAACAACAAAGGATTGTAATTGATGCAACCCTTTACTCCTATTAGAGGCACATTTGGGTATTGCCCACAGCTGGTGATAATGTCCTTGCCTTTGGTGCTCTGGGTGCACCATCTAATATTATCTAAAGTCAAAGCAATGAGCCTCTTAGCCCAATTCTTTTGTTGGTGAGGGTTCAAGAAGGCATCTGATTTAGGTAGGTGTCTGAGCAGCCAGGTGTGAAACAAAGGAGCACAACATCTCACCAACTTCCCCCTTTGTTTCTCATTCCTCTGATGGATGGAGTAATAGAAATCTCCCAGCAATGTGGGTACTGGGTTCCTCAGAAGGAAAAGATGGATGGCATTCTTGCTGATAAATTTGGGCTCATCTGCAAATAGTATAACCCCATATATGCTGAGGGCTAACAGTGCACAGACTGCCCTCCACTCTCCCAAGGAGGCCTTCAAGATGGCCTGAGAAATCAAAAAGTCTAAGTGCAAACCAGGGATCCCAGCTTTTGTTGTCATACTTTGCTCAATCAAGGCAGGTTCCAGGTACAGTGCTTTTGCTACTTCTCCATTGTTGGGAGCAGTCATCTCTGGGTTGAAGGGGATCCCTCCTCTGATAGGTACTCCAATCAACAAAGAAAACTCTTCCAACAGAGGCCCTAGCTGGAAGTCTAGAAAGGTGAAGCATCTCAAAGGAGGATCATAAAACTGCAAGCATGTGTGGATCATGCTCCTCTGAGAAGGGTCAAGGTCCATAACCATATCCAGGATACCTCCATAGTGTTCTCTAAACAATGGGATGTGGTCAGGTATGATGAGTGACTGGACCTTCCTAATACCAGTCAACACAGGTTCAAAGAAATGGTAGGATATGTTGCTCTTCCTGGGAGTAGTCATGAATGCTGCTGAAGAAGATGAAGATAGGTGCTGATGAAGATCACAACTGATGCTGGAAATGAACCACTGACAGGATGATGCTGGTGATGATGAAGATAGCTGAAGCAGATAACTGATGAAGCAGAGGTCTTATGCAGAAGAAGGGGTCAAAACCAAACCAGATATAATGTGGATACCCTGAAAAACAAATAAACAAATGTTAAATAATGCAAATGATGAGTATGCAAATGATATGCAATGGTTTGTGATCAAGCTGGATCTGATTATCTGTCTCGATATAAAGCCCATGTATGTTCAAGAAGTCCAGATGGAGGTTCAGAAATCTAGTAACCAAGGTGGGGGACTCAAATAAAGAGTCACATGTCCAGGGTTAATCACAAGAACTGTCCAAAATGAGGTACTCTTAAACCAAATAGTAACAGGGTATGATGTGGCCAAGGGTACCTGCATACCTATAAACAGCCCAACCCCCTCACAGGTGGTGTTCTAGAACAAGGATCCTCAGACTTGGAGCAGTTATGAGAAGTGTAAATACTTCTAACCCATAGGTACAGTGTTTACAATAACCATAAAAGATCCTCCTCTAATTCTCCTCAGTTTCTGAAGGTCATAATAAAGGTCATCCATACTTAGCAGGCTTCCCAGATAGCCCTAGCACTACAGAAAATCTGTAGCACAGAGTTCTCAAAAAGAAACCCATATCTGAACCGTGTTTCATATTCCCGCACCATACCGAAATGGAATGGGAAAGAACATGAACCACTCTAGCCTAGGTGTCACTCAGGTCCCAGGTATAGGACCTCAAACTCTCAATGGAACCCCACCCACCAAAACAGAAACCAGATCCAGCAATGATAATGACAGTATGAAATATGATAAACTGTAAAGGAAAGCAATAAATAAAGTTGTACATAAAGCAATAAATAAAGCACATAAATAAACACAATTAGCACATAACACCCCAGTAAACAAAAATCAAACAAACGCTAGGAGGAACCCACAAAAAGA
Organism: Lathyrus aphaca; assembly: GCA_963966055.1. Lineage (NCBI taxonomy): Eukaryota > Viridiplantae > Streptophyta > Magnoliopsida > Fabales > Fabaceae > Lathyrus > Lathyrus aphaca. The sequence continues at coordinate 433,935,252 of OZ014525.1, read as the reverse complement.
ACCAGAAGCCCTGGTTACAATATAAGGCTCCCCAGCAGAGTCGCTAAGCTGTCGCTCCCACCTGATGACACAGGGCCAAGAGGGGTACAGACGCGAACGGTCGGTGAAAAGAGAGAAGGGAATGAATAGAGTCGCCAGCTAGGCATTTTTATCCCAAAGGAAAGGTAATGCTGCATAAACCTAAGAAAAGATATGGATAAGACGGTCGCGAACCAGAGAAACTGAGAAAGGGGGTTGGCTACAACCTGGGAAGGTATTAGCACCCAGATTGTCCGCCGTATTCGACGGGATCCACGCTTGAAAGATTTGTGTTTTAAAGGGGTAGTGTCTGTGCAATTCTGTGTACAAAAAGCTGGAAAAGAATGCAAGTGTCAGTGTAAAAGGAAATGAAGTGAAGTATGAGAGTGTCAGTGTAAGAAAGAATGGGAAGCTCAAGACTATGAGGCTTAAAGAATAATGTTGGAAGGAGGGGGAATATACAGAGACTTTTGTTCGATAAAAGTTAAGTTATGCCTACGTATCCTCTCGTGCAATGAGGAAGTCAGAACACCGTAGTTCGACTCAAAGAGACTGAAAGATAAATTGATTGATGAACTGCTTACTTGTCTATGCTCAAGTGTATGACCTGTATGGCTCAGGTGCAAACTGTCTTGCATTAGACGGAAGAAGCGAGCTCTCGTTTATGAGTGAATGAGGTGAGAAGAGAATCCCGGAGGAGACGATTATTGCTTGTTTTTTTGTGTTTTCAATATTTTATTGCTTTTTGAAGTTTTTCATAAGAAAGTGAGCTTAAGCCTAAATCAAAGGTTAATAAACTCATCACATCCTCCATCTGATTAGGGGTAATGAGAATACCTTAAGTGTGCAGTAAGCACCTCACACTTAATCGCCATGATGTAGGATTAAGATCATTAACCTACTTGTGATTATTTAGATGTTTTTTGGAGTTTTTGTTTAGTGTTAAGTAATGAGTTTAAGCCATAATCAAAGATTTAATGGACTCATTACACCATCCTAATAGAAGGATAATAGATGAGAACATTTAAGCTGAGAAAGGCTCCTCAACTTAATCCATGATTAGGGATTAACCTCATGACAAAACAAAGCCTTTATTGAAGTGGATTTTAGTTAATGGTAAGATTAAGAAGTGATTTTTATGGCTTGTAAGACAACTTGAGGGGGACTTGTCCATTAACACTAGGGTTAGTCCTTCTTAACCAATTAAGGAAGAATTAGAACCCTAATGCAAGGCCCAAGTTACAAGCTTGATGTCTTAGTGATTATTAAGTGGATTGATTAAAGGATTTAAACTCATTAAGGGTTTAACACTTAGGATTAAAGTTATACACTCCATCCTAATAGAAGGATGCAGGCATAAGCTTAATCACAAAGCCTTAAGACCTTTAGGGTTTAGTCCTTGATTAAGAGATGAGAAGAGAAGACTCAAAGATGACACAAAGGCAAAACTAAATGGGGACTAATCAAACCCTAATTATGATCATGCTTGGTTGTTCCTAGGGTTTATGAGGCTTGCACAAGATCTTCAGGAGAAAAGCCACTAAGGAAGAAGCAGATGAGAGGAAGAAGAAGCAGAGAGAAGCAAGTCAACTTACTTCACTTAAGAAGATAAGTTGCTTGGAGAAAGAAAGTAAAAGATGAACATGAATGAGCAAGCTTACTCTAATACAAAGATAAAATGCAGCAATGATGCATAAGAGAGATGAGAAGAGATTGTGAGAAGTGAAGGCAAATTCACTTCTCAAAACAACTTACCACCTGAAAAGTTAGCAAAAGGAGTGAAATGCAATGAAAATGAGATGAAATGCCATGATGCAAGACAAAGTCAGAAGCATGAACATAATGTTAATGATGCTAAGAGATGATACAAACACATGTCAAGAGTTGTGGATGATCATACAAGGATGAAGATGCAAATGAAGCATGCTTTGAGCCATAAAAGTTCAAGAAAAGTTTATGGAATGATATGAATGCACAACATGGCAAATGAAAGATGCAATGATCAAACATGATTCTAATATGTCCTAAGATGTCTTATATGTCATATTGATGCACAAAATGTCATGGAAAGTTCTTGAATGCAAGCATATGAGAGATGGATGCAAATGAAGACAAGAATTAGGGTTTACATACAATATGCAATGCAAAACTCAAAATCAGAAGCAAATGACAAGATAAAAAATTGAAATTAGGATCAAAGGAACCCTAACCCTACATAAGTTCACAGCCCAAAGGGGGGGACCTAACTCCTAACCCTAAAGAAGTTATGATTTTCTCAAGTTTGCTAGGGTTTCAAGGAACTTCAAAAGGAAAAATGCTCATCAAATTGAAAATGAAAGATAAATTCAAACCAATTTTACCCTAAAAACTACATGCTATGAAGGATGCAATGCAAGAAGAACCATCATCAAACTCTTCATGGTTAGGCAGAATGAATTTTTTCAAGTTAGGACCAAAATATTGCCTTTAAATAACTTTTATTCCAATGAAAAATGTCAAGATACATCAAGGACCAAAAAGAAATTTGTTTTGAGAGTTTGATAATGTTTCTAAATGTTTTAAAATGCAATGTGATTTTTTTTGTGATTTTTAAATACCTAAATGCATTTTTAATTAATTAATTTCCATTAACTAATTAAAAATAAACATTTAAATGATTTAAAAATAATTTTTAATGCAAAAAATAAAAATAAAAATATTTTTGGGTTCTGAAAATTAATAAAAGGTTTGATAAAAAATTTCAGAATTTTTTAATGTGTTTTGCTATTTTTAGAAATTCGTGGAAATAAATGCAATGAAAATGAAAATAAAATTAAATAAAAGGGAAAGTAAGCCAAAGGGAGAGTCCAGATTGAATCTGGGTTTGAAATTGTTGACTTGGCGCCACATCCAATGGCCCAAGTTTAAACCTGACTAATCCTAATTAATTAATTCCTTAAACCCTAATTAAAACTAATCATAAGATCCCAGCCATCCAACACACGCTGGGAAGAGCAATCACACGGTCCACATTCAAACCCCCAATAATTACATAACTAAACCTAATTAGGGCAAATTAAACTCAGACGGCCGGAACAGTGGTTCCGGTCGTCTTCTCCGACGAACCAAGAACCCTAGTTTCTTCTATAGGTCACCAAACCTCAAATTTCTTTCACAAAAATGATCCTCACATCAATCTAAACCTAAACCCTCACCTGAAACTCATTTATTTCACTTCATAAGCATGAATCGAAGAAAAATATGAAACACGGGCAAAAGTTCAGAGACTTCATACATGGTGGTTTCTTCACCATTTTCAAAAACAAACACATCCCCATGATCAGGGGAACATACAGAATCATAAAAGAACTTAAAAACTAAATTCTGGAAAAAAAGTTCTTCATGTTACCTGAGATGAAGACTCTCTGATTCTGAGCTTTTTGGACTCTCCCTTTGTGCAAACCCACTTCTTTGAACACCCTGATGATGAAATGAAGCTTAGGAGGCTTTGATAATGGCTGGTTTGAAAGCTTCAATTCTGGTGTAGCAGAAATGGAAGGTTGGGTATGTGATGATTTAGGCTGTTTCAATGGTGGATTTTGGTTTTGTGGATGATTTGTGATTTGTTGGTGAAAGAAAAATGGAAGTTTGATGGCTGTGTGAAGAGTTTCGAAGAGAAGAAGTTTTTGACAGTTTTTGGGAATGCTGGATTGTAGGAGGTTTCTGGCTTGTGTGTGGTTTGTTTTATGATCCTTATACAAATCCTAAGTTATTGGAATGAGTCAGAAGACTTGACATGCACTGTGGGAATGGCATGGGGCAATTGGCCAAAAAGTCAATGTTAGGTGTACTTCAAGCATGGGCTATGGCAGAAGAAATCTAAAGGGTGTATCTGCCTCAACTGAGTTTGAGGATGACCCTTGGATGGTTTATGATGGACTGCAACACTTGGATTGCAAGATAGCTTGTGTTTTGCCAATTTCCAACTTTGTGCATCTTGTGATTTTTGGTCATGGACATGTCTCATTCCTTGGGCAATATGCAGCAAAATGCACCATATAATGTTGCTATGACACTTTAATATTGATTAGAGATCAAACAAAACCATAGGAACCCTTCTTGCAAGATTTCCCCCTTTGTGACTTTTATGAAAAATGGCTTATGATACTTGGAATTCAAGGCATGAAAGTGAGAAATTCTTTGGGAAAATCTGAATTATGGACCATGAATTATGTTTGTGTGATGATTAGAAGCTGGTTTGAAGTCACATTTGGCCTTGGCATGAGGTTTTGCAACTTTCCTCCTTTGGTGTAAAAGTAAAATTTTAGTGATTTTGTCCAACTTTGACAAGCCATAACTTTTGATCTAAAATGAATTAGAATAAGTTCTTGTACTTTTTGAAAAGGGAATGATCCAATCTACAACTTTCATGACCAAAGATTTTTCATTTGAAACATTTTTGAATCAAAAAGAGGAGGTTGAAAAACTTTCCCAAAATGACAAGTTTACATTATAAGTCACTTTCCCAAAAAGGCAACTTTGCAAATGGCTTGAAATTCTTCAATCTTGTGAACTTCTAACATCTTCTAAGATCAAATAAAGATCATATACATTCAAAATGATGGAGAATGCCCTTTGGTTGGGTCATTGGGGGCCTCAGATGCCCTGATTTTGCACTGACTTGCTCAAGAAGTCAACTTGTGATCAGATGCCTTCCCCATTGAATTTCTTCATGAAAATTGATATGCATGATCCTCATAACATATAGAGACCAATGGAAACAAGAATGACCAAAAAATTTGGAGTTATGGCCTCTGAAACCAAAACCCTAATCCTAGGTCATCTGTGCAGTTAAACCTGGCTCTGCTTCCATGCCTTTCTCAGTTCTTGTGATTCTTTGATTTTCTTGAACTTGGGAGGATATAATATGATGCTTGAACATACATGGACCCCTTTGAAGTGATTGATGACCTTTGAAGTGGCTCAAATAGCTCTTGGATTGCTCAGATCACAAACCCTAGATGCAGATGACTTTGAATCAATGCAGTGAAGCAAAAATGCAATATGATATGATATGATTGAACTCATGCAAATGAAAAGAATCACAAGCCATGGTGAAATGAGTGAGGGCAAATTTGGGGTGTTTACAATATTGAAGTACATGGACAAACCTACTGCAGACCAGAAGGATAGCTTGCACACTTTGCTTCAGTTCTATGATCCCTTGCTGCAGTGTTTTGTATTTCCAGATTACATCTTGGCTCCTACCTTGGAGGAGATTTCCAGCATTTTGGGTGTTCCCATCAGAGATACTTTGCCTTACTATGGGCCTGAGGTGGTCCTTAAGGAAGAAGACATAGCCAGAGTCTGTCGTATACCAGTAGCTAAGGTCAAGAAGGCTTTGAAGGACAGTGAAGAGAGAGGACTCCCTTGGGATATGCTTATACCAGAGGCTGAAGAATATGCCAAAGAGAGTAAGTGGGGAGATTTTGGTGTTGTGGTAGCCTTGATGGTGTATGGATCTAGTCTTTTCCCGGGAGAAAAGGAATTTGTGAGCTTGGAAGTGACCTCCATCTTTGCTAAAGGCAATCCTGTGCCAACTCTGTTGGGAGATTTCTACTACAACGTTCACTACCGGAATGAGAAAGGCAGAGGTGGACCAGTGGGCTATTGTGCTTCATTGTTTGCTGAGTGGTTTGCTAGGCAATTGCCAAAATCAGGCTCTTTCAAGGAGATGAGAGATGAGTGGAGGTGGTCTAAAAGGCTGATGGGGTTAACTTCTGAGGATATAGCTTGGGGATGTGACAGAGATCTGCTGGGAAAGGAGTTGCTGGTCAGTTGTGGAAGATTTGTTGGAGTTCCTTTGCTAGGAAGAAAGGGTGTGATCAATTATCATCCAACATTAGCCAGGAAGCAATTTGGTTATCCTCTGAAAGATCCACCAGATATGGAAGAATTTGCTGAGTCTTTGTACTTTCCTGTGGAGGGAAACAAAGAGTTAGTCATATAAGCATCTCAGGCTTGGGCTCACAGGGTAAGGAAAGGTAAGAAGGATTTTGGAAGAGTAGATCCCAAGACATATCCTCCTTTTGCTACATGGTTGCAGAAATGTGTAGAGGAAGTTCTCATGCCATTCTCAGTGGAGGCTCCATTATATCCCAAAGAAGTGCCATGCCAGAGTACTGTTTCTCTTGAAGAATATAAGAAATTGGAAGCTCAGCTGCACGAAGTTCGGATAGAGAATGCTGAAATGGTTAACCTGTACCATCTTGCCAACCGGGCTAAAAATGAAGTAGAGGGAAAGCTACAGAAGATGCAAGCCTCCTTGGAAGCTAAAGAGAAAGAGTTTGCTGGAAGGGAAGCTCACTTTCAGAGGTTGGGTCTGATGGAATCTAAAAGAGAAGCAGAGCGTAAGAAGACTTTGAAGACTCTTAAAGAAGCTCACCAGTCCATTGTTTGGTTGCAAGGCCAGAGGGAACAAGAGCAGAAGAAGTATAAAGAAAAGGAAGAGTTTTTCGAGGTACAGATGGCCTTCAAGAAAGAAGAAGTGGAACAAGTCCACAACATACAAAGGGAAAAGACTCAACAGTTGGCACAAAGCTAGATGGCCTTGTAGGAGGCATTGAAGGAGATTGAAGAGCTCAAGCTGAGAGCAGGCGTGAAGAAGAGTAGGACAGCTGCAGAAGAATCTGGGTCTTTAGTTTAGATTTTCTTTACTGTTGTTCAGGCTACCTACAGACTTGTTGTAGGATTCTTGCTTTAGCTTTTTTCTTTTGTTCTTGTATTAACTTGTAACCCTTTGGGGAATTTCTTTGTGCTCTAACTTTTGGCCGGCAGTGGGTTATCCATGTCATGCAGTGTTGATATGCAAATTACCATTTCTGAGTACGCGAAGCTTGTTTGTCTGATACTGCTAAGATCTGAACACTCTTCAAAAGGGAAAGTTTGAAAATTAATACTCAAAGTGATTATCTGGAGAAAATGCCAGAACTGGGGCATATTAAAATGCCTAAACTTGGAAACATGAGTAGTTACATTGCATGTATATAACGTGTTTGTTTGTTTTGCAGGTAGTCCTTCAGTTTCTAACGTTTATTTCCTTTCAGGCACTATAGCTCCCAGGAAGGTCCGAGAACAGCCGATTGTACGCAGATATCCCACAAGAGTCAACAGAGAAAGAGTGATGGATCAAATGCAGGCTGATTTGGCTGACTTGAGGTTGAGAATGGACAATTTCATGACCCTTATGGCAGGGATGGGTCAGACTCAGGAACGTTTACGTGAGATGGTGGAAAATAATCAGACCAAGAACAATGGAGCTGTTGATGGAGGTAATCGCAACGGTGCTGGCGCCCGTCAAGTTGAGATCCCTGTGGCTCAGCCAAGGGTCACCATTATCAATGATGGACTGAACAACGTACAGATGGATGGTCAAGATGAACATTTTACTTTGCTGGACGAAGCAGAAGGCCAAGGGGCTGATATGAATAGAAAGTTTGAAGAAATGGTTGAACAGATCAGGGCCATTCAATCTCAGAACTCTCTGGGATTCAATATTAATGACTTGGGCTTGGTTCTAGGGGTTAGAATCCCTTACAAGCTCAAGGTTCCTACTTTCGAGAAGTACAACGGCACAACGTGTCCAAAGACTCACCTCTAGTCCTTTGTAGGAAGAATTGTTGCCCATACTGATGACGAGAAGCTATGGATGTATTACTTCCAGGATAGCCTGGTGGGAGCCTCCTTGGAGTGGTATATGAATCTAAGTAGGGTAAACATTAAGAGCTGGAAGGACTTGGCAGAGGCGTTCGTGAAACAGTACCAGTACAATTTGGACATGGCTCCAAATCGCACTCAACTGCAAACCATGTCTCAAAATTCCAAGGAGGGGTTTAAGGAGTATGCTCAAAGGTGGCGTCAGCTTGCTGCCAGAGTACAACCACCATTGCTGGAGAATGAGATGGCTGATATGTTCATGGGAACATTGTAAGGGGTGTTTATCGAGAGGTTGGCGTCTTGTTCAGCAACTAAGTTCAATGACATAGTAATAGCAGGCGAGAGGGTCGAAACTCTGTTAAAGATGGGGAAGATTCATGACATCGATGTGAGTAGCTCAAGCGGTGTAAGAAAATATTTACATGGACCTCCAAGAAGGCGAGAAGGGGAAACCAATGTTGTGTATGGCCGAGGACGGGGCCGAGGATATAGAAGATCATATGAGCAAGTGGCAGTTGTCACCATTCCTTCAAGTCCTGTGCAACAGGTGCAGACTCAACCACAACAACAACAACAACCACAGCATAACAATTATCAGCAAATACCTTATCAACCGAGACAAGCTCGTCCAGCTAATAGGGTGCTTGAAGCAATTCCTATGACATATACTGCACTACTGCAGAGGTTGCTAGACCTGAACTTGATACAACTGAGGACATTAGCACCACCTCCACCTGGAGAGCTTCTAGTGGGGTATGATGCCAATGCTAGATGCGCATTTCATTCAGGGGCACCCGGGCACTCAATTGAGAAGTGCAGGGCGCTACAACATAAAGTTCAAGATTTGATCGACTCAAAGGCGATTAACTTTGCACCACCGCCTAATGTTACATCAAACCCTATTCCAAACCATGGAGGGGATAGAATAAATGCTGTTGACGGTGGTGAAAAGTTAAGTTTGATTCTGAACGTAGAAGAAGTGAAGACTCCACTGCTGGTGGTGAAGGAAAGGTTGTTGAAAGGACAAGTATTTCCGAGATGTAGTTCTGATTGTGAAAGGTGTTTGAGTTCAATGAACGGCTGTGAAGACCTGAAGGTGGGGCTGCAGTATCTGATTGATGAGGGGTCATTGCAGTTTGATAAAGGTTATAACAAAGGTGATTGTGTGTCCACCATAACAATCTACAATGATCCAGCTGAAATACCTGCCAGGAGGGAGCCTGTGACTATATATGCTCCGCAAATCAGTTCCGTTACTATTACTGTTCCCGAGTCTGTTCCTTATACTGATGATAAAGCTATCCCATGGCATTATGGTTCAGATGTGTATGTGGAAGGACAGAAGGTCGATAGTAAGTCAGTAACAATTGACCCGACTATAGTGAATGTCGGAGGGGTTGGTGGTTAGTGGTCGTCTTTTTGCTCCTCCAGTTCTGAGGGGAGATCCTGAAGTTGAGGCTGCTGCAAAGGCTAAAGGAAAGCAAATAGCGACCGAAGAAACGACAACTCCTGTTACAGGATAAGGTACCTTTGAGAAGGAAGTGGAGGAATTTATGCGGATAATAAAGAAGAGTGACTACAAGGTAGTTGAACAGTTGAATCAGACTCCGTCCAAAATATCAATTCTGTCTTTGTTGATGTGTTCTCCAGCTCATAGAGAAGCTTTGCTGAAGGTCTTGCAAATGGCATACGTTCCACAAAAGATAATGGTTAATCAACTGGAAGCTGTAGTGGGCAGTGTGGATGCAAGCCACGGGTTGGGATTCACAGATAGATATCTGACTTCAGAAGGCCGCAATCACAATAAAGCACTACATATTACCGTGGAGTGTAAGGGTGTTGTCTTGTCTCATGTCCTGGTCAACACAAACTCTTCTCTTAACGTACTCCCTAAGAAAGCCTTAATGAAATTGAATGTAGATGGCATCGTCTTGCGACCTAGTGATTTAATAGTGAAAGCCTTTGATGGGTCACGAAGGTCTGTGTTCGGAGAAGTTGAGTTACCTGTGAAAATAGGGTCTCAAGTATTTAAGAGCACGTTTTATGTCATGGACATTCAACCTGTGTATAGTTGCTTGCTGGGATGTCCTTGGATTCATGTTGCAGGAGCAGTAACTTCCACTTTGCATCAGAAGTTGAAATACGTGGTTGATGGCCAAGTAATTACTGTGTGTGGGGAAGATGATATCTTTGTGAGCCACCTATCAACTTTCAAATATGTAGAGATGGACGGAGAGATCCATGAAACGCTGTGCCAGGCCTTTGAAGCGGTTAATGTCAACATTTTGACTCCAGTAGAGAGGAGAAATGAGAAGGAAGGGACTTCTATTCACTCCTACAAGCAGGCCAAGGAAGTGGTTCAATCTGGAAGCCCCCAGGGTTGGGGCAAGTTGCTGGAATTAGAGAAGAAGGATGACAAGTTTGGGCTTGGTTATCAGCCTGGTGGGTCCAACTGGCCTCAGAGTGATAAAGTCATTACTTTCACAAGCGCCAGATTGCTCGATCGCAACCACATATGTGCAACAAGTGAAGATGGAGACAGTGACTGCAACTGGGATAGCTGGATTCACCCGTGTGCACCCGGGGAGGAGCTTAGGAACTGGTATGCTGAGGACATCGTTCAAGTTACCTGGCATTCAAAGTAATTTACGTGTTTCCTTTTTATCATGCTGCATGTCAATCCTGAACTCTGCCCAAGGTGCACGGATCCATTTGTATGGCCACCATGCTTTTAATGCATTTATTTTACCCTGAAATAAAGGAAAATTTTCAAGCAAATTGCGTTCTCTTTCTTTCGTTTTAAAACTTTTCACAAAAATAATAAAATGGCAATGTGTTTTTCCTGTTTGCTTATGTGTTTGCGTCTCTTTTGAAAGAAAGAAAAACAGATTCTGAATATAAGCACATCATCTGTGCAGTGTTGATCATCCGGATTCTAGTGATAACGTTCCTGCTATGACCACGCATGACTTCGACAATCCTATCTACCAAGCTGATGAAGGGGTTGAGGAAGATTGTGAACTCCCCAAAGAATTGGTCAGGTTGTTGAAACAGGAGGAAAGGGTCATTCAACCTCATCAGGAAGAGATAGAGATCATCAACATCGAGACAGAGGAGTCAAAGAAAGAGATAAAGATTGGTGCCAGTCTGCAGGCCGAGGTAAAGAAAGAGTTGATTGGTATGCTACGTGAATATGTGGATATCTTCGCCTGGTCGTATCAAGATATGCCAGGTTTGGATACTGACATTGTTGTGCATAAGCTACCATTGAGGGAAGATTGTCCTCCTGTGAAGAAAAAGTTGAGAAGAACTCGTCCTGACATGGCGATGAAGATTAAGGAGGAAGTTCAGAAGCAGTGGGATGCCATATTCCTTACCGTAACTAGTTACCCACCTTGGGTAGCTAATATTGTGCCTGTACCAAAGAAAGACGGCAAAGTCCAGATGTGCGTTGATTATCGGGATCTAAACAGAGCAAGTCCAAAAGATGATTTTCCATTACCACACATTGATGTGCTGGTAGATAACACCGCTCAATTCTCGGTATTTTCCTTCATGGATGGCTTCTCCGGGTATAATCAGATCAAGATGGCACCAGAAGACATGGAGAAAACAACGTTCATTACCCCGTGGGGTAGATTCTGCTACAAGGTGATGCCCTTTGGTTTGAAGAACGCCGAGGCAACGTATCAGCGGGCTATGGTCACATTGTTCCATGACATGATACACAAGGAGATTGAATGTTATGTGGACGATATGATTGCTAAGTCCCGAGACGAAGAAGAGCATCTGGTCAATCTCAAGAAGCTGTTTGATAGACTGATAAAGTATAAGCTGAGGTTGAATCCAAACAAGTGTACTTTCGGAGTGCGTTCCGGAAAGTTGCTGGGTTTTATTGTTAGCCAGAAAGGAATTGAGGTGGATCCTGCAAAAGTAAAAGCAATACAAGATATGCCTGCACCGAAGACAGAAAAAGAAGTGCGTGGTTTTTTAGGGATATTGAACTACATTTCACGGTTCATATCTCACCTAACTGCCATGTGTGAACCAATATTCAAGTTGCTGAGAAAAGAGCAAACGGTCAGGTGGAATGAGGACTGTCAAAGAGCCTTTGAAAAGATAAAAGAATATTTACAGACACCTCCGATTCTAATGCCTCCAGTTCCAGGACGGTCGCTTATCATGTACTTGACTGTGCTCGAAGGGTCAATGGGGTGTGTTTTAGGCCAACATGACGAGTCTGGTCGAAAAGAGTACGCTATTTATTACCTTAGCAAAAAGTTTACCGACTGTGAATCCCGTTACTCACTACTCGAGAAAACTTGCTGCGCTTTGGTATGGGTTGCTCGCCGACTGAGACAATATATGTTGACCCATACCACACTGCTAATTTCAAAAATGGATCCTGTCAAGTATATCTTTGAGAAACCAGCATTAACCGGAAGGGTTGCAAGGTGGCAAATGATCTTAACAGAATATGACATACAATATACTTCTCAGAAATCCATCAAAGGAAGTGTATTGTCAGATTACCTTGCACAACAACCTCTTGAAGATGACTATCAGCCAATGAAGTTTGATTTCCCTGATGAAGACATCATGTACCTAAGGGCAAAAGATTGCGAGGAACCACTTCCGAAGGAGGGGCCAGACCCTGAATCCAAATGGAAGTTGATGTTTGATGGGGCAGTCAATATCAACGGACGTGGAGTTGGTGTTGTTCTTATCACTCCTGAAGGTGTTCACTTTCCCTTCGCTGCCAGAATTACTTTTGGCTGCACCAACAATGAAGCGGAATACGAGGCGTGCATAATGGGAATAGAGGAGGCTATTAATCTTCGGATTAAGACCCTTGATATATTCGGAGATTTAGCCCTCGTTATCAATCAGATTACCGACAAGTGGTATACACATCAAGAACACTTAATTCCTTATAGGGATTATGCCAGAAAACTGTTAACGTTCTTCATAAAGGTTCAGCTTCAGTATATACCACGAGATGAAAATCAATTTGCCGATGCATTGGCTACTCTTTCTTCGTCCATCAAAGTCTTGTGTTGGAATTACGTGCCCAGGATTGACATTTCCAGGCTTGACGCATCAGCTTATGCTTTCTCTATAGATGCAGTGTCTGACGAGAAACCTTGGTACTTTGATATCAAGCTCTTCCTGGAAAAGCAATAATACCCAGCGGGGGCATCATCCAACGATAAGAAGACCTTAAGGCGACTTGCTGCTAGCTTCTTCTTAAATACAGACGGGGTTTTGTATAAGAGGAACTTTGACATGGTTTTGCTCAGATGCGTGGATAGACACGAAGCAAGCCTGTTAATGCAGGAAGTCCACGAGGGATCGTTCGGTACTCATGCAGGAGGGCATGCGATGGCTAAGAAGCTATTGAGATCGAGGTACTATTGGATGACAATGGATGCAGACTGTTGTTCGTACGCCCGTAAGGGCCACAAGTGCCAGATTTATGCAGACAAGGTGCATGTTCCTCCAAGTCCGATCAACGTCATGTCATCTCCTTGGCCCTTTTCTATGTGGGGCATTGACATGATCGGGAAACTAGAGCCTAGTGCTTCAAATGGTCATCGCTCCATCTTGGTTGCGATCGATTACTTCACTAAGTGGGTTGAAGCAGCATCTTATGCCAATGTCACTCGTCAAGTGATAGCCAGATTTTTGAAAAGAGACATTATTTGCAGATACGGAGTACCCGAGCGAATCATTACTGACAATGGTTCCAATTTGAATAACAAGATGATGGCAGAGTTGTGTCGGGACTTCCAGATTCAGCATCACAATTATTCTCCTTACCGACCAAAGATGAATGGTGCGGTAGAAGCGACAAATAAGAATATTAAGAAGATTATGCAAAAGATGGTTGTCACTTATAAGGATTGGCATGAGATGTTACTGTTTGTGTTGCATGGGTACCAAACGTCAGTCAGGACGTCGATCGGGGCAACTCCTTTCTCATTGGTATATGGTATGGAGGCAGTCTTGCCAATTAAGGTAGAAATTCCTTCATTGCGTATGATGATGGATGTGAAGCTTGATGAGGCAGAGTAGGTACGTGCTCGATACAATCAGCTGTGCCTAATTGAGGAAAAGAGATTAGCGGCTATCTGTCATGGTCAGCTTTATCAGAGGAGAATTAAACGAGCATTCGACCAACGAGTACGTACTCGGGAGTATCAAGTAGGAGAGCTTGTACTCAAGAGGATCATTCCTCCAGGTTCAGATCACAGGGGCAAGTGGACCCCAAACTACGAAGGACCATTCATAGTGAAGAGAGTTTTCTCAAGAGGAGCACTGATGCTCACGGATGGAGAAGACTTCTAATCCCTTGTTAACTCGGACGCAGTTAAAAAACACTTCGCATAAAAAGACCCGCTGGACACAAAAACAGAATTAAAGTCCAGGCAAGAAAAGGGCATCCCGGCGAGCTAAAAACAGAATAAAAAGCTCGGGCAAAAGTTAGGGAAAATAAATAAAAAAATCTACACCCACTGAGTTGAAAAGCCACATCGGACAGCTCAGGCAAAAAAGGGTATCCCGGTGGATTGAAAACCCGAAAGGGTGATCCACGCAAAACAAGGGAATAAGCAAACAACTGCGATCCGAGTAATCTGAACCAAATCATCGTTTCGTACAGCCTGAAAATATCAGAAGTATAGGAATCAGTCCCCTCATCTTCTCAGAAAGCAAAGGCAAGAATGGAGAGTTTTGAAGACATGCTGGTCATAGCAAGAAGGAAACTCATTGGGATGTCGTGCCCATTGCCATTAGGATAGTTTATTTTCTCAATTTTATGATAGCTACCTCTTTCCAGGTGGTTGCTTCCCGATGTAAAAACTTTGCCTATTCATAGGCCTTTCAATAAAAGAATATTCAGTTATAAAGTTGTGTTGTGTTTATTTTTGTTTGCAAAATGTCCTGAATTTTTGGCAAAAATAGCATTGCATTTAAAACATGGTGATTTGTTTTCTAAATGAAAAATGGCATTGCAGGGAAACATTTAAAATACTCTTTGAGTGTCGGGTGATGATGGATGAACAGATCATACCACGCAAGCTCCCGGGGCACAAATGTGTTTTCTGTTGTTGCAGGTTTTGCAGGATGGCGTCACATTCTCCCAAACAGAATTTTCCCCAACTAAGTCATAGCAGGTGAAATCCCCAAGCAATTTATTCTCCCATAAGTGGAGTATGCCCAGTAGGCAGTGGGAGGCCCATTCCCATAGAGTTTATAACTGTCAAAACTTTTCTTCCCAGTCATGGGATATTTGAGGAAGCATCTCCCCAGCCGGGTTGGAAGATCGTCATTTCCCCGCAGAGTTCCATGATTGAGATACAATCATCATTAAAATATTCCCTAGCACTCGTCCGTGTCCGTGCCTTATTGTTGCTCTTCTGCATTTCTCAACACTCGTCTGTGTTCTCACTTTGGTATTGCTTGTTTGCTTTCCCCCAGCAGTCACCCAGGGTTGGAATTGCTACTGCTCCTCTGCACTTCCCAACACTCGTCTGTGTTTGATATTTGCTGTTGCTCGTCTGCATTCCCCAGCACTCGTCTGTGTTGGTTATTTGTTTGAAGCTCGCCTGCATTGTTTGGATACTCGTCTGTATCATCCCTCACACTCGTCTGTTTTAGCTTATATCCATATGTGTTGATGTGATAGTAACTCTGATACTCGTCTGTATTGCTACCCCAAATACTCGTCTGTGTTGGATTTCTGGTATTCGTCTGTACCAGTGGCTGATATTCGTCTGTATCATCGCCTGAGGCGCTCGTCTGTGTTTCTTAGATCATTGTCTGATATTCGTTTGTATCATTGATTTATGGCACTCGTCTGTGTCTCTCTTGATGATCATCCAATGCTCGTATGTGTTGAAAAGGTTTGAAGTCCTGACGGTGGGATTAAATGTCAAAATGATTATCGGTCCTGGCGTAACAGGTATATCCGAAGGAGATTCGTCTGTCTCAAGCACCGCTTATTTTTTGTTGCACCTGGCGTAACAGGTTTGCTCGAAGAAGGCTCGTCTGTCTTAGACCATATATCCACGGAGAATATATGAAGAGGGTTCGTCTATCCTAATTATGCATGTCTATCCCACAGACTTCAGTGCATCCCCGGTCCTGGCGTTACAGGTTTATCCGAAGGAGATTCGTCTGTCTCAAGTCATATGTTTTGCAAAGTATATGAGGGCTCGTATGTCCAGTTCCTGGCGTAACATGATTGTTCGAAGAAGACTCGTTTGTCAAACTATTCTGATCCAAAATAACAGTTTCAACTTGGAAGGAGCTTGTCTGCTTTCTCTCCACTTCAGTCACCAAAGCGTCATTTGGTTGGGTTTATTTCCCAGTGCTTGCATTCTCCAGCAGAGTGCAAATTTCAGGTTTTCTTGGTATTCAACCACACTTCATCTTGAACGGTCGATAGCCAGTGCTACCGTCCTTTTTAGATTAACAGTTGTTTGAATATTGGCAGCTGTAACACCCCAAATTTGCCCTCTTCTTTTTAAGTATCATCATCATACCATAATCATCATAAGCATATCATATCCTTGGCATCTTTATATGGAAAGATGAGGCATAACATTCTCATGACTTAGCATTAGGCATATGATCATCTGTGGAGGGATTTGAAGCATTTCAGGCTATAACAAGAGGCCCTATGGATTTTTCCAAGTCCTATAAGGAGTCTACATTGCATTCACAGGTTCAAGATCATTCACAAAAGCCCAGGAGGTTGGAAGATCATCAGGGAATTCAAGCTAGGGCAAGCTCCTACACAATGATCCCAAATTAGGGTTTCACTTTCAGGGATGAAAACTTTGTGACTTTGGCCATTTCATCTGGGCAAAGTCTTTCATATGATGAGAGGATCCTAGGGATGAAATTTGCTGAGAAAAATCCTTGTGGAAGTCAGGTATTTCATCAGTTGCTTGTCAAAGAAGAAATTGGTCAACTGTTCATTCTAGAAGTCAACTGTGGGAATTCAGAGGGTCCAACCCTAGTTTTAAAGTCAAGGGATGTTCTTATAACCTTAGAAGAGGTTTGATAAAGTCAAAGATTAAGAATCAAAAGGTTTTGAGGAGTTTTCCATTTTTGGCATGTGGTTGGTCATGAAATTTGCCATTTTTAGCAACTTTTTGCCCTAATTTTCAAAGACACATAACTTGGTGAAAAAAGCTTCAAATGAGTTGCCATTGAACATGAAAGTTGAAGATGAAGTTCTCCCATTTTTAAAAAGTACAAGTACATTTTCATATCCCTCATGGATTGGGAGATAAGCCCTTCGAAAATTGATTTAATTTAAGGGCATGCCATGATTTTCAAGTTTCCTCCAAATGCAAAAACTCATGTACATCATTTCCAAGTTATTTTATGGACCAAATGAGATCATATTATTACAAGGCATTTCATAAGTGTTGTTTTGCTCCAAAAATATCATCAATTTCGTGCATGAGGTGAAGTATACCACACAAGAGGCAAAATTGCAAAATCATTCAAAAGGCATGTTACACTCATAACCAAGGGTCAGCATTTATTCAAAACAAATCAAGGAATGGTTTGAAGTCAGAATTCACACTTGAGGGAAGGTTTTCACGGGTGTATGAGGCAGTCACACTTTTCATGCAATTTGGCAAAACACCCCAATCACACTCTTCATGCCACTTTTGATTCACACTCTTACAAGCTGAAAGTGAAGAATTAGAGAGGTGCCATTCAAGAGCAAGAGCTTTTGGATTCTAAGATCCAGATTCCCTCAAGCTCCATCTTTCATTTATTTTGCAAGAGGAGTTCAAAGTGAGCAGATCTGCAGCTGTAGGAGCATTATCTTGGTGTTTTGAAGGAGTTGCAAGTTCAGGTATGCTCTGAAATTCGTGGATCTAAACTTGAAATTAAATGTATACATTGTGATCTTCTTGTTGTGCTGATGATTATGTGCTAATTTGTTTGAAAAATGGATGAGTATTAAGTATTTTATGATGATTTGAAGTTTGAAATGTAAATCTGTTTGTCTTCGATCTGAATTATTCTTTGATCCATTGTGATTTTCATGAGCGTATTTGAATTCAGCATGGTTTGATTGTTTGATCTGGAGGTTTTGAGTGATTTTTGTGGTGTTTTGTTCTTGATCATGAATTTTCCGGTGCCGGAGCCCTAGCTCCGGTCACCGGATTCTGGAGATTGTTCATCTGAGTTTGAAGGAAGAAGATGAACGCAGGCCATTGGATATCTCATCTGGACGGTTATTAGGGTGACAGCACATTAAAAGTGCACCCTCCCTCTCATGTGTTTTATGTTTCAAATTATAATCTGAATAATTCTTTTTGCTTCGCACCACACCATAGTACCATGCACTCCCCACCCTGGCCAATCATTGAGAGGACTATGTTTAATGAATGACTTGATCTTGTGCGTTTATTTGATCCAGTGGTTTGTTATTTTTCCTGATTAAATTGAATATCCACCATATTTGTTGTGAGCTTGCGCAGACTGGGTGGGCCTCCCTTGCTATTCACCCCCTTGCGTTGAGGCCCATTCAGAATGAACTGTTTTGTTTGCTGATTGCACCCCAGTTTCATTAATTCTATTATTTTATTTTATTTTATTTTCAGTTTGCTTTTTAATTTTTAAAAATAGAAATAGGTCTTCAAAAATTATAAAACAATTCATGAGTGTTTCTTTTACTTTTCTCTAATTTTTGGAATTTTTATTTTTTATTTATTTTTAATTGTCACGTGGAAATTAATTGTTTCTTTTAATTAATTGTTTTTATCTCATTTTGAAGCATGATGCCTTGTTCATTTTCTATCTTGATCATTATTTTGAATTTTGAGATGATTCTTTTTGCTCTGGATTCATGATGAGATGTAGTTTGTTGATGATTTTATTTCCGATTTTTAGGCATTTTCTTAATTGATTTTGGTCTCTAACTTGTGCATGAAGGTTTCTAACCCTAATCCATGTTTGAACCTTTATTTGAATGGCTAAGCTTCTGATTTTGATTCCCTCCTTTTGGCATGTTAATATTGTATGATTGAGGATCATTTGTGCAAGTTTGTGGAATTTTTGGATGTACACTTGAATTGATTTGAATTTTTGTTCCTTACTTGTTCCCTTTTGCTTCTTTTGGGTCATATGGTCACTCCTTAGGTTAGAAGGGCACTTGTGCCAACTTCTTTGAGTTGTTTAGAGTCATCTTAGGTTGTTGATACCCCTCTGGTCTTGAGTTGATGCTTGTGCCTTGAGAAAGTTTGTGTTTGGTTTCTCTTGAAGTTCATTCACTCTTATGCATGCTCACTTCACTTCCTTTGCTTCTTTACTTCTTATGATGTAAATTATTGAACTTGTGTGCTTCTTCTCTTCATCTTACATGCTTCTTAGGCACTTTCTTAACATGTTAGGGTTCTGGTCTTGGACTTTGTGGTGTTTCTCTGACTATTTTGCTTTGTATTCTTTCATATTCATTTTGTTTTATCATGGTGATTCATAATGCTTCCTGTTGAGTTGTATAGTTCTTTTCTCATTCTTGTGCTTTGAATTTGCATTTGGCATTTGTGATTAAGACTTCACTTCTGGTTGTGTGACTTTGATTTGATGTTATGTTCATCTTATGTTGCTTTTATTCTTGTGTCACTAACCATTTCAGGGGCTTTGGTAAGTGAGAGGTGTGGATGTGATTCACACATCTCCAAGTCTTATCTCTTCTTTGTTTCTTATTGATACTAGTATTGTGATTGTTGGGGCTTAGGCCTTACTTCCTCCCTCTTCTCTTCTTCATTCTTCTCTTTCTCTTCTTATCTTCTCCTTCATTAGGATAGACTTCAAACCTCACTAACCTAGGATTTCCTTTTCATGATAACAATTAGGATTCATTAGTCCCCCATTAGACTTTTACCTTTAAGATCCCTTTTGTTTCTCTTCTCTTGTCATCTGAAAACCCTAAAATGACATTTAATAAGGATTGAAGTGATACCTTGAGCAATAGCCTTATTCCATGAACACTTGTAGTCTTCCCATCTTGGGATAGTACAAGCTTGTCTTGTGATGCACAAGCCTGATCAGGATATCATCTTCACCAAGAAAGTCATAAAAAAACACTTCTTCATTCCAAAAAAATACAAAAAACACTTAATAAGTTTAATGAGTTAGTGAGCCTAAGCCCTAATCTCTGGATTCAAGTTTTGGGGATCTTCTCCTTATTTGAGTGTGCTTGTTCTATTATTCCATCTTGGAATGTAGTGACATGTGCACATTCCATGGAAAAGAGCTTGAGTTCACTTCCTTGTGACACACTCCAAAAAGCTTCTAAAAACCACAAACAAACAATAAACGTCTCTCCTTCGGGACTTCTTTTCTCATCACCTTCACTCTCATCATACGAACTTGCTCCTACTTGTCATTTTGCAAGACGGTAACGCACTCGTCGTCAGAGCCTGCAACACCTGAGCATTGACATAGGCAGTTCAAGCCTTAATACACAAGCATCTTTTCCACCCCTAGTTAGGGGAACTACGGCGACTCTGATCCTCATTGGCCAGATGAGGTACATAGGCAGCGGGGTAGGGCCCGTTCGAGCACAATCTTTATTTTCCCTACATTTTTTCCTTTTCATTTCTTTTTCAGTTCCCGTTTCGTTTCTTTTATCCAGTTCAGTTCCTCTTTTTGCAGCAGCTTTCATTTCCTCACTCTTTGAAACATTTTCTTTGCAAGCGTGGATCCCGTCAGGTACGGCGGACCATCTGGGGTGCTAATACCTTCCCAGGTCGTAACCGACTCTCGAACCTAGTCTCTTTGGTTCGCAGGACCCGTGTCCTTCCTTTTCTTTTCTTCTGGTTTATGCAGCATTACCATTCCCGTTCCTTCGGGATAAAAATGCCTAGCTGGCGACTCTACTTCTTTCCGCGCCACTTTCGCGTTTGTTCCAGGATGGAAATCTAGGGAGCGACAACCGTCCGGTTGGCCCTTCATGCGGTGGTCATGTACGTGCGCTTGTAGACTCTTTGATTAGAATACCTGTGAAAGACTTTTGATCAGACGGTCCTTATTAAAGTCAAAGAAATTGACCAAAGGTCCATGCCATGCACCTCCAAGAATCCTGGCGCATGTTCTTTCATTCCTCTATTGGCACCCCCAGTTTATTAGGCCCATTAGGATTTCAACTAGAAAAAGTAATAAACGCGCACCCCTTTTTCCTTTTAATTTGGATTTAATTTTTTTAGTTTTAGCATAGTTAGAAATAAATCATAAGAAAATAATAAAATTCTACAAAAATTCCAGTAGGTTTATAATTCAATTTAGAAATTTGTGACATTTTTACTTTCTGAATTTTGGTTTTTTTCAATTTAATTTCGATTTTTCATTTAATTAGCATTTTATTGAATTCTTTTAGTTACATATAATTTTGTTCATTTTATTTCTCCCACCTCCTGTAGGATATTTAGCCCATTCGTTTTGCTATGATTAGAGGACTGATAATAGAACTTAGGATATTTTTTTGTAGATTTTTAGGCCATTTTATCCACTGTTTTGGTAGCTTAATGCATGTAAAATTGTGGTTAATTCTTAGGTAGATTTAAGTGACTTTTAGGCATAGTTAGCTTCTGAATTTTTAGGATATTTTTTAGCACAATTCTATAGTCAGGTTAAGGACCCAGAGATTTAATTACATATTTTTTCCAGGACTTTTACTATTTTTAGTGCATTAATTTTTAGTCCATTTTACATTGCAAATCAACCTAGTTTAACTTAGGATTTTTATAGTTCATTAAGGATTAGCTTAATTAGGTTTAATCTTAGGATTTTAGAATGATTTAGTATAGTTTAATTACTGATTTTAGAATAGTGATATTAAATAAATTCCCTTAGTTTTAGGACTTAGGCTTAGAATTTTCAATAAATAATGTTTAGATAAGGTTTAGGTTTACTTTTAGTTTTATGCCTTAATATGCATTTTTTAGAATTTATTTCTTATTTCAATTTTAATGCTTTTTCCTTATTATTTGAATTTCCCACTTGTATAGGCTTCCCCATGTTCCATAGAATCAACTTAACTTCCTTAGGAAGTAAGTTAAATTCTAGTAGTTTTTAGTTCCCTTTTATTCATTAGGTTTAGAAAATCCCACAAACCATTAGGACCACTCTTGAATAAATAACTAAAATTAGGATTGAGTCTTAGTCCCTTAGTTTTTACCTTTTTCAACTTTAGTCTTTCTTTCTATCCTCATAAAGAAAATAATAAAAATACCTAATAAAGGTTGGTTGTTCTTATACGCTATGAGACTTTGTTGCGGAGTACTTATACACGTCCTGTTTCGGGGCGAGGTGTAAGTATTTACCATGATGGATATGTCTTAGTATGAGAATATTCACAAACAAATTCAAAACATTTCTCATAAAAGACAAAAAGCATAATAAGCGACTATCCTGCGGGAACTTCTCTTTCTCATCTCATTCATTTTGAACGCGAACTCGCGACGACTTGTCTCGCATGAAAGACGGTAAACGCACTTGTACCAGACGAGCCTGCAACACCTGAGCATAGACATACGCAGTTCCGACTATAAAAAACACAAACAAATAGTTCCCACCTTAGTTAGGCGAACTACGCCGACTCTGATCCTCATTTTCCCGATGAGATACGTAGGCAGCGGGGTAGGGCCCGTTCGAGCACATTCTTTATTTTCCCTACATTTTCATCTTTCTTTCCATTCTCTTTTCTAATTCTTCTTCTCATTTCTTATTCCCATTCCAATTAGCAGTTTATTTGTTCAGCAGTAGTTATATTTTTCTCACCCTTTGAAACAAATAAGTAAGCGTGGATCCCGTCGGGTACGACAGACGATCTGGGGTGCTAATACCTTCCCATGTCGTAACCGACTCCCGAACCCAGATCTTTGGATCGCAGGACCTCGTCCTTTCCTTCTTCCTTAGGTTTGTACAACATTACCTTTCCCATTCTTTCGGGATAAAAATGCCTGGCTGGCGACTCTACCTTTTCTGCGCCACTTTCGCGTTTGTACTAGGATGAAAATCCCGGGTGCGACAGCTGGCGACTCTGCTGGGGACCGAACCCAGAATCTCTGGTTTCCCTTGTAGAGTCAATCCTAGCGCCTGTTTGGTTTTGTTTCTTTTGGTGTTTATCTGTTTGCTGTTGTGTGTTTAGATTTATTGTTTTTATTTACAGTTTTACTTTACAACTTTACTTTACCGCATTTATTTATTGCTTTAAGTATTTATTTTCCATGCATCATATTATACTGGTCTGTCTGGCTGTGCTGGTTTTCATTTTTTCTGCGGGCTGGGAGTTACTATGAGATAAGCCAAATACCCGGCTTGAGTGCACTATAGGATTAGCATGGACACGTTGTACTCGCATGGTTACATGATGAGTGGCGATGTGTTCCACATCCAGACTGCGACCGTCTTGGGACTATTCTGTGTGGGGGTTCTTCCCAAATTCAGGGTACGACCTTTATAGTTATGTGCATCTGGTGACCGATCTTCGAGGACCTTAATGGAAACACCCCTCTCCAGTGATGACAGTGGCAGACCATATTTGTTGGCAAACCCACTCGCATCCGAGGGTCCATTGGGAACTCGCATAGGATGGCCTGGTTCTCTCATAGGAATCCAGTTAAAGCAAACTGTTTGTATGATGGTAGTATTGTACCCTTCGGGAAGAATGTACTATTGTTTCTCGATTCAGTGCTTGAAGATGCGGACTTATGAGGGATGCTTATTTTTCCGGACTCAGCTGAGGCCTCCCTGAGTAGTACATAATGCCAAACCGATTCCTAATTTGGTCATGAGCCATTTCTCGAAAATGGTGAACGTATTATTGCTATTCGGCTTTGAGAGTCCGTGATGTTGACCCGAGTAGCACACCCGTGAGATTGGGAGGGGTTTACAGGTCTGCAGGAACCCTAAGACCTTCAACATACCCGTTTTGCCATTAGTTCAGTTTTGTGATCCGATTCTCTTGTACATTGGTTCTAAGATATGGATCCCGGATCAGAGGGATTGTTATTGTGATATATTGATATTATGACCTTGCACAAACACCTGATTATATGATTGGCACATCACAGACATTTCACTGATCACATGCTTCGCCTTGCATAAGCATCATGACATCATTAATCATTTGTGTTTCTTTTATTCTCAGGGTTTGCATTACTCCCGGTTCCTGGTCATATCATTGCTTCAGAATGGAAGACATCAGAAAAAGGACTGTGCACTACAAATTTTTTGATACCAAAGTGGACTTGATCAACCAAACGGTGTCTCTTATTACACCGGGTCATCTGGGATACTTCAAGGAAAAGTATGGAAATTTTCTGGACTTGGTATTCAACTTGGATAGCTCTCAAAGAAGCGCCATTCACACTTTGTTGCATATTACAACCCACGGCTCAGGTGTTTCACTTTTCATGACTTTCGGTTGGGTCCTTTACTGGAAGAGTATGCTGAGATTATGGGAGTGTCAATCAAGGATCAGATTCCTTTCAACTCAAAGATGACAAGACCGACCCATGCTGACATTGCTAAAGCTCTTTATTTGAGCTCATCTGAAGTATCTGCAAATCTGTCTACTACCAAAGCAAAAGTACTTGGTTTCACTCTGGAGTATCTGGTTAGAAGGGATGGAGAACTTGCAGTGATAAATAAGTGGGATTTTGTTTGCGCCATCTTAGCACTATCCATTTATAGGATCATCTTGTTCGTTGATATGGACAAATTTGTGGACATATGTGTTATTCATTTATTTGTGTTGAAGAATCCGGTGCCACTCTCCTGGGTGACTTGTATTATTCAGTGCACTATAAGAATGAGAAGAAACGAGGAGGTCTAGTTAGATGTTGTGCTCCCTTATTCTACAGGTGGGTTATGAGACATTTTCCTACCACTGAGAGTTTCACTGATCCTAATACTACTTGGGCCCAGAAGCTAAGTACATTGTCTGCCAGAGATATTAGATGGTTTACTTTGAGGTTGAAAGGAAAGAGTTTCATTACCAGTTGTGGGAATTACCTCAACGTGCCTTTATTAGGAGTATCAGGGGGTATCAACTACAACCCCATTCTCTTAAGAAGACAGTTAGGGGGGTATTCCAAACTTTTTACTTCTCGGTAAAAGACAATCTTCCGTTGGTCAGAAAAGTTGAAGGTTCTTGGAAAGTGATCAAAAGAAAAGACACGAAATGTCTAGGCAAGAACAATAACCGGATGTTCCCTGAATTCGAAGCTTGGATAAAGGAGGAGGTTCAAACGGCTCTAGTCCCTTTTTCTATACCAATTCCACCTCCAGCAACGATGCCTTTAGAGGATTACCAAAAATTGGAGGCTTTGATCAAGCAGCTTAGAGTTGAGAATCAGGAGGCTTATAATTCTTGTCAGAAATTGATGATTCAGAACCAGCAGTTAGAAGATAGAGCTTTCTGAGCTGAAGAGACAGTCCGACTTAAGCAAAAGGACTTTAAGGAAAGAGAATTATACTTTAGGAAGAGAGGATTGGCTGAGATCCATAAGGCGGGTCAGCGTCGGAGGGATAAGAAAGAACTGAATGAGGCTAATGAAGCCATCACACTTTGGCAAGAGAAGTGGAGTGATAATCAGAAAAAGCAAAAAAAAGTAAGGGCTGAATTTGAGTTGAAGATAAAAAACCTTCAGGATGCCCTGGTTGTGCAAGGAAAGTTAGTTCAGAAGGCCCAAGAGCAACAGAGAGAATACCTTCATCAGATGACAAAGAGTCAACAAATAGATGAAGATATCCAGAAAGAAGTTGAAGAGCTGAAGCTTCGAGCTGATGTGAAGAAGTCAAAGGCCGAGCCGGGCCCGAGCAAAGAGAATGAGAAGGCTTTCCTGCAGCAGATTGAAGTGTTACATGCTTCCTTTGATCTAAGGGATCTCCTCATCTAGAGACTCATCCAGGAGCCCGATCATCCGGATATAGCTCAGTTGTTCCAGAATGTCAAGCGTCTTAGCTGGAGGCTGCAAGACTTAAAGTTCCCTAGAGTTTAGTTTCATGTTATTGTACTTGGATTACCCACAGGCTTATTGTGGGATTCCTTTTATTGATATACTTTGTTGTTCTTTGAATTGACACCCTTCAGGGACTTTGTTGTTTCAAACTTCAGTTTATGTGATTGACTTGTTTTGAATCTCTTGTTTGTTATCTATTGCACCGACACAGGGTAATAAGCACAAATTCTCCACGGCCGTCATGTTATTTGAACATCATATGGGTCTTCTTCCCAGTTATTATTCTCCTAATACCAGGACCGGAAAAGGGAGAAAACCTTGAGGATAAAAGGAACACATTGCATTGCATTGCATACACATCATTTGCATGTTCTTCTTTGTTTTTGCAGGTTTTCTACAGGATGCTTAACTTATCTGTGTTTCAGGCAAAGATTGCGAGAGCTGCCAAGACCCGGCATCTCTGACAAGATATCCCATATCGCTACGCGACTCGCAGCAACCAGAGAACAGACATGGATGCTATGCAAACTGAGCTTAATGAGTTTCACACCAGAATTGGAGAATTCATGGTCATGATGCAAGGGATGGCTCAGGGACAACAAGAGTTAAGAAATGCAATTCAAGGGCTCAACCCTCCTCAGACTAATCCTCCTGTGACCACTCTTGACATGCAAGTGACTCCTCCCAACACCAACAATGGCCCAGATGGACCTCAAGTTCCAGAGCAGGGCACAACAACTTTCATTCCAATACAAGACAGGTAGGAGGATCAGTTCTCTCCTTTTAACAACGACATGGGGTTCGGCGGAGAAGGAAATCTTTAAGACATTTTTATGCTTGCTGAGAAAGTCAAAGCCCTCGAGTGTAGAGACACTTTAGGGATAGATGTGTCTGACATGGGCCTAGTCCCCGTGGTGGTTATTCCTCACAAATTCAGGCCGCCTACTTTTGACAAGTATAACGGTAGTTCCTGCCCTAAAAATCGCTTGCAGGCATTCTACCGAAAAATTGTTGCCGATACTAGGGATGAAAAGCTCTGGATGTACTACTTCCAGGATAGTCTCTCCGGAGGGTCCTTGGAATGGTATATGAAGCTAGAGAGAAGCTCTGTAAGAAACTGGAAGGAATTGGGAGAAGCATTCCTCAAGCAGTATCAATATAATATCGACATGGCGCCCAGTCGCACTCAACTTCAGAGTCTGGCTCAGAAGAACTCTGAGAGCTTCAAAGAATACGCACAAAGGTGGCGTGAAGTGGGCGATAGAGTGCAACCTCCTTTGTTGGAGAGAGAAATGGTAGACCTGTTCCTAGATACCCTCCCTGGGCATTTCATGGAAAGGATAGCTGGATGTTCCTCAAGTGGATTCTCAGATATCATCATGACTGGCGAGAGGATAGAAAGTTGGATCAAGGAAGGGAAGATTCAGAACGGGGGCGCTTCAAATTCTGGTATCAAGAAACTCTTCGTGAAGAGGAGAGAAGGAGAGACCGGGGCAGTGTACGCGCAGAGGGGAGGAAGTAACAAAAGGTTTTATTAGCAAGTGGCCCCCGTCACTATATTAGCTCAACCTGTTCAACAGCAAGTCCAACCACAGCAGCCGCAATGCTCACAAGGGTATCAACAAAGAGCTTCCTGTCCATACTATTCTCAGAGGACCAGAGAAAGGCAGTTTGAAACTCCGCCTATGTCCTATTCATAACTTCTGAAGAATCTCCTCTAACTCCAGCTAGTTCAGCTCAGAACTTTGCAACCCCCGAAGCCGGGGCAACTTCCTAAAGGTTACGATACAAACGCTAGATGTGAATTTCATTCTGGAGCCCCCGGACATACCACGGAAAACTGCAAAGCCTTGAAGTATGTAGTCCAAGACCTAGTAGATTCCAAAGCAATCAACTTTGCTCCTACTCCTAACGTAATTCAGAACCCCATGCCTCCTCACGAAGGTACGGTTGGGGCAGTTGATGAAGGGGAGAATCTAAACTTGGTGTGTGATGTCAACGACCTACAGACTCTGTTGAGTGTTGTTAAAGTCTGCTTGTCACAAAAGGGTGTTTTTCCTGGGTGTGAAGTTGACTGTCCAGGATGTGTTGAAGCTACAAATGGTTGTGAGCAGTTGAAAGCAGTTATCCATAGCATGATTAATGAAGGAGTGTTGTAGTTTGACAAGGTTGTAAAGGAAAGCGAAGTCTCTATAGTAACCATCTTCTACGATCCATCTCAAGTTCCTCCACGGGCCAGAGTGGCACCGATAACCATCACCACTGTAGGACCAGTAATGTATCAGAGTGATAAAGCCATTCCCTAGAATTATGGTGGCGAAGTATATTGTAACGGCCAGAAGCAAGAGTTGGCCACGTCTAGTACAACCCCAGCTCAAGTAGAAAATGTTGGAGTAGGGGGCTTTACTAGAAGTGGAAGGTTATTTGCGCCGGAAATACTAAGAAATAGTGTGATACCACCCAGAGACACCGCAAAATCCAAGGCTAAAGCAAGAGAGAAGTAGCCAGTGGTTGTCAATGAGCCCGCACCAGTGACTGATCCAGACATCACCTTTGATAAAGAAGCTGAAGAATTTCTGAGAATTATCAAAAAGAGCGATTACAAGATTATGGACCATCTGCAGCAGACTCCGTCGAATATTTCCATCTTGTCCTTGCTAATGTGTTCTGACTCCCACAGGAAGGCTCTCTTGAATATTTTGAACAAGGCATATGTGCCTCAGGATATTTTAGTAAATCAGTTGGAAGCGGTGGTATCTAGTGTCAATGCCAGTCACGAATTGGGCTTTACAGACATGGATCTAACATTTGAAGGGCATGCTCATAATCGGGCACTGCATATCTCTTTAGAATGTAAAGGTGTAGTAGTTTCTCACATGTTGGTAGATACCGGATCGTCGTTGAATGTTCTGCCCAAGAAAGCATTGATAAAGTTGGATTATGATGGAGTAGTTCTAAAGCCTAGTGACCTGGTAGTTAGAGCATTTGATGGGTCGAGGAGATCAGTGTTCGGGGAGGTGGAGTTACCAATTAAATTCGATCCACAAATCTTCAATACCACATTCTACGTAATGGATATACAGCCTGCATACAGTTGTTTGCTGGGAAGACCTTGGATACATTCAGCAGGAGCAGTATCGTCCACACTTCATCAAAAGCTAAACTTCGTCTGGGAAGGCCAAATTGTAACTGTCAGTGGGGAAGAAGACATTTTTGTTAGTCATCTGGCTTCATTCAAGTATGTGGAGATGGATGGCGAAATAGTTGAAACTCCATGTCAGGCTTTTGAGCCCCTGAAGACTGAATCAGCATCTGCATTGGCAGCTTCTCCTGAAGAACCAAAGAAGGGGGTTTCTGTGGCCTCTTATAAGCAAGCTCTTGAGTTGGTAGAGTCGGGGGTGTGAGAAGGCGGGGGAAGTCCAGTAGAAGTGCCAGAAAAGAAAGATATGTTTGGGATTGGTTACCATCCTGGGCGGTCATCATCTGAACCAAGTGCTAGAGGTCATCAAAGCCCGATTACTTTCACGAGTGCGGGAGTGGTGGATTATGGAAGCATCAGTGTTGTGCAGGATGACGCAGTTGATAGTGACTGTGACTTAGATGAGTGGATCAGGCCTGCTGTTCCAGGGACTCAACTTAGCAATTGGTCATCTGAAAGGCTTATCTCAGTCACCTCCTTCGAAGAGTAATAATCTTTGTTTTTGTCTTTCTTGTACTCAAGCACTAGGTCTTGCCCGTGGCATATTAGCTTTTTATAAGGGTTCTTTTGTTCCTAACACAATTCATAATCATAAATAAAGCTGACGTTTCACATTCATCCATGTTGTTCTTTGTCTTTCATTTTTTGCTTTTGTTTTTCAAAAAGAAAGAAAAGTTTTAAAATGGCAATGTTTCTCATTTTCTCAAGTTTTTTCTAAAGCCTTGCATGAATCACCATTCATGTAGGTGCTCATCACCAGATCTTATCAATGACGACCCTATTATGGCTGAGTATGACTTTGACAATCCAATTTATCAAGCCGATGAGGAGGGTGGAGAAGATTGCGAACTGCCTGAAGAATTGGCTAGACTGCTTAAATAGGAGGAGAAGATGATTCAGCCGCATGAAGAGGCCATTGAAGTGATAAACCTGGGTACCGAAGAAGACCAGAAAGAAGTTAAGATCGGGGCCGCATTAGAAGAATCTATCAAGACACGTCTAATTGCTATGCTTCGAGAGTATGTTGATGTCTTTTCATGGTTCTAGCAAAATATGCCTGGTTTAGACACTGACATTGTGGTATACAAGTTGCCTCTGAGAGAAGACTGCCCTCCGGTGAAGCAGAAGTTGAGGCGCACACGCCCTGATATGGCAATCAAAATAAAAGAGGAAGTACAAAAGCAATTTGATGCTGGTTTCTTGGACGTGACCAGTTACCCTCCGTAGGTTGCCAACATTGTGTTGGTCCCTAAGAAAGATGGTAAGGCCAGGATGTGTGTAGACTACAAGGATTTGAATAGGGCCAATTCCAAAGATGATTTCCCTCTGCCTCACATAGATGTGCTTGTTGATAATACTGCTCAGTTTTCTGTGTTCTCTTTCATGGATGGGTTTTCTGGTTATAACCAGATTAGATGTCTCCCGATGATTTGGAAAAGACAACTTTAATCACGCCTTAGGGCACTTTCTGTTACAAGGTCATGCCGTTTGGTCTGAAGAATGTCGGGGCCACTTACCAACGGGCGATGGTGATGCTATTTCACGACATGATTCATCATGAAATTGAGGTTTATGTTGATGATATGATAGCAAAGTCCCAAACAGAAGAAGAGCATTTGGTCAATCTAGCAAAGTTGTTTGACAGACTCCGGAAGTTAGATTGAGGTTGAATCCGAATAAGTGCACCTTCGGGGTCCGTTCCGGCAAGCTACTTGGCTTCGTTGTTAGTGAGCAAGGAATTGAGGTTGATCCAGCCAAAGTAAAAGCCATCCAAGAGATGCTTGAGCCAAAGACTGAAAAGCAAGTGCGCAGTTTCTTAGGGAGACTAAACTACATTGCACGATTTATCTCTCACCTAACGGCCACGTGTGAGCCCATCTTTAAGCTTCTGAGGAAAAATCAGGCAATTAAGTGGAATGAAGACTGTCAACAAGCCTTTGACCGAATCAAGGAGTACCTGCTAGAACCTCCAATTCTCATGCCTCCAGTACAGGGAGACCTTTGATCATGTATCTTACCGTGCTGGAAGGATCAATGGGATGTGTGTTGGGTCAGCAGGACGAGTCTGGTCGAAAAAATCACGACATTTATTACCTTAGCAAAAATTTTAACGATTGTGAGACACGCTACTCACTACTCGAGAAAACTTATTGCGCTTTGGCATGTGTTGCTCGCCGACTAAGACAGTACATGCTGACTCACACCACTCTCTTAATTTCCAAGATGGATCCTGTGAAATACATTTTTGAGAAGCCGGCACTGACAGGAAGGATAGCCCGGTGGCAGATGATATTAACAGAGTATGATATCCATTACACTTCGCAAAAGGAAATCAAAGAAAGTGTATTGTCAGATTACTTGGCTCAGCAGCCAATTGATGATTATCAACCTATGAAATTCGAGTTTCCGGATGAGGACATCATGTTCCTTAAGTTGAAAGACTGTGAAGAACCAATTCCGGAGGAGGGGCCAGACCCTGAATCCAAATGGAAGTTGATGTTTGACGGAGCTGTAAACATGAACGGAAGTGGAGTAGGTGTTGTTATCATCTCACCATAAGGGGTCCATACACCTTTAGCTGCACGGTTGACTTTCGAATGCACTAACAATGAGGCAGAGTATGAAGCTTGCATCATGGGGTTGAAGAGGCAATTAACTTGCGAGTCAAGAACCTCGAGATCTTCGGAGATTCTGCCCTAGTGGTGAACCAAGTCAATGGCAAATGGTTAGTTCATCAACCTCACTTGGTTCCTTACAGGGATTATGTCAGGAGGCTGTTAACTTTCTTCACCGAGGTCAAATTGAATTATATTCCTCGAGATGAAAACCAGTTCGCCGATGCTCTAGCAACTTTATCGTCCATGATCAAAATTTGTCAAGAGAATTCGTGCCTCGAATCACGGTCTCCCGTCTTGAAAGACCTGCCTATGTTTTTGCAGTTGACTATGGTGAAGATAACAAACCTTGGTATCATTATATCAAGCAATTCTTGAAGGCTCAAGAATACCCGGCTGTGGCATCCAGTAAAGACAAGAAGACCCTCAGAAGACTGGCAGGTGGTTTCTTCTTGAATCAAGATGGTGTGCTATACAAGCGAAACTTCGACATGGTTATGCTCAGATGCATGGATAGACACGAAGCAGACCTGTTGATGCAAGAGGTTCATGAAGGCTCCTTTGGTACCCATGCTGGATGGAGGACATGCTATGGCCAAGAAAGTTTTGAGATCGGGATATTATTGGATCACCATGGAATCCGATTGCTGTAAATACTCCCGTAAATGTCACAAGTGTCATATTTATGATATATAGATATATTTCAATGTCCTCGGTAATTGAAAACTTAAATTTGGACATAGTAGTGAATTTTCCACCATTACTTTGTTAAATTAAATTTGGCGTGTATAGTAACATTTAATTTTTCGAAGCCAACACCACCATCTATAGACTACTTGTAGGTACTGTAACTAAGAGGTACTTACATGTCAAATTCTCTAGTTTAATAAAGAGAAATTATAATTTTTTTATAATTTTAAATAACTTCCTTTTTAGAGTAATAAGTTAGACCATTCATATAACTAGTGTCCATCGAATTCTCCCAAAAATTGAAAGAAAGAGTATAGTTTAAATAAAAATTATATATTTTGTTACTTCAGAATGGTTGAGTTATATTGAAACAAATATGCATCATGAGATTCTCTTCAATGTATAAAGTTGTTGTTGACTATATTTATTTTTCTATGAAGATAGTATATGTGTGGATATATGTGGATGTCATGTGACGTGATTCATGCCCTTTGAATCTATAATTGCATTATGTAGTAAATAGTATCTAGTATTTATATAGATTGTGTTAAGTGGTAGTTTGTGAGACACATAAAGCATCAATAAGTATTGTACAGAAGGTGTGTGTATAAATTAATGAGAAAGTGATAATTAAACTACAATAGGATATGATATGATCGTCAACACATGTTGCAATTTATTTTGAGTAAGTAAATAGAGTTAGTTAGAAGTGACTTATTAGTACAATAATCTCCAACTGAATGAATTATGATGACTAAATTAAGAGTGATCGAAGAAATATCATTATGATTTTGTGGTTGCCTTAGTGGCGGGATTGCCTTAGTGGCGGGAATTGCATCTCA
This sequence comes from Lathyrus aphaca, assembly GCA_963966055.1. Taxonomy (NCBI): domain Eukaryota; kingdom Viridiplantae; phylum Streptophyta; class Magnoliopsida; order Fabales; family Fabaceae; genus Lathyrus; species Lathyrus aphaca. Next base: position 433,902,191 of record OZ014525.1, on the reverse strand, counting down.
TTATCATAACATAACATATGCATTACTGTGTGGTACCTTTGTGGCGGGTTAATTTCTCCATTCTTATGGAATGATTTCTGTGTGGTGCCTTAGTGGCGGGCTGAAATATCCGGATCATGTAGTTTAAGAGCATGCACATTTTTGCATATAATTTTTGGTGGTTGTGGTAGTTGTTAGTCTTGAGTTGATTAATTTATGTGAATGGCGTGATGACTACAGTTCGATATTAATAATTTTGGTGAATTTTGAATGATTTATTTCTCTTGGACATGATATGTATATTTATATTTGTCTGATTTTTAATTCTTGTTTAGTTTAGTTTGACATGGTTTGTGGTTAATGGAAACTGACCCTTACACTAACATTTTAGGTACAAATGAAGAGTTCTCAAAGTGATTGGTGATTGCTTGATGTGTGCTCGTGGGGAAGAAGGGGTTTTAAAACAACACTATGTGAAAATAAATTTACCATACTATGTTTTGAAACTATTTATTTAGCATTTTTTTTGCTCCATGGATTAGAAGCATGTTAATTTTCCGCTTGATGTTGAATTGATTAAATTTTTAAACTGTTTCAATTATGTTTAAGACAAGCATTTTAATAATTTATGAGTCGTGTCTTGGATAAAAATCCGGATGTTACAAGGTCCATGTGCCTCCAAATCCATTGAGTGTCATGTCTTCACCATGGCTGTTCGCCATGTGGGGCATTGATATGATTGGCAAGATCGAGCCGACAGCTTCCAACGGTCACCGTTTCATCCTGGTTGCTATAGACTACTTCACGAAGGTACGACCACAAAGGGAGAAAAGGATGAAACATGCTTTTGATAAGAAGGTACGACCACAAAGGTACATACCAGGCTATTTGGTGCTAAAAAGGATTCTTCCTCCTCTTAACGATCACAGGGGTAAACGGACACCTAACTATGAAAGACCGTTCGTGGTTAAAAAGGTTTTCTCAGGTGGAGCCTTGATGCTGACAACCATGGACGGAGAAGACTTCCAATCCCCTGTCAACGCAGACGCAGTAAGAAAATACTTCGTGTAAAAAGGACCCGCTGGATAAAAACAAAATAAAGATCCAGGGAAAAATGGGCATCCCGGCGAGCCAAAAACAGAATAAAAGGCTTGGGAAAAAATTAGGGAAATCTTGAAAAAAAAAGTGTACACCCGCTGAGTTGAAAAGCCACATCGGACAGCTCAGGCAAAAAAGGGTATCCCAGTGGATTGAAAACCTGAAAGGGAGATCCACGCAAAAGAGGGACTAACACGAACGACTGTGATCTATGAAATCTGTAACCTATTTGCAACTGAAGTTATTTTAAGGGGTGAAGACCAGTTCAATTACCTTTCTCAAGGGGCAGAGTGAGCGGATCGTCTCGAAGATATACGATTCATAACCGGGTTGGAACTTGATGAGATCCACTTATTACATTGCTAATAGGATAGTTTATTTTCCTTTTTGGCAGTTTCCTCTTTCCAGGGAATTGTTTCCTTTGTATTGCCTATTCATGGCCATTTTTCCGAATCAATAAAAATTCAATTTCAGTCAACTTGTGACTATCTGCTTCTCGTTTTTGTTTTTCATATAGCATTGATTGATTGCGAAAACGTCCAGCAAATTGTGATTTATATTGTGTTGTGAACATTTGAATGCTTTCTAACTCATGCAGGAGGACAGAAACATTTAATGCAACTCTGAAAGGGTGTCGAGATGCCCAAATAATGATCCATGCTATGAGCCTGAGACATACAGGTCCCAAACTAACTCTCCATGTTGCAGGCACTATCGATTGTGTTTATGCAGGTACAGGTACATGTGTTGCTAACAGAGCTAAAAGCATATTTCCAGGAGGAGCATTTCTTTACGCTTGAACAAGAATTGGTGTCTTCTAGGGTGTCTCCAGTCATCACTAGTAGAGTTGGAAGTTAAAATCTCTCCCAGCAAGGTAGCAGAATGTGGGTGTCCTCCCTAAGCAAAGACTTCCCTTCAACACAGGGGCAATTCCCAGCAGTGCAAGGAGTGTCTTTCCTCCCCAGCAAGTTACTCCCTCAGCAGTGTCATACCTCTAGTTCTCGAGCAAGTCAGAAGGTCTCCATTTCCCCACCAGAGTGCGAGAAGGATCCATCTCTAGCAGGGTCTTGGCTCTCCAATCTCAAAGTCCAATTCATTTTTGGCAGTGGCGGTTGTTCAGAGCCGGTGTATCATTAACAGCTTTCCTCGTAGAGTTGTCTCCTCCTCATCAGGACGAATCAGATCAGTGCATTGATCATCAATTCTCCCCGGTCAAGCCACCTGGGATACTGGTAGTCTCCTCCCGGGAGATCCTTTGCATTTGCATACGCATAATCATCATTGCATTTGCATCCTCCAAAGCGTAGCATTTCCATCCTCATGGAGCATTACGCCACAAATTCAAACATATACATGCCATCATGGGCCAGTTTTGAGGTATATTACATACAACCTATAACATCTTCTCAACCTGAAGTATTCCCCGCAGAAGATACTTATACCATTTGCCACACATCTTGGTCTTTCCAAGTCAATGTTGTTTTCTTTATGGCTTGGTCCTGCCCAGCAGTCATATTGTTGAGTTCCATTCCGCTAATGGTCTCGTTAAGCCCTGTTTCGCCAATAGGCCCTTCCGTGGCTTGGTCCTGCCCAGCAGTCGCGTGTTTTCTTTGTGACTTGGTCATGCCCAACAGTCATATTGTTGAGTTCCATTCTGCTAATGGTCTCGTTAAGCCCTGTTTCACCAACAGGCACCTTCCGTGGCTTAGTCCTGCCCAGCAGTCACATGTTTTCTTTGTGACTTGGTCCTGCCCAGCAGTCATATTGTTGAGTTCCATTCCGCTAATGGTCTCGTTAAGCCCTGTTTCGCCAACAGGAACCCTCTGTGGCTTGGTCCTGCCCAGTAGTCGCGTGTTTTAGTTGTGGCTTGGTCCTGCCCAGCAGTCACATTGTCGAGTTCTGTTTCGCTAACGGTCTCGTTAAACCCTGTTTCGCCAACAGGCACCCTCGTTGTGGCTTGATTCGCTAAGCAGTCACAGTGCAAGTTATTGCATTAATTCAATTCCACCTTGTTCTTTTCCCGTTACCTATTCAGATGTCAAAGCAAAAGAAATATAAATAAAAAGCAGATGGCGTTTCTATTATCCACAGAGTGCAAATTTTCCGGTTTATTCGAGTATTCAATCCCTCCATACCTTGAACGTATGAAAGCTTTGTTATCATCCATTCCGGCTTGCAGATGATTGAATAGGGGCAGTTGTAATACCTCAAAATTTTCCCTCATATTTATTACCTTAATCGGCTTATCGCCTCGTATTCATCTGCATCTTCTATTAGGTCATAACATTCCGTCATGCAGTGCATTGGCTCCTAGGACATGCGATCGATGTTTTCTGAAGAATTAGGGTTTCACATCCTATTGTGTATTATCAGGAGAATTCAAGGTTTGGCTATGCTCCCATCATTGGAATAATCTTCTTAGGCTCTGGCTATTGGGGTCTGATTCATGGATATTGAGGAGTTCTCCTTTGTCAAGCTACGAGGATGCTCTTTTCTTCTCACCGTCCTAAGTTAATTTTCTTCATTAATGAGCACCTAATGGCTTGAACGGACGAATGACAAGTTAGTGGGATTTGACTTTGAAGCTATTGGAATTGAAGGATTAATGCGGGCATAAGCTCGATTTGGAGTGGAAGGATAGTTTGAATGGAATGTGTTAAAATTGATCATGTGAATTAATGAGGTCCGTACCTCATTCAATCTTGTTCGAAAAGAAAAGTTATCATAAACCACCTTCGACTTATCCATTTCATTGTTAATAGACTATATAAACCCTTCTTGGACCAATTCCCATTTATCCAATTTTCATGTCCAATTCACTAAATCAGACTTTTAAGCCCATTTCTCTATTAAACCAATATTCATTCATTTAGAGTTTCATTAATGCCATGGTCTTTATCCAAAGTTGGGCCAACATTCAATTTCAATTCTTTTTTATTAAAGTCCAATAGTCCAACCCATAATTTCTTTTTTGTCCCAAATTTAATTTTAAATTTAGTCCCAAAGTCCTCTAATAAAAATAAAAAAAGAAACTTTTGTTTTTCTTTAAATTTTCTTTGTGACTTTAATGGTGTTTACTAAAGTTCACAAACAAACAAAAAGGGCCTGAATAGAGAAACAGGGGAGGATATCATAATATCTATTCAAATAGATATACAAAAGGATGTACCGAAAAAGCTGAGGAATTTGACAGAATAATGAGAATCATTTACAAGAATAATCAAGAAGAAAAACTGAGAAACAAAATCAGTTACAAATCGTCTCCAAAAAGTCAGTTGCAAATTGAACAATAACTGATAACTAAAAAAACGGTTGGAAAAGGATTCAGTTACATCAGTGGCAAAAATTCAGGAAAAAATCACAATCACCATAATCTTCAACAACTTCTGGGAAAAAAAAACCTCAAGCACTTCATGTTCATCATCATCATCATTCTTCAATCAACATCACCACGTCATCTTCATCAATAAACATCAATACCAACCTGCAATGAATTCAGAATCAAGAAAGATCCGAGACAACTAGAATCACCGAAAGAAGAAGATCCAGAACAAATCAAGAAAGAAGTGGAAGAAGAACATCGAGGAAGAAGCGAAATTGAGCGAAAGTAGAGGGACTTTCGTATACCTGAACCACGGGATTTTGAATCTTCAAAGCACCATCAACATCCATCTTTCTTCTCTCTTTTGCATTTTCTCGCAATCCGTTGATAAGAGCAATGGTATGTGTCATACCCCAAATTTGTCCTACCTTTTTAAAATTCTTATTTATTCGATTTTATTTTCACTTTGCATCAACTATGCAGCATAACATGTTTTTCATCATGAATAATGTCTAAAATATAAGCCAAAATGAAATCTCGGATTTACAGACAGACCAGTCGAATTAATTTTTAACTGCGCGCAAAATTAGCAGACGAAAAGTTTCAAAATTGAGTTTGCAGACATCAGCATTCCTAATCTATGTTTTTCGTAGTTCAGCCTGGCATGCTCATTTTTATTTTTCGGCAACTTTTTTTTCAGTCATATTTTTATCAGTTGAGCCTTTAACCGATTTATTTGTTTCAAAATTTGACAAAACGCTGTATTTTTCCGAGTCGTTCATTTTGCGCCGATCATTTTAGTACATTCAATTTTTTTTGGGTTCTGTTGTGCTCGACTTTTATTTCTAATCAGTCATTTTATTTTATTTTTTATTCAAAATAATTATTTGTTTTAATTAAAATTTATTTTTGAGTAATTTACTTTTATTACTAATTTTTTGTTTTAATATTGTCAAAAAAAAAAGAAAAGAGAACAAAGAAGTGGATAATATGCATTTGGCATTGGATTCTCATTACAATTCATTGACAGCTAGCATCACAAAAATATCTCTCAGCTCTCCACTATGATATTCCACGCGTCTCTTTATGGGAGGGAATGGTGAATTTCATAAGTCCCCCACTAACGGTACACTGACATATTCCACTCCACACACCATACGTGATGCCCACTACTTTCTATCATCACAAAAATTAATTTGCCTCCACTGACAAATACAAGACACCCTTTTAATACTCTTTGATGATTCTCAACCCAAATTCTTTTTATTATTCCTTTTCTCCGCCATATATTTTCTTCAAAAAAAATAACAACAACTTTTCTATTTTATACCATTAAAACACCTTGCCTCTTCACCATATAACTCATAAATAACCTTTTCTTTCAGTCATTCAAAACCACCCAATCTTACTACGAATCACCAGCAGTAAATAAACATCCACACCATGTAAATGACTCAACCACTGCTCACCCTTATCTTTTCTCCTCTGTATCACTGAAAACCATTCCATTTCCTCTTCAAATATGAGCATGCTTCCTCCATCCCTCTCAAAATCCATGACTTGCAATTCCCATAACTACTCTCTCACAATGAATAACAATGTTACACCATTCACATTTCTGGTCACCACACTTCAAGATTTGTAAACAGTATTTCCGCCTTCTTCAAGCTACAAATAACACCACATCTTCATCACACTAAACCATCACTGCTACTCATTCAAAACCCAACTCATCCAACAAATCTCCATAAACTTTACTTGGACCTCACCTTTTTTCCACCACAACATCACCATCTTTAAGCTCGATACCTTGCCACCGCAAACAAACGTCAACTAGGCTCCAACAATGTTCAAGAATAGTGACTCGACTGAGTTTTCAGCAATAGCTTATCAAGTTAGCTAGCTACTTGATTTGATTTCGAGAACGCGAAGTCTCAATGTTTCTACCTTCGGTAAATTTTCGGTTTTGAACTCTTTCTTTTTTGTGTGATACTTTGTGTTATTCTGCAAGTGATTTGTTGATTATTCATGGTTTGGTTGCTTATTTTTCGATTTTAGTTACGTGTTTTGTCTGCATACCATGTTACCGTGCTTGTTTTGTTCGTTGGTACGCTCTATTTTTTATCGTGTTAGTTGGCTATGTTGGTGTTTACATGAATTTGTCGTTCTGCATCTTGACCGTTGGTGTTAATGTGAATATGTCGCTGTGTTTTAATGCTTAATATTTATGGGCATAAGGTTGTGAGTTTCATGAACATGGTAGCATAATATGCATATGTATGTGGAATCTTTACATGTTTGTTTTTGTTTTTCTATGTATGCACCGTGAGAAAGATAGAGTTTACGAGCATGTTTACGTTTCAGCTTTGTTGTTTTCTTAATTACCATTTTAAAATTTTACAAGTCTTATTTTACTAAACATCCTAGTTTTACAGTAAACTAATCATACATTATATGTTCTTTAAGTTTCATACTTTGTCATAGTAAATATATAAATATAATAATGTCTTAGCAAAATATATAATAATTTTTTAAGTTTCATGTATTTATTATTAAAAAAAAACACGTTTTTTTTTATGTTTCTCATGTAACATACATATTTTCCTTTTTATTTATAATGATAGTACTTTTTAGTTAATTCAATTTATAATTGTTACTACATACATTAGTTAAATTCAATTTATTGAACTTTTCATTGCATTGCAATTTCGGAGCATAAATCGATTGTGCTTTCGAGAACCGCATGGATGCATAAATTCTCGCTCGACATCTCGGTTAAAGATGAGACCATCTGATTTAAATTCAATTCATTTATTTATTTCTGCATTTCAAAAATATTGTTCAACTCCTCATAGAATGATTCCAACTTTGAATCGATTCTAAAGTAGTTAACGAACCAAAATTCGACGCATCCAAAAAGGTCCAACGCCTTCAAATAGTTGTTTCCGATTAAACAGGCCGAACGCCTTCGAATAGTTCAAGAACACTGCACACACGCTTTCTCTTGGGCAAACTACAACGAGACCTCTTTATTTCTCGCAATCCCTTGTATTTATTTTGTATCCCTCTCCCATTACTTTGTACGCATTCTTTATTTTCCGTATTTTAATTAATTCTGAATCCTTGGTCCAACGCCAAGCGATTGCACTTGCACACTCGCACCTTTTTATTTTGTTTCATTTATTAGGATCCACCTTACTTTGCGAGCCGAGCGCTTCGTGCCTCGCTAACAAACCACAAAATAAAACCTCCATTTGCATTTACCCTTTAACCTCAAAAAACCAAAATGTTTCGATTAGATCCAAACCCTTGATCCAACGTCAAGCGTTCTTAGGAAATAAAGCATTCTAATAAAACGAGAAGATTTGTACGCCACGAGCCTTAAGCGGTAGAAAGGAGGATAACGAGCTCTCGTTACTCGCTCCGATTATTTCGACGCAAGACGCTCGTCTTGTTGGACGAGATAAACTATCCATAGTCTTTAGTGCATTCAACTCCTAAACCCTTTCATCGACGAAAGGTAATAAAACGAACAACCATTACCCTTAGTAGGCCGAACTACGAGGCTCTGACTTTCCCATTGCACACGGGAGTACGTAGGCACGAGGATCTCAATCCTTGCCGAGCACCTAGGATCAATCTAACTTATAATTCAAACTCATTTCCCTCTAGCAAGCAATTCGTTTAAGCATAGGCATCCTTTCGCGCGCGATAACTTAGATGGTTCCCATCGAGTACGATGGATGTAGGGGGTGCTAATACCTTCCCCCTTCATAACCGACTCCCGAACCCAGGCAATGGTTCCGTTGACCTTTGTCCTCATCCTTTTCTTCCCGGGTTGTATCTATATCTTCCCTTTCCCTCTTCGGGAATAAATAGAATTAGGTGGCGACTCTTCAGTCTGTCCGGCGTGCGGCTCCCGTCCTTTCGGATCGCGTGAGGTCTTATTTTTCGGGGTACGACAGTATGGCGGAAGCTCGCACATGCGACCACAACACACGCATAAATCTGCATCATCACAAGAACACATAACACACGCAACTCATCACGACAGAAAAAAGGGAAAAAATAATTGCGAATGAGGAACCGAAACTCTCTAATCAGTTTTTTTCTGCGGCTTACTCTTCAATCAAATTTGTTGCGGCTAACTCTTGAATCAGTTTCTCTGCAATCTTCACATTACCAATTCAACTTCGACAATCTTCAATCTCTCGTCTTCAGAACCCTGCAACATAGATATTCATCAACAGCACATCGATTCGCAACAACAACCATAAGATTCTCAGCTACAACCAATATCACAAACTCGAATACCAACCTTCAAAATCACTCTCTTCAATCTAGACTTAATCCTGCAAAGTTCAATACATAGCAGTTATAAGCAATTCAGAAAAGAAGAGATCAAGACCAAGCTCAAAAGGAAAACTCAGGCAAGGAAAAAGTTAGCTTCTGAATTTTTAGGATATATTTTAGCATAATTCTATAGTCAGGTTAAGGACCCTAGAGATTTAAGTTTATATTTTTTCCAGGATTTTACTATTTTTAGTGCATTAATTTTTAGTCCGTTTTACATTGCAAATCAACCTAGTTTAGCTTAGGATTTTTATAGTTCATTAAGGATTAGCTTAATTAGGTTTAATCTTAGGATTTTAGAATTATTTAGTATAGTTTAATTACTAATTTTAGAATAGTGATATTAAATAAATTCCCTTAGTTTTCGGACTTAGGCTTAGAATTTTCAATAAATAATGTTTAGATAAGGTTTAGGTTTACTTTTAGTTTTATGCCTTAATATGCATTTTTTAAGAATTTATTTCTTATTTAAATTTTAATGCTTTTGCCTTATTATTTGAATTTCCCACTTGTATAGGCTTCCCCATGTTCCTTAGAATCAACTTAACTTCCTTAGGAAGTAAGTTGAATTCTAGTAGTTTTTAGTTCCCTTTTATTCATTAGGTTTAGAAAACCCCACAAACCATTAGGACCACTTTTGAATAAATAACTAAAATTAGGATTGAGTCTTAGTCCCTTAGTTTTTACCTTTTGCAACTTGAGTCTTTCTTTCTCTCCTCATAAAGAAAATAATAAAAATACCTAATAAAGGTTGGATGTTCTTATACACATGAGACTTTGTTGCGGAGTACTTATACGCGTCCTGTTTCGGGGCGAGGTGTAAGTATTTACCACGATGGATAAGTCTTAGTATGAGAATATTCACAAACAAATTCAAAACATTTCTCATAAAAGACAAAAAGCATAATAAGCGACTATCCTGCGGGAACTTCTCTTTCTCATCTCATTCATTCTGAACGCGAACTCGCGACGACTTGTCTCGCATGAAAGACGGTAAACGCACTCGTACCAGACAAGCCTGCAACACCTGAGCATAGACATACGCAGTTCCAGCCATAAAAAACACAAACAAATAGTTCCCGCCTTAGTTAGGCGAACTACGTCGACTCTGATCCTCATTTTCCCGATGAGGTACGTAGGCAGCGGGGCAGGGCCCGTTCAAGCACATTCTTTATTTTCCCTACATTTCCCTCTTTCTTTCCATTCTCTTTTCTAATTCCTCTTCTCATTTCTCATTTCCATTCCAGTTAGCAGTTCATTTGTTCAGCAGTAGTTATATTTTTCTCACCCTTTGAAACAAACAAGTAAGTGTGGATCCCATCGAGTACGACGGACGATCTGGGGTGCTAATACCTTCCCAGGTCATAACCGACTCCCGAACCCAGATATTTGGTTCGGAGGACCTCGTCCTTTCCTTCTTCCTTAGGTTTGTGCAGCATTACCTTTCCCATTCTTTCGGGATAAAAATGCCTGGCTGGCGACTCTACCTTTTCCGCGCCACTTTCGCGTTTGTACTAGGATGAAAATCCCGGGAGCGACACAACCGCTTATGACTAACACCTTGCACAACCAATTGTTATGACTAACTGTAACACCTCAAAATTTCCCCTCCCATTTTTCATAACATTTTTCATACCATTTCCATACATTCCATTGCATTTAATCAAAAGAAAAGAAAGCATACATTCATTGGTTGAAGCCTAAGGCATATGGTTAGTGGTTCATCAAAGTGTATGATCAATCAAGGAAAAGAACAAGATCCAAGTGTCTCAACAAGTCTAAAGGGTCTCTCACATACCATACAACCTCAAATGATACTTCAAGTCACCAGAAGAAATGGATTGATCAAAAGGTCCAAGTAGTGCAACATCTCATACACAACTAGCCCAAATTAGGGTTTTGGTTCCAAGGGGTCTCTTGAATTAGTTTTGGTTATAACTTATCCCCATGGTCTTCTATATTCTACCAAGTGTTCATGAACGAAATTTGGTGCATTGGTTCCTTGAGGAAGGTTTTCAATCAGACAGTTACTTGTGATCTAAGTAAAAATCAATTGTGGGGAAAGAAAAGTCAACTGTGGACTCTTAAGGTATAAATCATGATTTTCAAGGTCCTATATCTTCATATGGTCCTAAAATGTCAATATTTCCATCATTCATTAAGAATCAAGACTTAGGGAAAACGTTACGAAAAATGGAAATGACTTGTAATTTGAACTTTCCATTTTCTGAAGTTTTCTAAGCCGCATTCAACTGGACTTTTCATCATCAAATATGCTTCAAATGAAATGTTTCCAACAATAAAAGTTGAAGCTTTTTCTCTCACCTTTCCAAAAAGTACTAGATCATCCTCATACCATTTGTGAATCTCAAGTTATGACCAAAAGACTCAAGGGTGTGTTTTAGGGTTTTTTACATGCACCAAATATTCCACCTTTGTAAAAAGCCTTCTACATGACTTGCATTGATTCAACTTGCCCAATTTAGTTCATAAAATTCAAGTTAATATCATTTGGAGAAAAATTGGCTTTTGAATCAATCCATTTTATGGCTTATTTCTCATGAAACTTTCAAATGGCCAAAATGCAAGATGATTTAGAACTTACAAACCAATCAACCACAAGCCATGCATTCAATCCAATGTTGATCAGGGGTTAATATGGAAGCTTACCATGCACATGATCATGCCCATGCACGTGTTGTTAGCCATGAACACTCCAAGGTTCATTTTTGCAAAATCACTCTAATCTAATTAACCATGGATCCAATGGACCTCTAACCATGGTTAGGCCCAAAATTCACCAAAAAAAAGCTCTTAACCCCACTGGTTAAAGCTAAAGTTCATCACATTTTTAGATTTCACAAAACTTGCACAAACTTTCTCTTCTTTGATTAACTCTCCTCACAAGGTTTTCTTGAGTTTTCTCTTCACATTCTTGATCAGTGAAGTTCATAGAACAAGAATCAATCAACATTTGGAGCTCTAATCAAGGATTTTACCAAGTCAAGTTCAAGATCCTCTTATTTTAAATCTCAAGATTCAAGATGAATTCAAGCTCTAATTGCATTTATTTTGCAATTAGAGATTCCAAGGACTTGATCTGCAGCTTCCAGATGGTATTCTAGGAGTAATTTCACTTTTGCAAGTTTCAGGTTGGTGCAATTTTCGGACTCATGGATCTTGTTTATTTTGTGTGCATTATACTCTCCTTGATGTGCTGGTTATCCTGATATGTTTATGTCAAGAAATGGATGTGTATTATGGATGTTATGGGGATCTGAAAATTTTCAGATCAAACTTATTTTCTTCGATTTGCCTTATTCTTGCATTGTTTGTGAATTTTGATGGGATATTTGGACTCAACAAGTTATTTAGAGTTGATATATGACATTAGTTTACATTTCTAGAAAAACAAATTGTAGATTGTTCACCGGAGAAGGTGAGCGGAGCTAGGGCTCTAGCACCTGAGTTAGTTACAGTTGAACGGGGGGATGAAGGTAGGAGACGAAATCGTGTGCATCCTTTTTCTTGATCCAAAGGCTCATAACATGACAACGCATTAAAATTCCTCATGCACCTATCATGTTTTCTTATTTCACAATAATTCCATGTGTATGCGTTTCTAGGTTATTTGTTGTGTGTGTGCGTTTATGAACCATTGATAGTGTATACTCTTTGATCTTGTTGACTTAACTGAGCGCGTTAGATTAATCTGAAGGTTGGTGTGAGGGTCAATTGTTGACCAGATTCCATAAATTTCTTTGTTGACTATACTGACTGGGTTTATGGAATTGGATTACTTTCTGAACCCCCTGGTTGGTCACTTTAGGTTCAATTTCACAATTTTTTAACATTGTTTGATGTATGGTTGATTACTTGCAAATGAAGTTACTTTTCATGAACTTTCTTCATCACTTCCATAACCCTAATTTCTTGAAGGAATTTATACCATCATTTGAGGTCACTTGTAGGGGTTTTCTATGTTTTTTTAGGCTCTTATAATCCTGGTTTGATCATTTATAGGTGAATTTGGCTTATGTTTACCTCTTGATTTGTATGATGCATCACTTATTCATGTTTGACCTAATTCTCCCATGCATTTTTCTTCTATGTTTCTTATGCTAACTTGTATGCTTCTAACATGTTCATATCTCCATTTCATTTGCATTACACATCAAGTATGCCTCTGAATTCATGTATAAGCATTCATATTTGTATGATATGTTGCATCTTTTTTCATTCATTTCAAGTATGAAACATCTTTGCCTTATGTGAGTTTCTTTTACATGTTTAGAGAATTGTCTGAACTTGGATGCCATGTTGTCGCTCCCCGGATTTCCATCCTGGTACAAACGCGAAAGTGGCGCGGAAAAGGTTAGAGTCGCCAGCCAGGCATTTTTTGTTAGACGATAGCGCGAATCTAGAAGGGGGGTTGAATAGATCCCTTTTTAAAATTTATCTTTTCAAAATTAATTTGAAAGAGAATAGCGGAAGTTTCCCGAAAAATCGTCTAGTTCAAATTTGAAGTCACCGGTGATCGGATATGCGTAAAACCCAAATAGAATGAAATGATGACTAGATGAATTAATGATTTACAAATGATACACTTGAATATTCAGCACTTGATAAAACTATTCTTAATGATGATTAGAGAAGAAAACAAATACAAAGATAGTGATCTTGTGTGATTGAGCTTTTTATCGAACACTTAGAGTGCACACTCCAAGGGCAATTTTGTTGTGTCAAATAGTGCAGAATTTTACTCACTCCAATCAACACTTTTGAGTGAAGAAATTTATCAAACAACTTGTTTGCACTAATTTGATACACCAGAATTTTCAAGCACACAATATCAATATGAACAAAAATAGAAAGCGAGAAATAATAAGAACATAAGGAATTTGTTGAAGCAGTTCCTTCGTCGTCCTCGCTCAAAGTACTCTGCCCCCAATTCGAAATTGAATTGGGCAATTTTATTAAATCGCAATTGTTTTACAAGAATAGAAATGAATTAACCAACAAACCAAACCAAGTTGAAAGTGCTGTCAATTCTTCTTCTTGTCCCTTGATCCAAAGTAGAATCAAGTCTTCCACGCGTGTCGAGAAAGCCTCCGATTAATTTGCTCCCTTATTGCAAGAATACACGATTCTTCAAACTTTGAGCACGGCTGAGTTTCTCCCACACTTGTGAACCTACAAAGACCTTCGCAATCCTCTGTCTACCGTGATATGAGAGAACGATCCACTTGATCTTCAATCTACCTCACTTAGCTGAATCTACGACCGATCGATGTGTGCAAAACCCCCAAATCTTCAATGATCTTGGAGGATAAAACCCCTACGGATTTTTCCAAGGAAAACTCACACACTCTAAACCCAATCTGAAATTCTGATTCACGATTGAACGTTATCTTCAAAACGTACACCAAGATCGAACAAAGATTATTGTGTGTAATTGTTTGATTGATGCAAGAATGAAGAAGATGAAGAGAGATATGTGTATATCTTTCACTTTCCTTGTTCACCTTGTCAAAAGAAATTCAGCAGCTATATATATTGGTTAGAGGAAATGAATCATAAGAGAGAGAAAAATAAATGAAAAAATGAGTCAGCACAGTAATGAGCCGACTCAAATCTTTAAATGAGTCGGCTCAAACTTACAGATGAGTCGACCTAAATTAACAGAGAGGCAGCCTGTTGAGACCCGTGAAAAATGAGAAGAAGACATTTCTTGATGAGTCGGCTCATGAGGGATTATGAGTCGGCTCATCCACTCTCATGAGTCGACCAAAATCCCGTTTCAGGCAACCTGTTTGGACCCGTGCATTTACCACCATTTTACACTTGAATGAGTCAGCTCATAAGGAGCTGTGAGTCGACTCATCCACACTTATGAGTCGACCAAAAAGATGTATTAGGCAGCCTGTTTGGACCCGTGCATTTATCATCAATTTAACACTAAATGAGTCGTCTCATTGATGAATTTGAGTCGGCTCATTCAGTATATTTTTCCAAAAATGACAATCCTTCCTTTTTCAATTTGAACCTGTCAAGCTTTAGAAACATGCCAAGTTTTTGACACATTAAAACCATGTTATGTCACACAAACTCCCCCTTTTTGATGATGGCAAAAACTTGATGAATTAAATGATCTCAATATCATCTCCCCCTTTGACAACATCAAAAAGAAGAGAAACCACATGAGTGAATTGAAATAGCAAGCCGAATGAAATGTCAATTTGAGAAGCCAATTGCGATAGAAACCCGCATTCACAAACACACAATTTTGAAAGACGAGTAAAAATGATAATTAACAAAGATAATGGGATTAACGCGAAATAAAAGTTCATTCAAACAAATAAAGCAGACATTACATAAACCAAAAACTACTTAAAATATCTCAAAATACAAAAACATTATTATGTATGCAAATTATTTGTCACGCAATCACTCATAATCAACTTAGAAAAGAAGATTAATTTACAAACACAATCCATGCACACATTCTTACTAAATACATACATCAAGAATGAATTAAGATAAGTGAGTAAAGAATGATATTACCTCGAGTATATGAGAGATGGATGAAAGATAATACTTCATAATAGGATGTGAGATATAAGTGAAGTTAACTCAAGGAATAATACATAATCAAAACAATGATTATTAAGATCTATCTGAAATGTCAAGAACACCAAGTTCTCTACGAATAAAGAAGAAATGATCGGTAGCGAGTGGTTTTGTAAATATATCGGCTAGTTAATTTGCACTATCAACATGCTCAAACACCACATCACCTTTCTCTACATGATCCCTAAGAAAATGATGCCTGATTTCAATATGTTTAGTGCGTGAATGAAGAATAGGATTCTTGGTAAGATTAATTGCACTAGTATTGTCACACAATATTGGAATTTTCTTGAGAGAGATATTGAAGTCGAGCAATTGTTGTTTTAGCCATAGAATTTGGGCACAACAATTTCCGGCTGCAATATACTCCGCCTCTGCAGTTGATAAGGCAACAGAGACTTGCTTTTTGCTATGCCAACTGACAAGAGAGTTTGAAAAGAAATGAAAAGTTCCACTAGTGCTTTTCCTATCCACTTTGCAACCGGCAAAATCGGAATCGGAAAAACCTACCAAGGAACAATCACTACCCTTAGGATACTATAGACCAAACTTAGAAGTACCACAAAGATACCTAAGTATGCGTTTAACTGATTTTAAATGTGATTCCTTAGGGAAAGATTGAAACCTAGCACACATACATACACTGAACATAATATCGGGACGCGATGCGGTGAGATAAAGAAGAGAACCAATCATACCTCGATACCTTTTTATATCAACATCCTTACCTTTTTCATCACGATCAAGACTTGCCGCCGTAGGCATTGGTGTATCAATAGGCTTGGAGTTTGTCATATCAAACCTCTTGAGCAACTCATTGCAATATTTAGTTTGACTTATGAAGGTTCCATCTTCAAGTTGTCTAATTTGAAGTCCGAGGAAGAAATTTAGCTCCCCCATCATACTCATCTCAAACTCACCTTGCATAGAACTTGAAAATTCTTTGACCAACTTCATATTAGTAGAGCCAAATATAATATCATCTACATATACTTGAACTAATATAAAATGTTTTCCTTCACATTTAATAAAAAGAGTAGTATCAACCTTTCCTCTTGAAAAACCTTGATTGATTAAAAATTTGCTTAGACGCTCATACCAAGCTCTAGGAGCTTGTTTGAGTCCATATAAAGCACGTTTTAATTTGTAAACAGAATTTGGTTTTTCAGAGATTTCAAACCCAGGAGGTTGACACACATAAACCTCTTCATTTATATATCCGTTAAGGAATGCACTCTTAACATCCATTTGATATAGTTTAAAGTTTTGATAACATGCAAATGCAAGCAAAAGGCGTATAGCTTCAAGGCGGGCAACAGGAGCATAAGTTTCCTCATAGTCTATGCCTTCCTCTTGGTTATACCCTTGAGCAACAAGACGAGCCTTATTGCGAATGATAGTGTCGTTTTCATCCAATTTGTTCCTAAAAACCCATTTAGTGCCAATTACTCGATGATTTAATGGAGGTGAAACAAGGTCCCAAACCTCATTTCTTTTAAATTGATTTAGTTCCTCTTGCATAGTTAGGAACCAATTTTCATCAAGTAATGCTTCTTTGGCATTCTTAGGCTCAATTTGAGATATAAAGGCATGATAAAAACAAAAATTACTTAGCCTTAATCTAGTAATGACACCCTTTGAGATATCTCCAATGATGTTATCGATAGGATGATCTTTTGATGTCTTCCATTCCAATGGTAGATCATTTTGAAGGGATTCCTGACCTTCATCTTTGAGACTAGACACATCAACCGGCTCCTTATTCACAACATCCGGCAAGGGTTCAACACGAGAAACATCAATGTCTTTAACAATCTCACTAGAGGAGGCACCTGCACCATTAATACCACTACCTTTTTCGACAACATTTGGATAAGCTTCATCAAAGGATACATGTACAGATTCTTCGACTATAAGCAACCTTTTATTAAATATTTGATATGCTTTGCTTGAATTAGAGTATCCAAGGAAGATTCCTTCATCCGCCTTTGAATCAAATTTGCCAAGATTTTCTTTTCCATTATTAAGCACAAAGCATTTGCAACCAAAAACATGAAGATGTGAAACATTAGGCTTTCTTCCTTTTAATAGTTCATAGGGCATTTTGTTTAGAATAGGTCGAATAGTGATCCTATTCAAAACATAGCAAGCGGTGCTAATAGCATCGACCCAAAAATATTTAGGAATACCGCTATCATTAATCATAGTTCTTCCTAATTCCTCCAACACACGATTTTTACGTTCCATAACACCATTTTGTTGAGGTGTTCTAGGAGCGGAGAAGTTATGATCAATGCCATGGTTTTCACAAAAATTTTCAAAGAGATGATTTCCAAACTCACCTCCATGGTCACTTCTAATAGTTACAATGTTTGTGCTAAGTTTATTTTAAGATAATTTGGCAAAAGTTTCAAAGGCCGAAAAGGTATCACTTTTACTAGCTAAAAAGATTGTCCAACAAAATCGAGAGTAGTCGTCAACAATAACAAAACCATAATAGTTCCCTCCTATACTTTTGATTCTAGAAGGACCAAAAAGATCCATGTGTAGAAGTTCAAGAGGTCTAGAAGTAGAGACTAGATTTTTTGATTTAAAAGATATCTTAGTTTGCTTACCCATTTGGCACGCATCACAAAGATGATCTCTAGTGAACTTTATGTTAGGTAAATCGACTACTAAGTTTTTGGACACAATCTTATTTAGCAAGTCAAAGTTGATATGAGCTAAACGTCTATGCCAAAGCCAAGATTCCTCACTTTTGGAGATAAAACATTTAGGATTACTCATGGTCATCAAATTCAAATCAAGCATATAAACATTATTAACCCTCAGGCCTTTAAACACATCCTCTTTGTTGTCATTGTGTTCAATTATGCATCCTTCTTTAGAGAAAGAGACATTATATCCCTTATCACATAATTGACTAATGTTAACAAGGTTATGTTTAAGAACCTCAACTAAAAGGACATTAGAGATAGATGTAGAAGAGGGATTACCTATACTACCTTTACCGAGTATAGCTCCCTTGTTGTTATCACCATAGGTAACAAAGCCCTTCTTCTTAGCCACAAAGTCATAGAATAGGAAAATATCACCTGTCATATGTCTTGAGCATCCACTATCAAGAAACCACCGTTTCTCCATAGTCTCAAGACACTCCACCAGTATGATTAGACAAGAGAGAAAGGTACCCAATTTTCATTGGGTCCTAGAGTGTGAGTGAAAATTTTGTTGCTTTTAGGCAACCATTGACAAATGCCTTTTGGGACCAAGTATTTCCTAAAACGACATTTGGCAATTATATGACCTTCCTTGCAACAATAGTGACATTTCAAGAATGGTTTTGATTTGCATTGACTATTTTGATCCTTCACAACATAGGTGTATTTTTGAAATGGATTATTCATTGATTCCCTAAAGTTTGAATGATCAATAGTAAATGTAATTTTTGGTAGTGATAACTTGTTTAGTTTGGCTTGAAGAGTTTTGACTTCCTTTTTCCAAATCCAACATGTTTCACAACCATGAAAGTTGTGCCATTTTCGTTTGTCTTCTACTATAGATTCTACCATTGATGCCTTAAGATCTTTCATATCATTTTCACTATCCGAAACCTTTCCTTCTAAATAAGCAAAAATTCTTTTATCGGATGCAATACGCTTGAAGGCTTCTTTAGCTTCTTGATGGAGAATATTAAACTTACTAAGCAAATCATTATAAGAGAATTTTTCAGCATATTCATATTTAGCATGTTTTACCTCTTTCTTGCCTTTCTTATGAGCCATGAGGCAAAGATTTACTCTCTCTTCTTCATCACTTGAGGTATCTTTGCTAGACGGCTCACTATCGCTTTCCCAAGCTATATATGCTCTTCTAGCCTTGTTGCCTTTTCTTTGATATTTGTCTTTTTCCTTGTCTTTCTTTAACATAGGGCAATCCGGTTTGTAATGTCCCAGTTTTCCACAATTGTAACAAGATCCTTTGCTTTTAGTAATTTTAACATACTCTTGATCGAAAGGATTAGATTTTCTTCGATAGTTGATGAGACATTTGTCCGAATGAGAAATCTCATTCTTTTTGAGATACCGATTGTATCTTCTTACAAATAAGCCCATATCTTCATTTGATTCGTCATCATCATCACTCGTATCACTCCCACTATCTTTATTTGTGGAGAATTTTGATGAAGAAGCTTTTAACGCAATGGACTTCTTCTTCTTCTCATGATCTTTATTTTTCTCGATCTTTTCTTTCTTCTCTTTGTCTTCGTGCTCATTTAAGTTTAAGAGCTCTTATTCATGCTCTTGTAGTTATCCAATGAGAGTCGTTAGATCCAACGTTCTTACGTCATTGGCTTCTTTAATTTCCGTAACTTTTGGCAACCATTCCCTAGTAAGACATCTCAAATTTTTGTTAGTTGCAACATCATTAGGAGTAGTTTTACCAAGAGCATTTAATCTATTAGTCAAGTGAGAAAATCGTTTTCCCATTTCACCAATGGTTTCCCCTTGGCTCATGTGAAAACGATCAAACTCTTGTTGTAAAGTATTAATTCTAGCTAGCTTAACATCATCAGTTCCTTCATGGGCAACTTGTAAGGCTTCCCACATAGCTTTAGCCGATGTGTGATGAGAAACTCGAAAATATTCATCAGCTCCCAAGGAAGCTATAAGTATGTTTCGAGCTTTCCAATCATAGCTATATTTCTTTTCATCATTATTATCCCATTGTGCTTCCGGTTCCTCAATTTGGACATTATCCGGTCCGGCCATGGTTATTTGAAAAGGGTCTTCTTGGATAACTTTCCAAATTTTTCTATCAACAGAGTTGATATGGATACGCATACAATTTTTCCAGTGACTATAGTTTTCTCCGGTAAAAACTGGAGCTCTATTGTACGCCCCCGTTGGATCGTTGTCCATTTTCCAATAAGTTGTATGTGAAGCACTAGATAAACCGGTGCTCTTGATACCACTTGTTAGACGATAGCGCGGATCTAGAAGGGGGTTGAATAGATCCCTTTTTAAAATTTATCTTTTCAAAATTAATTTGAAAGAGAATAGCGGAAGTTTCCCAAAAAACCGTCTAGTTCAAATTTGAAGTCACCGGTGATCGGATATGCGTAAAACCCAAATAGAATGAAATGATGACTAGATGAATTAATGATTTACAAATGATACACTTGAATATTCAGCACTTGATAAAACTATTCTTAATGATGATTAGAGAAGAAAACAAATACAAAGATAGTGATCTTGTGTGATTGAGCTTTTTATCGAACACTTAGAGTGCACACTCCAAGGGCAATTTTGTTGTGTCAAATAGTGCAGAATTTTACTCACTCCAATCAACACTTTTGAGTGAAGAAATTTATCAAACACCTTGTTTGCACTAATTTGATACACCAGAATTTTCAAGCACACAATATCAATATGAACAAAAATAGAAAGCGAGAAATAATAAGAACACAAGGAATTTGTTGAGGCAGTTCCTTCGTCGTCCTCGCTCAAAGTACTCTGCCCCCAATTCGAAATTGAATTGGGCAATTTTATTAAATCGCAATTGTTTTACAAGAATAGAAATGAATTAACCAACAAAACAAACCAAGTTGAAAGTGCTTTCAATTCTTCTTCTTGTCCATTGATCCAAAGTAGAATCAAGTCTTCCACGCGTGTTGAGAAAGCCTCCGATTAATTTGCTCCCTTATTGCAAGAATACACGATTCTTCAAACTTTGAGCATGGCTGAGTCTCTCCCACACTTGTGAACCCACAAAGACCTTCGCAATCCTCCGTCTACTGTGATATGAGAGAACGATCCACTTGATCTTCAATCTACCTCACTCGGCTGAATCTACGACCGATCGATGTGTGCAAAACCCCCAAATCTTCAATGATATTGGAGGATAAAACCCCTACGCATTTTTCTAAGGAAAACCCACACACTCTAAACCCAATCTGAAATTATGATTCACGATTGAACGTTATCTTCAAAACGTACACCAAGATCGAACAAAGATTATTGTGTGTAATTGTTTGATTGATGCAAGAATGAAGAAGATGAAGAGAGATATGTGTATATCTTTCACTTTCCTTGTTCACCTTCTCAAAAGAAATTCAGCATCTATTTATATTGGTTAGAGGAAATGAATCATAAGAGAGAGAAAAATAAATGAAAAAATGAGTCAGCACAGTAATGAGCCGACTCAAATCTTTAAATGAGTTGGCTCAAACTTACAGATGAGTCGACCTAAATTAACAGAGAGGAAGCCTGTTGAGACCCGTGAAAAATGAGAAGAATACATTTCTTGATGAGTCGGCTCATGAGGGATTATGAGTCGGCTCATCCACTCTCATGAGTCGACCAAAATCATGTTTCAGGCAGCCTGTTTGGACCCGTGCATTTACCACCATTTTACACTTGAATGATTCGGCTCATAAGGAGCTGTGAGTCGACTCATCCACACTTGTGAGTCGACCAAAAAGATGTATCAGGCAGCCTGTTTGGACCCGTGCATTTATCATCAATTTAACACTGAATGAGTCGGCTCATTGATGAATTTGAGTCGGCTCATTCAGTATATTTTTACAAAAATGCCAATCCTTCCTTTTTCAATTTGAACCTGTCAAGCTTTAGAAACATGCCATGTTTTTGACACATTAAAACCATGCTATGTCACACATTTTTATCCCGAAGGAACGGGAATGGTAATGCTGCACAAACCAGAAGAAAAGAAAAGGAAGGACACGGGTCCTGCGAACCAAAGAGACTGAGTTCGGGAGTTAGTTACGACATGGGAAGGTATTAGCACCCCAGATCGTCCTCCGTACCCGACGAGATCTACGCTTGCAAAGAAACTGTTTCAAAGGGTGAAGAAATGAAAGCTGCTGCAAAATAAAAGGAAATGGAACTGGAAAAGGAACTGAGAAAGAAATGAAAAGGAAAAATGTAGGGGAAAATAAAGATTATGCTCGAACGGGCCCTACCCCGCTGCCTACGTACCTCATCGGGAAAATGAGAATCAGAGTCGCCGTAGTTCCCCTAACTAGGGGTGGAAAAGATTGCTTGTGTCTTAAGGCTTGAACTTCCTATGTCAATGCTCAGGTGTTACAGGCTCGGACGACGAGTGCGTTACCGTCTTGCAAAATGACAAGTATGAGCAAGTTCGTACGATGAGAGTGAAGGTGATGAGAAAAGAAGTCCCGAAGGAGAGACGTTTATTTTTTGTCTAGTGTTTTTTATGAGTTTTCTATGAGTGTGGCACAAGGAAGTGAACTCAAGCTCCTTTCCATTGAATGTGTACTTGCTACTACATTCCAAGATGGAATAATAGAACAAGCACATTCAAGTAAGGAGAAGATCTCCAAAACTTGGTTCCAGAGATTAGGGCCTAAGCTCACTAACTCGTTAAATTTATTAAGTGTTTTTGTATTTACAATGAAGAAGTATTTTTTATGATTTTCTTGGTGAAGATGATATCCTGATCAGACTTGTGCATCACAAGACAAGCTTGTACTATCCCAAGATGGGAAGACTACAAGTGTCTCATGGGATAAGGCTATTTCTCAATATATCACTTCAATCTTTATTAAGTGTCTTCTTTAGGGTTTTGAGATGAGAAGAGAAAAGACAAAGGATCACAAAGGTAAAAAGTCTAATGAGGGACTAATGAATCCTAAAGTTATCATGCAATGGTAATCCTAGGTTAGTGAGGTCTACTATCCTAAAAGAGGAGAAGATAAGAAGAGAAAGAGAATAAGGAAGAATAGAAGAGGGGAGAAGTAAGGCCTAAGCCCAACAAACACAACGTTAGAAGAAATAACAAAAAGAAGAGAAGAGATAAGATTTGGAGATGTGGGAATCACATCCACACCTCTCACTTACCTAAGCCCCTGGAATGGTTAGTAAATCAAGTATAAAGGCAATACAAAATGAACAAAATGCCATACCAAAGCTACACAAACAGAAGTGGAGTCATACACATAAACATCCAAAGCAAATACAAGTCACAATAATGAGAAGAGAACCACACAATTCAAAATGGAACCACATGAACCACTATGGCAAAACAAAACAAAAATGAGGAGATGCAAAGCAAAATGAACAAATCAAAACCCCAAGGTACAAGACCAGAACCCTAATCATGTTAGAAGAATGCCTAAGGAGCAAGAGAGATGAAGAGAAGAGATGCATATAGCTAAGTGTTTACATTATAAGAAGAAAGAAGCAAAGGAAGTGATGTGGATATACATAATTGTGAATTAACTTTAAGAACAAAACCAACACAAACCTCCCTAAGGCACAAACCATAACCCAAGATCAGAGAGATATTCACAACCTAACAAGGCTCTAAACAAGTTGAAGAAGTTGGCACAAGTGCCCTTTGTAAACACCCCAAATTTTACCTCACTCATTTACCCCATGGCTTGTGATTTCTTTTCATATTGCATAAGTTCCATCATAGCATCTCATATTGCATTTTTGCTTCACTACATTGTTTCTAAGTCATCTGCATCTAGGGTTTGTGATCTGGGCAATCCAAGAGCTATTTGAGCCACTTAAAAGGTCATCAATCACTTCAAAGGGGTCCATGTATGTTCAAGCATCATATTATATCCTCATAAGATCAAGAAAGTCAAAGAATCACAAGGACTGAGAAAGGCATGGAAGCAGGGCCAGGTTTAACTACACAGATGACCTAAAATTAGGGTTTTGGTTTCAGAGGCCATAACTCCAAATTTTTTGGTCATTCTTGTTTCTATTGGTCTCTATATGTTATGAGGATCATGCATATCAATTTTCATGAAGAAATTCAATGGGGAAGGCATCTGATCAAGGGATGACTTCTTGAGCAAGTCAATGCAAAATCAGGGCATCTGAGGCCCCCAATGACCAAATCAAAGGGTGTTCTCCATCATTTTGATTGTGTATGATCTTTATTTGATCATAGAAGATGTTAGAAGTTCACAAAATTGAAGAATTTCAAGCCATTTGCAAAGTTGCCTTTTTGGGAAAGTGACTTATAATGAAAACTTGCCATTTTGGGAAAGTTTTTCAACCTCCTCTTTTTGATTCAAAAATGCTTCAAATGAGAAAACTTTGGTCATGAAAGTTGTAGAATGGATCCTCCCATTTTCAAAAAGTACAAGAACTCATTCTAATTCATTTTGGATCAAAAGTTATGGCTTGTCAAAGTTGGACAAAATCATGAAATTTCACTTATGCACCAAAAGAGGGAAACTTGCAAATTCACATGCCAAGCCTTTATGTGACCTCTAATTGACTTCTATGCATTCCACAAACATAAATCATGACCTAAAATTCAGAATGCACCAAAGAATCTCCAAGTTTCATGACTTATGATTTAAGAAATCTCAAAAGGGCCAAGTTTCATGAAAATTGCAAAAACCCCCCATAAGCTTCAATCCACTTGCTGGTTTGCCTCAATCTCACTTCTATGGTTCTCCTTGATCACAGCTGCACAAGACATGCCCTTGTCCTCAAAGGACACCTAACATTAACTTTTGGCAAAATGGACCATACCAATCAACATAGGCCAGCAACAACTCTCTGACCTATCCCAACTTGATACATGGACCAAAAGCAACTCAACACACCACACAACACAGCCTGAGTTCTCCCATAACACAGCATTCTCCAAAATCCCTCTTTATGCATTTTCCTTCGAATCTCATCATACAATCATCAAACCTCAAAACCAACTTCACCATTCATTCAGAAAAGCTTCATAGAGCATAAACCACCCTTCATCTTGCCCTGAAAAGCCCACAAACAGAAATACGATTTTTCACTCCCCTTGGTCAGAACTTCATCAATCTCACAAACTAGCCATAACACACACCAACTAAGCCTCAAAGCTTCCTCAGGAAGATCATTGGAGCCATTTTGAAGCAAAGAAGCAGTCAGAAAGCTCCTGGATTGAAAGCTCCATCTCAGGTAGCCATGCGGATAATTTTTTCCAGAAGCTCTATTTTAAGTTATTAAATGGTTAAGCTTGTTCCCCTGAATGCAATGAACTTTGAATTTTTGAAAATGATGAAGAAATGAGGATGTATGGTCTGTCTGAAACTTTGCCCGTGAAAATGATTTTGTTTGTTTCTCTTGATTCATGGAAAATAAATAGATTTTGTTGTTGGATTCCTGTTTAGAATGTTTGGTTGAGTGAATCTGGAGATTTTGATGCGTTTTAGTGAGGTTTTGAGAGAGATAGGATGAAGGTCTCGCCGGAGAAGACGACCAGAAGTCTTCTCCGGCCACCTGAGGGTCATTAACCCTAATCTGAGTAATTAGCCAACTTTGAATGTAGGCCTTTGGATCCCTCTTCCCGCGCGCTGTGAACGGCCCAGATCTTGTAGTTTTGCCCTAATCCATGTCATTAACATTAATTAATTAGGTTTAATTTGAATTTAGTCAGTTTGAATTACAGCCTTAGGATCTGGCGCCAGTCAATTCCCTCCATTTCCTTTTGAATCTGGGCCATCAGATGCGCTTACTTTTCATTAATTCATATTTTTATTTCATGTTTTCTATTTTATTTTGCATCATTTATTAAAAATAGTTAGAAAATTCCAAAAATATTTTTCTTTTGCATTTTTGTTTCAAATATTTTTCAGAACCCAAAATTATTTTTATTTTTATTTTTTGCATTAAAAATTATTTTTAAATCATTTAAATGTTTATTTTTAATTAGTTAATGGAAATTAATTAATTAAAAATGCATTTAGGTATTTAAAAATCACCAAAAAATTCACATTACATTTTAAAACATTTAGAAACATTATCAAACTCTCAAAACAAATTTCTTTTTGGTCCTTGATGTATTTTGACAATTTTCATTGGAATTAAAGTTGTTTAAAGGCAATATTTTTGTTCAAACTTAGAAAAATTCATTCTGCCTAACCATGAGGAGTTTGATGATGGTTATTCTTGCATTGCATCCTTCATAACATTTAGTTTTTAGGGTAAAATTGGTTTGAATTTATCTTTCATTTTCAATTTATTGAGCATTTTTCCTTTTGAGGTGCCTTGAAACCCTAGTTGACTTGAGAAATTCATAACTTCCATTAGGTTTAGATTTAGGTCTCCTCCTTTGGGCAGTGAACTTGTGTAGGGTTAGGGTTCCTTTGATCCCACTTTCAAATTTTTATCATGTCATTTGCTTCTGATTTTGATTTTGGCATTGCATATTGTATGTAAACCCTAATTCTTGTCTTCATTTGCATCCATCTCTCATATGCTTGCATTCAAGAACTTGCCATGACATTTTGTGCATCCACATGACTCATAAGACATCTTAGGACATATTAGAATCATGTTTGATCATTACATCTTTCATTTGCCATGTTATGCATTCATATCATTTCATAAACTTTCATGAATCTTTATGGTTCAAAGCATGCTTCATATGCATTCATTCTCTTGTATGCTCACATATATGCATCTTGTATGACTTTGCACCATCTCTTGACATCATTTGCATCATGTGTATGTTTCTGACTTTGGCCTTTGCCCATCCATATGCATTGTTTCATCTCATTTCTTCCCTTATGCATCTTGTACTAACTTTTCAGGTTAATGGTAAGTTTGTTTGGGAGGTGGATTTGCCTTCACCTCCTACCTCTTCTCACTGTAATACCTCAAAATTTGCCCTCTAATTTTCATGCCATTTAGCATATCCTTTCATACATTGCATTGCATTTAGAACACAATTGCATCATAAACATACATGAATATACATCTCCATTTGAGCTTTCACAGGTTGCGACTGGCCTTTATTTTTTCATGCGGAACGTGCACAAGAATCTTAGAAGAAACCAAAAGTTCTCGGTTGATTCAAAGGAGTTTAAGCAGAATATCAGTTTTATGGTGCAGTTTGCAAAAGTTGTAACTTATGTTCGTAAACTCATTTTGGCTTGAAACTCAATAGTTTAGACTATTTCGGTATTCTCTACAACTTTTGTGTTCGGCTCGGAGGCCAATTCATCAAGGAAAATGGCGGGAATTATTTGTTTTTGAAATTTCGGTTTCGCCGATTAACTGTGCTAGCGGTATTCAAGAGTTCGTAACTTCTGATTGGGTCAACATGTCTGAGAGATTCATATGCCAAAAGTTCCGTCTTGATATCCTTTCTAACTTTTGGGTTTTGGCCGAGAACTAATTCTTTGAAGAAGATCTCAGAATGTGCGAGTTTTTAGAGTCGACATAGTGAAAAACAGTGCTGAACCGGTGAGTTTTGAACACTAAAAAATTCATAACTCTTGGCTCGTTCATCGAATTGATGTTGTTTTGGTGCCTAAAATTCCGTTTAGATGTTATCTTCATTATGTGAATTCAGTTTGGGTTAGGTCCAAGCGGAAGGATCTCGAAAATGCGAATTACCAGTAAGGTTCTTTGATGCAGTGCACTGTCTGTCAGATTTTGTAAAATTCATAACTCGGTCAATTTTCATCGGATTTCACCCGTTCTTGAAGCGTTGGTTCACAAATTTTATCCTCTTCAAGTTCAAAGACAAATGCGAGTTTGAACGGTGCTCCAAAGATTATCGTTTTGGTTTATTTCACAAAACTGAAGTGCTGAACCGAAGAAAAAGGCTGAAAGTGGTTTCACGAGAAAATTCATATCTCCCTCGTCGTTTGTCCGGTTGAGCTTAGATTTTAACACCAGGTCACTGACTCATAGATCTACAACTTTGCTGACAAAGTCGAGTCGAGATTATGCTCCAAAGAGGTTGGCCTTGTCACATTTTCGAGTAGCGGACACCAAATAAGCCGAAAAAACAACTTATTCAGTGATGTCTTGCAGCTTAAACGTATCGATCGCACTCGATTTTGATCGTATGACGTCCGTTCTTTTTGTGTTGCAACCGTGATTCAGAGGCGGACGATATTGTGGAAGGCTCAGAGTCGAAATTTCTTGCCGAAGATATTGTTATTTTCACTTAAGCCGAAATTCTACCTTTTGCCTTTCATTTTACACTCCACTATATATTCTTTTGACCCACAATTTGTCTCATAACTTCAATCATAATTTACAAACATAAAAAAACTCTCACAAACTCTCTCTAAAGGATCAAAGTTCATTCTCTCAATTCTTTCTCAAGAACACAACAACAACTTCATCAAGAACTCAAGAACACAACAATTCCGATCAAGCTTCCGGTAGCCGAGCCGCCACGAACCACCACCTCCGGTCAACTTCACCACCGTAAGACCACCATTTTCCGCCACCGGAATCTGCGCGGCCTCTCCTCCTCTCCTCTGTTCATGATCGCGTCTCACTTCCTTCGGATTCGCAATTTCTTCGTCGATTCTTCATTCGGTAAGCTTCTTAAACTTTAATTCATGAATAATTGTTGAATTGTTTCTTGAATTGAATTTTGAAGTTGAATTAATCTTGTGGAGATTATGTGCATTGATTCATGATTTGATTATTGATTGATTCTTGATTAATTTATCCTAATAAGTGTTGTGGTGCATGATTGAAAAGGCTTGGTAAAGTTGACATAGAATAATCGGTGAATGTTAGGTGTTTGACAAAATTCCTAAGAGAGCTAATTATTATAACTTGATATTGATTGAAGTGCTTGACTTTTAAATTCATGCTTGTTTCAATGTGCAAATTTGAAATAGGATAGGTTGAGGCTTAATTGTTGATGTTGTTCATGTGTCGCGTGTCGAGAATATGTTTTGGTCATAACTTCCTAACCGTAGCGCGTTTTTGCGAATGTGAATAGTGTAAATTGACTTTGTTGATTATTCCGGAGCCATTGGTAAACTTTTTAGTCGATTTTGGACAATTTTTTCGGCTATTTCGCTACTGCCAGCCGACGAAATCGGCCAAAAAGTATCACTTCCAAGCGGAATTTTCAAAAACCGATTGCATATTTGAATCCGTGGGCACGTTTGCAAGTTACCATACGATTTTCGTTCAATTCCGAGTCGGTGATTTTTGACGCGTTTTTCCGCTTCAAGGCTTTTTATGTTCGGTTTGGTGCGGTTTTGATGCATTGGTCTTGTTTTGACTTGTACTTATGTTTGTTGATCATTTTCCATTCATTGCATGTAAATTTGTTCGATTCCGGTTTGAGTTTGCATGTTGTTTATATTAGTGCATAAGTGCTGCCCCGTTTTGAAACGTAAATTTCAATGCATGTCCATGACTCGTATATTCATATTTCTACTTGATTTGGAGTTGTGAGGCATAGGTGCAACTTCCGGTTGCACCTCTTTTTGGTTTCTAATGCGTTTGTTGAGTTCATGCAAGGTTCTCGCAAAGATCTTAACGACGGTCGTTTGGTTGGTATTCCACTTTATTTGTGGGATACCTTTGGATTCAAATAATATTTTGTGCCGTTGTTTTTGTTTCGATTATGGGGAATCTTCACAAAGCAATTATGGAAGATGAGCATTTATTTTGCTCATGGGAGATTACAAGGCTTGGCTTGAAGTTTTTTTGAATTTCTTTTATGTGAAAGAATCGGCACTTCGACCAAGTAAGTAATCTCGATTCTCTACTTTAATGCATCATTCAAGTTGTATGCGACTTAGGATCATATAACTTAAGGTGCATATTGAGCCCTCCCACCTGAGGCATTGGATTTATTTGTGATATATATTGATATGTGTCGATTTCGGAGTTTAGGTATTAGGTTACGGATAAGAGAATTCGATTCCTTTCACTTTCCCTTAAAATATCGTTTTTGCCCGTTTCGTCACAATTATTAAAAATAGTTTTAGGTGTGATAAAATTCTGGAAAAATTCATGAGTGATCCTCATCCTCTTAATTAATTTGTCATATTTTTTGTTTCCAGATTTGGGTGGTTTCAATATTTTATTTGGATTTTAGATCACAAGCTGTCCCAAAAAGGAAGGTTTTGGCATAAGGGACCGAAATCGTTTTTTCCCCATAGGTGTGAGACCTATTTTTTGTGTATGATTATCCACTGGAATTTGTGATATTATGATGCACATTAGGCATTTTTTTCAAAATTTTTAGTGCCCTTTTTGATCTACTTTGTGGGGTTGTTTTTCGGCGATTATGCCTTGTTACCTTGCTAATCAAGTAATTGTTTTGGCACTTTGGTGCATAATTTTGTGGAATCCTTTTGGACAATGTGAGATAATGACTTTATTATTCCAGGGATTTAATTTCATAATTTTTAAAGGCTTGTTGCTATTTTTCCATGTCACCTAGATCCTAGGTTGATTCATGTGTGTATTGGCTCCATATCTTAAATGATAAAAAGGCATTCATGCCATTTGCTTGGAATATTTTTTGGTAACTTTTAGGAGTTAATTATAGGTCATTTGTATGTCTTTAATTCCAGTCATAGGTCATTTTTTGAACCATACTCATTTGGTTTGTTTTGGTGCTTTAAAGTGCATAGTTATTTGGACATACTTTAACTTAAACTAGCTTCTCTCCTCCTCTAAATAATAACATGAATTATATGGAAATAATTAATGCCTATTCATGCATTCTAAGTGCATCTCATACCTTGTATGCTACTGACCCATAATCATTTCATTCATATTCACATGCTATTCTTCCTTAGTTTGCATCATTTGCGATCTTATGCGATTTTTGTTCGTTTCTTCTCATATCTTCTTCTCATTGCTCCATATGCCTAAACCATTGCATCCATGATTGTATATTCATTCACACATATTCATGAGCATTCACTAATGACTTTGATGTTCATTTCATGTACTAATTCATGCTTGTAAGCCATACGCATTCATACTTCATCCATAAGCCCTAATTTGCATTTATGTGAACTTAGGTGAACTTTTTGAACATAGTTTGACATAGTTTGATCTTGTGGGGTATCCTAGCATCCTTAGGGATCTATATCATGTAGCTACTGACTTTAGAAGTCATGTGACCTTTAGGTACCTTCACCTTTAGACTTAGGTCTTATTTTGAACCCTAGTTCCATTCTAGGATGTTTATGGTACTTAATCGCTTTCATGCTTCGATTTTACTTTCAATATGCATTGTCATGCTAATCTTTGTTTTGTAAGGGGGAAGATTGAGGTAAGCCTCACTTCATTCCTATCTTTTATGCATTCTAAATGTGTTTTCCTTAGCACTTGGTGCTTGCTTATAGGTTTTCCCTTTCTTTAGAGACAACTTAACTTCCTTAGGAAGTAAGTTAGTTTCTAACTCTCTTTTCTTCCTTTCCTTTTCTTTCTTAGGATTAGAATACCTCATTAACCCCTAGGACATCCATGCATGTTAACACTTAGGATTATTTTAGTTCCCCTTTAGAATTTTTCCTTTGAGATCCTTTGGTGCTCTCTCTCTTCTCATCTTCAAACTTAATTTTAATTCACTTAATAAAGGTTGAGTACTTTCATGTGACATGAGACTTTGCTATGAGATGCTTGCACGCGTTCCATTTCGGGGCGAGGTGTGAGTCATCACTCGTGGTGGATAGGTCTTAGCATGAGTACCTCACAAAGAAAAGCTAAAAAACACTTCTTAACCAAAAAAAACCACAAAAAATACTTAATAATGGTAATAGGCCAGTGTGCTTAAGCCTTCACTTGTGGGACTAGCTTTGGGGATTTCCTCCATAGATAGGTGTGCCTCTTGCGCATTCCACTTCGGGATGATGTGAGATGTACACATCCCATTGAGTAAGACTTAAGTACACTCACCTATGCAAACTTTCACTCATAAAAGCTTCTAAAAAACACCAAACAAACAATAAGCGCCTTTCCTTCGGGAATTCTTTCTCATCTCATTCGCTTCGTACGCGAACTTGCTCCTACTTGTCATTTTGCAAGACGGTAACGCACTCGTACCAGACGAGCCTGCAACACCTGAGCATAGACATACGCAGTTCCAGCTGTAAAAAACACAAACAAATAGTTCCCGTCTTAGTTAGGCGAACTACGTCGACTCTGATCCTCATTATCCCGATGAGGTACGTAGGCAGCGGGGTAGGGCCCGTTCGAGCACATTCTTTATTTTCCCTACATTTTCCCCATTCTTTCTTTCCATTTTCTTATTTCAGTTCCTTTCTCATTTCATTTCCCATTCCAGTTAGCGGTTATTCAGCAACATCTTTATTTTCTCACCCTTTGAAACAAAACAAGCAAGCGTGGATCCCGTCGGGTACGGCGGACGATCTGGGGTGCTAATACCTTCCCAGGTCGTAACCGACTCCCGAACTCAGATCTTTGGTTCGCAGGACCTTGTCCTTTCCTTCTTCCTTAGGTTTGTGCAACATTACCTTTCCCTTTCTTTCGGGATAAAAATGTCTGGCTGGCGACTCTAACCTTTCCGCGCCACTTTCGCGTTTGTACTAGGATGAAAATCCCGGGAGCGACACTCACCTCATCATTTTACATCCTTGCTGCATTTTTACTTGTCTTGGAGTGAGCTTTCTCACTTGTGCCTCTCTTCCCTCTTTTCTCTTCTCATCTCATCCCTTTTCTATCCTGCTTCTCCTTGGTGGCTTCCTTGAAGATTTCTCCACTTAAGCCTCACAAACCCTAGGACTTCCAAGCATGATAACATTTTAGGATTGTTTAGTCCCCATTAGACTCTTTCCTATGAGTTTTCTTTGAGTCTTCTCTTCTCATCTCATAATCAAGGACTAAACCCTAAAGGTTTTAAGGCTTTGTGTTTAAGCTTATGCCTGCATCCTTCTATTAGGATGGAGTGTATAACTTTAATCCTAAGTGTTAAGCCCTTAATGTGTTTAAATCCTTTAATAAATCCATTTAGTAATCACTAAGACATCAAGCTTGTAACTTGGGCCTTGCATTAGGGTTCTAATTCTTCCTTAATTGGTTAAGAAGGACTAACCCTAGTGTTAATGGACAAGTCCCCCTCAAGTTGTCTTACAAACCATGAAAATCACTTCTTCATCTCATCCATTAATTAAAATCCATCTAATAAAGGTTTTGTTTTGTCATGAGGTTAATCCCTAATCATGGATTAAGTTGAGGAGCCTTCCTCAGCTTAAATGTTCTCATCTATTATCCTTCTATTAGGATGGTGTAATGAGTCCATTAAATCCTTGATTATGGCTTAAACTCATTACTTAACACTAAACAAAAACTCCAAAAACATCTAAATAATCACAAGTAGGTTAATGATCTTAATCCTACATCATGGTGATTAAGTGTGAAGTGTTTACTTCATACTTAAGGTATTCTCATTACCCCTAATCAGAGGGAGGATGTGGTGAGTTTACTAACCCCTTGGTTTAGGCTTAAGCTCATTAACTTATGACAAACTTCAAAAAACAATAAAAGACTGAAAACATCAAAAACAAACAATAATCGTCTCCTCCGGGATTCTTTTCTCACCTCATTCACTCACAAACGAGAACTCGCTTCTTCCATCTAATGCAAGACAGTTAGCACCTGAGCCAGACAGGTCATACACTTGAGCATAGACAAGCAAGCAGTTCACAAGTCAATTTACCTTTCAGTCTCTTTGAGTCGAACTACGGTGTTCTGACTTCCTCATTGCACGAGAGGATACGTAGGCATAACTTAACAGTTATCGAACAAAAGTCTATGTATATTCCCCCTCCTTCCAGCATTATTCTTCAAGCCTCATAGTCTTGAGCTTCACACTCTTTCCTTACACTGACACTTCTCTTATACACTTCACATTTCTTTTGCACTGACACTCACATTCTTTCCAGCTCTGATACACAAATTGCACTGACACTACCCCTTTGAAACACAAATCTTTTAAGCGTGGATCCCGTCGAGTACGACGGACAATCTGGGTGCTAATACCTTCCCAGGTTGTAACCAACCCCCTTTCTCAGTAACTCTGGTTCGCGACCGTCTTATCCATATTCTTTTCTAGGTCTATGCAGCATTACCTTTCCTCCGGGATAAAAATGCCTAGCTGGCGACTCTTTTCTTTTCTCTTGAGTTCACCCTTGTGTGTTCTCTCCTTCTCCTCTTTCGCCGACCGTTCGCGTCTGTACCCCTCTTGGCCCTGTGTCATCAGGTGGGAGCGACACCCTTCTAGGCTAAGGAATGAACTTATGATCAAAAAGAGACAAAATGAGACAAGTCAAGAACAAAAAATTCAAAAACAAATCAAGTGAGCATTCAAAAATTCCATAACTTTGCACAGATGATCCTCAATCATACCATAACATCATGCCAAAAGGAGGGAGAAAGAATCAGAAGCTAAACAAGTCAAATGAGAGCTCAAACATGGATTAGGGTTAGATGACTTCACTCACAAGTTAGAGACCACAATCAATTGAACAAGTTTCCAAAAATCAGAAGAAAAATCACACATAAACTACATCTCCTTATGAATCCAAAGCAAAAAGAATCATCCAAAAATTCAAAATAATGAACAAGATAGAAAATGGACAAGTCAGCATGCTTCAAAATGGAAAAAATGAATTAATTACAAGGAACAATTAATTTACACGTGTCAGATAAAAAATAAATGGAAAATAAAAATATCAGAAATTAAAGAAAACTCAAATGATCTTCCATGAATTTTTCATAGTTTTTAACAACCTAAAACTATTTTTAAAAATTGAAAAGCAAAGTGAAAATAAAATGCAAATAAAAAAGAAATAAAAATAAATGAGAAGGGCCAGGGGGTGCATTCAGCAAGGGTTTCCAGTTGAATTTCATTGGGCTCATATGCATGGAGGGTGGGAACAGCAATCCAGGCCCAGTCAAAGTCAGCGCAAGACATGATAATTAGTGTGGAAATTCAATTAAACAGGAAAATACATGGGCCATTAAATCAAACGGATGCGTGAGATTGGTCAACTCATTAAACCTAGTCAGCATTTTAATTGGTTGGAGGTGAGGGAACAAGATAATTATGGTGAGGTGAAAAACAAAAGAATTAATTCAGAAAATAAGAAAACACGTGAGAGGGAGGTGGTTTCAGTAATGCGTTGGCAGAGTGAGGGACGTCCAGATCTCATAATCCAATGGTTATAACACCGTCTTCTTCATGAAACCCTGATGAACACAATTCCAGAATCCGGTGACCGGAGCTAGGGCTCCGGCACCGGAAAACACAGAGTATGAAAAAATCACAATAAAAATAACTCAAACTTTCCAGATCAA
Source organism: Lathyrus aphaca (assembly GCA_963966055.1). Classification (NCBI taxonomy): domain Eukaryota; kingdom Viridiplantae; phylum Streptophyta; class Magnoliopsida; order Fabales; family Fabaceae; genus Lathyrus; species Lathyrus aphaca. The sequence continues at coordinate 433,866,707 of OZ014525.1, read as the reverse complement.
ATAATTGAACCATGCTGAAACAAAAAATGACCATGAAATTCACCATGGATCACTGAATCAAACAGATCGAAGCAAAACAGATCTAACCATAAACTTCAAATCATCAATACAACTTCAATTCTCAAGCATTTTCAAAATCAAACATCACAGAATCATCAGCATACTTCACAGATCATAATGCATACATCAAAAACCATTTCTAGATCCATGGATTCAGAAGATTACCTGAACTTGCAGAGCACGAAATAGGTCAAGACAAGCCTCTAAGCACTGCAGATCTACCTCTTCTAACCTCTCCTTGAAAAATAAATGCAAGAGAGAGCTTGAATTTCTCGGGATCTTGAAGTTGGAGAGCAACTGCACTTGAATGGCACCACTTGAAATCTTGAGCTTCAGCTTAAACCAATGGTGGATTAATGATCCTTAAGCTTCAAGGATTCAGAATATGTGATTTGTTTGTGAAGAGAGTGAGAGAATGAGGAGATTTGAAGAGAAATGCTTGAGTGCAAGAAACTTTGGAATGAGCAAATGTGATGGATCTAGGGTGAAATGAAACCCTAGTTTTCTTATATATGACCTCAAAATGCAATGCTGAAAGAATGAGGGAAGGAGCACGTGAGAGGAAAAAGTGAGAGTGAATTTGCAAAACTTGCAAGATTTTTGTGATGAGGTGCTTGGCTCGTGCATCCCTCTCATTACTTGCACATGTGTGATCAATATCCCACCCTTGATTCAAAACAGAAATCATTTTGGCCCTTGGATGTGAGAGTCATGCAATTCTCATGTTCATGCATTTTTTGCTCTTGTGAAATACAATGCATCCCATGCACGAATTTGGCCATATCGTTGGAGAAAATTAACTTTATTGCAATGCCTTGTAATATTGTGATCATACTTGGCCCATAAAACAACTTGAAAATAAGTTTCATGATCTTTTGCATTTGTGGAAGATTTAGAATTCATGCCATGCCCTAAAATTGTTGGAATTATCGAAGAGCATATCTCTCAAACCATGAGGGCTATGAAAATGCTCTTGTACTTTTTGAAAATGGGAGACTTTAATCTTCAACTTTCATGTTTGGTTTTGGTCCATTTGAAGCTTTTTTCACCAAGTTATGCTTACTTGAAAATTAGGGCAAAATGTTACTAAAAATGGAAATTTTCATTACCAAGCTTATGCCAATTCTGCAAAACACCTTAAAACCTCATGATTTTTTATCTTTGATCTTGCCAAACCTCTTTTAAGGTTATAAGAACATCCCTTGGCTTGAAAACTAGGATTGGACCCTTTGAAATCTCACAGTTGACTTTTAGAATGCACAGTTGACCAATTTCTTCATTTACAAGCAACTAAAGAAATACTTGACTTCCACAAGGAATTTTCTCACCAAATTTCATCCCTAGGATCCTCTTAACATATGAGAGACTTTTCCAAAATGAAATGGCCAAAGTCATAAGGTTTTCATGCTTGAAACTCAAACCCTAATTTGGGATCATTGTGTAGGAGCTTTGCCCTAGCTTGAATCTTCTGATGATCCTCCAACTTTCTGAGCTTTTGTGAATGATCTTAAGCTTGTGAATGTAATGTAGACTTCTCATAGTACTTGAACAAATCCATGGGGCCTCTTGTCATGGCTTATGATGCCTCAAACTCCTCCACAGATGATCATATGCCTAATGCTAGGTCATGAGAATGTTATGCCTCATCTTTCCATGCTAAGATGCCAAGAATATGATATGCTTATGATGAATATGATGTGATATGATGCTTAAGAATAAGAGGGCAAATTTGGGGTGTTACACATGTGAACTTGACATGCTTGTATGTGCATATTTAACATGTCATTCTCATCATAATATACTGACCTTCATCTTCTTATGATCACCTTTGCTCATTAGACATTCATTTTGACTTGTGTTCATTCCTACATGATACATGCTTACTTATTCCTACTTCTTCTCCATCTTAATCCTTCAATCACTTGAATGCTTCTTCACATGACTTGTATGCTCATTCATAAGCATTATAGGGCAGTAATGAGTTATATTTGCTACTGACTTTCTTCATCTCATGTCATCCTTTCACATTAGACTTTCACTTTTGCTTTGCTTGTTTCTTCTCTTATGAACATGTGATTGCCTTATTCTCTTCATCTCTTATTCTATCATGAAATAATCCATGAACTTTGGTATAATCATTTAGGATAATATTAGACATTCTAATATGGTATAAAATTCCGACTTTGGTTCTTCTCATGTGTTTACATTCATGTTTGTACTCTTTTGCATCTTTACTTCTTCATTTGCGACTTCTTTGAACTTCTTTGCCACTTAGGTGCTTCTTTGCATTTGCTTGTTTTAGTTTGGGTTCCCTGAGCTTCTTAAAGTTCATTTAGGGTTAGATTCTGACTTGTAAGATTAATAGGCCTTTAGATTCATTTCATTTGTTTTCTTTGGGTGTTTAGTTTGTATTTCACTTCTTATGAACTATTGTGCTTCATTTGCTAAACTTGTAAGGGCTTTGGTAAGTCTTAGGAGTGTGGAAATGCTTCCACCTTCCAACATCTCACTCTCATTTTACATTTAAATCATGTGTTTGTGTAAGCATATAAGATGCTTTGATTTGCATAATTTCTCACTTCCCCCCTTAGAAGTAACTGAACTTCCCTTTTGGAAGTATGTTGTCTTCTAACTTCTCTTCTCTTCTTCTTTCTTCTTTTCTCTCCTTCTTCTTCATTAGGATAGAGATCTTCAAACCCCACTAACCATAGGGAATCCATTGAATATTAACATAGGGTGAATATTAGTTTCCCTTAGTGTTTTCCTTTTCTCAACTTGAGTCTTCTCTCTCTCATCTAAAAAAAACTCAAAAACACTTAATAAAGATTGAAGTGACTTCTTGTGCCATAGACTTATTCAATGGGAAATTTTCATCTATCCTATCTTGGGGTAATGTAAATTTGTCTAATATTATGTACAAGCCTTAGCATGAAGTCATTTTCACAAAGAAAACCTAAAAAGTACTTCTTAACTTTGTCGCTCCCCGAATTTCCATCCTGGTACAAACGCGAAAGTGGCGCGGAAAGAGGTAGAGTCACCAGCCAGGCATTTTTATCCCGAAGGAACGGGAATGCTAATGCTGCACAAACCGAAGAAAAGAAAAGGAAGGAAACAGGTCCTGCGAACCAAAGAGAATGGGTTCGGGAGTCGGTTACGACCTGGGAAGGTATTAGCACCCCAGATCGTCCGTCGTACCCGACGGGATCCACGCTTGCAAAGAAATCTGCTTCAAAGGGTGAGGGGATGAAAGCTGCTGCAAAACTTTAACTGAAACTGGATAAAAGAGAAAATAAAAGGGAACTGAAAAAAGAAATGAAAAGGAAAAATGTAGGGAAAATAAATATTGTGCTCGAACGGGCCCTACCCCGCTGCCTATGTACCTCACTGGACATGAGGATCAGAGACGTCGTAGTTCCCCTAACTAGGGGTGGAAAAGGTTGCTTGTGAATTAAGGCTTGAACTGCCTATGTCAATGCTCAGGTGTTGCAGGCTCGGATAACGAGTGTGTTACCGTCTTGCAAAATGACAAGGAGAAGCAATTTCGCGGACGGAGCGAAGGAGATGAGAAAAGAATTCCCGAAGGAAAGACGATTATTGTTTGTTTGTGTTTTTAGAGCTTTTTATTGGTGTGGCACAAGAGAATGAACTCAAGCTCTTTTCTATGGAATGTGTACTTGCTACTACATTCCAAGATGGAATAATAGAACAAGCACACCAAGCAAGGAGAATGTATCCAAGACTTGTTTCCAAAGGCAAGGGCCTAAATATTGGCTTGTTGAATTTATTAGGTGTTTTAGTGATTAAAATGAAGAAGTATTTTTTAGGGTTTTTCTTGATGAAGATGACTTCATGATCCGACTTGTGCATCATGTTAGACAAATGCACTATTCCAAGATGGAATGAATGCATATGCCCTATGGAATAAGGCTATTACACAAGAAGTCACTTCTTTTTTATTAATGTTTTTTAGGTTTTGTTTTGAGATGAGAAGAGAAAGAAACCAAAGGAGCAAAAAGGTAAAAGTCTAAAATGGGGAAAAGACTAATCCTAATGTTATCCTGCAAAAGAGTGGTCCTAAGGTTAGTGAGGTTTCAACTATCGTAAGAGAAAAGAAGAAAAGAAACCAAAGAAGAGCAAGAAGAAGAGGAAGCAAGAGCTAGCAAGCAACTTACTCCTCTAAAGGAGATAAGTTGCTCCTAAAGGGGAGGAAAAGAGTTGAATTACATGATGGCATAAGGCACATCAAAACACAAAGAGAAAGCACTTAAAGGGAAAAGGATGAAGAGTTGAAATGTGGATGAACATCCACACTTCTCTTACCATAAGCCCCTGCAATTGTTAGCAAAATCCAACACATGTTCATCAATAAAATCATGGCAATGACACGCTCAAAGTTCACACCAATCAAGATCAAATAATCATGTCAAACATAGCTCACACAAGCATTTACGTGTTGAGAACACGGAAGCATGCATCAATCGGCAAGAAAATCACCCAAACAATCATATTCAATGATCATATAATGATCCATGGCATTTAAAACAAGTAAGGGGTTTAAACATGCTTGAAATAAGACAAAAATGGCCTATTGCTTCAGTGTTAACCGGTTAACCAATTCGTTAACCGGTTAACCATACCAAAACCTGCGTAAAACAACACAATTCAGGTGCGTTAACCGGTTAACCAATCCGTTAACCGGTTAATGCTGTTAAAACAGCAGCAAAAACCTGCAAAACAAAAGCTCAAAACCAGCTTATTCAAATAATCTTACACCAGACCAGCAAGTATTTGAGCATGAAAATAGTGCATCAATTCACATTAAACGGTATCATGAAGCTTATGAACATTAATAAATGAATCTGGTTACCAATCAATCAATCAATTCAAGCAACACAAGCAAATACGCAAGCACATGGCAGATCTAAAGCGCAAGCATGCAAATAAGCTAAAACAGAGCTAGATCTGAAATTAACCAACCTACAAAGCTGAGGTATACTTTGGTAATTGTTGATCAAGCTGAAAATGATAGATCTCGTAGAGAAGTTTGAAGATCCGGTGCTAAGCTTCACACTCCGTGCAAAATAAATGCAAGAACAAGCTCTTGATGCAGAATTTTTGATCCAAAAGCACTTCTAGATCCCAAACCAGATCTGAATCACCAATTAAACCAGCAAAAAGAAGCAAGGAAGCTATGGATGGAGATCTAGTTCCAAGATCTACACACCTCAAGGCAAGGTTGTGTGATCTTCAAAGAGGAACTTTGAGTGATTTGGAAAACTGGGAGAGAAAAGTGAGAGAATTGTGAGTGAGAAGAGTGAAAAATCAGAATGAGAGTGAAAAAATGAGAGAGAGCCCCTTTTGGTTTGGAGAGAAATGATTAAATATGGTTTAGGTCTGGAGCCCAAAAATTAGGCTTGGGATCCAAAATTATGGTTTGGGTAGTGTGATTAGGATTTAGCAATGGGATTAGGCTTGGACAAGTTCTCTAGATCCTTCCTTTTAATTTCGAATTAATTCAAAATGAATAAAATCAAAAAAATGGAAATTGGAGCAAAAATCACACATGCTGAATTGCTGCTGGAAATTCAAAATCCGTGGCCATTAACCGGTTAACCAATCCGTTAACCGGTTAACGTCAGTGAATTTTGAATTTCCCTTCTTTTGGTGGGAACCTTCAAAAATAAGCCGGTGCCAACCGTTTTGATCTGAGTTTGATCCTCAATCCTTTCTTTAGGCTTTGACCCTGATATCAACCTTGTAACCTGCCTCGTGAGCTTTGAATTTCCCTGATGATTGACCATATGCCTTATGCTAGAACATGCAAGTGCTGTGCCTCATCTTTCTATGCAAAATGGTGAGGATATGATATGCTGATGATGATTATGATATGACGATGATTATGATATGACTACTGGCTTGCCACAGCAACGGTGGACTTTAACGGCGTTGCAATATCGAGCGATTTGCAAACCAAACAAGATCGAGCGATCTGATAGGAGAATGGTATCAAACGATCCATCCATAATAGGTCCGTTGACACGGGACAACGCGATCAATACAATATTAGTTGATTTGAGAAGAGAGTAACAACTCTGCAAGGGAGAATACCATTTGTAACTCTACTGGGTATGAGAACATTCTGACTAACATTTTGCTGAGGAGACCAAGATATATTGGAAATACTTGGTTGAGGAATGAAATGTGAACAAATGTCTGTACTACTTTGTCACATTGGCCAAAAATAAATTGGCGACCTCACTGGGGATATTTCAATGACGGTTGCGCACCAATCATGAAACTCTATGGAAATAACGATCTTTCAATTCGGCTGGGGAAATGCTTTGTCAAATAACCATTGCTAGGGAAAGAGTTCTGACAATTATAACTCTGTGGGGGAATTAGACATTCATCTGTTTGCTGGGAATAGCCTACTCTGATTATAAAGACTCTGCCCGGAGGTGAAAACTGTTCAACTGGCTTTGAAGTTTTGTTGGGGATGATCATCCTACTCTGACTCAGCAGGGGAAGATTTCCGTTTAGACTTTACTGGGGATGCTAGGGACCACCCTCTGTTGGAGATAGGAATTACAAAGTGTCTCTTGCTAGGGACACTAAGATGCTTGGGGAATATGTTTTGGCGACGTCTTTTTTCCTGTACTAGCTGACTGTTCCGACATCAACTCGAGAGGATTTTTCAGAAGACCTGGCATCCGAAATTCCCTGGTGTCTTCAAACTCTTGGAAATATTTGTCGAGTAATTTCCCCAGAACTCCTGGTCTACAAAGGGATTTGATTGGAGAAGGCTCACACACAATCCTTCATCATCGTGAGTTATTCTGCCCCAGTGTCCTGCATCAAGGATAAGTTGGATAATGGCTTGCATAGACCGACTTCATCTATCTTGAGAATGATCTGCTCCAGTATGAGCCTTAAAATAACTTCCTTTGATTAACTGCACTCTCTATGGGAATGCTCAGACTAAATGCCTTTTGAGAGACTTAAATCTCAAAATCATTGCCCAGACTGGCTGAACCGTGAGATATTTGCTCAATATGATTGCCCCGGATTGGCTGCATCTGATCCAATTGGTTAGAAGAATCTTTATCTCATAGGTGTTTCTCGGAAAAAGTGCAATTTTCCATGATTGTCCTTCAGAAGTTTCAGACTCCTCCACCTGGCAAGATTTAAGTTTCTGGACTAAAATTCCTCATGTGAACCTCTTTGATGCCAAACAAATGTATTCAAGCAGAAAATGTTTTATTTTGAGAATGATTATTTCAATGCAGCACACATGTTAATCTTGAAGTTTTTATTGAAAAGATGTCGTTTGTGAATGAATCATTGGTTAAGATATGACAAGATTTTTTATGAAAGAAACATGCATATGCAATACCAACAAGGGTCTTTTAGAATAACTCGTAGGAGTCAGGAACACTATCTCATGGTGGCACGCTCTCGAATTAACCCTGTTTCAATTAGGACTTTTGAGGGTTGTAGCGTGGCCTGGTTCACGGTTATAGAAACAAAAGATATAGGCTCGAAGTTTATTTGTGCCCACCTCCTTTGTGATGTTTTTCCATTCCTATGTTCAACTAGCTTTCGCAAGCCCTCACCTTTCCTAAGGGTTTCGTGATGGTTGAGGAACCATTGCTACTAACAGTTTAAGCTCCATTGAGGTTGTTGTTGGTATAACAGTCACCCTTATTGCCTTTTGTGTCTGTATCAAACGACTTTGTTCTTGCTTAAGGATCTTTCTTGTGTAATCCTTTTAGAATTTCGCTTTTTTGTTCTTTCGCTCATCCCTAACTTTTGCCTGGACTAATTCTTGTGAATTTTTTTTTTACTTTGAAGTCCAGCGGGATGCCGTAACTTTTTCCTAAGTCGCTTGTTTTCAAGTTCCGACTTAGTGGGCTTTATATTTCTTTTTTTAAACAAATTGTGTGACACAAGTTTATCCTGATTGTTTTGTAAGGGTTGTGACTGTCTCTCTCTCAGTTGATGAGGGATAACCATTGTAGTTTTCGGTCGTTGGACCTCTTAATGTGGTATAACCATTATGGTTTCTGGTCTTTGGACCTCTTGATGTGTTGGAAGGAAAGGTAATGGATCCTCAAATACACGCCTTTGTGAAAGTCTGAATGCTCGGTCCAACTAGCTGACACCTACCCTGCCCCGGGTTAAATGTTATGTTTTTTTTCATGTGAAAAGCAAACTCCTACTTCAAGGCTCAAAGGGGTTAACGAAGGTTTATCTCCCTTATATCTCCGGTGTTTGGGATTTTTGAAACAAAGCTTATACATCGTCAACAGGGTCTTATTCAAGAGCACACAATTGGAGATTTTTGCGTTTTCATTTCGTCATCCTCCATCACAGAGTTTAAGAACAACAGTTGGTATTGCAATGCACATTCACAAAATTATGAGTAAATACGAATGATTTATTTCAAGAAAAAACATGTGCATTTCATTAATTAACATTTAAGAACAAACAAAATTCATGCATGCATACAAATGTTCAAACAAACATATAAAAGCTACACATGAAAATGCAGTAAAGAAAACTGAACATTTCCATTGTGGAGGAGACTTGACTCCGTCTGAACCTGTTGATCTTGAATACTTTAAGTAGTCAGCAGCCTTTTCCTGATGAGATTTGCAGTCTTCCATAAAATGGCCATGTGCCCCGAACCATACTTCATTCCCAATTATTCTGACCTTAAGTCTGCGACGTTCAAACATTGACACGAGACGTCTGAAGAAAAGAGTGAAACTGAGATGAAATTGCCACATAAGTTTGCTCGGAAAGACCTGACGATCTTCTGCCTACGTATCTCCATTGACCGAAGATCAATGAAGAATCATAGCGACATAGTTCCCCTTAATAGGGAGGAAGTGCAATAACGAAATAACTAACTTCCATTACTGATGATTCTGGCTTTATTGCTTTAATTCTTCTCTGACACACTCTGACCAAGACAAAACCCTCTACTTCATCTGTACGGAGCGAAATTGATAGCCTTCGAGTCAATCAAATCTTGTAACTTGTGGTGAAAAGCTTTACATCCATCAATATGGTGTCCTGGTGCCCCAGAATGGAAATCACAATGGGCATTGGCATCCCATCCTTCTGGCAATGGATAAGGAGGTGGGGACAACTTGCGAAGCTCAACCAACTTCAACTATAGCAGATGCTGAAGTACATCAATATAAGACATTGGTAGAGGGTCAAAAACTAATTCTCTCCTTTGCTGACGCTGACCCTGTTGAGGGTTCCTTTGTCTTGTCTGACGCCTCAGATGATTATTCGAGGTCATAGCCACAGAAGCTACTTGCTGACGACGTGGATGATATCCTCTACCTTTTCCACATTGATGAGATGTTTCCCCAACTTTCCCTTAATTCTTGCTCTGACCATTGGTGAAGGGCTTCTTGGTGCCTGAACCTGACGCATTGTAGTCTTGAATCTTCCCGAGCTTTAGCAAACTCTCAACCCGCTCGCCGACGATCACAATATCAGCAAATCCAGTAGATGGACAAGCAGCTAAACGGTCCAGAAACACACCCTGCAAAGTGCTCATGAATATGTCAGTTATCTCTCTCTCTAGAAGTGGAGGTTGCACTCGAGCGACCATCTCTGAGCATACTCTTTGAAACGTTCAGACTTCTTCTGAGAAAGACTCTGGAGTTGAATGCGGTTAGGCGCCATGTCAATATTAAACTGGTATTGTTTCACAAAAGCTTCAGCCAAGTCCTTCCAGCTTTTAACAACAGTCTTGTTCAGACCCATATACCAGTCCAAAGATGCCCCAGATAGACTATCCTGGAAGTAAAACATCCATAACTTTTCATCATCCGTGTGAGCAGAAATTTTCCCGAAGTAAGACTGGATGTGAGTTTTCGGACAAGAGTTTCCGTTGTACTTTTCAAAAGCAGGAGGCTTGAATCTGTGAGGAATCTTCACTCCCGGTACTAATCCCAAATTCACAACATCAAAACCTAAAGAGTTCTGAGACTTAATGGCCTCTATCTTCTCAGAAAGCTCGTCGAAATGACGATCCACAACAGCATTAGGCTGATCCATCAAAGCAAACTGATCTTCCTGACCGTCCATGTAACTAACATTACGGTCATTGTCTCCGCCCGGAGCTCCATTATGATTTCTCTGACTGCCATATTCAGGAATCTCATTTTCTGTCCGCTCGACCCTCAACCTTAGTTGTTCTTGCCTCTAGGCCATCCCCGTCATCAGGGTCATGAACTGCTCCATACGAGCCTTCAATTCTACGAGCTCAGCTTGTTCCTGATCTGCCATTCCAGTTCTACTTTGCTAACACTATTGCCTGAAATGGAATAAAGATGAGAAACGGCCAGGGTACCTGAAAAACAAAGATATAATGATATGATATGCAAAATGTTATGCTATGCATATGCCCAGAAACACATTCAATGAGAAAACACTGTCAAACGAAACCATGCAAGCAAGATCCAGCATAAGAACCATCCTGTGATCGAATGCCAGTGCATGAATAAGGAAACCACTGCCTCAGAAATCCAAATACATAACAGAAAAAGGCCCGCAAGAGTAAAGTCATACAAGGTACCGACAACCAACACGAATAAGTACAACAACAAAGATTCCCTCAACAAGCCGGAGGGTAACCAGATACATGAAAGAGCTAAAGCCTACAAGCATCCATTCTAGTCCAGAAGTCTCTGCCTCCCTAGATGACCATCTGGTGTGATGAATTTCAAGTCGATCAGATCTTGAACATTCCATTGTAAAGCCCTGCATTCTTCAGTTGCATGCCCCGGGGAACCTGAGTGAAACTCGCAACACACATTTTCATCGTATCCCTTTGGAAGATTTCCTGTTGGCGAGGCCAAAGTTCGCAACTTGATTAGATCAAACCTCAGCAGTTGACGCAACATGGTAGTGTAGGATATGGAGATGGGATCAAGAACACGATCAGCTTGTGAAACTCTATGTGGATAAGGCCTTCGTTGTGGTTGAGCAGTATGTTGCTGATGTTTCCTTGAGCGCCTAGCTGGCCACTGCACTGTCTTACCCAGATTTGGACGAGGAACCAAAGAAGATCTTTGTTGTAGCCTTTTAGAAGACTCAGCCTAAGTAATAACTTCGGCAGAATGAAACTTGGCCACCTCTGCAGTGCTTACCTATGACACTTTCAAGTCAGTTGGCTTAAAGTTAATTACTCTGTCATCGACCAAGTCTTGCACCTGATGCATGAATGCCCTGCAATCATTGATATCATGTCCTTGAGCTCTAGAGTTAAATACACAGTAGGCATAGGGATTCCAACCTTGGGGAAGTTCACCAGTAGGAGGAGATAATTCACGGTATTCAATCAATCCCATTTGGAGCAAATGTGGGTACAACTCAGCATAAGACATGGGCACATGATCAATAACTCTCTCTTGCTTCTGTCGGGAACGGGTTGCCACCACTGGAGGAGATACACCTGACATCTGCTGAAATCCTTCTTTGGGAAACCAAGGTGTAAGAGCTGAGGAAGTTCCTTGATACGGAAAGAAAGTGCTCACTTCTTTGGCCGTAACTGGCATAGGACCATTCATCTCATTTGAATCAAGCAAGGAAAGATTAATCTCTATTCTGGGCTTTTCTGGACGACCAAGTGGTGACTGCTGGTGAGGAAGCTCAAACTGTGGAGAGAGTCCACCTGACAACTCTTGGTTCGGTGGAAATTCCAAAGAGATGGGAGAAATAAGACCTTCCGGTGGAGAAGTGGACGCCTGACCATTTTCTTTCTTTAGCAAGGCATTCATGATCCCTGTCAACAACTTCATTTGAGTTTTCATCATGTCAAACTCTTCCCACAGTCTGGGTGTGAAACACATCGCTACTCATCATGCCACTTGCAAGTATAATTTGTCCACTCTAATCCTAGGGTGCACTCAAGCCGGATATTTGGCTTATCTCTTAGTAACAGTATCACCTTAGTCCCACCAAGCAAAAAATCAAGTCCAGACAGTCCAGTAATAATATATGATGCATGAATATAAGTACTGAAAACTGTAAATAAAGCTGTAAATAAACTGTAAATAAAATATCAGTAAAATACAAAGGCAACAACAAACAATCAACACCCAAAGAAACAGAAACATGCAAGCGCTAGGAGAGACTCTCAAGGGAACCAGAGATTCTGGTTAGAACAGTCCCCAGCAGAGTCGCCAACTGTCGCTCCCCGGATTTCCATCCCGGTATAAACGCGAAGGTGGCGCGGAAAGAAGTAGAGTCGCCAGCCAGGCATTTTTATCCCGAAGGAACGAGAATGGTAATGCTGCACAAACCGAAGAAAAGAAAAGGAAGGACACAGGTCCTGTGAACCAAAGAGACTGGGTTCGGGAGTCGATTACGACCTGGGAAGGTATTAGCACCCCAGATCATCCGCCGTACCTGACGGGATCCACACTTGCAAAGAAATCTGCTTCAAAGGGTGAGGGGATGAAAGCTGCTGCAAAACTGAAACTGAAACTGGATAAAAGAGAAAATAAAAGGGAACTGGAAAAAGAAATGAAAAAGGAAAAATGTAGGGAAAATAAAGATTGTGCTCGAACAGACCCTACCCCGCTGCCTACATACCTCACTGGACATGAGGATCAGAGACGCCGTAGTTCCCCTAACTAGGGGTGGAAAAGGTTGCTTGTGAATTAAGGCTTGAACTGCCTATGCCAATGCTCAGGTGTTGCAGGCTCGGTCGACGAGTGCGTTACCGTCTTGCAAAATGACAAGAAGAAGCAAGTTCACGGATGGAGCGAAGGAGATGAGAAAAGAATTCCCGAAGGAAATACGATTATTGTTTGTTTGTGTTTTTTAGAGCTTTTTATTGGTGTGGCACAGGTGAATGAACTCAAGCTCTTTTCTATGGAATGTGTACTTGCTACTACATTCCAAGATGGAATAATAGAACAAGCACACCAAGCAAGGAGAACGTATCCAAGACTTGTTTCCAAAGGAAAGGGCCTAAATTCATTGGCTTGTTGAATTTATTAGGTGTTTTAGTGATTAAAATGAAGAAGTGTTTTTTAGGGTTTTTCTTGATGAAGATGACTTCATGATCCAACTTGTGCATCATGTTAGACAAATGCACTATTCCAAGATGGAATGAATGCATATGCCCCATGGAATAAGGCTATTACACAAGAAGTCACTTCTTTTTTATTAATGTTTTTTAGGTTTTGTTTTGAGATGAGAAGAGAAAGAAACCAAAGGAGCAAAAAGGTAAAAGTCTAAAATGGGGAAAAGACTAATCCTAATGTTATCCTGCAAAAGAGTGGTCCTAAGGTTAATGAGGTTTCAACTATCCTAAGAGAAAAGAAGAAAAGAAACCAAAGAAGAGCAAGAAGAAGAGGAAGCAAGAGCTAGCAAGCAACTTACTCCTCTAAAGGAGATAAGTTGCTCCTAAAGGGGAGGAAAAGAGTTGAATTACATGATGGCATAAGGCACATCAAAACACAAAGAGAAAGCACTTAAAGGGAAAAGGATGAAGAGTTGAAATATGGATGAACATCCACACTTCTCTTACCATAAGCCCCTGCAATTGTTAGCAAAATCCAACACATGTTCATCAATAAAATCATGGCAATGACACGCTCAAAGTTCACACCAATCAAGATCAAATAATCATGCCAAACATAGCTCGCAAGAGCATTTACGTGTCGAGAACACGGAAGCATGCATCAATCGGCAAGAAAATCTCCCAAACAATCATATTCAATGATCATATAATGATCCATGGCATTTAAAACAAGTAAGGGGATTAAACATGCTTGAAATAAGACAAAAATGGCATACTGCTTTTGTGTTTACCGGTTAACCAACCCGTTAACCGGTTAACCATGCCAAAACCTGCATAAAACAACACAATGCAGGTGCGTTAACCGGTTAACCAATCCGTTAACCGATTAACGCCGTTAAAACAACAACAAAAACCTGCAAAAAAAAAGCTCACCACCAGCTTATTCAAATAATCTTACACCAGACCAGCAAGCATTTGAGCATGAAAATAGTGCATCAATTCACATTAAACGGCATCATGAAGCTTATGAACATTAATACATGGATCCGGTTACCAATCAATCAATCAATTCAAGCAACACAAGAAAATACGCAAGCACATGGCGGATCTAAAGAGCAAGCATGCAAATAAGCTAAAACAGAGCTAGATCTGAAATTAACCAACCTACAAAGCTGAGGTATACTTTGGTAATTGTTGATCGAGTTGAAAATGATAGATCTCGCAGAGAACTTTGAAGATCCGGTGCTAAGCTTCACACTCCGTGCAAAATAAATGCAAGAACAAGCTCTTGATGCAGAATTTTTGATCCAAAAGCACTTCTAGATCCCAAACCAGATCTGAATCACCATTTAAACCAGCAAAAAGAAGCAAGGAAGCTATGGATGGAGGTCTAGTTCCAAGATCTACACACCTCAAGGCAAGGTTGTGTGATCTTCAAAGAGGAACTTTGAGTGATTTGGAAAACTGGGAGAGAAAAGTGAGAGAATTGTGAGTGAGAAGAGTGAAAAATTAGAATGAGAGTGAAAAAATGAGAGAGAGCCCCTTTTGGTTTGGAGAGAAATGATTAAATATGGTTTAGGTTTGGGGCCCAAAAATTAGGCTTAGGATCCAAAATTATGGTTTGGGTAGTGTGATTAGAATGTAGAAATGGGATTAGGCTTGGACAAGTGCTCTAGATCCTTCCTTTTAATTTCCAATTAATTCAAAATGAATAAAATCAAAAAAATGGAAATTGGAGCAAAAATCACACATGCTGAATTGCTGCTGGAAATTCAAAATTCGTGGCCGTTAACCGGTTAACCAATCCGTTAACCGGTTAACGTCAGTGAATTTTGAATTTCCCTTCTTTTGGTGGGAACCTTCAAAAATAAGCCGGTGCCAACCGTTTTGATCTGATTTTGATCCTCAAACCTTTCTTTAGGCTTTGACCCTGATATCAACCTTGTAACCTGCCTCGTGAGCTTTGAATTTTCCTAATGATTGAACATATGCCTTATGCTTGAATATCCAAGTTCTATACCTCATCTTTCTATGCAAAATGGTGAGGATATGATATGTTGATGATGATTATGATATGACGATGATGCTAAACAGGAGAGGGCAAATTTGGGGTGTTACAAACTTAAAACAACAAAACACTTAATAAGCAAAAGTAGGCTAGTGTGCTTGAGCCTCAATCCTTGGAACTAAGTCTTGGGGATCTTCTCTTTACTTAGATGCACTTCTTCCTCATTTCATCTTAGAGTGGTGTAAGAATTACACATTCCATTGAATGATACTTGAATACACTCTCCTATGAAAATTAAAGTAAAAGCTTTTAAAAAGCTCCAAACCAACAACAAACGTCTTTCATGTGGGAATTCTCTTCTCATCTCCTTCATTCTAAACAAAAGAAATCGCTTCAACTTGTCTCTTTGCAAGATGATAAAAGCACTTGTTCCATACGAGCCTACAACACCTGAGCATAGGCATTAGCAGTTCAATCATAAAAAACACAAACAAACAAATTTCCTCCCTAGTTAGGGGAACTACATTGACTCTGATTCTCATTCCCAATGAGATACGTAGGCAGTAGGGTAGGGAAAATTCAAGCACAATTCTTTCTTTTCCCTACATTTTTCCAATTCTTTCTTTCTAGTTTAGTAGTAGATGGAACAGATGTTTATACCCTTTGAAACAGTACATGCAAAAGTGGATCCCGTCAGGTACAATAGACGATCTGGGGTGCTAATATCTTCCCAGTTTGTAACCGACTCCCGAACCTGTAAACACCCCAAATTTGCCCTCACCCATTCACACCATGGCTTGTGATATCCTCATATGCATAAACACAATCATAGCATCTCATCCCACATTTTTGATTCACTGCATTGTCTCAAAGTCATCTGCATCTAGGGTTTGTGATCTGAGCAATCCAAGAGCCATTTGAGCCACTCCAAAGGTCATCAATCACCTCAAAGGGGTCCATGTATGTTCAAGCATCATATTATATCCTCTCAAAGTCAAGAATGTCAAAAAATCACAAGAACTGAGAATGGTATGGAAGCAGAGCCAGGTTTGACTGCACAGATGACCTAAAATTAGGGTTTTGGTTTCAGAGGCCATAACTCCAAATTTTTTGGTCATTCTTGTTTCTATTGGTCTCTATATGGTATAGGGATCATGCATATTAATCTTCATGAAGAAATTCCATGGGGAAGTCATCTGATCAAGAGTTGACTTTTTAAGCAAGTCAGTGCAAAATCAGGGCATCTGAGGCCCCCAATGACCCAACCAAAGGGTGTTCTTCATCATTTTGATTGTGTATGATCTTTATTTGATCATAGAAGATGTTAGAAGTTCACAAAATTGGAGAATTTCAAGTCATTTGCAAAGTTGACTTTTTGGGAAAGTTGACTTATATTGAAAATTGCCATTTTGGGAAACTTTTTCAACCCTTTCTTTTTGATTCAAAAATGCTTCAAATGAAAAAACTTTGGTCATGAAAGTTGTAGAATGGATCATTCCCTTTTCAAAAAGTACAAGAACTTGACCTAATTCATTTTGGATCAAAAGTTATGGCCTGTCAAAGTTGGCAAAAATCACAAAATTTGAAGTTCTCTACCAAAGAGGCAAAGTTGCAAATTCACTTGCCAAGGCAAATTGAGCTATCAAATAAACTTCTAATCTCCATACAAGCATGTACCAAGACCTAAAAGTCAGATTGCACCAAAGGATCACTCATTTTTATGACTTATGGAGCAAGAAATTTCAAAGGGGGCAAACATGAACCAAGTTGCAAAGACCTCACTCAAGGATGGATCCACTTGCTTGCTGACTTCACAAACAATCCTAGGGCTCTCCACACATCTTGCTGCGCAGGACACCCCATTTGTCCTTGGCTAGTTAGAAGCCCATACCTCTCTTACACAAATTTGACATTTTGGCAACTTGAGCCATACCAATCACAGCAGTACACATCAACTCATCTGACCTATCACACTTGTTTATACAAACCAAAAGCAAGCCATTTCACAAAAGACACAAGCCTGAAAGCACCAAGAACACAACTCTCTCATTTTTCCACCCCATTTGCAAAAGCATTCGAAACACTCAGCACAGCCTTCAAACACATAAACAAACTTCACAAACAAACTCAGCATACTTCACTGATCAAAAAACACCCATCACCATAGCCTGAAACTCCCTGAATCAAAAACACGATCACCACCCCCCCTTGAACAGAACTTCTGTAATCTTCCAAACCAGCCATCACAAACGTCTTCCAAGTATCAAGACTTCATCAGGGGGTTAAGAGGAGTGGTTTGCACAAAGAAAGAAGGTCAGAAAGTTGCAAACTGAGAAAGCTCAAGCTCAGGTATCTCAAGAACTTTTTTTCCAGAAATGAGTTTTTAAGTTTCTAGATTGTTCCTCATGCTTTGCTGATCACTCTGATGTTTTTACTTTTTGAAATGGTTGAGAAATAAGCATGTAATCGTGTTCTTAAATTTTTCTGACCTAAGTATGTTTTGCTTCGATTCACATGATTGATGAATGAAAAATGATTTTTGTTTGGGGGTTTTGATTCAGTGTTGAATGGGGATGGATTCTGGGCAATTAGATTTCATTTTCTTGACGTTTTGAGAAAGTTAGCAACTTTCAGGTGAGAGTCTCGCCGGAGAAGACGACCGGAAGTCTTCTCCGGCCACCTGAAAGTGTTTAGGGTTTAATTAGGGTCATTAATGAAGTTTGAATGTGGTGCGTTGGATAGGCTGACCAGAGTTGACCCGCGCGCGTTTTGATGGCTAGGATGTGTCATTAGAAACCCTAATCCATAATTAACCTAATTAATTCAGTTTAATTAATATAAAATGGAAATTAGGCCAGTTTGAATCTCAACCCTAGGATCACGCGCGCAGTCTTTCCCTCCTTCCTGAGTTTGAATCCTGGCCACTGGATGCGCATACTTTTAATTTAATTCATTTTATTTTCTATTTTATTTCATTTGTTTTCTATAATTTATTTAAAATAGTAAAAATCATTGAAAAATTCTGAAAATTTTTATCCAAGCTTTTATTAATTTTCAGAAACCAAAAACATTTTTATTTTTATTTTTTGCATTAAAAAATATTTTTAAATCATTTAAAAGTTTATTTTTAATTAATTAATGAGAATTAATTAATTAAAAATACTTTTAGGTATTTAAAAATCACAAAAAAAATTCATGAAACATTTAAAATCATTTAGAAGCATTGTCCAACTCTCAAACCAAATTTCTTTTTTGATCTTGATGTCTTTTGGCAATTTTCCATGGAATTAATTTCATTTTAAGGCATTATTTTGATCCAACATTCAAAAATTCATTTTTGTCTAGCCTTTAAGAGTTGGACCTTGATTCTTTTTGCATTGCATCTTGTTTAGTATGTAGTTTATAGGATTAAATTGGCATGAATTGATATTGCATTTCCTATTTGTTTGACATTTTTCCTGACAAGGTACCTTAAAACCCTAGCAATCTTAAGAAATTCATAACTCTCATTAGGTTAAGAGTTGGATCCCCTCCTTTGGGCAGTGAGTTTGTATAGGTTTAGGGTTCCTTTGAATGCATTTTCAAATTTTTATCATGATGTTTGCTTCTGGTTTTGAATTTTGTTTTGTGCATTGATCATAAACCCTAATTTGGGCTTTCATTTGCATCCATCTTCCATTTGTTTGCATACCATGACTTGCCATGACATTTTGTGCATCCATTTGATTCATAATACATCTTAGGACATATTAGAATCATGTTTGATCATTGCATCTTCCATTTGCCATGTTGTATGTCATTTGCATTTCATAACTTTTCATGTATGTTCATGGTTCTAAGCATGTTTCCTTTGCATCCATATGTTTGTATGATCATTCTCATGCCTTGCCTCATGTTTGCATCATCTCTTAGCATCATTATAATCACACACATGCTTCTGGTTTTGGTTTGCATCATCCCATTTCATTTCATTTTGCATTGCATTGCATTCCTTTCACTAACTTTTCAGGTGGTAAGTTACTTTGAGAAGTGAATTTGCCTTCACTTCTCACAAACTTTTTTCATCTCTCTTGTGCATCATTGCTGCATTTTGTCTTGTGCTTGAGATTGAGCTTGCTCATTCTTCTTCATCTTACTTTCTTTCTTCAAGTGACTTGTCTTCTTAAATGAAGCAAGTTACTTTGCTTCTCTTTGCTCCTTTCATCTGCTTCCTGGTGGTTTCTCTGAAGATCTTTCTTGCAAACCTCACAAACCTTAGGAACAACCAAGCATGACAATAATTAGGGTTTTGATTAGTCCCCCATTTATATTTTACCTTTGTGTCTCATTGAGTCTTCTTTTCTCATCTCATAATCAAGGAACTAAACCCTAAAGGCTTTAAGGCTTTGTGATTAAGCTTATGCCTGCATCCTTCTATTGGGATGGAGTGTATAACTTTAATCCTAAGTGCTAAACCCTTAATGTGTTTAAATCCTTTAATCAATCCATCTGATAATCACTAAGACATCAAGCTTGTAACTTGGGCCTTGCATTAGGGTTCTAATTCTTCCTTAATTGGTTAAGAAGGACTAACCCTAGTGTTAATGGACAAGTCCCCCTCAAGTTGTCTTGCAAACCCTAAAAATCACTTCATCATCTAATCATTAATCTAAAATCCATTTAATAAAGGCTTTGTTTTGTCATGATTTTAATCCCTAATCATGGATTAAGTTGAGGAGCTTTCCTCAGCTTAAACATTCTCATCTATTATCCTTCTATTAGGATGGTGTAATGAGTCTGTTTAATCCTTGATTATGGCTTAATCTCATTACTTAACACTAAACAAAAACACCAAAAAATCTAATTAATCACAAGTAGGTTAATGATCTTAATCCTACATCATGGTGATTAAGTGTGAGAAGCTGACTTCACACTTAAGGTATTCTCATTACCCCCAATCAGAGGGAAGATGTGATGAGTTTACTAATCCATTAATTTAGACTTAAGCTCATTAAGTTATGACAAACTTTCAAAAACAATAAAAGACTGAAAACTCAAAAACAAACAATAATCGTCTCCTCCGGGATTCTTTTCTCATCACCTTCACTCATAAACGAGAATTTGCTTCTTCCGTCTCATGCAAGACAGTTTGCACTTGAGCCAGACAGGTCATACACTTGAGCATAGACATGTAAGCAGTTCACAAGTCAATTTATCCTTCAGTCTCTTTGGGTCGAACTACGGTGTTCTGACTTCCTCATTGCACGAGAGGATACGTAGGCATAACTTAACAGTTATCGAACAAAAGTTTTTGTATATTCCCCCTCTTTCAGCATTATTCTTTTAACCTCATGATCTTGAGCATCTTATTCCTGTTCTTACACTGACACTGTACATTTACACACTTCACTTCTTTTACACTGACACTTGCATTCTTTCCAGCTTTGATACACAAAAATACACTGACACTACCCCTTTAAAACACAAATCTTTTAAGCGTGGATCCCGTCGAGTACGACGGACAATCTGGGTGCTAATACCTTCCCAGGTTGTAACCAACCCCCTTTCTCAGTCTCTCTGGTTCGCAACCGTCTTATCCATAGCTTTTCCTAGGTTTATGCAGCATTACCTTTCCTTCGGGATAAAAATGCCTAGCTGGCGACTCTTTTCTTCCCCTTGAGTTCACTCCTGTGTGTTCTCATTCATCCTTTCGCCGACCGTTCGTGTCTGTACCTCATCTGGGTTAAGTCCCATTTGTCGGGAGCGACAGCTTGGCGACTCTGCTGGGGAACCTTATACTATAACCAGGGCTTCTGGTTCTTTTTGTGGGTTCCTCCTAGAGCTTGTTTGATTTGTGTTTATTGGGGTGTTATGTATTGTTTGTGTTGATATACTTGCTTTATTTACTGCTTTATGTACAGTTATTTATTGCTTGCTTTACAGCTTTATATACATCATACTGTCATGTTGTTATCTGGCTGGATCTGGTTTTGTTGCTTTGGTGGGTGGGTGTTCTATTGAGAGTTTAAGGTCTTGTACCTGGGACCTGAGTGACACCTAGGCTAGAGTGGTTCATGTTCTTTCCCATTCCATTTCGGTCTGGTGCGGGAATATGAAACACGGTTCAGATATGGGTTTCTTCTTGAGAACTCTGTGCTACAGATCTCCTGTAGTGCTAGGGCTATCTGGAAAGCCTGCTAAGTCTGAATGACCTTTACTTTGACCTTCAAAAACTGAGGTGAATTAGAGGAGGATCTTTTATGGTTATTGTAAACACTGTACCTCCGGGTTAGAAGTGTTTACACTTCTCATAACTGATCCAAGTCTGAGGATCCTTGTTTTAGAGCATCACCTGTGAGGGGGTTGGGCTGTTTACAGGTTTGCAGGTACCCTTGACCTCAGCATACCCTGTTACTTTGTTTTGATTAAGAGTACTCCATTTTGGGACAGTTCTTGTGATTTGAACCCTGGACATATGACTCTTTATTTGAGTCCCCCACCTTGGTTACTGAACGTATGAACCTCCATCTGGACTTCTTAGACATATATGGACTCGTATCAAGGCAGTAATCAGATCCAGCTTGATCACAACCCCTTGCATATCATTTGCATACATCATCATTGCATCATTTAACATTTGCTTATTTGTTTTTCAGGGTATCCACATCATATTTGGCTTGGTTTTGACCCCTTCATCTGCATAGACCTATCTTCATCAGTATTTGCTTCAGCTATCTCCATCAGCTACTTGCTTCAGTCACCTGCATCACCAGTATCAGCCTATCAGTGGCTCATCTTCTAGTATCAGTCATCCTCATCAGTATCTGTCTCAGCTCTTCATCAGCAGACATGGCACCCAAGAAGAGCAACATCTCCTATCATTTCTTTGAGCCTGAGCTGGCTGGCATCAGGAAGGTTCAGGCCCTTATTACTCCAGACCATATACCACTATTCAGAGAACATTATGGAGGCATCCTTGATGTGGTTATGGATTTGGACCCCTCCCAGATGAGCTTGATTCACACTTGTCTACAGTTCTATGATCCTCCTTTGAGATGCTTCACCTTCCAGAATTTTGCAGTTGGGACCCTTGTTGGAAGAGTATTCATCACTGGTTGGTGTACCTGTCAGGGGTGGTGTCCCCTTCAACCCTGAGATGACTTTTCCTAGTAATGAAGAGGTGGCAAAAGCACTGTATTTGGAACCTATTCTGATTGAGCAGAACATGACAGCAAAGGCTGGGATCTCTGGTCTACACTTGGATTTCTTGACCTCTCAGGCTATTCTGAAGGCCTCCTTGGGAGAATGGAAAGCAGTCTGTGCATTATTAGCCCTCAGTATATATGGGGTTATATTATTTGCAAATGAGCCTAAGTTTATTAGCAAGAATGCCATTCACCTTTTCATTCTGAGGAACCCAGTGCCCACCTTACTGGGAGATTTCTACTACTCTATTCATCAAAGGAATGAAAAGCAAAGAGGAAGATTGGTGAGATGCTGTGCTCCCCTGTTCCATACCTGGCTGCTCAAACACTTGCCTAAGACTGATGCCTTTTTGAATCCTCACCAACAGAAGAATTGGGCTAGGAGACTTGTTGCTTTGACCTCAGATGACATCAGGTGGTGCACCCAGAGCACCAAGGGCAGGGACATCATTACTAGTTGTGGGCAGTTCCCTAATGTACCTCTGATAGGAGTGAAGGGTTGCATTAACTACAACCCTCTGCTATTCAAAAGACAATTGGGCTATGCATTGGTCCACCCTCCTAAAGTGCAAGATCTAGCTGAGACCCTTTACTGTGAAATTAAGCCTAATCTGGCTATTGTCAGGCAAGCATCCTGGGCTTGGGACAACATACAGACCAAAGGAATGGCCATTCTTGGGAGATGCAACAATGTGGCCTCAGCTCAGTATTATGAGTGGTCTCATTCCAGGGCTCAAATTTCTGGGATGCCCTTCACCATTGAGGATGCACCTGGACCATCCACAACACCACCTCCAGCCACTGTCAGTCTGGAAGAGTTTGAGAAGCTAAAAGAGAGGAATGAGAATTTGTATGAAGCCCTGAAGAGAACCCTCTGGGAGAGGAGTGATGGTCGTCTGGACATTGAAAGGTTAGAAAAGCTTAAGGTGGAGCATCTAGCCAGGATTGAAAAGTCAGAGGACTACATCAAGAAGTCAAGGGCTGGAGAGCAGATTTTGAAGAATGCCTGTAAAGAGGCCCAGTTCCAGAAGGCTAGGACTGATCTCTATCTGAAGGAGTGCCAAGCTAGGTGGGTCAGGATCACTGAAGCTCGCACTCAGGAAGATAAGAGAACTCAGGACAAGATTGAGCAGTTGGAGGCCAGTGCAAAGGAGCAACAGGAAGCCCTGCTAGCAGCCCAGAAGGAAATCTCAGAATTGAAGCTTAGGGCTGGTGTGAAGAGGTCAAAGGACCAGAGCAGGCACAAGAGGTTGACCACTGCTATCACCACCAGGAATCTTCTTATCAGGAACCTCACAGAGCATCCAGCTAACCCTGTGACTGAAGCACTTCTGAAGGAAGTTAGGGAGGATGAGTTTGGCCTTGGTGTCTGACTTTTTGCTTGTTGTTGCTTTCATTTTCATGTACTTTTTTTTTGTTGTATTTTTGACCCCTCAAAGGGGCACGTATTGTAAAAAACAAACTATGTATGATTAACCATTTGTAATATATTCATTAGTTTGTTTCATCTAATCTCTTTCTCCCAAGCAACATCAAAGCATCCTCTTCAGGGGTCTGGAAAGGTCAAAACCAAATGCCAAGCCGGATACCTTGGAAACAAATAAGCATAACTGCATTGCATACTAACTTTGGTTTTGTTTTGTAGGTTTTTGTCTTGTTTGTTACTAACTCTGTTGTGATTCAGGAACTATTGCTCGACGTCGGGTGTTCCCACTCAACCGTACACACAGATATCCCACTCGCAACAACCTTCCGGGTATACAAATGGACCAAGTACAGCAGGACCTTACAGAGGTCAGGACTCAAATGGCCAATGAGAGACTGGAGATGAGAAATCAGATGACCCAGTTTATGGAGGTGATGAATGGATTGGCACAGAGCCAAGAAAGATTAAGGGCGTTGGTAGAAAGGCAGACCCAAGAGGAACCCCATCTAGGGACTGGGGGAACAAGCAACAATGAGAGGGTTCAGCCTCATGTTAACCCACCTGTATATGGGCCCCACCTTCATCTAGAGATCAACATCCCTGCTAATGTGCAAGGGAATGCCACTGCAGGCAGAGTATTACAAGAAGACCCCCAAGAGGATCAATTCACTGTGATGGGAGCGGGGGATGAAGCCTATGACAGAAGGCTAGATGAAATTGCTGAGAAATTGAGATCCCTGGAGTCTCAGAATTCCTTGGGCTTTGATGTTATGGACATGGGTCTAGTGGACGGGGTAAGGATTCCCCACAAGTTTAAACCACCGTGCTTCGAGAAGTACAACGGAACTTCCTGCCCACGAACCCACTTACAATCCTTTCTGGGGAGGCTGAAGGCATACACCATGGATGAAAAGCTATGGATGTTTTATTTTGAAGATAGTCTAACAGGGGCTTCAAGGGAATGGTACTCTCACTTGACTAGAGCAACCATCAGATGCTGGAAGGACCTAGCTGAGGCCTTTATCAGACAATACCAGTACAACTTGGATATGGCTCCTAACAGGACCCTCCTAATGGGAATGTCCCAGTCGTCCAGGGAAAGCTTCCGGGAATACGCCCAGAGGTGGAGACAGCTTGCTGCTGCTGTCCAGCCACCCATGTCGGAAAAGGAAATGGCCGACATGTTTATGAACACCCTTCAAGGGACATATATTGACAGGCTAGCTGCCTTTTCTTCCACCAGCTTCGCTGACGTAGTCATAGCTGGAGAAAGGATTGAAAGCCTATTAAAGATGGGCAAGATTTCTGACAATGGTGCGAGCTCGTCCAGCAACCCCAGAAAACCTTTTGTAGGTCCAAGAAGAACCGGGGAGACTAATGTTATTCAGGCCAGCAGGGGTAGGCCACAGTATGTTCATAGGTCAGTGGCAGCTGTTACTATTCCCGCTCCAATTCCTCAGTAACCAGCATATCAACCACAGCAACAACCCCATTACCAGCAACAAACTCAATATCCGCCTCAGAGAAACTACAACAACAACAACAGCAATCAGAAAAGACCATTTCAACAAAGACCATCTCAGGCCAATAGGGTGATTGATCCAATCCCTATGCCTTATGCCGCTTTATTGCCACAGCTCCTGAAGCTCAACTTGGTTGAGTTAAGGACGTTGGCACCACCAGATCCTTCCAGTCTGCCAAGAAATTATGACGCCAACGCCAGGTGTGCTTTTCACTCCAATGCACCTGGCCACAATACAGAGAAATGTAGGGCTCTACAAATGAAGGTACAAGACTTAGTAGATTCTAAAGCTCTAAACTTTGCACCCCCGCCAAATGTTAACAAGAACCCCATGCCCAACCACGGAGGACCGAGAATTAATGCTATTGAGGAAGATGAGCCGTCTTTCTTAATAACTAGTGTTGGGCAGATCCGGACACCCCTGGTAGAGATTAAAGCTCAACTCCTAGAATGCCAGATATTTCCCGAGTGTGAGCTCGGGTGCGGTTATTGCAACATTTCGGTAAATGGATGTGATAACTTGAGAAGCGGCATAGATGGTCTCATCCAGAGTGGCCTACTTCAAATCACAACATCAACACCTTCAAATCCAGCAAACTCTCTGGCAACAGTTCCTGAGTCTCCTACAACTGCAACAACAATTATTCCAAACAATTCTTCAGTTTCATCAACAAATGCTTCAAATATCACTTCAACAAACCAGATATCAACAAACATTACTTCTACAACATCAGCACCCCTCTATTCAGAATCTTCTCCTACAACACCAGCAAATATCTCAGCAGTCACTATTTATTATGATCCGTCAAGTATTCCTCCGAACAATAATTTTCAACAACAAACAGTGGCATCTCCTGCCAGGTCACCGGTTACCATCTACTACGATCCACACACTATTTCAACACCCTCCTCTGCTGCAGTCAGCCCCGTTACCATCACGGTACCTGGGCCCGTTCCATATGAAAGTAGTAATGCCATCCCTTGGCATTATGGCTCTGACCTATACTACAATGGGGAGAGAATCACTCTTGACTCTTTAACATCTTCTCCACAGATTAATAATGTCGGGGGAGGCGGAGGCTTCACCAGAAGCGGACGCCTTTTTGCCTCGCAATCACAAAGACCCAATGCCGAAGCAGAAGCTGTTGCCAAAGCAAAGGGAAAGAGTGTAATAGCTGAAGAGCCCATTCTCAAAGAAACACAGAAGACATCTTTTGAACAAGATGTAGACGAGTTTATGAGAATTATCAAGAGGAGTGATTACAAGGTGGTGGATCAGCTTCACCAAACTCCCTCAAAAATCCCCATCCTATCCCTGCTGATGTGTTCCGAAGCTCACCGGAATGCATTACTAAAAGTCTTGCACGCAGCATATGTGCCAGAGGAGATCACCGTTAATCAGCTGGAGACCGTGGTAGCAAATGTTAATACCAGCCATGGATTGGGTTTTACCAATGCTGATTTAACAACTGAGGGTTGTAACCATAATAAGGCTTTACACATCACCCTGGAATGCATGGGTGTTGTTCTATCACATGTACTGGTAGACACTGGGTCTTCACTCAATGTTTTACCAAAGAAAGCCTTGGTGAAGCTGGAGTATGATGGCTTGGCATTGCGTCCAAGTAATTTGGTAGTGAGAGCATTTGACGGCTCTAAAAGATCAGTGCTAGGGGAGATTGATCTACCTGTGATGATTGGCCCACAGACGTTTAAAATTACCTTCTATGTGATGGACATTCAGCCGGCCTACAGCTGTTTGTTGGGTAGACCTTGGATCCATGCCGCTGGCGCAGTTACGTCTACCCTTCACCAGAAGTTGAAATTCGAGTGGGAGGGCCAGATCATCACTATCTGTGGTGAAGAAGATATTTTTGTTAGCCATCTGGCTACATACAAATACATTGAGATGGATGGAGAAATCCATGAAACCATGAGCCAGGGATTTGAAGCCCTGAACATTAATGAAGCATCTGCTGTACTTGGGACCTCCATGACATCTTATCAGCAAGCCAGGAAGGTTTTTGAAGAGGGGACTGCCCAAGGCTGGGGCAAGCTGTTGCCTGTGGAGAAGAAGGAGGACAGATTTGGGTTGGGTTACAAACCAACTCAGCAAGATCAACCAGAGGCTGCTAAGAAGCCCAGTTTTGTTAGTGGGGGGATGCTCACCCCTGATGCAGTAAACAACTTGGAAGATGAGTCGGAAGATGAACGCAACCTAGAGAGTTGGATACGTCCGAGGATCCCGGGGAGCCGTATCTCAAACTGGTCTTCCCAGGAAATTATAAGGGTTACTCCTGCAGAGTAATTATTATTTCCTGTATTTTTTAAGCATGCATCAAGTCTTGCATCTTTCCCAAGATGACAAGACTCATTTTGTAATCGGGCCATCTTGTAATTTTGTGCAAACAGATCAATCAATGAATATCAGACGTCTTTTGCAAATGAGTCTTTTTTTTTCTTTTCTGCTCACTGTTTTTCATTTTTTCTTTTTGTACAAAAATAAAAATGGCAATGTTTTCAAAATGATAACTTCATTTCACTTTTTCTAAAACAAGATTAAAATCAATCACTAAAATGAACAATCTAAACCCTTGCAGAGAGTGCCTTTCAGACTGCACCGACAACAACACAGCTATGGCTTCGTATGACTTTGACAATCCAATCAATCAAGCTGATGAAGGGGTTGAAGAAGATTATGAGCTTCCTGAAGAGCTAGCCAGGTTGTTAAGGCAAGAGGAGAAGGTTATCACCCCTCATCAGGAGGAGGTTGAAACGGTTAATCTTGGTACGGAAGAAGATGTGAAAGAAGTTAAGATCGGGGCCTGCCTACAAGACTCAGTGAAAGAACAACTGATTGATATGCTTCGAGAGTATGTGGATGTTTTCGCTTGGTCTTATCAGGATATGCCAGGGTTGGACACCGATATTGTCGTGCACAAGCTGCCATTAAAAGAAGATTGCCCGCCAGTAAAACAGAAGCTGCGCCGTACTCGCCCAGTTATGGCAATGAAGATAAAGGAAGAGGTACAAAAACAGTGGGACGTCGGGTTCCTTGCTGTAACTAGCTATCCACCGTGGGTTGCTAATATAGTACCTGTGCCTAAGAAAGACGGCAAAGTGAGAATGTGTGTTGACTACCGGGATCTGAACAGAGCCAGCCCGAAAGATGATTTCCCATTACCTCACATTGATGTATTGGTGGATAATACAGCTCAGTTCTCGGTGTTCTCCTTCATGGACGGATTTTCAGGATACAATCAGATCAAGATGTCACTTGAAGACATGGAGAAGACAACTTTCATCACACCCTGGGGCACGTTTTGTTACAAGGTGATGCCATTCGGATTGAAGAATGCTGGTGCAACATATCAACGGGCCATGGTAACATTATTCCATGATATGATCCATAAAGAAATCGAGTGTTATGTGGATGAAATGATTGCCAAGTCCCTCACAGAAGAAGACCACCTGGTAAATCTGCTGAAACTATTCAAGCGTCTGAGGAAGTACCAACTGAAATTGAACCCCAACAAGTGCACATTCGGGGTGCGATCTGGTAAGCTGCTGGGATTTATTGTAAGCGAAAAAGGGATTGAAGTTGACCCTGATAAAGTCAAAGCCATTCAAGAAATGCCTGCACCAAAGTCAGAAAAAGAAGTTCGAGGGTTTCTAGGTAGACTGAACTACATTTCGAGGTTCATATCTCACCTTACTGCAACCTGTGAACCCTTGTTCAAGCTGTTAAGAAAAGAACAAACGGTCAGGTGGAACGAAGACTGCCATAGGGCTTTTGACAAGATCAAGGAGTACTTGCAAGAACCTCCAATCCTCATGCCTCCAGTTGAAGGAAGACCTCTGATAATGTACTTGACAGTATTAGAAGAGTCAATGGGGTGTGTGCTGGGCCAGCATGACGAGTCTGGTCGAAAAGAGTATGCAATTTACTACCTAAGCAAAAAGTTTACCGATTGTGAACAACGTTATTCACTGCTCGAGAAAACTTGTTGTGCTTTAGCATGGGCTGCTCGCCGACTGAGACAGTATATGTTGACCCACACTACTTTATTGATTTCCAAGATAGACCCAGTTAAGTACATTTTCGAGAAGCCAGCACTTACCGGACGGGTTGCGAGATGGCAAATGATCCTCACAGAATATGACATCCAGTACACATCTCAGAAAGCCATCAAGGGCAGTGTATTGTCTGATTATCTTGCTGAGCAACCTATTGATGATTACCAGCCTATGAGATTTGACTTCCCTGATGAAGACATCATGTTCATAAAAGCAAAAGATCATGAAGAGCCTGTTCACACTGAAGGGCCTGACCCGGAAGAAGAATGGACTATGATGTTTGATGGGGCTGTTAATATGAATGGTCGTGGTGTTGGTGCAGTACTCGTTTCACCCAAGGGAGTTCACATGCCTTTCTCGGCAAAACTCACCTTTAACTGCACTAACAACGAAGCTGAATATGAAGCTTGCATTATGGGTCTTGAGGAGGCTATCGACCTCAGGATCAAGACATTGACTGTATTCGGAGATTCAGCTCTGGTAGTTAATCAAACCAACGGCAAGTGGTACACACACCAGGATCATCTGATACCTTACAGGGATTATACAAGGAGGTTATTGACTTTCTTCACAACAGTCAAGCTTGAGCATATCCCTCGAGACGAGAATCAGTTTGCAGATGCTCTTGCCACCATTTCATCCATGATCAAAGTTCAAGCTGCCAACTTTGTGCCTCGGATTTCAGTGTCCAGACTTGATAGACCAGCATACGTGTTCTCAGCAGACGTTGTCAAAGATGATAAGCCTTGGTTCCATGACATTAAGTGCTTCTTGGAGGATCAAACATACCCACCTGGGGCATCTCCCAATGATAAGAAGACATTAAGAAGGCTAGCTGGTAGTTTCTTCCTGAATACTGACGGTTCCCTGTACAAGAGAAACTTTGATATGGTGCTCCTCAGATGCGTTGATAGAACAGAGGCAGACTTGTTGATGCACGAGGTGCACGAAGGATCCTTTGGTACCCATGCTGGAGGACATGCCATGGCTAAAAAGTTGTTAAGATCAGGCTATTACTGGATTACAATGGACGCCGACTGTTGTGCCTATGCCAGAAAATGCCATAAATGCCAGATCTATGCGGATAAGGTGCATGTGCCTCCCAATCCTTTGAATGTGATGTCTTCTCCTTGGCCCTTTGCTATGTGGGGCATTGACATGATTGGCAAGATTGAACCGACTGCTTCAAACGGCCACAGATTCATCCTGGTTGCTATTGACTATTTCACCAAGTGGGTTGAAGCAGCTTCCTATGCAAATGTTACAAGGCAAGTGGTAGCCCGATTTCTGAAGAGGGATATCATCTGTCAGTATGGAGTGCCCGAGCGAATCATTACTGATAATGGTTCCAACTTGAACAACAAAATGATGGCAGAGCTATGCCGGGACTTCAAGATCCAACATCACAATTCTTCTCCTTACAGGTCAAAGATGAATGGCGTTGTTGAAGCAGCTAATAAGAATATCAAGAAGATTGTACAGAAGATGGTAGTCACCTACAAAGACTGGCATGAGATGATACCATTTGCCTTGCATGGGTACCGCACGTCAATCAGAACATCCACTGGGGCAACACCGTATCAGCTTGTGTATGGTATGGAAGCAGTCCTACCAGTTGAAGTTGAACTACCCTCCTTACGAGTACTGATGGATGTTAAGCTGAACGAAGCGGAGTGGGTCCGATCCCGATACGAACAACTGAGTCTGATTGAAGAGAAAAGATTGGCTGCAATCTGTCATGGGCAGTTGTATCAGAAAAGAATGAAGAAAGCCTTCGATCAGAAAGTCAGGCTCCGAGAGTACCAAGTAGGAGATCTTGTGCTAAAAAGAATCCTCCCTCCTCATACAGACCACAGGGGCAAGTGGACTCCGAACTATGAAGGGCCATTCGTAGTAAAGAAAGTTTTCTCCGGCGGAGCACTCATGCTCAGCACTATGGATGGTGAAGATTTCTCGTCCCCTGTGAATTCAGATGCAGTTAAAAAATACTTCGCATAAAAATGACCCGCTGGACGTAAAAACAGAATGTAAGTCCAGGCAAAAATAGGGCATCCCGGCGAGTCAAAAACAGAATAAAAGACTCGGGCAAAAATAAGGGAAATAAATAAAAAAATGTACACCCGCTGAGTTGAAAAGCCGCATTGGACAACTCAGGCAAAAATGGGTATCCCGATGGATTGAAAACCCGAAAGGGCGATCCATGCAAAATAAGGGAATAAGCGAACAATTGCACTCTGAGTTCGTCTGTATCACGTACAACTTGGTAAGCTCCGAAAGGATCAAGCCTCTTTCAGAATCAGCCTTCTTCAGAAAGCAAGACGAGAAGAACGTCAAATGTCATACGAGTCATAACCAAAGGGAAGCTCCTTGAAGCGTCATCAACATTGCCAACATTTTGTTTCTCAATTTGTAACAATCCCCTCATTTTAGGGGATATGTCTCTTTGACTGTATCTTGCCAATTCAGGGCATACGAATTAATAAAATCATATTTTCAGTCATGTCTCGTCTCATACATTTTATTTTTTCATTTGCAAAATGTCTGATGTCTATAAGACGCTGATTGCATGAATACAGGTGTTTCTCTTTTTAAAAAAAAATGTGTGCTTACAGGGAATATATTTACTCCCGGGAGTGTCTGAACTCCTATGACGGAATCCGGTAAGGGATACCTCGGGATTACTTGTGCGTTTCTTGTCTTTGCAGGATTGCAGGTATTCAGAATGCAACATGGGGCATGTAAGCTTCATCCCAGCAAGCTGGCAAATCAACACTCACTCAGTCTTAGCACCCGAAGTGCTTTCTCCCCAGCTGAGTTGTCACTTGCTATTTCTCCCCAACCGAGATGCCAATCTTTCTTTCTCCCAAGTCGAATACAAAAGTCAGGGAACCATCTCCCCACAGAGTGTCAACCTCTACCCCGAAAAGCAACACATGAAGAAATCACAACAGAATGACGAAGCTTTCTACAAACCCCAGCTGGGTCCCTAATTACCAAGGATGGGTCAATCAGAGATTTATTTCCCCCAAACAGATACATCTCATCAGGTCCACCAGTGATCTCATCCCCAGCTGGGATGTTCACTTCAAGCAGATCAACCAAAGATCTCCTTAGCAACGGGATCCAAATCCCGGATCGGTATCTTTTGCATGATCATAGCATTCGCATCATATTTCCCACAAAGCGTAGCATTCCGTCTAATGCGGAGCATTACGGAAAAAATCAAACATGTTGCATAACCATAAGCCATAATCTGAATCAAACACTTGTGAATATCGACAATCCATCAACTATATACAGAATGCTCCCCGGATTCCCCAGTGGAGAGCTAAAACTAAGGCAGTTGCCTTACACCCACAAACATCAGTACATACTCCTTATGGCACCCGTCCGTGTCATATCCCCAGCAGAAAGCCAAAGCGTCCCCTTTGCACTCACAGATACATATATAATTTTTCTTGACACTCGTCCGTGTCACCTTCCCCAGCATAATCACCTAAACACTTTGTATGTCATATACTTGTTTATACTATACTCTTCTCCTTTTGACACTCGTCCGTGTCACTCTCCCCAGCAGGTTAAATACTCATCTATACACCACTTATATCTTCACAGATTCGACACTCGTCCGTATTCTTTGTTAACCAGTTGGTAATCGTCCGTACCATCATCTCAGAACATGCGTTAAGCGTTTGTTTCTACCTGATACTCGTCCGTATCAGAGTCTTAAGGATGCTCGTCCGCATCTTTAAATCCATACACTGTGTCAAACACTTTTGTCTTCTTGAATTTAGACACTCGTCTGTGTCTACTATTCCCCAGAAGAGTCCCCTCAGAATCAACACTAGTCTGCGTTCTTTGTTAACCAGTTGGTACTCGTCCGTACCATCATCTCAGAACATGCGTCAGATGTTTGTTTCTACCCGATACTCGTCCGTATCGTAATCTTAGGGATGCTCGTCCGCATCTTTAATCTATACACAACGTCAAAACACTTATACCTTTTATTTCTTGGATGTAAACACTCGTCCGTGTTTACTATTCCCCAGTAGATAGCAAAGCAATTTCTTTTTATCTGACATTCGTCCAATGTCATGGTAAACCCTGAGAGCAGCCGTACCCTGCTAGGTGATCGTCCTTCACCTCTTGATGATCGTCCTTAATCATGCTCGTCCGATGGCCGTCCCCATCGTCGACCCTTTTATATCCGACACTCGTCCTGTGTCGTGATATTCGGCAGCCGTCCCCTGCTAGGTGATCGTCCTTCACCTTTTTTGATGATCGTCCTTCATCATTTTATCGGATGGCCGTCCCCATTGTTGATCTTGTTATCTGACATTCGTCCTATGTCATGATAAACTCTGAGAGCAGCCGTCCCCTGCTAGGTGATCGTCCTTCACCTCTTGATGATCGTCCTTCATCGTGCTCGTCCGATGGCCGTCCCCATCGTCGACCTTTTTATCCGGCATTCTTCCTATATCGCGATACTTTCGGCAGCCGTACCCTGCCAGGTGATCGTCCTTCACCTTTGATGACCGTCCCTCATCATTATTTCATTTATTATTTAACCCGATGGCCATCCCCGTCGTGGTCCCTTTTCCTTTTCCTGATGATCGTCCTTCATCAGTTTAGCCCGATGGCCGTCCCCATCGTTTGTTTGCATTACTTTATGAACCTGATGACCGTACCTCATCGGTTACTTTTTACATATTCCCCAGAGAATCTTACAGCTTTACTTGATGGTCGTCCCCATCATGATCTCCTATATCCACAGCATGTCGGCCGTCCCCGTCATTGCTCTTTCCCCAGCAGTCGTCCTCTGCTCGACGGTCGTCCCCCGTCGCCCGCACCTTATAATCATACTTTATTTTCTTTTACAATCTATATCCCTTTTCTTCTTCATTCTGTGAGTGCAAATTTTGGACTGTCTTTGGTATTCAACCACAAGTTATCTTGTTTGCCTGTTAAGTCGTCGCTTACATCCTGCACAGCTAACTCATGTTTGAATAGGGGCAGCTGTAAACACCCCAAATTTGCCCTCACCCATTCACACCATGGCTTGTGATATCCTCATATGCATAAACACAATCATAGCATCTCATCCCACATTTTTGATTCACTGCATTGTCTCAAAGTCATCTACATCTAGGGTTTGTGATATGAGCAATCCAAGAGCCATTTGAGCCACTCCAAAGGTCATCAATCACCTCAAAGGGGTCCATATATGTTCAAGCATCATATTATATCCTCTCAAAGTCAAGAATGTCAAAAAATCACAAGAACCGAGAATGGTATGGAAGCAGAGCCAGGTTTGACTGCACAGATGACCTAAAATTAGGGTTTTGGTTTCAGAGGCCATAACTCCAAATTTTTTGGTAATTCTTGTTTTTATTGGTCTCTATATGGTATAAGGATCATGCATATTAATCTTCATGAAGAAATTCCATGGGGAAGTCATCTGATCAAGAGTTGACTTTTTAAGCAAGTCAGTGCAAAATCAGGGCATCTGAGGCCCCCAATGACCCAACCAAAGGGTGTTCTTCATCATTTTGATTGTGTATGATCTTTATTTGATCATAGAAGATGTTAGAAGTTCACAAAATTGGAGAATTTCAAGTCATTTGCAAAGTTGACTTTTTGGGAAAGTTGACTTATATTGAAAATTGCCATTTTGGGAAACTTTTTCAACCCTTGCTTTTTGATTCAAAAATTCTTCAAATGAAAAAACTTTGGTCATGAAAGTTGTAGAATGGATCATTCCCTTTTCAAAAAGTACAAGAACTTGACCTAATTCATTTTGGATCAAAAGTTATGGCTTGTCAAAGTTGGCAAAAATCACAAAATTTGAAGTTCTCTACCAAAGAGGCAAAGTTGCAAATTCACTTGTCAAGGCAAATTGAGCTATCAAATAAACTTCTAATCTCCATACAAGCATGTACCAAGACCTAAAAGTCAGATTGCACCAAAGGATCACTCATTTTTATGACTTATGGAGCAAGAAATTTCAAAGGGGGCAAACATGAACCAAGTTGCAAAGACCTCACTCAAGGATGGATCCACTTTCTTGCTGACTTCACAAACAATCCTAGGGCTCTCCACACATCTTGCTGCGCAGGACACCCCATTTGTCCTTGGCTAGTTAGAAGCCCATACCTCTCTTACACAAATTTGACATTTTGGCAACTTGAGCCATACCAATCACAGCAGTACACATCAACTCATCTGACCTATCACACTTGTTTATACAAACCAAAAGCAAGCCATTTCACAAAAGACACAAGCCTGAAAGCACCAAGAACACAGCTCTCTCATTTTTCCACCCCATTTGCAAAAGCATTCGAAACACTCAGCACAGCCTTCAAACACATAAACAAACTTCACAAACAAACTCAGCATACTTCACTGATCAAAAAGCACCCATCACCATAGCCTGAAACTCCCTGAATCAAAAACACGATCACCACCCCCCCTTGAACAGAACTTCTGTAATCTTCCAAACCAGCCATCACAAACGTCTTCCAAGTATCAAGACTTCATCAGGGGGTTAAGAGGAGTGGTTTGCACAAAGAAAGAAGGTCAGAAAGTTGCAAACTGAGAAAGCTCAAGCTCAGGTATCTCAAGAACTTTTTTTTCCAGAAATGAGTTTTTAAGTTTCTAGATTGTTCCTCATGCTTTGCTGATCACTCTGATGTTTTTACTTTTTGAAATGGTTGAGAAATAAGCATGTAATCGTGTTCTGAAATTTTTCTGACCTAAGTATGTTTTGCTTCGATTCACATGATTGATGAATGAAAAATGATTTTTGTTTGGGGGTTTTGATTCAGTGTTGAATGGGGATGGATTCTGGGCAATTAGATTTCATTTTCTTGACGTTTTGAGAAAGTTAGCAACTTTCAGGTGAGAGTCTCGCCGGAGAAGACGACCGGAAGTCTTCTCCGGCCACCTGAAAGTGTTTAGGGTTTAATCAGGGTCATTAATGAAGTTTGAATGTGGTGCGTTGGATAGGCTGACCAGAGTTGACCCGCGCGCGTTTTGATGGCTAGGATGTGTCATTAGAAACCCTAATCCATAATTAACCTAATTAATTCAGTTTAATTAATATAAAATGGAAATTAGGCCAGTTTGAATCTCAACCCTAGGATCACGCGCGCAGTCTTTCCCTCCTTCCTGAGTTTGAATCCTGGCCACTGGATGCGCATACTTTTAATTTAATTCATTTTATTTTCTATTTTATTTCATTTGTTTTCTATAATTTATTTAAAATAGTAAAAATCATTGAAAAATTCTGAAAATTTTTATCCAAGCTTTTATTAATTTTCAGAAACCAAAAACATTTTTATTTTTATTTTTTGCATTAAAAAATATTTTTAAATCATTTAAAAGTTTATTTTTAATTAATTAATGAGAATTAATTAATTAAAAATACTTTTAGGTATTTAAAAATCACAAAAAAAATTCATGAAACATTTAAAATCATTTAGAAGCATTGTCCAACTCTCAAACCAAATTTCTTTTTTGATCTTGATGTCTTTTGGCAATTTTCCAAGGAATTAATTTCATTTTAAGGCATTATTTTGATCCAACATTCAAAAATTCATTTCTGTCTAGCCTTTAAGAGTTGGACCTTGATTCTTTTTGAATTGCATCTTGTTTTGTATGTAGTTTATAGGATTAAATTGGCATGAATTGATCTTGCATTTCCTATTTGTTTGACATTTTTCCTGACAAGGTACCTTAAAACCCTAGCAATCTTAAGAAATTCATAACTCTCATTAGGTTAAGAGTTGGATCCCCTCCTTTGGGCAGTGAGTTTGTATAGGTTTAGGGTTCCTTTGAATGCATTTTCAAATTTTTATCATGATGTTTGCTTCTGGTTTTGAATTTTGTTTTGTGCATTGATCATAAACCCTAATTTGGGCTTTCATTTGCATCCATCTTCCATTTGTTTGCATACCATGACTTGCCATGACATTTTGTGCATCCATTTGATTCATAATACATCTTAGGACATATTAGAATCATGTTTGATCATTGCATCTTCCATTTGCCATGTTGTATGTCATTTGCATTTCATAACTTTTCATGTATGTTCATGGTTCTAAGCATGTTTCCTTTGCATCCATATGTTTGTATGATCATTCTCATGCCTTGCCTCATGTTTGCATCATCTCTTAGCATCATTAATATCACACACATGCTTCTGGTTTTGGTTTGCATCATCCCATTTCATTTCATTTTGCATTGCATTGCATTCCTTTCACTAACTTTTCAGGTGGTAAGTTACTTTGAGAAGTGAATTTGCCTTCACTTCTCACAAACTTTTTTCATCTCTCTTGTGCATCATTGCTGCATTTTGTCTTGTGCTTGAGATTGAGCTTTCTCATTCTTCTTCATCTTACTTTCTTTCTTCAAGTGACTTGTCTTCTTAAATGAAGCAAGTTACTTTGCTTCTCTTTGCTCCTTTCATCTGCTTCCTGGTGGTTTCTCTGAAGATCTTTCTTGCAAACCTCACAAACCTTAGGAACAACCAAGCATGACAATAATTAGGGTTTTGATTAGTCCCCCATTTAGATTTTACCTTTGTGTCTCATTGAGTCTTCTTTTCTCATCTCATAATCAAGGAACTAAACCCTAAAGGCTTTAAGGCTTTGTGATTAAGCTTATGCCTGCATCCTTCTATTGGGATGGAATGTATAACTTTAATCCTAAGTGCTAAACCCTTAATGTGTTTAAATCCTTTAATCAATCCATCTAATAATCACTAAGACATCAAGCTTGTAACTTGGGCCTTGCATTAGGGTTCTAATTCTTCCTTAATTGGTTAAGAAGGACTAACCCTAGTGTTAATGGAAAAGTCCCCCTCAAGTTGTCTTGCAAACCCTAAAAATCACTTCATCATCTAATCATTAATCTAAAATCCATTTAATAAAGGCTTTGTTTTGTCATGATTTTAATCCCTAATCATGGATTAAGTTGAGGAGCTTTCCTCAGCTTAAACATTCTCATCTATTATCCTTCTATTGGGATGGTGTAATGAGTCTGTTTAATCCTTGATTATGGCTTAATCTCATTACTTAACACTAAACAAAAACACCAAAAAATCTAATTAATCACAAGTAGGTTAATGATCTTAATCCTACATCATGGTGATTAAGTGTGAGAAGCTGACTTCACACTTAAGGTATTCTCATTACCCCCAATCAGAGGGAAGATGTGATGAGTTTACTAATCCATTGATTTAGACTTAAGCTCATTAACTTATGACAAACTTTCAAAAACAATAAAAGACTGAAAACTCAAAAACAAACAATAATCGTCTCCTCCAGGATTCTTTTCTCATCACCTTCACTCATAAACGAGAATTTGCTTCTTCCGTCTCATGCAAGACAGTTTGCACCTAAGCCAGACAGGTCATACACTTGAGCATAGACAAGTAAGCAGTTCACAAGTCAATTTATCCTTCAGTCTCTTTGGGTCGAACTACGGTGTTCTGACTTCCTCATTGCACGAGAGGATACGTAGGCATAACTTAACAGTTATCGAACAAAAGTTTCTGTATATTCCCCCTCTTTCAGCATTATTCTTTTAACCTCATGATCTTGAGCATCTTATTCCTGTTCTTACACTGACACTGTACATTTACACACTTCACTTCTTTTACACTGACACTTGCATTCTTTCCAGCTTTGATACACAAAAATACACTGACACTACCCCTTTAAAACACAAATCTTTTAAGCGTGGATCCCGTCGAGTACGACGGACAATCTGGGTGCTAATACCTTCCCAGGTTGTAACCAACCCCCTTTCTCAGTCTCTCTGGTTCGCAACCGTCTTATCCATAGCTTTTCCTAGGTTTATGCAGCATTACCTTTCCTTCGGGATAAAAATGCCTTGCTGGCGACTCTTTTCTTCCTCTTGAGTTCACTCCTGTGTGTTCTCATTCATCCTTTCACCGACCGTTCGCGTATGTACCTCATCTGGGTTAAGTCCCATTTGTCGGGAGCGACAGAACCCAATCTCTTTGGTTCGCAAGACCTTATTCTTTCCTTTCCCTGGTTTGTGCAGCATTACCTTTCCCTTTCCCTGGGATAAAAATTCCTGGCTGGCGACTCTTCTTCTTTTTCCGTGTCACTTTCGCATTTGTACTAGGATGAAAATCTTGGGATTGTCACTAACACCTTGCACAACACCACTTGTGACTAACAACCTTACACAACTACCTTTTGTAACTAACTATACAACTGCTTGTTGTGACTAACACCCACTAAGACACACATTCCTAGTCTTCCTAAAGCTTTTGACCATACTGGTCCTTTAGGGAATACAAACAACTGTTTGTAAAAGGGGATTTGCTTAAAATTTAGTGCTTCTTACATAAGCTGGGTAAACACATTGAAAATCAATGAACTAGAAGATCAACTTGTACACACACTATGAATATTAAATTTTATGTTAGCTCAATATTGTGTGAAGTTTCTTCTTCTTGTTTCTCACGAGAGCATCATCATGGACAACAACCCAGCTCTCTGTGTTGAGTGAAGTCCTCTTTCCAAAGCTTGCAAAAGCTTGATTCAACATGTTTCTTCACATGATCACATCCTTATATAGCCAATGAAAATAGATCCATTGGAGGGCATATCAATAATCTTAAATGAGCTAGCTACTGAAGGAATATCGCTGCACATGGATAAGAATTATACAACCACATTTATCATTTTCCATAGTTGAGAGGTAGTGGAATGAAACGTTTTGTACTATGTACTTTTCCCTTGTAAAAGTTAACCTTATCTCCAATTCTTCAGAGGCTTTTGATTCTATAAATGTACGGTACCATCTATGTATAAGCGAAATATTTAGAGATTGACACAAACATACCTAACCCTTTATCTCAAAGATATAACCAACACAATGCATTTAAATAGTGCCAAGGAAGCTGAAATGCATGTCTTACAAATGGTTTCCACATAATAATAAAATTTTCCCTTCTTTTTCATGTTGCTTCAACTTTTTAAACATTAATAACATACTTCTAAACTACAAATTTAGTATGGTGACATATATGCAACAATCAACAAGAAGGATGGAATGGTGAGGATCTTAGAAGATTTGAGGCAATACAAAACCTGTGAAATGATTGAGCATATTGATTCATCAATCCAGATGTATGATTTTTGTTGTTATATTTTACATTAAGTTGATTAAGTACAATTTCTTTTCTGTACTACTTGATATTTCAATCAACAAATTTCACTTGAGAAATTCAAATGAAAACATGTTACGCAAGAAGATTTTGATTAAATGGTTAATTAATGTCCAGAATAATGGAACTGTCAAAGAAACATACCAAGTCGGACAAATAAATTGCATGTGATCAGTTGTACTTGTATAAGGTAAGTGTTCAAAATTTTAATTCTCTTATATGAACAGGTATAGAAATATAGAATGGTTAAATATTTAGTTTCTAAAAATTACCAACTTTCTATAAAATTTGCCTTCGATTTGTAGTCCCTAAAATATTTTCTATCAACACTTTGAGGACTAACAATAGTTGCTCTTTGGTTGGAAGAGAGAGACAAAGATACGACTTTGATGACTATGATGTTTCACAAGTGGCGTTGGAACTATCACGACATGTCGTAAATAAGAAGAAAAAGTAACTAGTGACTTAGTAAATGGCTCTGACTCTGCATTTTTTAGATGATTTTGAATTGGAGCTAGTGAGAAACTTTATACACTCTGATGTAATCCTTTTCTTGGATTAAGATGCATATGTGATTAGAAATAAATATATTGTTCAAAAGTTCTTGTAGTTATTTTATAATGATCTTTATGCAAATAATGTTTATGCAATGATAAAATGGTCTTCACTCATCCCTTCCCCTCAACGAAAGATATTCATACATAAAGTTTTTGAAATGGATGGATAAATAGAAAATTGTTATGTATTAACCAACTATAATTAAATCTAAGAGAGATAATCCTTTGTGTTTGGATGATTATAGGTCGATTTTCCTTATCAGTTGTCTTTACAAGGCTCTATCCAAACTTCTACCAAATAGATTAAAGGCGGTTTTAAATTCTCTTATTTCTCCTTGGCAAACCGCTTTCATTATGGGAAGGCAATTATTAGATGGGGTGTTGATTGCAAATGAAGTGGTGGACTTTGCGATCAAGGAAGAAAGTGTTGGTGTAAGACCTAGAGGACAATACTTTTGGTACTCGTATAGAATTATTTATTAATAATAAAAGTCATTTATTTATTATGTTTGTTTTTCCAAAATGATAAAGTCCCTAGAATAGCTAGTTCGTTTAATGAAATATTAAGTGTGACTTAATCATGAGATTCCATTAAACATAAAGGAACTATTCTTAAAGCATCCATAGCTGAGCTTTAATGTGAAATGTGATAGTCTTAAAGCATTAAGACGATTATGTAGATAGGTTGATGATCACATCTCATGGATCATGGATAAGGAGTTATCAAGTCTTGACATAGGTATGAATATTAGGAGTAATATTTATTCTTGATTGACCCACTATGAAAGTAATACATAGAATGTTATGCAAAGTGTCATAAGTTACTATCATGGTGATAGTGGTGTATACCACCCTTAGAACTGAAACTACTATGGACCCTAGATGTAGAGTCAAGTACTTTATTGCTGATCAAACATTGTCTGTAACTGGATGATCATAAAGATAGTTGATGGGTACTTCACAAAGCATGCTGAGGCACATGAGTAACCTAGATGGTATTTGCCCATCCTGCATAATAGGATAAATGTCTAAGGGCCCAATATTGAACTGGATAAGGATGACATGGTATATTCCTCGTGTTCAATATATGCATAAGGGCAAAAGGTTAATTGTACACACAAGTACTATCACAAAAGATTTTGTCAGATCACATGAAAATTTTGTGACTTGGGTAGCAGTGATGTGTTGCTAGATACCGCTCACTATTTATTATGTTAAATACATGTTTTAATATAATTTCCAACGTCGCGAAATCCTACAGGTCACAAACATAAGTACAATTAGAGAAAAAGGAAGAATAAATAAGGTACACCGTAAGGTACAGTGTACTTGAATGGAATACGAAATATG
Organism: Lathyrus aphaca; assembly: GCA_963966055.1. Taxonomy (NCBI): domain Eukaryota; kingdom Viridiplantae; phylum Streptophyta; class Magnoliopsida; order Fabales; family Fabaceae; genus Lathyrus; species Lathyrus aphaca. The sequence continues at coordinate 433,824,263 of OZ014525.1, read as the reverse complement.
GTAAGGTACCATGTGCTTAATTGACATATGATATAATAATAGTTATTATTAATTTTATAATAGTTATAAAATATAATAATAATAAAATTATGTTTATTATAATAATAGTTATTATAATAATATAATAAGATTATTATTAATTGGGTTTTTTAGCTTGTAGACCATACAAGTCGTTCTTTAAATAAAACCCTTGTGCAAAAGCTTAAATGTGGTTGTTGTTGAAACCCTGGCCATGTTCTAACTTTCTCTCCCTTACTCAAAACATTCAATTGTAATCAGCTAGCACTGTGACTGAAGGAAGTTGTTTGTGTGGACTGAGTTAAGGCGTTGTTCATCGTACAACGCTCTTGATCATCCATCGATTCAGATTCAAAGGTTTCATCTCCATAAGAGGTAACTTTTCTATCACAAATCATGACCTTTCGTAAGGATCTCTAAAGGGAAATTTTTGTTTTCCGCTGCGCTTTGATCTCTAATTTCCCTTCAGTTGTATCAGAGCCACTTACGAAACCATGAGTCTTGTAATTTATTACTTTATGTTATTTTGTTTTAATTGGATTAAAACACACAAAATTAAATCAAATCCAGATATTGAATTATTGGCATCAGACTGTGTACGATTTGGATAATTGATATTGATTATGCTTCGGAATCCGACAATATTATGGTGAAGCAGCGATATGTCAATTCTCAATAAGTTACAGATATATGATCGATCTAATTCATATGAGATATGATTGACTTTGATGCAAAGATAATATATTGGATATAGTATTTTATTTCGTTAGTTCAAATCATGTAATGATTATCATTCGTTTAAGCGATCAATGGTCATCTACTTCGGAATTCGACTTTAGTATGGTGAAGTGATGTCATATGGATCAATCATACTGAATTATTAATCACGGTGTTTTGATGGTATGATATTGTTGCATTAGGGATTATGACGGATACAATGAATTATAGATCAATCATACTTTAGTATGGTGAAGTGATGGCATATTGCTTGCCTCATGCTGGATACCATGAATTATGAATTGCAAAAGCAACATGAAAACATGGAACATTCGATATAATAGAACATCTGAAGATGCTCTATCAAGAGCATGAAATGCATGAGAGGTTTGAAGTTTCAAAAGCCCTTTTCCAAGCCAAGCTAGCCAAGGGAAGCCCAATAGGTCCCCATGTACTCAAGATGATTGGGTATATAGAGAATCTTGAAAGATTAGGTTTTTCCCTCAAAAAGAGGCTTGCAACTGATTTGATCCTGTAATTGTTTTCAGAGAGTTTTAGTCAATTTGTCCTTAATTTCAACATCAATGATATGGACAAATCTCCTCCTGAATTACTAAGCATATTAAGAACTACTGAGCAAAATCTGAAGTCAAAAGGGAAATCCATTATGATGGCCAGTAATAGAAAGAAACAGAACAAAAGGCCCACCAAGCAGGGTAGTAAATGGAAAGGCAAGGTATGCCAAACCCAAACATATTGCACCTATTTTGAGGTCTGGTGGAGGCATGTCTAAGAAGGGAACTTCCTTCTATTACGGTAAGACTGGACACTGGAAGAGAAACTGCCCAACGTACCTGAAAGATAAGAAGAATGGAGTGGTGACTTCAACTTCAGGTATTTTTGTTATAGAAATAAATTTATCAACTTCAGCATCATGGGTATTAGATACTGGATGTGGTTCTCACATTTGTACCAATATGCAGGGACTAAACAGGAGTATAGATTTGGCAAAAAGGTGAAGTTGACCTACGAGTTGGAAATGGAGCAAATGTTGCTTCTTTAGCCGTAGGAACTTATGTTTTGACTTTACCTACTGGTTTAATAATTCATTTAGAGAACTGTTATTATGTACCTACAATAAGCAAGAATATTATTTCTATTTCTTGTTTGGACAAGTTTGGTTTTTCATTTATAATAAAAACAATTTTTGCTCTATTTATTTAAATGATATATTATATGCAACTGCATAAATGAACAATGGATTGCATGTCCTTGATCTTGAAATGCCAATTTATAAAATTAATACTAAAAGGATGAAACCTAATGAGTTAAATCCAAGTTACCTTTGGCATTGTCGCTTAGGCCATATAAATGAGAGGCATGTCTCCAAACTCAATAAAGATGGACTCTTGGATTCTTTTAATTACGAATCATATAATACATGCAGATCTTGTTTAATTGGAAAGATGACAAAGAACCCATTCACTGGAAAAGGTGAAAGGGAAAATGAACTTTTGGCCCTTATACATACTGATGTATGTGGAGCACTGAACATACCAGCCAGAGGAGGTTTTCAACACTTCATCACATTTACTGATGATTTCAGTAGATATTGTTATGTGTATTTAATGAAACCCAAATCTGAATCCTTTGAAAAGTTCAAGGAGTTCAAGAATGAAGTACAAAACCAATTAAGTAAGAATATTAAAACTCTTCGATCAGATCGAGGCGATGAATATTGAAGCCTAAAGTTTGATGACCATCTAAAAGAGTGTGGGATTCTATCCCAACTTATTCCTCCTGGAACACCACAATGGAATGGTGTGTCTGAGAGAAGAAACCGAACCTTGTTAGACATGGTCCGATCTGTGATGAGTCACACCAATCTTCCAAACTCCTTTTGGGGACATGCACTACTGATTGTATCTTACACACTTAACCGTGTTCCATCCAAAAAGGTAGAAAAGACACCATATGAGATATGGAGTGGTAAGAAACCACATATGTATTTTCTAAAGAATGAAGATGAGCCTTGTGTTTTCCTGGTATTATATGTAGATGACATATTACTCATTGGAAAAGATATCATTGCAACAAGTAAAAACTTGGTTAGGGAAATGATTTTCTATGAAGAACCTTGGTGAAACAGCCTATATATTAGGAATCAGGATCTATAGAGATATTATTAACATGTTAAACTATTATTTTTAATTTTCTGGAATTTTTTATTGGGAAAAACTATTTTTAAAAACTGATTTTTGAAAGTGAAAATTAAAAGAAATTAATGAATAAACAGGGGGTTCCAGAAAGTAAAAATTCAGGTTAAAAACAACATGGGCCTACGATGGTGGGGTGCCAATAGTAAATTCCATAAGCCCAATGGCGATGGGAACTTGAGGTTTATAGCATGGTCTTCGGTCAACCATGTTGACTTGGAAGACCAAATCTAAATCGTTTGATCATACACTTGATGATCGGTGATGGAACATGAGGTCACAATGAAAGGGTGCATGATAATATGGTGGGACAACGCATGTGGGAACAAATGTGGACCACCCAAAAGAATCTCATCCATCTACCTTGGAAGTGTAACAATGGGATTGCATTGTTCTTATAACCTTCATTCACAAATTAAAACAAAAAGAATAAAAGAGTCTCAAAACACGATATGCTTTCCCTCCTATTCAAACCCTTATTTCGCCGGAACCAAATCCCTTGTCGGAGAAGAGGGAGGTTGACGGCGGTTGTAATACGCATATATAAAAGACATACCTCAAATCATATTTTTCATATATAAATTCAAGTTTGGTACTGAAATACAATAAGTTCTTAGTAACACATTGCATAAATATAGCCACTACAACATATGGTACTAATACAAAAAGGCTATAAATAATACAAGATGTTCAAAATAAAAGTCTAAGAACTAGATCCGAAGATTTCAAAAGTCCACAGCGGAAGAAAGCCATCAAACAAGAAAAGATAATCAAGTTTCCTTATCTTTACCCTTTGTGAAACCTAAAGTACCTGAAATAACAACATCAATATGGGGTGAGATAAAACATCTCAGTGAGTTCCCTATCTTACAGTTCTCTCGGCTCTAAAAGGTTCAAATCTAAATATTACTCAAGTCAGGGGAAAACCTAGACTTAGATTTCACAAAACAACTAGAGACATCAAGGTAAAATAAAACGGAGCACACAAGGTGCTTTAAGGCATATTTCCCCACCCAACCACTCTTTGGCAAACAAGTACGGGTCACTTGATCTTTAACGTGTAGATAAATTTTCCCGCCCAGCCACACCAGTGGAAAACAAGCACGGGTCACTCATCATCTACCAAAGTTACTTTCCCTACCCAACCATCTCATATGGAAATCAAGCACGAGTCACGACACCTTACCACAAAGTAACTTTCCCCGCCCAACCATCTCCTATGGAAAGCAAGCACGGGTCACAATTACTTATCCTAATGGGTAACTTTCCCCTCCCAGCAATCTCTTAAGGCAATCAAGCATGGATCACAGTTATCAATTAAGGGATTCAAATCCACGGATTAATTATGTCTCCCCAGTTGTCCGTCTCATGGGACCCCGACACGAGCTAAACATAATTAAATTAAGATTATAGAGCGATGGGAACACAACATCCATCAGTTCACAACTACTTAACACGGGGATAAAATTCAAGTATCGGTGTCTAAGCATTGTCATGTCTCTAAAAGGGTTCCATATCAACCTAGGGTAAACCTAACTACCTCACAAGTTATACCTTTTATTTCCTTTAACTCACAAATTCTCTAACTTAACATAATATCGGTTTATTTGAAAAGTAGGGTAAAAGTCGGGTAAAAATAATATTTTTCGACATCATGTGATAGTACATATTTTTAACTTCAAATCGGTATAAAGAGCACTTAAATCGGATAACCGAGGAAAAAGTTATGAATTTTCAAAGTCTGGAACAAAATAATTTTTCCCACTACCTACAGCGTTAACCGGTTAATGCCCTGGGTTAACCGGTTAACCAAACCAGAAACAGAAACACAGAGGCACATATAAGTTGCGTTAACCGGTTAACACCCTGGGTTAACCGGTTAACCAAAAACCAGTGGAAGAAAATACACTTTTTTATCATACCAAAATCCACTAAAACTCATTCAAAACATCATCAATCACCAAAACAATTCACAACAATGTTCCTACACCTAAATTCAACATGTTCAAGCTTTTCTATCGATTTCTAACCGTTTAAACTACCGATTCTAAGATTTTTCCATCAAAACCCTAAAACTCATAAAACTCTAAAACCCATTCAAAACTAAAACAAAAGTTTCTAGCTATGAACCCACCTCTAGCAAGAATGATTGAGAAGATTGAGTGATGAATGGATGATGGAAACTTCAAAGATCAAGAGTTCTCTTCTTCTCCTTCAAGACCTCCTATTCTTATTCTTTCTCTCCCTTTTCTTCTTTCCCTTTCTATGTTTCTATTTTTGAAAACATAAAGAAAAGAAAACTTGAGTCTTAAAGGAAAACATATTTTCCTACCAATGGGTCCAAATAATGAGTATCCAAAAATGTCTCTTAATCCACAATTTTATAAAACCTCAGAGGCAGCTAATATTAGTTAATAAAAATAAGTCCCATTGATTGCTCTAATTATTTTTGTTAAAATATCTCAGAGCAAATCCGAAACCTTATTAATGTTAAATAATATTATTCAGTGCATTACAAAAATTGCGGGGTATTACATCCTCCCCCCTTAAATAGAAATCCGTCCTTGAATTTAAAAAATTACCTGAACAGATGGGGATACAACTCCCGCATCTCTGATTCCAGCTCCCACCTAGCATCTCCCAGATGCGTCACATCCCATTGTACCTTAATAAGTGGGATCTCTTTGTTTCTTAACACATTGGTTTCTCTTCCAACAATACGGCTTGGTTGGGGTTCAAAAGTCAAATCCGCTTCTATCTCGATAGAATATGGCAGAATAGGATGAAAAGGATCATGAACGAACCTACAAAGTTGAGATACATGAAAAACATCATGCATTTCAAATAGAGAGGGTGGTAAGGATAATCTGTAAGCAACTTCACTAATCCTTTCTAAGATCTGATACGGTCCCACGTATCTCGGACTTAACTTGCGCGACTTAAATTGTCCTTTCAATCTCAATCTCGGGGTAACCTTCAAATAAACATGGTAACCTTCATCAAATTCCAAAGGTTTCCTTCGATTATCATCATAACTCTTATGACGATCTTGGGCTTGCTTAATCTTTTCTAGAATCATTAAAATCTTTTCCGTAGTCTCTTGGATAACTTCGGGTCCTAAAATCCTATTTTCACCTACTTCTGACCAACATAAAGGCATCCTACCCTTCTTCCCATATAAATCCTCATACGGAGACATTCCGATGCTCGCATGGTAACTGTTATTGTAAGAGAATTCGATCAAAGGCAAAAGTTATCTCCAACTTCCCTTACTTTCCAACACATAAGCTCTTAACATATCCTCCATTGTTTGAATTGTACGTTCCGTCTGACCATTCATTTGGGGATGATTAGAAGTGCTCAAACGTAAATTCGTATCCATAGCTTGTTGGAACACTTTCCAAAACCTCGAAGTAAACTTCAGATCCCTATTCGACACAATACTAGACGAAACACCATGCAGCCTTACAATCTCAGCAATAAACAACCTCGCAAGATGATTTGCCTTGAACGTAGTCTTAACATCTAAGAAATATGCAGATTTTGTTAGTCGATCCGCAATTACCCAAATAGAATCATAATCGCCTTGAGTACTAGGTAAGCCAACTACAAAATCCATAGAAATACTATCCCACTTCCAAATCGGAATATCCAAAGGTTGTAACAAACCACCTGGTCTTTGGTGCTCGATCTTCATTTGTTGGCACACCGCATATTCAGACACAAACACCATAATATCCTTCTTCATACCGAACTACCAATACTCTTTCTTCAAGTTTTGATACATCTTTGAAGAACCCGGATGTATTGTAAAAGAACCTCTATGAGCTTCCTCCAAAATCTTTCTCTTTAACACATCATCATTCGGAATGAAAATCCTTTGGTTAAATAGGATAATCCCCTCCAACACTCTTACAAAACCCGGTTGGAGTAACATCTCTTGCAACTTCTCATCTAGAATTTGTGCTTGTTGAATTTCATTCCTTAATGTAGAATTGATATTCAAATTTCCCATAATCACACCATTCAGAGTCCATACAAACTGAAGGTTAAGATCTCGAAACTTCTTTAATAATGCATATTCCAACATCATCAATTCGGCACCATGAATCACTTTCCTACTTAAAGCATCTGCCACTTTGTTCGCTTTTCCCGGATGATACTTCAATTCAAGGTCATAATCTTTCAAATACTTCATCCACCTTCTTTGTCTCATATTCAATGCTTTCTGATCAAAGAGATACTTCAAACTCTTATGGTCACTAAACATCTCAAAATGCACACCATAAAGATAATGCCGCCACACTTTTAAAGTAAACACCACGGCCGCTAATTCCAAATCATGAGTTGGATAATTCTTTTCATGGATCTTCATCTGTCTAGAAGAATAAGCCACAACTTGACATTCTTGCATAAGACACCTCCTAATCCCATCTTAGAAACATCACAAAACACTTCGTAAGATTTTCTAGGATTGGGAATGATCAAAATTGGAGCAGTTGTCAATCTTTCTTTCAAACACACAAAAATTTTCTTACAACTAGAATCCCATTGATAAGCGAAGTCCTTTCTAGTAAGCTTAGTCAATGGTAACGCCAACTAGGAAAAACCTTTGATGAACCTTCTGTAGTAACCTTCCAAACCTAAGAAACTTCTCACTTCTGAAACACTCTCCGGTCTCTCCCAATTAATCACGACTTCAATCTTTGACAAATCCACTAATACACCTCCATGAGATATAACATGTCCAAGAAACTTGTCTTTTGACATCCAAAACTCACACTTGCTAAACTTGGCAAAAAGTTGCTTCTCTTGCAATACCGATAGAACAATCCTCAGATGTTCTTTATGCTCTTGCGGAGTACGAGAATAAATAATAATGTCATCAATAAAGATCATAACAAATTTATCCAAATAAGCTTGAAATATCCTATTCATGTAATCCATAAAAACAGCTAGAGCATTCGTCACACCGAAAGGCATCACCAGGAATTCATAATGACCATAACGGGTTCTGAATGCAGTCTTCGGTACATCGGAACTCTTCAAAAGAATCTGATGATAGCCTGACCTCAAATCAATCTTCGAGAAAAAACAAGCTCCTTTCAATTGATCCAAAAGGTCATCTATCCTCGGCAAGGGATACTTGTTCTTGATAGTAACCTTGTTCAACTTACGGTAATCAATACACAAACACATACCACTGTCCTTCTTCTTTACCAACAAAACAGGAGCTCCCCACGGTGAAAGACTTGGTATAACAAAATGCTTCGCCATCAAATCCTATAACTGATCCTTCAATTCTTTTAACTCAAGCGGTGCCATCTGATAAGGGGAAATAGATATAGGAGCCATTCCCGATATTAGGTCAACTGAGAATTCAACTTCCTTCACCGGAGGTAAGGAAGTGACATCCTCGAGAAAAACTTCAAGAAATTCACAAACTATTAGAATATTTAGAACTTGCTGACCATTACTTACCTCTTTAGTAAGGACAAGCAAAACATATTTCTTTTTCTCAAATAAAAAGTTTATCATTCCAACTGTACCTTCTAAGATCGTTGCTAACACATCTTTCGGAGGCGCTTCCACGGATGGAATGAGGATCAACTTTCCTTCACACCCAATGAACATAGAATTAGCAGACAACCAATCCATTCCCAGGATGACATCAACTTTCTTAAGGGTCAGACAAATAAGATCAATCTGAAAAACTCTACCATCCACGGACAAAGTATAATTTTCAAATATAAGTGGTGTCTCAAAGGTTTCATCCATAACGGTAGTAACCACCATAGGAGGAGACAAGGGAAAAACTCGTAACCCAAGTCTCTTCACACAACTAGTAGACACAAGAGAATGTGTCGCTCTACAATTAAATAAAACAAGACAAGGAAGTTTATTAACAAGACATGTACCCGCAATAAGAGATTTGTCGGCTTTAGTCTTTCTAGCATCCATGGTATACACCCTTACTTGAACTTGATTCCTTGGCTTGGTACAATCTCTTGACAAATGACCCACTTTAATACAGTTTTAACACATTAATCCTCCATCCCTTTGACACCTACCAAAATGACGTTTGTTACATATCTTAAACAAGGGTGGAGTATTAGGTCCAGCACTTTGAACTTGTTTCCCTTTGAAGGATTGAAGCCTTGGCCTAAAAGGTTGATTAGTCTTTCCACGGTCACTTTGAACAACTCTTCCAACACTTGCTTCAGTTTTCACTTTCATCAAACTATGCTCAGCCACATAGCATTGTCGCAACATTTCAGAATAAGTAGTGAACTCCCTCTGAGAGACACTATGAGAAATTTCAGCCCTTAGTCCAAACAAAAACTGATCAATCTTCCACCTTTCATCTGGAGCATACATAGCTTGCCTAGAATAAGCCGCCTTGTCTTTAAACTTTTCTGCATAACTTGCCACAATCATGCTTCCTTGTCTAAGTTGTTGGAATTCAAACTCTTTCTGGGTCCTCAACGAACTTGGAAAATACTTCTCCATGAAAGTTGTCTTAAACTATTTTCACACCTTCAGAACTCCTTGCACAATCATGAGATTAGAAGCACTCTCCCACCACCTAGCTGCAAGACCTTTCAACAAATGTGACGCAAAAGTCACCTTATTCTCTTCATTGCACATCACGATCTGAAAGATTCTCTCTATTCCAGTTATCCATTCATGATATTTAACCGGATCCAAACCACCATGAAATATTTGAGGATTTATGCAGAAGAAATCACAGAAAGTTCCACCTTCAGTTTCGGGAACGACCACCTGAGGATGAAGACCCCCATTCATCTGGTGCATCATCTCCTGCATAAACTAATTTTGTTGCTACTGCATCTGCTGCATGAACTGAAATAAAGGAGCATTCCCTTTACCACCGGCTGATCATTAACAGGAGGATTGGCACTAGACCAACCACGAGTTTTACGCCTACTAGCCATATCCCTAAATCTCATCAAAACATGATTAAGTTGATCAGGCTCAATACCATAAACATAACATTTAGTTCTACAACGAGATTACGTATATGAACGGAAATAAACACTTATAATATTCCAAGGCTAGGTCGAGGATACAACCTGCTCTAATACCAACTATTATACTCATATATAATAGACATACATCAAAGCATATTTTTCATATATAAATTCAAGTTTGGTACTGAAATATAATAAGTTCTTAGTAACACATTGCATAAATATAGCCACTACAACATAAGGTACTAATAAAAAAAGGCTATAAATAATAAAATATGTTCAAAATAAAAGTCTAAGAACTAGATCTGAAGATCTTAAAAGTCCACAGCGGAAGAAAGCCATCAAACAAGCAAAGATAATCAAGTTTCCTTATCTTTACCCTTTACGGAACCTAAAGTACCTGAAATAACAACATCAACATGGGGTGAGATAAAACATCTCAATGAGTTCCCTATCTTAGAGTTCTCTCGGCTCTTAAAGGTTTGAATCTAAACATTACTCAAGTCGGGGGAAAACTAGACTTTGAGTTCACAAAACAACTAGAGACATCAAGGTAAAATAAAACGAAGCATAGAAGGTGCTTTAAGGCATCTTTCCCTGCCCAACCACTCTTTGGCAAACAAGTACGGGTCACTTGATCCTTAATGTGTAGATAACTTTCCCCACCCAGCCACACTAGTGGCAAACAAGCACGGGTCACTCATCATCTACCAAAGCTACTTTCCCCGCTCATCTATCTCATATGGCAAGAAAGCACGGGTCATGACACCTTACCACAAAGTAACTTTCCCCGCCTAACAATCTCTATTGGCAAGCAAGCATGGGTCATGGTTACTTATCCTAATGGGTAACTTTCCCCACCCATCCATCTCTTATGGAAAGCAAGCACGGGTCCTGGTCATCCATTAAGGGATTCGAATCCACAGAATAATTATCTCTCCTCGGCCGTCCGTCTCATGGGACCCGACACGAGCTAAACATAATTAAATTAGGAATATAGCGTGATGGGAACACAACCTCCATCCGCTCAAAACTACTTAACATGGGGATACTATTCGGGTATCGGTGTCTAAGCATTGTCATGTCTCTAAAATGGTTCCATATCAACCTAATGTAACACCCCAAATTTGCCTTATCATTTCCATTCCATTTAGCATATCCTTTCATACATTGCATTGCATTTATATCACAATTGCATCATAAACATACATGAACATACATCTCCATTTTTGTAACGCCCATATAATATATATCTAGAATAATATCATACAGTGTTAATATTTGGTACTGACACCATCATAAATACCTACTATTCACATTCTCGTCCAATTCTAAAACTATAAAATATGGCACAAGACATGGAAATCATACAAAAAAATAAAATCTAAGAACAATACAATATCCATTATTGTACAAGGATACAAAAATACACAGCAGAAGACTAAACCAAGCTTCACTTGAAAAATCTCGAGCATAGCTCCACTCGTAAATCAAACCTGCATAGGAACCTGAAAAGCAACAACAATAGTGGGGTGAGATAACAACATCTCAATAGGTTCCCTATCTTAGAGTTCTCTCGGCTCTAAGGGTTCTATCAAACCTAACTCAAGTATTTGTACATGGAAACAACCTTGAGTTCACACATCTCACCCTATGAGACATTATCACAAGTTAACAATTTACAATCTCACACTCATTTGGGACCACGTCCAAGAGTCCTATAAATCCTACTATCAATAGCTAGGATATTACCTTTTTACTTCCCATGGGACTCGGTTTAACACCCATATCAAGCCTAAGGTCACTTCTCTATAAAGAAACAAAACAAGATGGAATATCCATATAACATTCTCGACACTTCACGTGGGACTCAATGTAATAGCCACCTCAAGCGTAAACCCTGCTTCCCGTGGGACTCAGTGTAATACCCACCTCAAGACTTATCATTTGCTTCCCGTGGGACTTAGTGTAATACCCACCTCAAGACATATCATTTGCTTCCCGTGGTTCTCAGTGTAATACCCACCTTAAGACTTATCATTTGCTTCCCGTAAGACTCAGTGTAATACCCACCTCAAGACTTATCACTTGCTTCACGTGGGACTCAGTGTAATACCCACCTCAAGACTTATCATTTGCTTCCCGTAGGACTTAGTGTAATACCCATCTCACGACTTACACAAGACTTTTCAGAGAATACCGCGTATAATGCGTCAAGGATTCGCAACGACCTAGAATGAACCTAAGTACCTCACAAGTCACACAATCTAACAATTTCTAGTTATAATACTAGGCCACACTATTGGTTTATGGTAAGATTTCCTAACTCTTCCTCCATCCTTGATACTTTTGGTTATATAGTTTTCAAACATATAACTCTAACATTCTAGTCTAATTTTCATCATTAAATTAATCTCATTGTCTCTATTTCCCTTCAATCCTCACGATTATCGCATATTTTCACAACTTGCACAACTAACATAATTACCACAATTCCTTAACTAACATAATTACGGTTAATCGGATAAGTCAGGTAAAAGTCGGTTAAAAATAACAGTTTTCGGCATCAACAGATAGTTCATGTTTTTAGCTTCGAATCGATATATGGAATGCTAAAAACGGATACCCGAATCAAAAGTTATGAATTAATTACCAAAATTGAAACCTACAGGTCCTGCTGAGCGAGAAAACTTATGGATCTCTCGCTGAGTGAGCTATACCAGATCACAATTTTTTCTGCAGAATTTACACTACTCGCTGAGCGAGCTCTGTAATTCCAGAAAAATTTCAGGTTACAGGAAAACCTCCAAAAACCTATCAAACCCATTCAAAACACCAACCAACACAGCAAAACAGCTCTAAACATATCTATAGTCATAATATGATCAATCTGGTTAAGTTTTAATCGAGTTTTAACCGTTAATCCATTATTTCTCAAGATTTCTACCAAAAACCGTAAAACTCTTAAACTCCAAAACATAACCAAAAACTAAAATAAAAGTATCTAACTATGAACCCACCTCGAGAGTTGAAGATTGGCAGAAAGAATGAGCCGATTCGACGGACGGATGATGGAGAATGATGGATTGAAGCTCTAGGTTTTCTCTTCTTCTTTTCCTTCTCCTCCTTTTTCTTTCTCTTCCTTTCTTTTCTTTCTTTCCAATTCTCTTACTAACTTTCTCTCTTTTCTTTTTCCTTTTATAACACTTAACTTATTTTCCTTATTAACCAAACAAATTATATCTATCAATTAGTAATATTAATGGGTCCAATTTGAGAGTATCCAAAAATGTCTCTGAGCTGAATATTTAATAAAGCCTCTGCTTCATATAGTACTAATTAATCTTAATTAATATTATCCAGAGCGTTAACTAAAATATGGGGTATTACATCCTCCCCTCCTTGAATTGAAATTTGTCCTCGAATTTCCTTTACTCATCCACAACAACAGTTTACATCACTGTCTTAGATCCATACTTATCCTTAATTCTCTTACATATCCTGACATACTCAATTTCCAATTTGACTTCGCGGCTCAAATCCTCGTTTCTCAACAAAATCCCACCTCGCGTCCTTACTCATACGCGCGTTTCCAATATCGGGTTAACTTTCAAGTTACTATTTCCGTAACTTATTCGTTGCTTCATGCCGAACTCTTAGTCTCATTCCTCATTTGGAGATGACATATCGATCTAATTCTTTTCATTGAATCACAACACAGAAGGTTTGCACTCAGTTCGCGGCGCGAACCTTGGTCACGGGGCGAACTTAGCGAAACTTCAAAAAACAATCAGTTACAGAAAGGACTTCTCAAAATGACACAAATCCACCCCAAAACATCCAAAACAGAGAAAACAACTATCAACATGATTGTCATCACAACACAAAACATAACACTCCGGCTTCATTCTGGAACATTCAACACTTGACAATCTCTACAAGATATCTTAGTGAAAACTTAACCACATCTCATTTCCAACGAACTCTTATTACAATCCTTCGATCACTAAAGCCATTCCAAAAGTTTGTCAAACGAGTTCATTACCAATTCCATTTGGTCTTATATCAAATGATAACCATTTACATCGGACACTTCGTTCTTTCGGTATCTCACCATAGATAATCCACTTAGGGTAAGATCTTCTTACTTCGACACTTATAAAAAAATTTCTTCAAATTCTCATACAATACCAAGTAGTTGTAAGTTTACAGAGAACACACTTATTCATCGGAGTTTCCACCAACCAATAGAATAAAACTTGCAAACATGCAACGATAGAACAATTCACTTGTCTACTACATAATTAATAACATCGATCCAAACTCTCCAATAACAAAGATACATGGTTGTACTGCTACAATCATAATCAATACAATTCCAATTCCATTCTAAACTCGAAACAACTCATCCAATTAAACTTAACCAATCCGACCATGGTTACTATGCTCCATATTAATTCTCTTTATAAAATCCCATTCACTCAAGATTTCCGTTGACACAAGGTCCCCATCAGTAATAACGCAATAACGCTACAGACTTACAATAACCAGTGAGTCACTAATACCAAACCCAAATTATTCTTAGTACACTTGCGGGTTTCCATAATACTTTTCTTTTGCATACAAAATTCCTCTTACTCACCTTTTAGGACCACACAAAACTTATCATTCAAATCATTTACTATTTACCAAACATGCTCAAAGGAAAGTCTAATACTTTGTTCACTGACGCTTGACACAGAAACTAAAACGGACTTACAGTTCAGAAAGAAAGATTTTCTAAATTCTCCACAAAAGTTGCGTGTTAATCGATTACCTATCCCAAACTAAAATATCGAACACAATTAAACTCGTTCCTCTTGCTAACAAGTAATCCAACTCAAAATTACCAATCTAGTCCACACTGACTTGTAATATGATTCTCACTCGTGGTCTCTAAATAGGTGCAACAATCGTTCACCATCCATAACCCAAGATAACACAAACGGGCACAACATGCAGATTATACTCTCTAACAAACAAAGAAGTAGAACTACCATTCTGTTACGGTCACAACACAAATACTCAACGGAATAGTCTGATTCCATTATTACAATGACGCTAGTAGGAATCGACTTGGACAACATCAAAGGGTTTTAGCTACAAGATAATGTTTGGTTCACCCGTAAACAAAATCCAGTACACAATCCTTATCTGGTAAAACAAAGCAAAACAAAGGAGATATTATTTCTAGTATACAACCTTGTCCTCTCTCTCTCTCTCTCTAATTCCTTGCAAGAATTAGTATCAACAATAACATTCTTAATCTCTCCAGGGGCATAATCCAAATACTTCGATCTTCGTATAGAAAGTCTCCACAACTTCCCATCGGTAACAAGAATGCCCTACCCGGACACTCAAGTCCAAATGTATGCATCTTAGAAAAATCCAATTTTCCAAAACTTAACAACGGTAACCGGTCACTACCAGGAGGGTAACTGATCACTCAGTACGATTTTTCACTTCTAGGAGTTGTTAGAGGTTTAGAAACACAATTTGGTAACTGGGTACTATCCAGAGGACAATCCGATTACTTAACACAAAAGCGAACTTCTGGTCTTCATTGTTACCCAAACCTCTCAAACTTATTCCAATCACATCCAAAAGTTACGACCATACTAAACGACGATTCCACACAAAAGTAATTGTACCACCAGAGCCTTAACGAGCGAACCATCGTTGCTTACACTTCTCAATCTTAGTCTTAACAATAACTTAACAATTCCACTATACACTAGTCTAACATATATTCTGTTATCACTTTCTCATATTGTGTTGCTAAGACCGTTTCCATACCATATCAACTTCATGCTCAGCGGTAATCTCCTCATACCCAAACATAATTCATCTTACTATAGTTCTACCGAAACCAAGGTGTTTACTCTAACACTTAACACAAATTCATCCGGTCCATACCAAATGCTCCTCACGATACTAAATAAGGCTTACTCTCTCTCTCCTGCATTATACCTTATACCATTCCTTAGGTAATTCAACATTTCCGAAATGATCCCTTATTGAAATATAACATCTTGATGTATTACTCTAAACTTGTAACTTTCATCATATCTGGATATACAACTCTAGTCTTCTATCTTTCGTTCGGGGTATACTTGTCTCACTTGAAACATGTAATCACATCCTCCTGTTTCTTCCCACGTTTTTCCATAACTTTAGGTTCCCAAAAGAAAATGAACATTCTTTACTCGTAACTCCTATCCATATGCAATGTATTATCCAAATACACTCCTTGAAGTACCCTCGCTCATCCAAGATGTCACTACGATCTTAGGTCCGAAACACTAACAATTAACTCATTCCAAAACCTTAAGTCACACGTTCCATAAACATCTCCTCTTCTCGTGAAATGAAACTTCTCAACACTTTTATCTGTACCAGTGACCAATACTGATCCACCAGTGACTTCACTTATTCCGTGGGACACCGACCACTCATCCTGTAGATACTTGTAACTTTCAGTCACTATCCATTCCAAAGGATTTCTCGAACATCATACTACTCTGCAATCCATGTTACAAGAGTCATCATGGTCGCACAACCATGATCCTACCTATCACATACATAGCACTGGGCTGATCAGACCCAATACTACATAGTATGATATTAAGAATCATGTCGGCCAGACACACTTAAGAGGAAGGAAATATTTACTTATGATGTTTCAAGGCTATGTCGAGGATACGACTTGCTTTGATACAAATTGTAACGCCCATATAATATATATCTATTATAATATCATACAGTGTTAATTTTTGGTACTGACACCATCATATATACCTACTAGTATAATTCACATTCTCGTCCAATTCTAAAACTATAAAATATGGTACAAGACATGGAAATCATAAAAAAAAAAAAATCTAAGAACAATACAATATCCATTATTGTACAAAGATACAGAAATACACAACGAAAGACTAAACTATGCTTCACTTGAAACATCTCGAGCATAGCTCCACTCGTAAATCAAACCTGCATAGGAACCTGAAAAGCAACAATAGTAGTGGGGTGAGATAAAAACATCTCAGTAGGTTCCCTATCTTAGTGTTCTCTCGGCTCTAAGGGTTCTATCAAACCTAACTCAAGTATTTGGACATGGAAACGACCTTGAGTTCACACATCTCACCCTATGAGCCATTATCACAAGTTAACAATTTACAATCTCACACTCATTTGGGACCACGTCCAAGAGTCCTATAAATCCTACTATCAATAGCTAGGATATTACCTTTTTACTTCCCATGGGACTCGATTTAACACTCATATCAAGCCTAAGGTCACTTCTCTATAAAGAAACAAAACAAGATGGAATATCCATATAACATTCTCTACACTTCATGTGGGACTCAATTTAATACCCACCTCAAGCGTAAACCATGCTTCCCGTGGGACTCAGTGTAATACCCACCTCAAGACTTATCATTTGCTTCCCGTGGGACTCAGTGTAATACCCACCTCAAGACTTCTCATTTGCTTCCCGCGGGACTCAGTGTAATACCCACCTCAAGACTTATCATTTGCTTCTCGTGGGACTCAGTATAATACCCACCTCAAGACTTATCATTTGCTTCCCGTGGGACTCAGTGTAATACCCACCTCAATATTTATCATTTGCTTCCCGTAGGACTAAGTGTAATACCCACTGTAGCACCCTAATTTTTGCCCTAAGATTTCTTCGCATCTCATCTACATTTTGCATACTAACAAGATCGCACTGGGTTCGTTTATCCTTCTCGGGTGCAGGTTTATGCCTTGCAGGGGATCACCGTGCTTTTACTTGCCTTTATTTGTTTATATATGCTAACTTCTAACCAAAATATAAAAATACATCACAGTTTTCTTCTTCTTCTCTCTGTGATTGCAGGTTTTCAAAGATAAGGCAGTGTTTTCAATTCAGACGTGGTTGTTCAGTAACGATTCGATTCAGATGGACGTTTGACCTAATCTTGGTCAAACTATCAAAAGATTGTTTCGACTACAAGTTATTTATGCCAGTGGTTTATTCCTCGACAGTGTGTATTCAAAAGTTCAAGATGTGTTGTGTGCGAAATTCCTCAGATTCTCAAGTTGTGGGTCTTAAGAATTTTCAGGCCAGTTTGTTTTGGTTCAGTGCATCAGTGGTTCATCTGAGGATTTATTTTCCTCAACATGTATTCAAATAATCAGGACCAATTTTCAGATGATCCAAGTGGTTGTGGTTTAAGCTACAAGTTGTTCAGTGGTTCAATGATTGTTGTGTTTATTTTTATCAAAGGCTTGTGAAAAAGTCAAGAGTTGGTTGTGGGCTTAAAATTAAGACTTCATCCGCTATCCTTTTTTCCATTTTAAACCATTTTATTTTCCAATTTCTATTATCCAAATATTCAATAACCATCCATTTTCAATATCAATATTTGATATTCTTTTTTAATCCATTCACCTCAATTTAGCCGATTATCCATATATCCATTATCCATTTTTCTGATTAAATCATTCTGTGTAGCCATTTCGATTTTTTTATCCATTTCATTATCCAAATTACCATTTTTTTTCCGATTATTCGATTATCCCATTTATCATTATTTTATCATACCATATTTTATTCATTACATTTTTTAAGTAGACCCATTGTTTTCTTTAGAAGCCCGCTTTTCATTAAGCCCATTTTAGTTTCTATACCAAAAAAGAATTGATTGAAAAAAAAGAAAATAACAAGTTGACCACTTATTTTATCCCTCATCAGCAATTCACATGCTACACTATGTTTCATTTATCACATTTTTTTTAGCTTTTCCCAAGCCACTTGCAAGCCTCTACCGCACATTCTAGCTGTCACGTGACAACACCTTTTCAGTCAAGCTGTACGAACAAGTTGTAGCCGAAAACAAGCGCTTCAACACATCAACTATCATCACACACATTTCAACTGAAACCATCTCCTAGCTGAATGAAGCATAACAAATGCAGTTACATCACACACGGCTTCTTCACGCCGCACACGAACACCACACAGCGAGCCGCACGAGGAAGTACATCATACACGCATACACTCCCTGCTCATGTCTTTCAAGACGCGTCCAACTTCAATATGAAACGCAAGCCGGTACGGAATAAAATGCACAGACTTATAAACTCACGCAGTACACACAAATTACACTCAAAATGCAAGCCGCAACACCTGAAACACTAGCCCAAAAACACACATCAAACGCACACAGCAAAACCCATACGAATTGAACGCAAAACGACAGTTTCACACACACAGCCTTGAATTCCCGTTCGTCACGCATTGCACAACTATGAGCACGAGATTTTTGTGACATCGAAACGCAACAAATATTACAAAACGGAAATTCATTTTCCATTCAAATCCTCAGCTCCTTCCATCTATAAATTGAGACTCCCTTCTTCATCAAATTCAAGCTTTGAAAAAGCCACAAAATCCCTGCTGAAATCTCACCATCACCGAATTGAAAAGGCTTCAATTTCCCCAATTCTCCCTCAATCTAAAATCACTTTGAAACCTCACACCAAACCAATCGAAAATCAGAGAGGAATAGAGAGAGAGAGTTTATGGCGAATTGATGATGAAGTCAAGCAGAACCTGAAATCGAAGAAGAAGAGTGAAGGGATACGACGCCGGTGATTTGAGAAACTTTTGAAATTGAACGATTCGCTTTAAGGGAGAAGAGGCTATTGACGTTTTTGTGCGTAAATCGTTGTTTCCATTTCCGTCGGAGAGTGAAGGTGATGAGATATGTATGAGTTGGGTTTTTTTTTTTGCGTTTGAGGAAGGAGCCATGCGTTTTCATCTGAAGAAGAGGATTACTTTTCTACATTTATTTCCTTCTTTTTATTATAATTGTTTTTTTTTGTTTTTTTTTACTTTTTAAAAAAAAAACTTATGTGAGATTTGGGCCTTATGGAGCCCATTTGCTTTCTACCACCCCTTAATCCTGCGTCTACCCCCTTCTTCATTGCACTTTTTTTTATTTTTTTTATTATATTTGTTTTATGATTAGTAAAAAAATTTAAGATAAATTTTGTAAGAAAATCTCTACTTTTTTTAATGCTTCATTTTGTTTCTTTTGGCATTTTTTTCTATAGTTATTTGGTTTTTTTATGGATTTTATATTAGATCCATTTTCTTTCATCTCCTTTTATTTTTGGTCGATGAGATCTCCGATTCGGCGATTATTGGTTTTCGAAAGATGTTTAATCTTCATTATTTCAAATCTATGGATGAATGATCATTTGGATCATTCTCCATACTTTGGGATCGTGATACATTGCATTCGATAATTCAATGTGAAATCTCGATTAAGATTAGACCGTTACCATTTTTTTCTTTTCGTGCGACATGTTTTCGGAGGATGATCCATTATATCATTTCTCTAACATGTATTAGCACAAATACTTTTCACCTTAATTGGTGGTGGCCGGCCTCATTTGTAGGGTAATTACTTCGTAAATTACTCAGCGATTGCTTAACATAGACCTAAATGTGTCCCGACTTCGGAATAATAATCTAATTGGGTACTTTCACTTTCGTAGACCGGATCTCTTGTTGATCGCGTAATCCCAAAGTGGTTAATCATATTGCATTAAGAATCGAGACTTATGAATGTTTGATGCGTAGGTGCTTTGGGTCTCCCAATCGCCTTTCAAATTTCATTGAATTCGGTTCGATTTGCCTTGATTAATCACTAAAGTGTAAGATGTTAAGCGGATCCGGTTGCCTTTCAATTTTGGTTATACTTTTTGTTGTGGTTGATTAAATTCACCATACTATTATTATTATGTAAATATTATTATACTACTACTATACTAGTATTTTATATTTTGCACTTTAATTGTTTTTTGTTTTATTTTTTGCACTTTAATTGCTTTTATTTTTTATATCCTTTATTATGCTTTATTCATCCATTATCATGTTTATGTTTATTGTCCTTATTTTGTTTTGTGATTTTCTTTTTATCCATTTGGATACATAAAATATTAATAAAGGATTAAACTTCTAAATAACTTGTGATCTTAATTTTGGACTAATGGTTACTATCCTTGGCATTGGAATGGAAGTTTTGGACTTAGAATTTAGGATACCTTTTCCTTGGCCTTAACCTTCATGAAGATCAGAGCTTGCCTTTATTTGGCCATTTGCTAGCTTATAAGGATAGAACTCTTATGCATATAATTAGAGGTATCATCAAGTTTTGTTAGATCTTTCTTCTTTCATCTCCTTATTTTCTTTTTTAGGATAGTCCATTCATCTCCTCCCATTCTTTAATTTTCAAAACTTTCTCCTTTTTTTTTTCAAAGGATTCTCTTTTTAAATCATCACCTCATTAATAAATAAAACCTTGACTTTTGTCAAGTGAATTTTACTCTTTTTTTTCTCTTTAAAAATCAATGAATTTAATCATTTTGACTTTAATTCAAAAAATAAATAGAACCAAACTCATTCAAATTGTTTTGTGCTTTTGTGCACTTTTGTTTGTTTTCTTTAAAAAGTTCCGATTATGAGTCATGATTCTTTAGTCGGGTGCAAGTCTCTCAATCTCCATGGTTGTAGTTTGATGTAATTGAGTCTCTTGTCATTCGTGGGGGTTTAGTGGCATACTCGTCGATTTTATCCGAGTTGGCGCCCTCCCCATAATGATGTATGAGTCCATGCATTCATTCTCATGGTAGATTTTTTAGGCTATCCACTTGAAGATGACAAATTCTCTTCACTTAATAAAATGAATCATAACCTACCCTTTTTACTATTTGTACCACGAACTACGGGGTTTTGATCTCGCATTGCACTTTGTGGGTACGTAGGCATGAGGTGGTAAACCTCTCCAAACACAAAAATATTAAAAAAAAATTCTTCTCTCATCCCTCCACTCACATTTTACAAACTATTTCCAAACCAAAAAACAGTAATTTTTTCAAAGGGCTCCCATGGAGTACCACAGACATTTTGGGTGCGTAAAACCTTCCCATTTTGTAACCTATCCCCTTACCTGTTTCTCTGTTGTGTTTCTTTAGCTTTATGCTTTTAGATTCATTAGGATTTATTCGCTCTTTTTTCCTTTTCCTCTTGGAATAAAATAAAAGCGCGGTGGCAACTCTGTTTACTTTGAGTTAAGTTAACCAATAGCTTACACTCATGATTTTACCGCTACAGAAAAGTGGCGACTCTGCTGGGGAGTAATCTCTATGTGGATTCGGCCTACTTTGATTTATTTACTGCTTTGGTTTGATTTGTTTGTTATTTGTTTGTTCTGTTTCGGTTTTGGTGATCCTCTGTGAGTGAGATAGATTCTAGCCCGAATATGAGTTGAACTTATGATAGGACGGCGATATTCGAAGTGATAAGCGATGGAGTAGTCCAAAGCTATATCAATTTTGTAGATGTTTAAGAATTGGCAGAATTTTTGACCAAACAAGAAATGTTAAATTCAGTTCAGAATGTCCTATCAGATGTTGGGACATTATCAAACAGAGTATGTGAATTTATTTCAGGATGTCTCATCAGATGTTGGGACATTGTGTGAATAAATTAAGTTCAGTTTTTCAGGATGTCCCAACAGATGTTGAGACATCTCAGACCTGCTACCAGAATTAATTATTGATTAACAGATCAGAGATATTTAAGGAGAACTATCTGGAATTAATTAATGCTGGATAAAAACAGAACAAGGCGCATCTGTAGGGAGTTTTAAATTGAAGATTCAGATTAAAACAGAAGACCTAATGCACCTAGAATATAGGAGGTAACAAACCCTAAATTCAAGGTGACAGTTGCTGCACATTAGGGCTGGATCATTCTACAGAAAGCCCAAAATTCAGATACCTATTTAAACAACAGAAACTCATAGAATTGAGTACGAATTTCAGAAGACCAAATAGGGTGTCTAGTGTTTTAATAGCAGGTTGTTTTTATGTACCACTTTATGAGCTTTTAAGCAAAAGTGCATTTGTGACTTGATTGAAACTGTGAAGTAAGATCAAGCTGTATTGTTTGAAGGATGTCTTCAATTTCTGTAAACTTGTAAACTTGATCACAGGGTGATTGAGGGGGAGTGAGTAGGGTACTCTTATCTAAGTGAGTCTTAGGTAGAAATTGCATTGGGTAAGTATTAAGTGATAGATTAAACAGGGTGGTTTAAGTCTAGAATTAATATTACTAATAGTGGATTTCCTCCTGGCTTGGTAGCCTCCAGATGTAGGTGTGGTTATACACTGAACTGGGTTAACAAACTTCTGTGTTGTTTATTTTTCCTGCTGTTTAAGTTTTGGTTAAATTTGTCAAATGTCCTATTAAGTGTTGGAACATCTCTTAGGACATCTCATTACAGAATTTCAATTGGCATCAGAGCAGGCACCCTGCCTGTTTATACTGGGTGAGATCTAGGGAAAACAAATTCTGTAACATGGACAGAGATATAGGGTCAGTAAATAGACCACCTATTCTGGATGGATCTAATTATGACTACTGGAAGCCAAGAATGATTGCATTCTTAAAATCACTTGACAACAGGGCATGGAGAGCAGTAAATGTTGGATGGAAACATCCTGTCCAAGACACCAAAGATGGATCAAAAGTTCTGAAACCTGAAGAAGAATGGAGTAAAGAGGAAGAAGATTCAGAACTAGGCAACTCAAAAGCCTTAAATGCTTTATTCAATGGCATTGATAGAAATATTTTCAGACTGGTGCATCATTGTGAGCTGGCCAAAGATGTGTGGGATACCCTCAAGACAACTCATGAAGGAACATCAAAAGTAAAAATGTCAAGACTTCAACTTCTCACCACCAAGTTTGAAAACTTGAGAATGAAGGAAGATGAATCAATTCATGAGTTCTACATGAACATCTTGGATATAGCCAATACTTCTGGAGCCTTGGGAGAAAAGATGACTGATGAAAAGCTTGTAAGGAAGATTCTCAGATCTTTGCCAAAAAGATTTGACATGAAAGTCACAGCAATAGAAGAGGCACAAGACATATGCTCCATGAAAGCTGAAGAACTCATTGGTTCCCTTCAAACTTTTGAGATGGGAATGAATGACACACATGCTAAAAAGAACAAAAGCATTGCCTTGGTTTCAAATACAGATGATGAAGAAGATGATGAACCAGCAAATGATAAAAGCTTATCAGAAAACCTTGCATTGATTTGAAGACAATTCAAACAGATTCTCAGAGGAATGGAAGGAAAATCCAAACCTAGTGGAAGAAACACAAACTCTGAGAACAGAAGACCTTATGATGCTATCAAAAGAGTAAAGTATGCTGAAAAGACCAGTCAAGATAAAGGAGTCAAATGCCATGAATGTGAAGGATATGGACATATCAAGTTTGAATGTCCTACCTACTTAAAGAGGCAAAAGAAAGGACTCTCTGTGACCTGGTCTGATGAAGACTCAGGAGATTCAGAAGAAGAATCAGCTAAGCACATTGCTGCTTTAGCTGGACTGTGTGAATATGACAGTGATTCCAGCTGTGAAGAGCTTACTTATGCAGATCTTGAGCAAGCCTTCAAGGATCTGTACAAGAGAAGTACTGAAGTATGCAGTGAGGTCATAAAGCTAAAGAAGCAGAATGAAGTATTAGAAGAAGAAAAAGCAAGTGATCAAGTAATCATTGATACCTTAAAAAGTGAAGTAACTCTTCTCAATTCTAAGCTGGAACATATGTCCAAATCTGTTAGAATGATGAACAGCAGCTCAAATACACTGGATGCTATTCTCTGCAATAATAAACATTCAGGGGACAAAAGTGGACTGGGATATAACAGAGATGAAGCAAGCTCTAGCAAAACTACTTCAAAAACTATACAGTCAAACAAGATGTCTCAACAGATGCTCCAACATCAGAACACAAAGACAAACATAATGTTCCAACAGATGTCCCAACATTCTGGAAAGAACAAAATGAAGAAAAAATATCAAAGATGGAGATGCCATCACTGTGGAAGATTTGGGCATATCAAACCTCACTGTTATAAGCTACATGGATATCCAAATCAGATGTGTCAGCAACCTTCCAAGCAGAAAGTAGAAGGTACCAAGAAAGTGCTTCATAGAAATCAGCAACCTCCTAAGCAAAAGACAGAAGTAATCAAGACAGTTTGGAGACCAAAAGCTGACATTCAGACTGATCAAAGCCACATACACAAGAACAAGATCAACAATCAAGCTTGGAGATCAGCTGAACAACACTCAGAGCAGAGGCATCAAAAGAAATCTCAACTCATCTGGTCAAAGAAAAGTACTGCATACATAGCACATACATCTTTGAAAGTATCAGCTAAAGAAGACTGGTACTTTGACAGTGGATGCTCAAGACACATGACTGGATTGAAGAATTTGCTAGTAAACTTAAAGTCACATTCATCCAGATATGTTACTTTTGGAGATGGAGCTAAAGGAGAGATCAAGGGAGTTGGAACCTTGGATTGTCAAGATGTTCCAAGACTAGATGATGTGCTGCTTGTTAAAGGTTTAACTGCTAACCTGATCAGTATAAGTCAGTTATGTGATCAAGGGTACAGTGTAAACTTTACCAAATCTGAATGTATAGTGACTAACAAAGAACAAGAGGTTGTCATGAAAGGAGCCAGATCTAAAGACAACTGTTACATGTGGGAATCCCAAAATCTCAGTCTCACTCCAACCTGTTCTCTAGCTAGAGAAGAAGAAGTAAAACTATGGCACCAAAGGCTAGGTCATCTTCATTTCAGAGGCATAAAGAAGATCATATCTATGGATGCTGTAAGAGGTATTCCTAAACTGAAGATTGATGATGGCAAAATATGTGGTGAATGTCAAATAGGCAAGCAAACCAAGATGTCCCATCCAAAGCTTCAACATCTGACAACTTCCAAAGTTTTGGAACTTCTACATATGGATCTTATGGGACCTATGCAGGTTGAAAGTCTTGGTGGTAAGAGGTATGCCTATGTTGTGGTTGATGATTTTTCAAGATATACATGGATAAACTTCATCAAAGAAAAGTCAGATGTATTTGATGTATTCAAAGAATTATGTCAAAGATTGCAAAGGGAAAAATCCAGCTGTGTGATCAGAATAAGAAGTGATCATGGAAAAGAATTTGAGAATCAAAAGTTCTTAGATTTCTGCTCTTCAGAAGGAATCAATCATGAGTATTCTTCACCTATCACTCCTCAACAGAATGGGATTGTTGAAAGGAAGAATAGAACCATTCAAGAATCAGCAAGAGCTATGATACATGCTAAAAAGCTACCTCTGTATTTCTGGGCTGAAGCCATGAACACTGCCTGCTATATCCATAACAGAGTTACCTTGAGAAAAGGAACTTTGTCCACAATATATGAAGTCTGGAAGGGCAGAAAACCCACTGTTAAGTATTTTCATGTATTTGGAAGTAAATGCTATATTCTGGCAGATAGGGAGCAAAGGAGAAAAATGGATCCTAAAAGTGATGAAGGAATTTTCCTTGGATACTCTATAAACAGCAGAGCATATAGAGTATTTAACTACAGAACAAATGTTATCATGGAGTCCATAAATGTGATAATTGATGATGCTCCTACAGATGTCCCAGAAGATGTTGGAACATCTGCTGATATCAAGGTTGAAGCTGAAGAAAAGAATGATCAATATAACTTCACTCAAAATGATACAAGGTCAGAAGATTCAAGCAAACCTCCCTCCATCAGAATACAGAAGGATCATCCCAAAGATTTAATAATTGGTGATCCCAACAGAGGTGTGAGCACTAGATCAAGAGAAGTGATTTCAGGTTCTTGTTTTGTTTCCAAAATAGAACCTAAAAATGTCAAGGAAGCTCTCACTGATGAATACTGGATTTGTGCTATGCAAGAGGAATTAGGTCAATTCACAAGGAATGAAGTGTGGAATCTTGTACCTAGACCTGATGACATAAATGTGATTGGTACAAAATGGGTGTATAAGAACAAGTCAAATGAACAAGGAATTGTTACAAAGAACAAAGCTAGACTTGTGGCTCAAGGATACACTCAAATTGAAGGAGTAGACTTTGATGAAACCTTTGCACCTGTAGCAAGGCTTGAATCAATAAGACTACTGTTGGGAATTGCTTGTATCTTAAAGTTCAAGCTATTTCAAATGGATGTGAAAAGTGCCTTTCTTAATGGTTATCTTAATGAGGAGGTATATGTAGAACAGCCTAAAGGATTTGTTGATCCAAGCTGTCCAAATCATGTATACAAACTCAAGAAAGCACTTTATGGTCTGAAGCAAGCTCCAAGGGCATGGTATGAAAGACTTACCACATTTCTTATCAAGCAAGGATACAGAAAAGGTGGGATTGATAAAACCCTGTTTGTTAAAGATGAAGAAGGTAATGTCATGATTGCACAAATATATGTTGATGACATTGTGTTTGGTGGGATGTCTGATAAGATGGTCAAACATTTTGTCAAGCAGATGGAAGCTGAATTTGAAATGAGTCTAGTAGGTGAATTAACCTATTTTCTTGGTCTGCAAGTTAAGCAAATGGAAGACTCAATGTTCATCTCACAAAGCAAGTACTCCAAGAACATAGTGAAGAAATTTGGAATGGAAAATGCTTCTCATAAAAGAACTCCTGCTCCTACACATTTAAAGCTGACTAAAGATGAGAAGGGTGAGAATGTAGATCATAGTTTATATAGAAGCATGATTGGGAGCTTGTTATACTTGACTGCTAGCAGACCAGACATTGCATTTGCAGTAGGAGTTTGTGCAAGATATCAAGCTGATCCAAAAGTCAGTCATCTCAATCAAGTCAAGAGAATCCTTAAATATGTTAATGGTACTTGTGACTATGGCATAATGTACTTTCATGGTTGCAAACCTATTCTCACTGGCTTCTGTGATGCTGATTGGGCAGGAAGTGCTGATGACAGAAAAAGCACTTCAGGAGGATGCTTCTTTCTAGGAAACAATCTGATTTCTTGGTTCAGTAAGAAACAGAATTGTGTGTCATTATCTACAGCTGAAGCTGAGTATATAGCAGCAGGTAGCAGTTGTTCTCAGTTGGTTTGGATGAAGCAGATGCTCACTGAGTACAATGTCCCACAGGATGTCATGACATTGTACTGTGACAACTTAAGTGCAATCAACATATCAAAGAATCCCATTCAACATAGCAGGACAAAGCATATTGATATCAGACATCATTTCATCAGAGATCTTGTAGAAGAGAAGGTGATTTCATTGGAGCATGTTGCTACAGATCTGTAATTAGCTGATATCTTTACCAAAGCATTGGATGCTACACAATTTGAGAGCTTAAGGGGCAAACTTGGAATCTGTGTATGTGATATCTAGCAGTTAATGAGATGTGCCAACATGTCATATGACATTGCATGGCATAAGTTCCAGATGGCAAAGCTAGTCTGGACTAGATCCTTGGGAATTTCATTCCTAATCATTTGGACTGTAACGGCTACTTATTTAGTAATTCCTTATAAGCAGCTATCAAGAGTCTCATCACATCATCACAAGCGAATCACATTAACTAGTAATCCTTCAGAAATCTTAAATCCTAAAGCTGCACATTCATCTTCCTCAACAATGTCTCAAAACCCTAAAACAGCTGAAGAAGTTCTCAACCAGGAAGACGTGGTTCATGCCACTCCTATTTCTATGGTGCCAATGCAATCAACACCATTAGACGAGCTCAAGGGAAATGCCTCTCACACTAAGAAGGCAAGAACACCAAAAAGAGGTAAAGATCAAATCAGAAGCAAAGCTAAAGAAATTCCTTCACATGTTAAATACTCCAAATATGTTGATGATTCCATCAAGGAGATTGTTAACCAAGTCTTTTCTGAACAAAGAGTGGTGAAAGGTATCTCTGTTCCTTTGAACACCATTCCTGCACCTCAAGAAGAACCTGCTCAAGATACAAAGAACACTGCTGCAGAACAAGATGTCCCAACGGATGTTGGAACATATGCAGATGAGAAAGCAAACTCATCTGATGCTGATACTGAACAGACTGAGGACAAGAAAGAGGTCTCAAGTAAAAGTGATAAAGAAGTTTCTATGGAACAGGATAAAGACTCAAATGAAGATCAATCTTCTACTGATCAACAAGCTGATGAGGAGACTGCTCAATCCCCTCCAATAGTCAATCTGGAACAGGATTCTGATGCAGAGATCATATCATCTGTGAAACCCAGCATTGCTAAAAGACTAAGGTCCAGGAAAGGAAAGATACGAGCTGAACCTGTCATCCCTGAGACTAAGAAGGCTAGTCCAAAGAAAGGCAAAGCTAAAGCTACCTTTGGTCCAGCAAAACCATGGAGCAAGGTTCAAACTCAGAAGAGAAAAGCTGCAACACCATCAGATTCAGATGTTGGATCAGATGTCCCAACATCTCCTCCCAAGAAGAAACCAGCACCAGCTAGAGCTTCAACTGTTGTTCCAGAAGCTCCCTTGGACAATATATCCTTCCATCATGTCTCTAGTGTCAACAGATGGAAATATGTGTACCAAAGAAGGGTTGCTTTGGAAAGAGAACTAAGCAGCAATGCACTTGAGTGCACAGAACTCATTGACCTAATCTCTGCTGCAGGACTATTCAAGACAGTCTCAGAGTTCTCTCCCTGTTATGAACTTCTTGTCAAAGAGTTCATTGTGAATCTTCAGGAGGATTGCTCAAATGGTAAGTCTTCTGAGTTTAGAAAAGTTTTTGTTAGAGGTAAATGTGTACAGTTTTCTCCTCAAATCATCAATGAGTATCTAGAAAGAGAAACAGATGGACCCAATGAGCTAGGGAAAACAGATAATCAAATCTGTAAGGTGATCACTGCAAACCAGGTCAAAGCTTGGCCTGTGAAGGGAAAGCTCTCTGTGAGCATGCTTACTAGAAAGTATGCCATGCTTAACAGGATTGGAACTGCAAACTGGGTGCCTACCAATCACACTTCATCAATCTCAACTGGTCTGGCCAGATTCATCTATGTTGTGGGGACTCAAACCAAGCTGGACTTTGGAGCTTTTATCTTTGATCAAACCATGAAGCATGCCAGCTCCTCTGCAACAAAGCTACCAATAGCTTTTCCTTCATTGCTATGTGGTATAATATTAAGCCAATATCCTGGAATTTTAACTGAGAAGGACACAGTCTGCAAAAGAGAGAGCCCCCTGGCTTTTCACTACAAGTTATTCCTCAGTCACCATGCTGCAGATGTTGAAACACCTGCTGGGACATCTGCTGGTCCCTCCTCTGCTAAGAATCCAATCTCCAAGAAAGAATTAATTGCTGAGCTAAAGTGCACCTGCAAAGAGCTTGAAGCTAGAAAGAAGAAGCTGGAGGAAATAATAAAGAGGTTGGAAAGTGAAGAAGATCAGACAGCTGCATCTGATGAAGACAGTGAAGCTGAAAGTGAAGCTGATAAAGATGAAGACACTGAAGTGGAGGAAGCTACTGAGAATGATGAATCTGAGTGATCTTTGTATGTGAGGCATTTGTAATGACAACAATGATTTGTAATTCTGGATAATAGTCTTTGGCCCCTAATTTTGTGTCTACCAAGGGGGAGAACAACATCAAATAACATCAAATGTAATTGCTGTTTAAATGAATGAAATCTGTTTGTTTCTGCCTGAACTGAATAAGTGTGAATATTTCTGTTGAAACAAGACTGGACTCATATATGTTTGAGGGGGAGTAAAACTCAAATATGAATCAACAGAAAAGTAATGATATACTCTGATAAAAAGAACTTCTGCTGCACTCTGAAAACCAGGAAAGATGTTAGCCAAAAATTAGCCAAAGGGGGAGTTTGTAGATGTTTAAGAATTGGCAGAATTTTTGACCAAACAAGAAATGTTAAATTCAGTTCAGAATGTCCTATCAGATGTTGGGACATTATCAAACAGAGTATGTGAATTTATTTCAGGATGTCTCATCAGATGTTGGGACATTGTGTGAATAAATTAAGTTCAGTTTTTCAGGATGTCCCAACAGATGTTGAGACATCTCAGACCTGCTACCAGAATTAATTATTGATTAACAGATCAGAGATATTTAAGGAGAACTATCTGGAATTAATTAATGCTGGATAAAAACAGAACAAGGCGCATCTGTAGGGAGTTTTAAATTGAAGATTCAGATTAAAACAGAAGACCTAATGCACCTAGAATATAGGAGGTAACAAACCCTAAATTCAAGGTGACAGTTGCTGCACATTAGGGCTGGATCATTCTACAGAAAGCCCAAAATTCAGATACCTATTTAAACAACAGAAACTCATAGAATTGAGTACGAATTTCAGAAGACCAAATAGGGTGTCTAGTGTTTTAATAGCAGGTTGTTTTTATGTACCACTTTATGAGCTTTTAAGCAAAAGTGCATTTGTGACTTGATTGAAACTGTGAAGTAAGATCAAGCTGTATTGTTTGAAGGATGTCTTCAATTTCTGTAAACTTGTAAACTTGATCACTGGGTGATTGAGGGGGAGTGAGTAGGGTACTCTTATCTAAGTGAGTCTTAGGTAGAAATTGCATTGGGTAAGTATTAAGTGATAGATTAAACAGGGTGGTTTAAGTCTAGAATTAATATTACTAATAGTGGATTTCCTCCTGGCTTGGTAGCCTCCAGATGTAGGTGTGGTTATACACTGAACTGGGTTAACAAACTTCTGTGTTGTTTATTTTTCCTGCTGTTTAAGTTTTGGTTAAATTTGTCAAATGTCCTATTAAGTGTTGGAACATCTCTTAGGACATCTCATTACAGAATTTCAAATTTGATAATCTCCACTCAGTTAGGCTCTCTTGGATTATCAATGTCATGATGAGTAATTATATGTGGCATTACTTTTCGACCTTGAGATAATCATACTGATGACCGTAGAACCCTTAACCCATCCAAGCCAATTTAGGAACGTAGTGCAGAAACCATCCGGGTGTAAACCTAAGGTGGTTGTCATGAGATACTACACTCGGACGAGGTATATTTTAAGAATTTTATCGTTTGGGGAGTAATCCAACGTACCGATAATATTCTAAGGATGGCTGTTAACTTCGGGCACCTCTGTTAGCACCTTTTTGGTTTTCTGCAGGTACAATGAAGACAAAACCTTAGTACTTACCTGTGTGGGTTGGTGTTTTGTTACCTTGACTTCATGCTCGTGACTCGGAACCTAAACCCGTGTGCTTTGTGTGATCTTGTTTGTGGTTTTTGCATACATGCACTCATGCATTCATGAGCATTGTTTTTTGAGATTTCAAGGAACTCATAAGGAACTCTTGCAAAATTTCAGATGTCTAGGGTTATGAATTTTGAAAGAAGGGACACAAAGAAGCACACCTTCAAGAATCCTAATATAGTAGAGCTGAGAAAGCTAGGAGCATTGGTGGTTGACACCTAGGAGTTCCGGAAATGTTATGGAAAGCTCTTGTTTATCTTGGATACCGATGTACCAGAGGGTATTCTCCCTACCTTAGCCCAGTTTTATGATCCGTTGCATCATTGTTTCACCTTTCCAGATTATCAGCTTGTGCCGACCTTGGAGGAGTACTCTCATTAGATGGGTTTACCTATTTTGGAAAAGGAATTTCTTTTTAGTGGTTTAGAGAAGGAGCTTATGACTAAAGTCATTGCCAAAACCCTTTTTCTCAAGGAGTCCGATCTTAATGGGAAGTTTCTTCCAAAAGGGAGTGTTCGTGGTATTAATGCTAAGTTCTTGATGGGGAAAGCTTTTACTTCTCTTACTTTGGGTCATAAGGATGTATTTGAGGCTATTCTTGCTTTGCTCATTTATGGGATTGTTTTGTTGCCTAACTTAGATGGTATTATGGACGAGAATGCCATTCAAATTTTCTTGAAGAAGAATCTGGTACCTACTTTTCTTAGAGACATGTATCATGCCTTTCATTATAGGACCTCCAAAGGTGATGGAGATATTGTGTGTTGTGTACCTCTTCTCTACAGGTGGTTTATTTTGCACCTACCAAAGTCTGACGTCTTCAAGGATAATAGAGAGAAGCGAAGATGGTCTCAAAGGATTATGTCTCTTTCTCATTAGGATATGACTTGATATTGTTCCCATTATGATACTGGAGTGCTTATTGACAGTTGTGGAGAATTTCTTAACGTACCTCTTCTTGGTACACGTGGAGGAATTAGTTACAACCCTATTCTTGCTAGGCGACAATTGGGATATTGCTTGAAGGACATGCCAAACAACCTTTCTTTATCCAGTTTCTTCTTTCTTAATGGTGAAAATCATGTAGAAATGAAGAAAAGGATTGCTCATTCTTGGCATGCAGTTCATCAGAAAGATAAGGGTCAATTAGGAAGACAACACCTTGCTCCCTCCGAGTGTTACATCCAGTGGGTTTGATCTAGGGCTTCCAAGCTCAAGATGCCTTATCCACCTGAGGAGCCTTTGTTTCCTATTCTACCATTGTCCGTTTTTCTTCCTCCCGTTGATGAGAAGGTTGCTCTTCAAGAAGAGTTGGACAAGATGAAGAAAATGAAAGAAGAATGGCTACTTGAGATGATGACGATGCAAAAGTGTCGCTCC
This sequence comes from Lathyrus aphaca, assembly GCA_963966055.1. Taxonomy (NCBI): domain Eukaryota; kingdom Viridiplantae; phylum Streptophyta; class Magnoliopsida; order Fabales; family Fabaceae; genus Lathyrus; species Lathyrus aphaca. Next base: position 433,790,742 of record OZ014525.1, on the reverse strand, counting down.
CCAGATTTTCATCCCGGTGCAAACGCGAACCGTCGACGATGTTGGAGGTTGAGGTTGAATAGAGTTGCCAGCTAGGCATTTTTATCCCGAAGGAAAGGTAATGATGCATAAACCTATAAAGGTATGCATAAGACGGTTGCGAACCAAAGAGACTGAGTAAGGGGGTAGGTTACGACCTGGGAAGGTATTAGCACCCAGATCGTCTGTCGTACTCGACGGGATCCATGCTTACTTGATTGTGTTTTAAAAGGGGATAGTGTAAGTGCTAAACTGTGCATAAAAAATCTAGGGGGAAAAGGATGTATAGAGTGTCAGTGCAAGAAGAAAGTTGTCGCTCCCGATAAATGAGAATGACCCAAATAAAGGTACAGACACGAGCGGTCGGCGAAGGGATGAAATGAGAACACACAGGAGTGAACTCAAGGGAAAAGAAAGAGTCGCCAGCTAGGCATTTTTATCCCGGAGGAAAGGTAATGCTGCATAAACCTAGAAAGATATGGATAAGACGGTTGCGAACCAGAGAGACTGAGAAAGGGGGTTGGTTACAACCTGGGAAGGTATTAGCACCCAGATTGTCCGTCGTACTCGACGGGATCCACGCTTAAAAGATTTGTGTTTTAAAGGGGTAGTGTCAGTGCATTTTGTGTATAAAAGAGCTGGAAAAGGATGTACAGGTGTCAGTGTAAAAGAAAGTGATGTATGATATGTATAGTGTCAGTGTAAGGATAAGAGTGAAATGCTCATGATAATGAGGCTAAGAAAATGATACTGGAAGGAGGGGGGATATACGGAGACTTTTTGTTCGATAACTGTTAAGTTATGCCTACGTATCCTCTCGTGCAATGAGGAAGTCAGAACACCGTAGTTCGACCCAAAGAGACTGAAAGGTAAATTGACTGATGAACTGCTGACTTGTCTATGCTCAAGTGTATGACCTGTCTGGCTCAGGTGCAAACTGTCTTGCATTAGACGAAAGAAGCAAGTTCTCGTTTATGAGTGAGTTAGATGAGAAGAGAATCCCGGAGGAGACGATTATTGTTTGTTTTTGAGTTTTCAGTCTTTTATTGCTTTTGAAAGTTTGTCATAAGTCAATGAGCTTAAGCCTAAACCAATGGATTTAGTAAACTCATCACATCTTCCCTCTGATTAGGGGTAATGAGAATACCTTAAGTGTGAAGTCAGCTTCTCACACTTAATCACCATGATGTAAGATTAAGATCATTAACCTACTGGTGATTATTCAGTTGTTTTTGGTGTTTTGTTTAGTGTTAAGTAATGAGATTAAGCCACAATCAAGGATTAAACAGACTCATTACACCATCCTAATAGAAGGATAATAGATGAGAATGTTTAAGCTGAAGAAAGCTCCTCAACTTAATCCATGATTAGGGATTAAACTCATGACAAAACAAAGCCTTTATTAAGTGGATTTTAGTTAATGATAAGATGAAGAAATGATTTTATGATTTGTAAGACAACTTGAGGGGGACTTGTCCATTAACACTAGGGTTAGTCCTTCTTAACCAATTAAGGAAGAATTAGAACCCTAATGCAAGGCCCAAGTTACAAGCTTGATGTCTTGATGATTATTAAGTGAATTGATTGAAGGATTTAAACACATTAAGGGTTTAACACTTAGGATTAAAGTTATACACTCCATCCTAATAGAAGGATGCAGGCATAAACTTAATCACAAAGCCTTAAGACCTTTAGGGTTTAGTCCTTGATTATGAGATGAGAAGAGAAGACTCAATGATGACACAAAGGTAAAAGCTAAATGGGGGACTAATCTAACCCTAGTTATTGTCATGCTTGGTTGTTCCTAAGGTTTGTGAGGTTTACAAGAAAGATCTTCAGAGAAACCACCAGGAAGCGGATGAAAGGAGCAAAGAGGAGCAAAGTAACTTGCTTCATTTAAGAAGACAAGTCAATTGAAGAAGGAAAGTAAGATGAAGAAGAATGAGCAAGCTCAATCTCAAGCACAAGACAAAATGCAGCAATGATGCACAAGAGAGATGAAAAGAGTTTGTGAGGAGTGAAGGCAAATTCACTTCTCAAAGTAACTTACCACCTGAAAAGTTAGTGAAAGGAATGCAATGCAATGCAGAATGAGATGAAGTGACATGATGCAAATCAAAACTAGAAGCATAAGTATGATGCTAATGATGCTATGAGATGATGCTAACATGAATCAAGGCATGAAGATGATCATACAAACATATGGATGCAAGAGAAGCATGCTTAGAACCATGAACATACATGAAAAGTTATGAAATGCAAATGGCATACAACATGGCAAATGCAAGATGTAATGATCAAACATGATTCTAATATGTCCTAAGATATAATATGAATCAAATGGATGCACAAAATGTCATGGAAAGTCATGGTATGCAAGCAAATGGAAAATGGATGCAAATGAAAGCCCAAATTAGGGTTTATGATCAATGCACTAAACAAAAACCAAAACCAGAAGCAAACATCATGATAAAAAATTGAATATGCATTCAAGGGAACCCTAAACCTATACAAACTCACTGCCCAAAGGAGGGGTTCAAACTCTTAACCTAATGAGGGTTATGAATTTTCTAAGATTGCTAGGGTTTTAAGGTACCTTGTCAAGAAAAATGCCAAACAAAAAGGAAATACAAGATCAATCCATGCCAATTTAATCCTATAAACTTCATGATATGCAAGATGCAATGCAAAAAGAATCATTGTCCATCTCTCAATGGCTAGGCAGAAATGAATTTTTTGATGATTGGATCAAAATAATGCTTTGAAATGAAATTAATTCCATGGAAAATTGTCAAAAGACATCAAGATCAAAAAAGAAATTTGGTTTGAAGGTTGGACAATGTTTCTAAATGATTTTAAATGTTTCATGATTTTTTTTGTGATTTTTAAATACCTAAAAGTATTTTTAATTTATTAATTCTCATTAATTAATTAAAAATAAACTTTTAAATGATTTAAAAATAATTTTTAATGCAAAAAAATAAAATTAAAAATATTTTTGGTTTCTGAAAAATTAGTAAAAGTTTTGACAAAAATTTTCAGAATTTTTCAAAGTGTTTTGCTATTTTAAATTAATTGTAGAAAACAAATGAAATAAAAGGAAAATAAAATGAATTAAAACTGAAAAAATAAGAAAGTCAGCAAGATCAAGGGCTGAGGTTTGAACTCACACGCGCGCGAATTGACGTGGCGCGCATCTGGACGGCCAACATTCAAATTTGCTAATTATGATTAGTGCCCTAATTAAATGCCCTAATGACTTTCAGATGACCGGAACAGTGGTTCCGGTCATCTTCTCCGACGAGCCAAATCTCTAACTCTCTCTACACGCAATAAAAATGAAATTTAATTGCCCAGAATCCATCCCCATTCAACACTGAATCATAACCCCCAAACAAACATCATTTTTCATCCATTAATCAAGCAAATCGAAGCAGAACGCATTTAGGGCAAAAAGTTTCAGGCAGCTCATACATGCTCAATATTCCACCGTTTTCATTTTTAAACACATCATGATAATCAGGATATCATATAGAATCAGTTTATAACAAGTAAAATGAGTTCTGGAAAATTTGTTCTTGATGGATACCTGAGCTGAAGTCCTTCGAACAGGAGCTTTCTGACCCTTTTTCTTATGCAAGCCCACTCCTTTGACCCTCTTGAACTCAATGGGATGCTTCACAACTCTTGTTGATGGATGGTTTGAGAAATGGCAGAAGTTCTGTTCAAGGGAAGGTGGTGATCGTATTTTTGATTCAGGGAGTTTCAGGCTATGGTGATGGGTGGTTTTTGATCAGTGAAGCATGTTGAGTTTGTTTGTGAAGTTTGTTTGTGTGTTTGCAGCTTGTGGAGAGTGTTTCGAAAGCTTTTGCAAATGGGGTGGAAAATGAGAGAGCTGTGTTCTTGGTGCTTTCAGGCTTGTGTCTTGAGTGAAATGTCTTGCTTTTGGTTTGTATAAACAAATGGGATTGGTCAGATGAGTTGATGTGTGCTGCTGTGATTGGTATGGCTCAAGATGCCAAAATGTCAAATTGGTGTAAGAGAGGCATGGGTCACTAGCTAGCCAAGGACAAATGGGGTGTCCTGCGCAGCAAGAAGTGTGGAGAGCCCTAGGATTGATTGTGAAGTCAGCAAGCAAGTGGATTCAAACTTGAGTGAGTTTTTGCAACTTGCCTCACGTTTGTTTCTTTTGAGAATTCTTGCTCCATAAGTCATAAAAATGAGTGATCCTTTGATGCAATCTGACTTTTAGGTCTTGGTACATGCTTGTATGAAGATTAGAAGTCTATTTGATAGCTCAATTTGCCTTGACAAGTGAATTTGCAACTTTGCCTCTTTGGTAGAAAACTTGAAATTATGTGATTTTTGCCAACTTTGACAAACCATAACTTTTGATCCAAAATGAATTAGGTCAAGTTCTTGTACTTTTCGAAAAGGGAATGATCCATTCTACAACTTTCATGACCAAAGTTTTTCCATTTGAAGCATTTTTGAATCAAAAAGCAAGGGTTGAAAAAGTTTCCCAAAATGGCAATTTTCATTATAAGTCAACTTTCCCAAAAAGTCAACTTTGCAAATGACTTGATATTCTTCAATTTTGTGAACTTCCAACATCTTCTATGATCAAATAAAGATCATACATAATCAAAATGATGATGAACACCCTTTGGTTGGGTCATTGGGGGCCTCAGATGCCCTGATTTTACACTGACTTGCTCAAGAAGTCAACCCTTGATCAGATGACTTCCCCATTGAATTTCTTCATGAAAATTGATATGCATGCTCCCTATACCATATAGAGACCAATAGAAACAAGAATGACCAAAAATTTGGAGTTATGGCCTTTGAAACCAAAACCCTAATTCTAGGTCATCTGTGCAGTTAAACCTGGCTCTGCTTCCATGCCATTCTCAATTCTTGTGATTCTTTGACATTCTTGACTTTGAGGGGGTATAATATGATGCTTTGAACATACATGGACCCCTTTGAAGTGATTTATGACCTCTGGAGTGGCTCAAGAAGTCCTTGGATTGCTCAGATCACAAACCCTAGATGCATATGACTTTGAACCAATGCAATGAATCAAAAATGTATTATGAGATGCCATGATTGGATTTATGCATATGAGGATGTCGCAAGCCATGGTGTGAATGGGTGAGGGCAAATTTGGGGTGTTTACAGCTGCCCCTATTCAAACATGAGTTAGCTGTGTAGGATGTAAGTGACGACTTATCAGGCAAACAAGATAACTTGTGGTTGAATACCAAAGACAGTCTAAAATTTGCACTCACAGAATGAAGAAGAAAAGGGATATAGATTGTAAAGGAAAATAAAGTATAATATAAAGTGCGGGCGACGAAGGACGACCGTCGAGCAGAGGACGACTGCTGGGGGAAAGGCAATGACGGGGACGACCGACATGCAGGGGATATAAGAGATTATGATGGGGACGACCATCAAGTAAAGCTGTAAGATTCTCTGGGGAATATGTAAAAGGTAAATGATGAGGTACGGTCATCAGGTTCATAAAGTAATGCAAACAAACGATGGGGACGGCCATCGGGATAAACTGATGAAGGACGATCATCAGGAAAAGGAAAAGGGACCGCGACGGGGACGGCCATCGGTTTAAAGAATAAATGAAATAATGATGAGGGACGGTCATCAAAGGTGAAGGACGATCACCTAGCAGGGGACGGCTGCTCTGTTGGGGATAAGATGAGGGACGGTCATCTAAGGTGAAGGACGATCACCTGGCAGGGTACGGCTGCCAAAAGTATCGCGACATAGGACGAATGCCGGATAAAAGGTCGACGATGGGGACGGCCATCAGATGAGCATGATGAAGGACGATCATCAAGAGGTGAAGGACGATCACCTAGCAGGGGAAGGTTGCTCTCAGGGTTTATCATGTCATAGGATGAATGTCAGATAACAAGATCAACGATGGGGACGACCATCGGATAAAATGATGAAGGACGATCATCAAAAAGGTGAAGGACGATCACCTAGCAGGGGACGGCTGCCGAATATCACGACACAGGACGAGTGTCGGATAAAAAGGGTCGACGATGGGGACGGCCATCGGACGAGCATGATGAAGGGCGATCATCAAGAGGTGAAGGACGATCACCTAGCAGGGTATGGCTGCTCTCAGGGTTTATCATGACATTGGACGAATGTCAGATAAAAAGAAATTGCTTTGCTATCTACTGGGGAATAGTAAACACGGGCGAGTGTTTACATCCAAGAAATAAAAGGTATAAGTGTTTTGACGTCGTGTATAGATTAAAGATGCGGACGAGCATCCCTAAGACTACGATACGGACGAGTATCGGGTAGAAACAAGTACTGACACGTGTTCAGAGATGATGATACGGACGAGTATCAATTGGTTAACAAAGAACACGGACGAGTGTTGATTCTGAGGGGACCCTTTTGGAGGATAGTAGACGCAGACGAGTGTCTAAATTCAAGAAGATAAAAGTGTTTGACACGTGTATGGATTAAAGATGCGGACGAGCATCCTTAAGACTATGATACGGACGAGTATCAGGTAGAAACAAAAGCTTGACGCATGTTCTGAGATGATGGTACGGACGAGTACCAACTGGTTAACAAAGAACACGGACGAGTGTCGACTCTGAGGGGATTTAAGAGGTATATACAAGATGCGGACGAGTATCTGTATAAGAGTAATAAGTATGAGTGGTGTATAGACGGGTATTTAACCTGCTGGGGAGAGTGACACGGACGGGTGTCAACAAAGAAGAAAAGTATAGTATAAACAAATATCTGATATACAAAGTGTCCGGGTGATTATGCTGGGAAAACGACACGGACGGGTGTCGTGGAATTTGTATAAAAAAGGTATCTGTGAGTGCAAAGGGGACGCTTTGGCTTTCTGCTGGGGATATGACACGGACGGGTGCCACCAGGAGTATGTACTGATGCTTGTGAGTGTAAGGCAACTGCTTTAGCTTTAGCTCTCCGCTGGGGGACCTGAGGAGCATTCTGCATATTGTTGATGGATAGTCATTATTCACAAGTGTTTGATTCAGAACATGGCTTATGATTATGCAATATGTTTGATTTTTGCCGCAATGCTCCGTGTTAGACGGAATGCTACGCTCTGTGGGGAATATGATGCGAATGCTATGATTATGCAAAGATGCCGATCCGGGACTCGGATCCCGTTGCTGTGAAGATCTTTGGCCGATCTGTTTGGAGTGGATATCCCAGCTGGGGATGAGATCATTCAGTAGATCTGATGAGATGTATCTGCTTGGGGAAATAGGTCACTGACAGACCCATCCTTGGTAACGAGGGACCCAGCTGGGGTTTGTAGAAGCCTTCGTCACTCTGTTGTGATTCCCTCACGCGTTGTTCTTCCGGGTAGAGGTTGACACTCTGTGGGGAGATAGTTATCTTGCTTTTGCACTTGGCTGTGGAGGAAGAATGATTGGCACCTCGGCTGGGGAGAAATAACAAGTGGCAACTCAGCTGGGGAGAAAGCACTTTGGGTGTTAAGAATGAGTGAGTGTTGATTTTCCAGCTTGCTGGGATGAAGCTTACACGCCCCATGTTGCGTTTTGAATACCTGCAATCCTGCAAAGGCAAAGAAACGCACAAGCAATCCCGAGGTATCCCTTACCGGATTCCGTCGTAAGAGTTCAGACACTCCCGGGAGTAAATATATTTCCTGCAAGCACGTACTTTAGAAGCATCTGTATTTATGCAATCAGTATCTTAAAGACATCAGACGTTTTGCAAATGAAAATAAGATGTACGAGACGAGACATGAATGAAAAACTGATTTCATTAATTCGTATGCCCTGAATTGGCAAGATACAGTCAAAGAAACATATCCCCTAAAATGAGGAGATTGTTACAATTTGGGAAACAAAATGTTGGCAATGTTGACGACGCTTCAAGGAGCTTCCCTTTTGCTATGACTCGTATGACATTTGACGCTCTTCTCGTCTTGCTTTCTGAAGAAGGCTGATTCTGAAAGAAGCTTGATCCTTTTGAAGCTTACCAAGCTGTAAGTGATATAGACGAATTCAGAATGCAGTTGTTCGCTTATTCCCTTATTTTGCATGGATCGCCCTTTCGGGTTTTCGATCCATCGGGATACCCATTTTTGCCTGAGTTGTCCAATGCGGCTTTTCAACTCAGCGGGTGTACATTTTTTGTTTATTTTCCCTTATTTTTGCCCGAGTCTTTTATTCTGTTTTTGACTCGCCGGGATGCCCTATTTTTGCCTGGACTTACATTCTGTTTTTATGTCCAGCGGGTCATTTTATGCGAAGTATTTTTTAACTGCATCTGAATTCACAGGGGACGGGAAGTCTTCACCATCCATAGTGCTGAGCATCAGTGCTCCACCCGAGAAAACTTTCTTTACTACGAATGGTCCTTCATAGTTCGGAGTCCACTTGCCCCTGTGGTCTGTATGAGGAGGGAGGAGCCTTTTCAGCACAAGATCTCCTACTTGGTATTCTCGGAGCCTGACTCTCTGATCGAAGGATTTCTTCATTCTCTTCCGATACAACTGCCCATGACAGATTGCAGCCAATCTTTTCTCTTCAATCAGACTCAGTTGTTCGTATCGGGATCGGACCCACTCTACTTCGTTCAGCTTAACATCCATCAGTACCCGTAGGGAGGGTAATTCAACTTCAACTGGTAGGACTGCCTCCATACCATACACAAGTTGATACGGTGTTGCCCCAGTGGATGTCCTGATTGACGTACGGTACCCATGCAAGGCAAACGGTAGCATTTCGTGATAGTCTTTGTAGGTGACAACCATCTTCTGCACAATCTTCTTGATATTCTTATTAGCTGCCTCAACAGCGCCATTCATCTTTGGCCTGTAAGGAGAAGAATTGTGGTGTTGGATCTTGAAGTCCCGGCATAGTTCTGCCATCATTTTGTTGTTTAAGTTGGAACAATTATCAGTAATGATTCGCTCGGGAACTCCGTACCGACAGATGATGTCTCTCTTCAAAAATCGGGCTACCACCTGCCTTGTAACGTTTGCATAGGAAGCTGCTTCAACCCACTTGGTAAAATAGTCAATGGCAACCAAGATGAATCTGTGGCCGTTCGAAGCAGTTGGCTCAATCTTGCCAATCATGTCAATGCCCCACATGGCAAAGGGCCAGGGTGAAGACATCACATTCAAAGGATTGGGAGGCACATGCACCTTATCCGCATAAATCTGGCATTTATGGCATTTTCTGGCGTAGGCACAACAGTCGGCATCCATTGTGATCCAGTAATAGCCTGATCTTAGCAATTTCTTAGCCATAGCATGCCCTCCTGCATGGGTACCAAAGGATCCTTCGTGCACCTCGCGCATTAACAAGTCTGCTTCTGTTCTATCAACGCATCTGAGGAGTACCATATCAAAGTTTCTCTTGTATAGGGAACCATCAGTATTCAGGAAGAAACTACCAGCTAGCCTTCTTAATGTCTTCTTGTCATTGGAAGATGCCCCAGGTGGGTATTTTTGATCCTCAAAGAAGCACTTAATGTCATGGAACCAAGGCTTATCATCTTTGACAACATCTGCTGTGAATACATACGCCGGTCTGTCAAGTCTGGATACTGAAATCTGAGGTACAAAGTTGGCAGTTTGAACTTTGATCATGGATGAAATGGTAGCAAGGGCATCTGCAAACTGATTCTCGTCCCGAGGGATATACTCAAGCTTGACCATTGTAAAGAAAGTTAATAACCTCCTTGTATAATCCCTGTAAGGTATCAGATGATCCTGATGGGTGTACCATTTGTCGTTGGTTTGATTAACTACCAGAGCTGAATCTCCGAATACAGTCAATGTTTTGATCCTGAGGTCAATGGCTTCCTGAAGACCCATAATGCAAGCTTCGTATTCAGCTTCGTTGTTAGTGCAGTTGAAGGTGAGCTTTGCCGAGAAAGGCATGTGAACTCCCTTGGGTGTAATGAGTACTGCACCAACACCACGACCATTCATATTAACAGCCCCATCAAACATCATAGTCCATTCTTCTTCCGGGTCAGGCCCTTCAGTGTGAATAGGCTCTTCATGATCTTTTGCTTTTATGAACATGATATCTTTATCAGGGAAGTCAAATCTCATAGGCTGGTAGTCATCAATGGGTTGCTCAGCAAGATAATCAGACAATACACTGCCCTTGATGGCTTTCTGAGATGTGTATTGGATGTCATATTCTGTGAGGATCATTTGCCATCTTGCAACCCGTCCGGTAAGAGCTGGCTTCTCGAAAATGTACTTAACTGGGTCCATCTTGGAAATCAATAAAGTAGTGTGGGTCAACATATACTGTCTCAGTCGGCAAGCAGCCCACGCTAAAGCACAGCAAGTTTTCTCGAGCAGTGAATAACGTTGTTCACAGTCGGTAAACTTTTTGCTCAGGTAGTATATTGCATACTCTTTTCGACCAGACTCGTCATGCTGGCCCAGCACACACCCCATTGACTCCTCTAATACTGTCAAGTACATTATCAGAGGTCTTCCTTCAACTGGAGGCATAAGGATTGGAGGTTCTTGGAAGTACTCCTTGATCTTGTCAAAAGCCCTCTGGCAGTCTTCGTTCCACCTGACCATTTGTTCCTTTCTTAACAGCTTGAACAAAGGTTCACAGGTTGCTGTAAGGTGAGATATGAACCTCGAAATGTAGTTCAGTCTACCTAGAAACCCTCGAACTTCTTTTTCTGACTTTGGTACAGGCATTTCTTGAATGGCTTTGACTTTATCAAGGTCAACTTCAATCCCTTTCTCGCTTACAATAAAGCCCAGCAGCTTACCAGATCGCACCCCGAATGTGCACTTGTTGGGGTTCAATTTCAGTTGGTACTTCCTCAGACGCTTGAATAGCTTCAACAAATTTACCAGGTGGTCTTCTTCTGTGAGGGACTTGGCAATCATGTCATCCACATAACACTCGATTTCTTTATGGATCATATCGTGGAATAATGTTACCATAGCCCGTTGATACGTTGCACCTGCATTCTTCAATCTGAATGGCATCACCTTGTAACAGAACGTGCCCCAGGGTGTGATTAAAGTTGTCTTCTCCATGTCTTCAGGTGACATCTTGATCTGATTGTATCCTGAAAATCCGTCCATGAAGGAGAACACCGAGAACTGAGCCGTATTATCAACCAATACATCAATGTGAGGTAATGGGAAGTCATCTTTCGGGCTGGCTCTGTTCAGGTCCCGGTAGTCCACACACATCCTCACTTTGCCATCTTTCTTAGGCACAGGTACTATATTAGCAACCCACGGTGGATAGCTAGTCACAGCAAGAAACCCGGCGTCCCACTGCTTTTGCACCTCTTCCTTTATCTTCGTTGCCATATCTGGGCGAGTACGGCGCAACTTCTGTTTTACTGGCGGGCAGTCTTCTTTTAATGGCAGCTTGTGCATGACGATATCGGTGTCCAACCCTGGAATATCCTGGTAAGACCAAGCAAACACATCCACATACTCCCGAAGCAAATCAATCAGTTGCTCTTTCACTGAGTCTTGTAGGCAGGCCCCGATCTTAACCTCTTTCACGTCTTCATCTGTACCAAGATTAACCGTTTCAATTTCCTCCTGATGAGGAGTGATAACCTTTTCCTCTTGCCTTAACAACCTGGCTAGCTCTTCAGGAAGCTCGTAATCTTCTTCAACCCCTTCATCTGCTTGATTGATTGGATTGTCAAAGTCATACGATGTCATAGCTGTGCTGTTGTCGGTGCAGTCTGTAAGGCACTCTCTGCAAGGGTTTAGATTGTTCATTTTAGTGATTGATTTTAATCTTGTTTTAGGAAAAAGTGAAATGAAGTTTATCATTTTGGAAAACATTGCCATTTTATTTTTGTACAAAAAGAAAAATGAAAAACAGTGAGCGGAAAAGAAAAAAGACTTATTTGCAAAAGATGTCCGATATTCATTGATTGATCTGTTTGCACAAAATTACAAGATGTCCCGATTACAAAATGAGTCTTGTCATCTTGGGCAAGATGCAAGACTTGATGCATGCTTAAAATATACAGGAAATAATAATTACTCTGCAGGAGTAACCCTTATAATTTCCTGGGAAGACCAGTTTGAGATGCGGCTCCCCGGGATCCTTGGACGTATCCAGCTCTCCAGGTTGCGCTCATCTTCCGACTCATCTTCCAAGTTGTTTACTGCATCAGGGGTGAGCATCCCCCCACTAACAAAACTGGGCTTCTTAGCAGCCTCTGATTGATCTTGCTAAGTTGGTTTGTAACCCAACCCAAATCTGTCCTCCTTCTTCTCCACAGGCAACAGCTTGCCCCAGCCTTGGGCAGTCCCCTCTTCAACAACCTTCCTGGCTTGTTGATAAGATGTCATGGAAGTCCCAAGTACAATAGATGCTTCATTGATGTTCAGGGCTTCAAATCCCTGGCTCATGGTTTCATGGATCTCCCCATCCATCTCAATGTATTTGTATGTAGCCAGATGGCTAACAAAAATATCCTCTTCACCACAAATGGTGATGATCTGGCCCTCCCACTCGAATTTTAACTTCTGGTGAAGGGTAGACGTAACTGCGCCAGCGGCATGAATCCAAGGTCTACCCAACAAACAACTGTAGGCCGGCTGAGTGTCCATCACATAGAAGGTTATTTTAAACGTCTGTGGGCCAATCATCACAGGTAGATCAATCTCTCCTAGCACTGATCTCTTAGAGCCGTCAAACGCTCTTACCACCAGATTACTTGGGCGCAATGCCAGGCCATCATATTCCAGCTTCACCAGGGCTTTCTTTGGTAAAACATTGAGTGAAGACCCAGTGTCTACCAGTACATGTGATAGAACAACACCCATGCATTCCAGGGTGATGTGTAAAGCCTTATTATGGTTACAACCCTCAGTTGTTAAATCAGCATTGGTAAAACCCAATCCATGGCTGGTATTAACATTTGCTACCACGGTCTCCAGCTGATTAACGGTGATCTCCTCTGGCACATATGCTGCGTGCAAGACTTTTAGTAATGCATTCCGGTGAGCTTCGGAACACATCAGCAGGGATAGGATGGGGATTTTTGAGGGAGTTTGGTGAAGCTGATCCACCACCTTGTAATCACTCCTCTTGATAATTCTCATAAACTCGTCTACATCTTGTTCAAAAGATGTCTTCTGTGTTTCTTTGAGAATGGGCTCTTCAGCTATTACACTCTTTCCCTTTGCTTTGGCAACAGCTTCTGCTTCGGCATTGGGTCTTTGTGATTGCGAGGCAAAAAGGCGTCCGCTTCTGGTGAAGCCTCCGCCCCCCCCCCCCCCCCCCGACATTATCAATCTGTGGAGAAGATGTTGAAGAGTCAAGAGTGATCCTCTCCCCATTGCAGTAAAGGTCAGAGCCATAATGCCAAGGGATGGCATTACTGCTTTCATATGGAACAGGCCCAGGTACCGTGATGGTAACCGGGCTGACTGCAGCAGAGGAGGGTGTTGAAATAGTGTGTGGATCGTAGTAGATGGTGACCGGTGTCCTGGCAGGAGATGCCACTGTTTGTTGTTGAAAATTATTGTTCGGAGGAATACTTGACGGATCATAATAAATAGTGACTGCTGAGATATTTGCTGGTGTTGTAGGAGAAGATTCTGAATAGAGGGGTGCTGATGTTGTAGAAGTAATGTTTGTTGGTATCTGGTTTGTTGAAGTGATATTTGAAGCATTTGTTGATGAAACTGAAGAATTGTTTGGAATGATTGTTGTTGCAGTTGTAGGAGACTCAGGAACTGTTGCCAGAGAGTGCTGGATTTGAAGGTGTTGATGTTGTGATTTGAAGTAGGCCACTCTGGATGAGACCATCTATGTCGCTTCTCAAGTTATCACATCCATTTACCGAAATGTTGCAATAACCGCACCCGAGCTCACACCCGAGGAATATCTGGCATTCTAGGAGTTGAGCTTTAATCTCTACCAGGGGTGTCCGAATTTGCCCAACACTGGTTATTAAGGAAGACGGCATATCTTCCTCAATAGCATTGATTCTTGGTCCTCCGTGGTTGGGCATGGGGTTCTTGTTAACATTTGGCGGGGGTGCAAAGTTTAGAGCTTTAGAATCTACCAAGTCCTGTACCTTCATTTGTAGAGCCCTACACTTCTCTGTACTGTGGCCAGGTGCATTGGAGTGAAAAGCACATCTGGCATTGGCATCATAATTTCTTGGCAGACTGGAAGGATCTGGTGGGGCCAACGTCCTTAACTCAACCAAGTTGAGCTTCAGGAGTTGTGGCAGTAAAGCGGCATAAGGCATAGGGATTGGATCAATCACCCTATTGGCCTGAGATGGTCTCTGTTGAAATGGTCTTTGTTGATTGTTGTTGTTGTTGTTGTAGTTTCTCTGAGGCGGATATTGAGTTTGTTGCTGGTGTTGTTGCTGTGGTTGATATGCTGGTTGCTGAGGAATTGGAGTAGGAATAGTGACAGCTGCCACTGACCTATGAACATATTGTGGTCTGCCCCTGCTGGCCTGAATAGCATTAGTCTCTCCGGTTCTTCTTGGACCCACAAAAGGTTTTCTGGAGTTGCTGGACGAGCTCGCACCATTGTCAGAAATTTTGCCCATCTTTAACAGGCTTTCAATTCTTTCTCCAGCTATGACTATGTCAGCGAAGCTGGTGGAAGAAAAGGCAGCTAGCCTGTCAATATATGTCCCTTGAAGGGTGTTCATAAACATGTCGGCCATTTCCCTTTCCGACATGGGTGGCTGGACAGCAGCAACAAGCTGTCTCCACCTCTGGGCGTATTCCCGGAAGCTTTCCCTGGATGATTGAGACATTCCCATCAGGAGAGTCCTGTTAGGAGCCATATCCAAGTTGTACTGGTATTGTCTGATAAAGGCCTCAGCTAGGTCCTTCCAGCATCTGATGGTTGCTCTAGTCAAGTGAGAGTACCATTCCCTTGAAGCTCCTGTTAAGCTATCTTCAAAATAAAACATCCATAGCTTTTCATCCATGGTATATGCCTTCAGCCTCCCCAGAAAGGATTGTAAATGGGTTCGGGGACAGGAAGTTCCGTTGTACTTCTCGAAGCACGGAGGTTTAAACTTGTGGGGAATCCTTACCCCGTCCACTAGACCCATGTCCATAACATCAAAGCCCAAGGAATTCTGGGACTCCAAGGATCTCAATTTCTCAGCAATTTCATCTAGCCTTCTGTCATAGGCTTCATCCCCAGCTCCCATCACAGTGAATTGATCCTCTTGGGGGTCTTCTTGTAATACTCTGCCTGCAGTGGCATTCCCTTGCACATTAGCAGGGATGTTGATCTCTGGATGAAGGTGAGGCCCATACACTGGAGGATTAACATGAGGCTGAACCCTCTCATTGTTGCTTGTTCCCCCAGTCCCTAGATGGGGTTCCTCCTAGGTCTGCCTTTCTACTAATGCCCTTAATCTCTCTTGGCTCTGTGCCAATCCATTCATCACCTCCATAAAATGGGTCATCTGATTTCTCATCTCCAGTCTCTCATTGGCCATTTGAGTCCTGACCTCTGTAAGGTCCTGCTGTACTTGGTCCATTTGTATACCCGGAAGGTTGTTGCGAGTGGGATATCTGTGTGGACGGTTGAGTGGGAACACCCTACGTCGAGCAATAGTTCCTGAATCACAACAGAGTTAGTAACAAACAAAACAAAACCTACAAAACAAAGCAAAAGTTAGTATGCAATGCAGTATGCTTATTTGTTTCCAAGGTATCCGGCCTGGCGCTTGGTTTTGACCTTTCCAGACCCCTGAGGAAGGTGCTTTGATGTTGCTTGGGAGAAAAGAGATCAAATGAAACAAACTAATGAATATATTACAAATGGAGAATCATACATAGTTTGTTTTTTTACAATACATGCCCTCTGAGGGGTCAATAAATACAACATAAAATAAAAGTACATGAAAAAAAACAACAACAAGCAAAAGTCAGACACCAAGACCAAACTCATCCTCCTGGACTTCCTTCAAAAGTGCTTCAGTCACAGGATTAGCTGGATGCTCCGTGAGGTTCCTGATAAGAAGATTCCTGGTGGTGATAGCAGTGGTTAGCTTCTTGTGTCTGCTTTGGTCCTTTGACCTCTTCACACCAGCCCTGAGCTTCAATTCTGAGATCTCCCTCTGGGCTGCTAATAGGGCTTCCTGTTGCTCCTTTGCATTAGCCTCCAATTGCTCAATCTTGTCCTGAGTTCTTTTATCCTCCTGAGTGCGAGCTTCAGTGATCCTGACCCACCTAGCTTGGCTTTCCTTCAGGTAGAGATCAGTCCTAGCCTTCTGGAACTGGGCCTCTTTACAGGCATTCTTCAAAATCTGTTCTCCATCCCTTGACTTCTTGATGTAGTCCTCTGACTTTTCAATCCTGGCTAGATGCTCCACTTTAAGCTTTTCCAACCTTTCAATGTCCAGACGACCATCACTCCTCTCCCAGAGGGTTTTCTGCAGAGCTTGAGTCAGATTCTCATTCCTCTCTTTTAGCTTTTCAAACTCCTCCAGGCTGACAATTGCTGGAGGTGGTGCTGTGGATGGTCCAGGTGCATCCTCAATGGTGAAGGGCATCCAAGAAATTTGAGCCCTGGCATGAGACCACTCATAATACTGAGCTGAGGCCACATTGTTGCATCTCCCAAGAATGGCCATCCCTTTGGTCTGGACATTGTCCCAAGCCCATGATGCTTGCCTGACAATAGCCAGATTAGGCTTGATCTCACAATAAAGGGTCTCAGCTAGATCTTGCACTCTAGGAGGGTGGACCAATGCATAGCCCAGTTGTCTTTTGAATAGCAGAAGGTTGTAGTTGATGCAACCCTTCACTCCTATCAGAGGTACATTGGGGAACTGCCCACAACTAGTAATGATGTCCCTGCCCTTGGTGCTCTGGGTGCACCACCTGATGTCATCTGAGGTCAAAGCAACAAGTCTCCTAGCCCAATTCTTTTGTTGGTGAGGATTCAAGAATGCATCAGTCTTGGGCAAGTGTTTGAGCAGCCAAGTATGGAATAGGGGAGCACAGCATCTCACCAACCTTCCCCTTTGCTTTTCATTCCTTTGGTGGACAGAGTAGTAGAAATCTCCCAGTAAGGTGGGCACTGGGTTCCTCAGAATGAAAAGATGAATGGCATTCCTGCTAATAAACTTAGGCTCATCTGCAAAAATTATAACCCCATATATACTGAGGGCTAACAATGCACAGACTGCCTTCCATTCTCCCAAGGAGGCCTTTAGGATAGCCTGAGAGGTCAAGAAATCCAAGTGTAGACCAGAGATTCCAGCCTTTGCTGTCATGTTCTGCTCAATCAGAACTGGTTCCAGATACAATGCCTTTGCCACCTCTTCATTGCTAGGAAAAGCCATCTCAGGGTTAAAGGGGACTCCACCCCTGATAAGTACACCAATCAGTGATGAATACTCTTCCAACAAGGGTCCCAACTGAAAATTCTGGAAGGTGAAGCACCTCAGAGGAGGATCATAGAACTGTAGGCAAGTATGAATCAAGCTCCTCTGGGAAGGGTCCAAATCCATAACCACATCAAGGATGCCTCCATAATGTTCTCTGAATAGTGGTATATGGTCTGGAGTAATCAGGGCCTGGGCCTTCCTGATGCCAGCCAGCTCAGGCTCAAAGAAATGATAGGAGATGTTGCTCTTCTTGGGTGCCATGTCTGCTGATGAAGAGCTGAGACAGATACTGATGATGATGACTGATACTAGAAGATGAGCCACTGATAGGCTGATACTAGTGATGCAGGTGACTGAAGCAAGTAGCTGATGAACAAAGGGCCTATGCAGATGAAGGGGTCAAAACCAAGCCAAATGTAATATGGATACCCTGAAAAAACAAATAAACACATGTTAAATGATGCAATGATGATGTATGCAAATGATATGCAAGGGTTTGTGATCAAGCCGGATCTGATTACTGCCTTGGTATAAGTTCATGTATGTCTAAGAAGTCCAGATGGAGGTTCATAAGTCCAGTAACCAAGGTGGGGGACTCAAATAAAGAGTCACATGTCCAGGGTTAAAAATCACAAGAACTGTCCCAAAGTGGAGTACTCTTATTCAAAACAAAGTATCAGGGTATGTTGTGGTTAAGGGTACCTGCAAACCTGTAAACAGCCCAACCCCCTCACAGGTGGTGTTCTAAAACAAGGATCCTCAGACTTGGATTAGTTATGAGAAGTGTAAACACTTCTAACCCGGAGGTACAGTGTTTACAATAACCATAAAAGATCCTCCTCTAATTCACCCAGTTTCTGAAGGTCATAATAAAGGTCATCTAGACTTAGCAGGCTTCCTAGATAGCCCTAGCACTACAGGAGATCTGTAGCACAGAGTTCTCAAGAAGAAACCCATATCTGAACCGTGTTTCATATTCCCGCACCAGACCGAAATGGAATGGGAAAGAACATGAACCACTCTAGCCTAGGTGTCACTCAGGTCCCAGGTATAGGACCTTAAACTCTCAATATAACCCACCCACCAAAGCAACAAAACCAGATCCAGCCAGAACAGTATGACAGTATGATGTATATAAAGCTGTAAAGAAAGCAATAAATGACTGTACATAAAGCAGAAAAATAAAGCAAATGTACAAACACAAATAGCACATAACACCCCAGTAAACACAAATCAAACAAGCGCTAGGAGGAACCCACAAAAAGAACCAGAAGCCCTGGTTATAGTATAAGGGTCCCCAGCAGAGTCGCCAAGCTGTCGCTCCCGATAAATGAGACTGACTCAGATAAAGGTACAGACGCGAGCGGTCGGCGAACGGATGAAATGAGAACACACAGGAGTGAACTCAAGGGAAAAGAAAGAGTCGCCAGCTAGGCATTTTTATCCCGGAGGAAAGGTAATGCTGCATAAACCTAGAAAGATATGGATAAGACGGTTGCGAACCAGAGAGACTGAGAAAGGGGGTTGGTTACAACCTGGGAAGGTATTAGCACCCAGATTGTCCGTCGTACTCGACGGGATCCACGCTTAAAAGATTTGTGTTTTAAAGGGGTAGTGTCAGTGCATTTTGTGTATAAAAGAGCTGGAAAAGGATGTACAGGTGTCAGTGTAAAAGAAAGTGATGTATGATATGTATGCAGGCATAAGCTTAATCACAAAGCCTTAAAACCTTTAGGGTTTAGTCCTTGATTATGAGATGAGAAGAGAAGACTCAATGATGACACAAAGGTAAAAGCTAAATGGGGGACTAATCTAACCCTAGTTATTGTCATGCTTGGTTGTTCCTAAGGTTTGTGAGGTTTACAAGAAAGATCTTCAGAGAAACCACCAGGAAGCAGATGAAAGGAGCAAAGAGGAGCAAAGTAACTTGCTTCATTTAAGAAGACAAGTCACTTGAAGAAGGAAAGTAAGATGAAGAAGAATGAGCAAGCTCAATCTCAAGCACAAGACAAAATGCAGCAATGATGCACAAGATAGATGAAAAGAGTTTGTGAGGAGTGAAGGCAAATTTACTTCTCAAAGTAACTTACCACCTAAAAAGTTAGTGAAAGGAATGCAATGCAATGCAGAATGAGATGAAGTGACATGATGCAGATCAAAACCAGAAGCATAAGTATGATGCTAATGATGCTATCAGATGATGCTAACATGAATCAAGGCATGAAGATGATCATACAAACATATGGATGCAAGAGAAGCATGCTTAGAACCATGAACATACATGAAAAGTTATGAAATGCAAATGGCATACAACATGGCAAATGCAAGATGTAATGATCAAACATTATTCTAATATGTCCTTAGATGTAATATGAATCAAATGGATGCACAAAATGTCATGGCAAGTCATGGTATGCAAGCAAATGGAAAATGGATGCAAATGAAAGCCCAAATTAGGGTTTATGATCAATGCACTAAACAAAAACCAAAACCAGAAGCAAACATCATGATAAAAAATTGAAAATGCATTCAAGGGAACCCTAAACCTATACAAACTCACTGCCCAAAGGAGGGGTTCAAACTCTTAACCTAATGAGGGTTATGAATTTTCTAAGATTGCTAGGGTTTTAAGGTACCTTGTCAAGAAAAATGCCAAACAAAAAGGAAATGCAAGATCAATCCATGCCAATTTAATCCTATAAACTTCATGATATGCAAGATGCAATGCAAAAATAATCATTGTCCATCTCTCAATGGCTAGGCAGAAATGAATTTTTTGAAGATTGGATCAAAATAATGCTTTGAAATGAAATTAATTCCATGGAAAATTGTCAAAAGACATCAAGATCAAAAAAGAAATTTGGTTTGAAGGTTGGACAATGTTTCTAAATGATTTTAAATGTTTCATGAATTTTTTTGTGATTTTTAAATACCTAAAAGTATTTTTAATTTATTAATTCTCATTAATTAATTAAAAATAAACTTTTAAATGATTTAAAAATAATTTTTAATGCAAAAAAATAAAATAAAAAATATTTTTGGTTTCTGAAAATTAGTAAAAGTTTTGACAAAAATTTTCAGAATTTTTCAAAGTGTTTTGCTATTTTAAATTAATTGTAGAAAACAAATGAAATAAAAGGAAAATAAAATGAATTAAAACTGAAAAAATAAGAAAGTCAGCAAGATCAAGGGCTGAGGTTTGAACTCACATGCGCGCGAATTGACCTGGCGCGCATCTGGACGGCCAGCATTCAAATTTGCTAATTATGATTAGTGCCCTAATTAAATGCCCTAATGACTTTCAGATGACCGGAACAGTGGTTCCGGTCATCTTCTCCGACGAGCCAAATCTCTAACTCTCTCTACACGCAATAAAAATGAAATCTAATTGCCCAGAATCCATCCCCATTCAACACTGAATCATAACCCCCAAACAAACATCATTTTTCATCCATTAATCAAGCAAATCGAAGCAGAACGCATTTAGGGCAAAAAGTTTCAGGCAGCTCATACATGCTCAATATTCCACCGTTTTCATTTTTAAACACATCATGATAATCAGGATATCATATAGAATCAGTTTATAACAAGTAAAATGAGTTCTGGAAAATTTGTTCTTGATGGATACCTGAGCTGAAGTCCTTCGAACAGGAGCTTTCTGACCCTTTTTCTTATGCAAGCCCACTCCTTTGACCCTCTTGAACTCAATGGGATGCTTCACAACTCTTGTTGATGGATGGTTTGAGAAATGGCAGAAGTTCTGTTCAAGGGAAGGTGGTGATCGTATTTTTGATTCAGGGAGTTTCAGGCTATGGTGATGGGTGGTTTTTGATCAGTGAAGCATGTTGAGTTTGTTTGTGAAGTTTGTTTGTGTGTTTGCAGCTTGTGGAGAGTGTTTCGAAAGCTTTTGCAAATGGGGTGGAAAATGAGAGAGCTGTGTTCTTGGTGCTTTCAGGCTTGTGTCTTGAGTGAAATGTCTTGCTTTTGGTTTGTATAAACAAATGGGATTGGTCAGATGAGTTGATGTGTGCTGCTGTGATTGGTATGGCTCAAGATGCCAAAATGTCAAATTGGTGTAAGAGAGGCATGGGTCACTAGCTAGCCAAGGACAAATGGGGTGTCCTGCGCAGCAAGAAGTGTGGAGAGCCCTAGGATTGATTGTGAAGTCAGCAAGCAAGTGGATTCAAACTTGAGTGAGTTTTTGCAACTTGCCTCACTTTTGTTTCTTTTGAGAATTCTTGCTCCATAAGTCATAAAAATGAGTGATCCTTTGATGCAATCTGACTTTTAGGTCTTGGTACATGCTTGTATGAAGATTAGAAGTCTATTTGATAGCTCAATTTGCCTTGACAAGTGAATTTGCAACTTTGCCTCTTTGGTAGAAAACTTGAAATTATGTGATTTTTGCCAACTTTGACAAACCATAACTTTTGATCCAAAATGAATTAGGTCAAGTTCTTTTACTTTTTGAAAAGGGAATGATCCATTCTACAACTTTCATGACCAAAGTTTTTCCATTTGAAGCATTTTTGAATAAAAAAGCAAGGGTTGAAAAAGTTTCCCAAAATGGCAATTTTCATTATAAGTCAACTTTCCCAAAAAGTCAACTTTGCAAATGACTTGATATTCTTCAATTTTGTGAACTTCCAACATCTTCTATGATCAAATAAAGATCATACATAATTAAAATGATGATGAACACCCTTTGGTTGGGTCATTGGGGGCCTCAGATGCCCTGATTTTACACTGACTTGCTCAAGAAGTTAACCCTTGATCAGATGACTTCCCCATTGAATTTCTTCATGAAAATTGATATGCATGCTCCCTATACCATATAGAGACCAATAGAAACAAGAATGACCAAAAAATTTGTAGTTATGGCCTTTGAAACCAAAACCCTAATTCTAGGTCATCTGTGTAGTTAAACCTGGCTCTGCTTCCATGCCATTCTCAATTCTTGTGATTCTTTGACATTCTTGACTTTGAGGGGGTATAATATGATGCTTTGAATATACATGGACCCCTTTGAAGTGATTGATGACCTCTGGAGTGGCTCAAGAAGTCCTTGGATTGCTCAGATCACAAACCCTAGATGCAGATGACTTTGAACCAATGCAATGAATCAAAAATGTATTATGAGATGCCATGATTGGATTTATGCATATGAGGATGTCGCAAGCCATGGTTTGAATGGGTGAGGGAAAATTTGGGGTGTTTACAAAAGTGAGTGCTTAAAATTGAGGCTAAGGAAAGAGATAGGGGGAGAGACAAAGAGACTTTTGTTCGATAACCGTTAAGTTATGCATACGTATCCTCTCGTGCAATGAGGAAGTCAGAACACCGTAGTTCGACTCAAAGAGACTTTGTGTTTTTATGTGAATTGCTTGCTTGTTTATGCTCAAGTGTATGACTCATCTGGCTCGAGTGCCAACTGTCTTGCATTAGACGGAAGAAACGAGTTCTCGTTTTCAGAGTGAGTGTGATGAGAAAAGAATCCCGAAGGAGACGTTTATTGTTTTTTTTGTGTTTTTCAGTTTTTTTTTATTATTTTTGGTGTTTTGCATAGGATAATGAGCTTAAGCCTTAATCAAGGGTCGTAAATTCATTATATCACCCATGACTAGGGATAATGAGTCTACTTAAGTATGAGATGAAAATCTCAAATTAATTACTCTAATGATGCAGGATTAAGATCATTAACCTACTTGTGATTATTAAGTGTTTTTGGATTTTTGTTTTGTGTTAAGTAATGAGTTTAATATCTAATCAGGGATTAGTGAACTCATTACACCATCCTAAGAGAAGGATAATAGATGAGAACACTTAAGATGAGGAAGACTCCTCAACTTAATCCATGGTTAGGGATTAAATTCATTATATAACAAGCCTTTATTAAAGTGGATTTTAATTAAAGGTGGGATTTAGAAATGGATTTTATGTTTGTAAGACTAAACTTGAGGGGGACTTGTGCATTGAACACTAGGGTTAGTCCCTCTGAACCAACAGGCAAAGATGTAACCCTAATATAAGGCCCGAGTTACAAGCTTAAGTCTTAATAATTATTAGGTGTTTTGATTAGGAGGTGTAAACAACTTAAAGGTTTAACACTAAGTATTAAAGTTATACATTCCATCCTAAGACAAGGATACAAGCATAACCCTAATTCAGAGCCCCAAAACTTTAACTGTTTAGCCTTGATTATGAGATGAGAAGCAGAGACTCAAGGAGACTCAAAGGTAAAAATCTAGGGGGGACTATGTACAACCCTAAAGTTATCATGCTTGGATATTCCTATGGTTTGTGAGCCTTAATACATATCTTCATAAAGTCTTCAGATGGCCACCAAGGAAGAAGAAGCAGATGAAAAGAGAAGAGAAAGGAGAATAGGTTACTTACTTCCTGAAGAAGTTAAGTAACCTAAGAGAAAGAAAAGGAGAAAGAGAGAGCACAAGTGAGTCAAACTCACTTCAAAGACAAATAAATGCAAATGAAAAGATAATAAGAGGTTGGATGTGGAGGCAAATCCACATCCTAAACAACTTACCTGAATCCCCTAAAATGGTTAGTATGAATGCATAAGACATGAAACAAAAGGAAATAAGGCAAATGAAGATGCAATGATCAAGACCAGAAGTGAAAACATAATGCAAATGTGTTATGAAATGATGCAAAGATATGTACAATGTATATGTATGATCATACAAGTGATGAGATGCAAAGGAAAGCATGGTAGGAGCTTGAAAACACATGAATTCACATAAGAAGTAATGAATGCAAAACATACCAAATGGATGCGACAATGATCAACCAATGTTCATACATGTCCTAAGGTATCTAAGATGACATATAAATGAATGGGATGTTTGTAATACCTCAAAAGTTTCCCTCTCATATCCCCAACATTTTGCATATCATTTATCATACATAAGTTCATAAATAAAGTAACCAATAACATTGCATCATGTGTAACATAGCTGAGGCATGGGTATATGATCAATGATTGGAGCAACTGAAGGTATTACCAAGGAAATCAAAGGGCCGCAAAGCTTCTCAACCTTGTGCAAAGGGTTCACAACATCCCACAAGTCTTCACTTGAAGCCACAAGCCATGGAAAGATGGGGTTTAATCGAAGGAGGCAAGCAGTGCAACATCTCCTGATGAAAAGGGCCAAATTAGGGTTTCACTTCTACTGGGCTTCTGCATGAAGTTTTGATTCAAAGTGGATTTCGTTGCCTTATATATGATGTTAAGTGCCTAGGGTTCCAACTTCGTCCACAAATTCATTTTGGAAGAGGTTCGACTGGCCAGACGACTGAAAATCGAGGAATTGGGGAAAAGGCAACCGAGCTAGGTAAAAAAGGTCGACTCCTGACTTTTAAGATTGAAATCATGAAATTAGGGTTACAATGATCCTATGGTTCAAACTTGGTCAAGAAACTATGGAGGAATCATAAAAAATCAAAAGAAAAATCATTTGAAAAGTGGTTGATTTCACATTTCCCTCCACTTTTCCTTCCACTTTCCTTCCACACTTCCTTTCATTCTTTCCCTCTTGTTTTTCCATTTCAATTCCACTCCATTTCCCTTGGAAACTTCTACCATGTTCTACCATCTTCTAGAATGTTCCTTCTCCTAACCTAGCTCCATTGCTAAATCCTAACCTCATTACCGAACCATAATTTTGGATCCCAAGCCTAATTTTTGGGTCCCAAACCTAAACCATATTTAATCCATTTTCATCCAAACCAAAGGGGATTCACACACAATTTTCATTCACAAATTCTTCATTCTCTCACTATCACTTTTTCTCTCTCACTTTTCCTCCATTTTCCCTTTTCACTAAAGCTTTTTGAATAAGCTCTTCAAGTTTCACATTGAAACTTGAAGATCTTGAAGCTTAGCCTCAACCTTCATTTACTTTGTGGATTGTGGAAGAAGAAGCTGCTGATTTTTGTGAGGATTTCGGCTTATCGGAAGCGCACGAAGGTTCACGCATCAAGAACACATTTATTTTGCGGTTTTCGTGGTTTTCTCTTCGATTAAGCTTCGATCCTTGCAACATTCACCGAAGCACTTCTCCGCTTCGTAGGTTGGTGATCTAAATCACTTCTTCTTTAAGTTATTCTCTTCATCTCGTCATTTCGGCATTCTTTAATTGCTTTTCATTTTGATTGCAATCGATTACATTTTGTTATGTATTGCTTGCGATTTGTGATTTTTAATGGATTAAAAGTTAAGATGTGGATAGTTCTAGAATCTAACATGTGTAAATAAGCCCCAATTAAGTAGAAATTAGTGTTAACATGTTCCTAGGTATGTTAGGGATCATTAGATGTGAGTTTGTGGCCAAAAGCACTTATTTCTTAACTTTTTTCACATTCTGGTTCAGTGTTAACCGGTTAACCATTTGTTTAACCGATTAACGAGTGCGTATTGGCCACAAAAACGTGCAGTTTTAGATCCGTTAACCGGTTAACCATTTGGTTAACCGGTTAACGCTGTTAGATTTAGGATTTTTAGCTTATTTGATATCTTAGTTTTGCTTCCTAGTGCCTTTAATGTTCATACATGTTTAGGTATTTATTTTAGGGAATTTTTGGGTCCATTTCCAGTAGCTCATTCCCCCATTTCGAGTCGTTTCGACGCATTTCCGTTCATGTTGCGTATTGTGCGTTTTTGTGTTCCTTTGTGCATAGTTTGGTTTCTTGCATTTTGTTGCTATGTTTATGCATCATTTGGCATGTGAATAATCATGTTGCATTCTGTTTTAACATACTTCACATTGCATAAAATCATTTTGCATTTCATTGTATCAAGATATGTTGCATTTCACATAATCATGTATGTATGTGCATTTGGTTGCATGCTTGATCATATCATTCACATCAATTCAATTCTAAATTTTGCATTGAGTTCGACATTCTTGTTGGTCTAACATGTTGCACATTCATGATCAATGCTCATTATGTTCATATGCCATATTCATGTGCCACATTTTGCATACTTGTTGCATAATCCACCATGTGATGCATTCTTGCATGATTCCCAAAAATGTTCATGTTCTTTTATTTGTGTAGGTTGATTTAGGTTCAAATGCATGTTCATGATGAAGTTAGTACACGTTTCATTGAGTTTGTGCATTAAACACTAAAATAACCAAATCTGGATTTTGCATTTCATAACTAACTTTGCATATAGGTGCTGTAAAATTATGCTTGCATGTTGTATTTGATCTTTTACACCTACCTTTTCATGTTGCATGCTGGCTGTAAAAAGTGGCATTTGTGTTATGCATTGTTTTCATAGTTGTTTGTGTATTAGGGGCTGTAGTAGGTGCTGTATTTTTGTCTTAGCATATTTTTTAGTCTTCTAGAATTAAGATAGAATCTAGATTGAGTCAAAGAGTCATTAGGATTTAATTAGTGCATGTTTGCTTTAATATTTTAAATAAAATAAATGCACACTAACCTTTGTTTGTAGAGGGGAAGATTGAGGTAAGTTTCCTTCACCTTATTCTTTTATTTCCTTTATGCATTGAATTTGCATTTAATTTCCTTTACTTTTCATAACTTGTGTTTGGTAGGATTTCCCTCTCTTTGGTAGGATTTCCCTCTCCTTAAGAATAGAAAAGCCTCATTAGCCCTTAGGACCACCATTTCAATGAATAACTTTGGGTTGTTTCTTAGTCTCCCTTAGTTTTTTCCCTTTTTTCAACTTGAGTCTTTCTTTCTCATCTCACAAAGAAAAACAATAAAACACCTAATAAAGGTTGGATGTTCTTATACGCCATGAGACTTTGTTGCGAAGTACTTATACGCGTCCTGTTTCGGGGCGAGGTGTAAGTATTTACCACGATGGATATGTCTTAGTATGAGAACGTTCACAAAAAAATTCAAAACACTTCTCATAAAAGACAAAAAACAAACAATAAGCAACTTTCCTGCGGGAACTTCTCTTCTCATCTCATTCATTCTCAACGCGAACTTGCGATGAATTGTCTCGCATGCAAGACGGTAAACGCACTCGTACCAGACGAGCCTGCAACACCTGAGCATAGACATACGCAGTTCCAGCCATTAAAAACACAAACAAATAGTTCCCGCCTAGTTAGGCGAACTATGTCGACTCTGATCCTCATTTTCCCAATGAGGTACATAGGCAGCGGGGTAGGGCCCGTTCGAGCACATTCTTTATTTTCCCTACATTTCCCCATTTCATTTCATTCTCTTTTCTAGATCCTTTTCTCATTTCCATTCCCATTCCAGTTAGCAGTTTTGTTCAGCAGGAGCTTTATTTTCTCACCCTTTGAAACAAACAAGCAAGTGTGGATCCCGTCGGGTACGGCTGACGGTCTGGGGTGCTAATACCTTCCCAAGTTGTAACCGACTCCCGAACCCAGATCTTTGGTTCGCAAGGCCTTGTCCTTTCCTTCTTCCTCAGGTTTATGCAGCATTACCTTTCCCATTCCTTCGGGATAAAAATGCCTGGCTGGCGACTCTACCTTTTCCGCGCCACTTTCGCGTTTGTACCAGGATGAAAATCCCGGGAGCGACAACTGGCGACTCTGCTGGGGATCGAACCCAGAATCTCTGGTTTCCCTTGTAGAGTCAATCCTAGCGCCTGTTTGTTTTTGCTTTCTTTGGGTGTTTATATGTGTGTCTTGTTGTGTTTATCTATTGTTTTCGTTTACAGTTTATTTTACAACTTTTATTTAATGCTTTCAGTATTTATTTTCACATGCATCATATGCTGGACTGTGCTGGTTTTCATTTTTTCTGTGGGATGGGGTTACTGTGAGATGAGCTCGTAACCGGGGCTCGAGTGCACCCTAGGATTTAGAGTGGTTCTACTTTGGCTTCATGGCATCTTGCTATATTGGTATTAGTGAGTTCCACGCCTTGACTTGCGACCTTCTCGGAAAGGTATTGATAGCGGAATCTTTCTGGGTTAATACACTACCTTGATAGTTATGTGCAGTCAAGGGACCGATCATTGAGAACCTTTGTGGAAACATCCCTCTCCAGTGATGACAGTGGCAGACCACATTTGTTGGCAAATCCACTCGCATCTGAGGGCCCACTGGGAACTCGCATAGGATGACCCGGTTCTCTCATAAGAATCCAGTTAAGGCAAACTGTTCGTATGACGATAGTATTGTACCCTTCGGGATGAATGTACTATTGTTTCTCGATTCAGTGCTTGAAGTTGGGTACTTATGAAGGATGCTTGTTTTTCCGGACTCAGCTGAGGCCTCCCTGAGCAGTACATAATTCCAAACCGATTCCCTGATTTGGTCATGAACCATTTCTCAGAAATGGTGAAC
Organism: Lathyrus aphaca; assembly: GCA_963966055.1. Lineage (NCBI taxonomy): Eukaryota > Viridiplantae > Streptophyta > Magnoliopsida > Fabales > Fabaceae > Lathyrus > Lathyrus aphaca. Next base: position 433,761,982 of record OZ014525.1, on the reverse strand, counting down.
GTATTATTGCTATTCGGCTTTGAGAGTTCGTGATGCTTGACCCGAGTAGCACACCCGTGAGATCGGGAGGGGTTTACAGGTTTGCAGGAACCCTAAACTTCAACATACCCTTGTATGCCAGCGCACTTCAATGATATGATTTTGTTCTGTTAATTATGGATTCTGAAATCATGAACTCCTGATCAGAAAGATACTTGTGATGATGTTGTGGCCTTGCACTGACACTTGATTATCTGATTCACTACACAGACACATCACGGATCACATGCCTTGCCTTGCATAACATCATGACATCATTAATCATTTTGTGTTCTTTTTATTCTCAGGGTTCACTACCTCCTATTCTGGTCATATTTACTGCTTCAACATGGAGATTCGAAGGAAGAGAAATGTCCATTATACGTTCCCACATCCAAAGACAGATGGTATTCAGAAGTTAATTGGCTTGATGGGTGACAAAGTGCTTGATGATTTCAGGAAAGAGTTTGGCAAGATCCTGGATTGTGGGAACCAACCACTGATCAGAGGGACAGCTTGCATTCTCTACTGCAGTTCTATGATCCACAACTGAGGGTTTTTGTTTTCCCTGACTACATCTTGGCTCCCACATTAGAAGAGATATCCAGCATCTTCAAAACCCCCATCAAAAATGGTGCTCCTTGCTATGGCTTAGAGAAGATGCCATCATCCAAAGATATAGCTGAGTCTTTTCTTCTGGATTTATCCAAAGTTAACAGAGAAGTGGATGCCACCAAGGGTAAAGGACTTTTCTTAGATTTTCTTATCAAGGAAGCTCAGGACCTGGCCTCTGAGAACAAATGGGCTAAGTTCAGCACCTTGCTTGCTTTGATAGTGTATAAAACTAGTTTGTTTCCAGGAGAGAAGGGTTTAATTAACATGGAAGCTATCACTGTATTTGCCAGAAGAAATCCAATACCCACTTTGCTAGGTGACTTTTACTACGGGGTTCACCATAGGAATGAAAAGAGGAAGGGACATGTAAACTGTTGTGCTCCCCTATTTGTTGAATGGTTTGTAAGGCAACTCCCTAAATCAGGACCTTTTCAGGGTTTGAAACAATTTTGGAAATGGTCCAAAAGATTAAGGGGCTTAACCTCAGCTGACATTGCTTGGGGATGCAACAGGTACCTTGTAAGGATCTTTGTTATTCCAATTGTCTCCCGATTTACCTGAAGTCTCTGGTTATATATGTTGCACGGACATAAAATAAATGCCACCACTTCAAATTTGAATGTCACACAGGATTTTCTTGCAAGGGATCTTTTCTGAACACCAGAATGGGAAAGTAATTGAAGCCTTGGGAATAAAAGGAACACATTGCATTGCATACGCATTATTTTCATTTTTTCTTTGTTTTGCAGGTTTTCTATAGGTTGCTTAACTTATCTATGTTTCAGGCAAAGATTGCGAGAGCTGCTAAGACCCGACATCTCCGACAGAATATCCCGCATCGCTATGCAACTCGCAACAACCAGAGGACAGTCATGGATACTATGCAGACTGAGCTTAATAAGTTTCGCACCAGAATGGGAGAGTTCATGATCATGATGCAAGGGATGGCTCAGGGACAACAAGAGTTAAGAAATGCAGTTCAAGGGCTCAACCCTCATCAGACTAATCCTCTTGTGACCACTCCTGACGTGCAAGTGACTCCTCACAACACCAACAATGGCCCAGGGGGACCTCAAGTTCCAGAACATGTCACAACAACTTTCATTCCGGTACAAGACAGGCAGGAGGATCAGTTCCCTTCTTTCAATAATGACATGGGGTTCGGCGGAGAAGGAAATCTTCAGGACTTTATGATGCTTGCTGAGAAAGTCAAAGCCCTCGAGTGTAAAGACACTTTGGGGATAGATGTGTCTGACATGGGTCTAGCCCCCGGGGTGGTTATTCCTCACAAATTCAGGCCGCCTACTTTTGACAAGTATAACGGTAGCTCCTGCCCAAAGACTCACTTGCAGGCATTCTACCGGAAAATTGTTGCCCATACTAGGGACGAAAAGCTCTGGATGTACTACTTCCAGGATAGTCTCTCTGGAGGATCCTTGGAATGGTATATGAAACTAGAGTGAAGCTCCGTGAGAAGCTGGAAGGAATTGGGAGAAGCATTCCTCAAACAGTATCAGTATAATATCGACATGGCGCCCAGTCGCACCCAACTTCAAAGTCTGACTCAGAAGAACTCTGAGAGCTTCAAAGATTATGCGCAAAGGTGGCGCGAGGTGGCCGCTAGAGTGCAACCACCTTTGCTGGAGAGAGAAATGGTAGACCTGTTCCTGGATACCCTCCCTGGGCATTTTATGGAGAGGCTAGCTGGATGTTCCTCAAGCGGATTCTCAGATATCATCTTGACGGGCGAAAGGGTAGAAAGCTTGATCAAGCAAGGGAAGATTCGGAATGGGGGTGCTTCGAGTTCTGGTGCCAAGAAGCCCTTTGTGAAGAGGAGAGAAGGGGAGACTAGGGCAGTATACGCGCAGAGGGGAGGAAACAACAGAGGGTTTTATCAGCAAGTGGCCCCCGTCACTATATCAGCTCAACCTGTTCAACAGCAAGTCCAACAACCACAACAACAACGCCAACAAGGGTATCAACAAAGAGCTCCTCGTCCATATTACCCCCAGAAGCCCAAAGAAAGACATTTCGAAGCTCCACCGATGTCCTATTCACAGCTTTTGAAGAATCTCCTACAACTTCAGATGGTTCAACTCCGAACTCTACAACCCTCGAAGCCGGGCCAAATCCCCGAGGGTTATGATACAAACGCCAGATGCGGATTTCATTCCGGAGCTCCCGGGCATACCACGGAGAACTGCAAAGCACTGAATCATGTTGTTCAAGACCTTCTGGATTCTAAAGCAATCAACTTTGCTCCTACTCCTAATGTAATTCAGAACCCCATGCCTCCTCACGGAGGTACGGTTGGGGCAGTTGATGAAGGGGAAAATTTAAACTTGGTGCGCGATGTCAAAGACTTGCAGACTCCGTTGAGTTTTGTTAAAGTTTGGTTGTCACAAAAGGGTATTTTTCCTGGGTGTGGAGTTGATTGTCCAGGATGTGCTGAAGTTACAAATGGTTGTGAGCAGTTGAAAGCAGGTATCCAGAGCATGATTAATGAAGGAGTGTTGCAGTTTGACAAGGTTGTAAAAGAAAGTGAAGTCTCTACAATAACCATCTTCTTTGATCAGTCTCAAGTTCCTCCATAGGCCAGAGTGGCACCGATAATCATCACCACTGTAGGACCAGTAATGTGTCAGAGCGATAGAGCCATTCCCTGGAATTATGGTGGCGAAGTATACTGTAACGGCCAGAAGCAAGAGTTGGCCACGTTTAGTACGACCCCAGCTCAAGTAGAAAACGTTGGAGTAGGGGGATTTACTAGAAGTGGAAGGTTATTTGCGTCGGAGACACTAAGAAATAGTGTGATACCACCCAAAGACACCGCAGAAGCCCAGGCTAAAGCAAGAAGGAAGCAACCAGTGGGTGTCAACGAGCCCACACCAGTAACTGATCTAGATGTCACCTTTGATAAAGAAGCTGAAGAATTTCTGAGGATTATCAAAAAGAGCGACTACAAGATTGTGGACCATCTGCAGCATACTCCGTCGAAGATTTCCATCTTGTCCTTGCTCATGTGTTTTGATTCCCACAGGAAGGCTCTCTTGAATATTCTGAACAAGGCGTATGTGCCTCAGGATATTTCAGTAAATTAGTTGGAAGCGGTGGTATCTAGTGTCAATGCCAGTCACGGATTGGGCTTTACAGACATGGATTTAACATCTGAAGGGCGTGCTCATAATCGGGCACTGCATATCTCTTTAGAATGTAAAGGTGCAGTACTTTCTCACGTGTTGGTAGATACCGGATCATCGTTGAATATTTTTCCTAAGAAGGCATTGATGAAGTTGGATTATGATGGAGTGGGTTTAAAGCCCAGCGACCTGGTGGTTTGAGCATTTGATGGGTCGAGGAGATCAGTGTTCGGGGAGGTGGATTTACCATTTAAAGTAGGTCCAGAAGTCTTCAATACCACATTCTACGTAATGGATATACAACCTGAATACAATTGTTTACTGGGAAGGCCTTGGATACATTCAGCAGGAGTGGTATCATCCACACTTCATCAAAAGCTAAAGTTCATCTGGGAGGGTCAAATTGTAACTGTCAGTGGGGAAGAAGATATTTTTGTTAGTCATCTGGCTTCATTCAAGTATGTGGAGATAGATGGCGAAATAGTTGAGACCCCATGTCAGGCTTTTGAGCTCCTGAAAACTGAACAAGCGTCCGCAGTGGCAGTTTCTCTTGAAGAACCAAAGAACGGGGTTTCCATAGCCTCTTATAAGCAAGCTCTTGAGGTGGTAGAATCTGGGATATGAGAAGGCTGAGGCAGTCCAGTAGAAGTGCCAGAAAAGAAAGATATGTTCGGAATTGGTTAGCATCCTGGATAGTCATCAGCTAGACCGAGTGTTAGAGGTCATCAAGGTCCGATTACTTTCACGAGCGCAGGAGTGGTGGATTATGCAATCGTCAGTGCTGTGCAAGATGATGTAGTTGATAGTGACTGTGACTTAGATGAGTGGATCAGGCCTGCTACTCCAGGGACTCAACTTAGCAATGACATCAGAAAGGCTTATCTCAGTCACCTCTTTCGAAGAGTAATAATTTTTGTTTTTTTGTCTTTCCTATATTCAAGCCTTATGTCTTGCCCGGGGCATAGTAGCTTTTTGTAAGGGTTCTTTTGTTCCTAACACAATTCATAATCATAAATAAAGCTGACGTTTCGCATTCATCCATGTTGTTCTTTGTCTTTCATTTTTTGCTTTTGTTTTTCAAACAGAAAGAAAAGTTTTAAAATGGCAATGTTTCTCATGTTCTCAAGTTTTTTCTAAAGCCTTGCATGAATCACCATTCATGCAGGTGCTCGTCACCGGATCGTATCAATGACAACCCTATTATGGCTGAGTATGACAATCCAATTTATCAAGCCGATGAGGAGGGTGAAGAGGATTGCGAACTACCTGAAGAGTTAGCCAGACTGCTTAAACAGGAGGAGAAAATGATTCAGCCGCACGAAGAAGCTGTCGAGGTGATAAACCTGGGTACCGAAGAAGACAAGAAAGAAGTCAAGATCGGGGCCGCATTAGAAGAATCTGTCAAGACTCGTTTAATTGCTATGCTTCGAGAGTATGTTGATGTCTTTGCATGGTCCTACCAAGATATGCCTGGTTTAGACACTGACATTGTGGTACATAAGTTGCCTCTGAGAGAAGACTACCCCCCAGTGAAGCAGAAGTTGAGGCACACACGTCCTGATATGGCAATCAAAATAAAAGAAGAAGTAAAAAAGAAATTTGATGCTGGTTTCTTGGCCGTGACCAGTTACCCTCCGTGGGTTGCCAACATTGTGCCGGTCCTTAAAAAAGACGGTAAGGTCAGGATGTGTGTAGACTACAGGGATTTGAATTGGGCCAGCCCCAAGGATGACTTCCCTCTGCCTCACATAGATGTGATCATTGATAATACTGCTCAGTTTTCTGTGTTCTCTTTCATGGACGGGTTTTCAGGTTATAACCAGATCAAGATGTCTCCCGTTGATATGGAAAAGACTACCTTCATCACGCCTTGGGGCACTTTCTTTTACAAGGTCATGCCGTTTGGCCTGAAGAATGCTGGGGCCGCTTATCAACGGGCGATGGTGATGCTATTTCACGACATGATTCATCATGATATTGAGGTTTATGTGGATGATATGATAGCAAAATCCCAAACAGAAGAAGAGCACTTGGTTAATCTAGAAAAGTTGTTTGACAGACTCCGGAAGTTCAGATTGAGGTTGAATCCGAACAAGTGCACCTTCGGGGTCCGTTCCGGAAAGCTATTCGGCTTCATTGTTAGTGAGCGGGGAATTGAGGTTGATCCATCCAAAGTGAAAGCCATCCAAGAGATGCCTGAGCCAAGGACTGAAAAGCAAGTGTGTGGTTTCTTAGGGAGACTAAATTACATTGCATGGTTTATCTCTCACCTAACGGCCACGTGTGAGCCCATCTTTAAGCTTCTGAGGAAAAATCAGGCCATTAAATGGAATGAAGACTGCCAACAAGCCTTTGACCGAATCAAGGAGTACCTGCTAGAACCTCCAATTCTCATGCCTCCAGTACCAGGGAGACCTTTGATCATGTATCTTACCGTGCTTGAAGGATTGATGGGATGTGTGATGGGTCAGCAGGACGATTCTGGTCGAAAAGAGCACGCCATTTATTACCTTAGCAAAAAGTTTACCGATTGTGAGACACACTACTCACTACTCGAGAAAACTTGCTGCGCTTTGGCATGGGCTGCTCGCCGACTAAGACAGTACATGCTGACTCACACCACTCTCTTAATTTCCAAGATGGATCATGTGAAATACATTTTTGAGAAGCCGGCCTTGACAGGAAGGGTAGCCCGGTGGCAGATGATATTAACAGAGTATGATATCCAATACACTTTGCAAAAGGCAATTAAAGGAAGTGTATTGTCAGAATACTTGGCTCAGCAGCCAATCGATGATTATCAACCCATGAAGTTCGAGTTTCCGGATGAAGAACCACTTCCAGAGGAGGGGCCAAACCCTAAATCCAAATGGAAGTTGATGTTTGACAGAGGGTTGAACATGAATGGAAGTGGAGTAGGTGTCGTTATCATCTCACCAGAAGGATTCCATACACCTTTAGCTGCTCGGTTGACTTTCGAATGCACTAACAATGAGGCAGAGTATGAAGCTTGCATCATGGGGGTCGAAGAGGCAATCAACTTGCGAGTCAAGAACCTCGAGATCTTCGGAGATTCTGCTCTGGTGGTGAATCAAGTCAATGGCAAATGGTTAGTTCATCAACCTTACTTGGTTCCTTACAGGGATTATACCAGGAGGCTGCTAACTTTCTTCACCAAAATTAAGTTGAATTATATTCCTCGAGATGAAAATCAGTTCGTCGATGCTCTAGCAACTTTGTCGTCTATGATTAAAGTTTGTCAAGAGAATTTTGTGCCTCGAATCATGGTCTCCCGTCTTGAAAGACTTGCTTATGTCTTTGCAGTTGATAGTGGTGAAGATAACAAACCATGGTATCATGATATCAAGCTTTTCTTGAAGGCTCAAGAATACCCGGCTGGGGCATCCAGTAAGGACAAGAAGACCCTCAGAAGACTGGAAGGAGGTTTCTTCTTGAATCAAGATGGTGTGCTATACAAGCGAAACTTCGATATGGTTCTGCTCAGATGCGTGGATAGACACGAAGCAGACTTGTTGATGCAAGAGGTTCATGAAGGCTCCTTTAGTACCCATGCTAGAGGACATGTTATGGCCAAGAAATTGTTGAGATCAGGATATTATTGGATCACCATGGAATCTGATTGCTGTAAATACTCCCGCAAATGTCACAAGTATCAGATTTACGCCGATAAGGTCAATGTGCCTCCAAATCCATTGAGTGTCATGTCTTCACCATGGTCGTTCGCCATGTGGGGCATTGATATGATTGGCAAGATCGAGCCGACAGCTTCCAACGGTCACCGTTTCATCCTGGTTGCTATAGACTACTTCACGAAGTGGGTCGAAGCGGTATCTTATGCCAATGTTACTAAACAAGTGGTAGCCCGGTTTATTAAAAGAGACATCATTTTTCGGTACGGAATTCCTGAAAGAATCATTACTGATAATGGTTCTAATCTCAACAACAAGATGATGGCCGACTTGTGTCAGGATTTCAAAATAGAGCATCACAACTCTTCTTCATATCGCCCGAAGATGAATGGCGCCGTCGAGGCGGCCAACAAAAACATCAAGAAGATCGTGCAGAAGATGGTTGACATACAAAGACTGGCATGAGATGCTACCATTTGCGTTGCATGGGTACAGAACGTTAGTGCGTACTTCAACAGGGGCAACCTCGTTTTCACTGGTGTATGGTATGGAGGCAGTCCTACCAATTGAAGTGGAAATCCCCTCGTTGAGGTTAATGATGAACATTAAGCTAGATGAAGCTGAGTGGCTCCGGTCCAGGTATAATCAATTGAGCCTCATTGAAGAAAAGCGCCTAGCAGTTGTATGTCATGGACAGCTGTATCAGCGGCGGATGAAGCAGGCTTTTGACAAAAAGGTACGACCACAAACGTATATACCAAGTGACTTAGTGCTGAAAAGGATTCTTCCTCCTCTTAACGATCACAGGGGCAAATGGACACCTAACTATGAAGGACCGTTCGTGGTTAAAAAGGTTTTCTCAGGTGGAGCCTTGATGCTAACGACCATGGATGGAGAAGACTTCCAATCCCCTATCAACGCAGACACAGTAAGAAAATACTTCGTGTAAAAAGGACCCGCTGGATAAAAACAGAATAAAAATCCAGGAAAAAATGGGCATCCCGGCGAGCCAAAAACAGAATAAAAGGCTCGGGCAAAAATTAGGGAAATCTTGAAAAAAAGTACACCCGCTGAGTTGAAAAGCCACATCGGATAGCTCAGGCAAAAAAGGGTATCCCGGTGGATTGAAAACCCGAAAGGATGATCCACGCAAAAGAGGGACTAACACGAACGACTGCGATCTGCGATATTCGTAACTCACCTGCAACTGAGGTTATTCTAAGGGTTGAAGATCAGTTCAATTACCTTTCTCAAGGGGCAGAGCGAGCGGATCGTCTCGAAGATATACGAGCCATAACCGGGTTGAAACTTGATGAGATCCACTTCTCACATTGCCAATAGGATAGTTTGTTTTCCTTTTTGGCTATTTCCTCTTTCCAGGGAACTTCTTCCTTTGTAATGCCTATTCATGGCCATTTTTCTGAATCAATAAAAATTCAATTTCCGTCAACTTGTGGCTATCTGCTTTGGTTTTTCATCTAGCATTGATTGATTGCAAAAACGTCCAGAAAATTGTGATTTATATTGTGTTGTGAACATTTGAATGCTTTCTAACTCATGCAGGAGGACATAAACATTTAATAGAACTCTAAAAGGGTGTCAAGAGGCCTAGATAATGATTCATGCTATGAGCCTGGGGCATACAGGTCCCAAACTAACTCTCCATGTTGCAGGCACTATCGATTGTGTTTGTGCAGGTACAGATATCGGTGTTGCTAACAGAGCTAAAAGCATATTCCCCAGAAGAGCATTTCTTTATGCTTGAACAAGAACATGTGTCTTCTATGGTGCCTCCAATCATCCCCAGTAAAGTTGGAAGTTGAAATCTCTCCCAGCAAGGCAGTAGAATGTGGGTGTCCTCCCCAAGCAGAAGTTTTCCTTCAAATACAGGGGCAATTCCCAGTAATACAAGGAGTGTCATTCCTCCCCAGCAGTTTGCTCCCTCAGTAGTGTCATGCCTTTGGTTCCCAGCCAAGTCAGGAGGTCTTCACTTTCCCACCAAAGTTCAAGAAGGGTCCATCTCCAGTAGGGTCTTGGCACTCCAATCTTAAAAGTCCAATTTATTTTTGGCAACGGCGGCTGTTCGGAGCCGGTGTATCATTGATAGCCTTCCCCGTAGAGTTGTCTCCTCCTCATCATGATGGATCAGATAAATACAGTGATCATCAGTTCCTCCACAGTCAAGCCATCTGGGATACTTGAAGTCTCCTTATCGGGAGATCTCTTTGCATTTTACATACGCATAATCATCGTTGCATGTTGCATCCTCTAGAGCGTAGCATTTTCATTATCATGGAGCATTACGCCATAAATCCAAGCATATGCATGCTAGCATGGGCCAGTTTTGAGGTATATTACGTATGACCTATAACATCTTCTCAACCTGAAGTACTTCGCACAGAGGATACCAATATCATTTTTCAGACATCCTTGTCTTTTTAAGTCAATGTTTGTCATCTATGCCGCGTCTTGTTTTGTAAAACAATCGCGTCGTAGGTTTTCGTTTTGTAGAACGGTCCTGTTTTCCTGGGCTCTCGTTTATGTACAACGATCCCGTTACATCTTGTCCTATTTCCATTGTTGTTTTCTAATTATCGACCGAGGCCGGTATACCATTGCGTCTCCATTCGAGGATGGTTTTGTATTAGATCCGAGGATCTTTTGAGAGTTTTCATTCGAGGATGGCATTCTTTTCTTCAAGTCCTTCTGAGGTTGTTCTTATTGTTGTGGCTATCATTCGAGGATGATAGACCATTTTGAGCTTATTGATTGAGGTCAGTTTGTCTCTTTTGCAAAGTCTGTCTGAGGTCAGTCTTTGTGTTTTTGGTTATCGTCTGAGGCCGGTATACCATTGCGTCTCCATTCGAGGATGGTTTCGTTTTAGATCCGAGGATCTTTTGAGAGTTATCATTCGAGGATGGCATTCTTTTCTTCAAGTCCTTCTGAGGTTGTTCTTGTTGTTGTGGCTATCATTCGAGGATGATAGACCATTTTGAGCTTATTGATTGAGGTCAGTTTGTCTCTTTTACAAAGTCTGTCTGAGGTCAGTCTTTGTGTTTTTAGTTATCGACTAAGGTCGGTATACCATTGCGTCTCCATTCGAGGATGGTTTCGTGTTAGATCCGAGGATCTTTTGAGAATTGTCATTCGAGGATGGCATTCTTTTCTTCAAGTCCTTATGAGGTTGGTCTTATTATTGTGGCTATCATTCGAGGATGATATACCATTTTAAGCTTATTGATTGAGGTCAGTTTGTCTCTTTTGCAAAGTCTGTCTGAGGTCAGTCTTTGTGTTTCTGGTTATCGACTGAGGCCGGTATACCATTGCGTCTCCATTCGAGGATGGTTTCGTGTTAGATCCGAGGATCTTTTGAGAATTGTCATTCGAGGATGGAATTTTTTTCTTCAAGTACTTCTGAGGTTGGTCTTGTTGTTGTGGTTATCACTCGAGGATGATAGATCATTTGGAGCTTATTGATTGAGGTCAGTTTGTCTCTTTTGCAAAGTCTGTCTGAGGTCAGTCTTTGTGTTTTTGGTTATCGACTGAGGCCGGTATATCATTGCGTTTCCATTCGAGGATGGTTTCATTTTTTAGATCCGAAGATCTTTTAAGAATTGTCGTTTGAGGTTGGCATTCTTCCCAATATATTTTATTTCCCACAGAGTTCAAATTTCCAGGTTTTATTCGAGTATTCAATCACTACATACCTTGAACGTCTAAAAGCTCTCGCAATTATTCGTTCAGGCCTGCAGATGATTAAATAGGGGCAGCTGTAATACCTCAAAATTTTCCCTCTCATATCCCCAACATTTTGCATATCATTTAGCATACATAAGTTCACAAATAAAATAACCAAAAACATTGCATCATGTGTAACATAGCTGGGGCATGGGTATGTGATCAATGATTGGAGCAACTGAAGGCATTACCAAGAGAATCAAAGGGCCGCAAAGCTTCTCAACCTTGTGCAAAGGGTTCACAACATCCCACAAGTCTTCACTTGAATCCACAAGCTATGGAAAGATGGGGTTTAATCGAAGGAGGCAAGCAGTGCAACATCTCCTGATGAAAAGGGCCAAATTAGGGTTTCACTTCTACTGGGCTTCTGCATGAAGTTTTGATTCAAAGTGGATTCTGTTGCCTTATACATACGATGATAAGTGCCTAGGGTTCCAACTTTGGTCACAAATTCATTTTGGAAGAGGTTCGACTGGCCAGACGACTGAAAATCGAGGAATCGGGGAAAAGGCAACCGAGCTAGGTAAAAAAGGTCGACTCCTGACTTTTAAGATTGAAATCATGAAATTAGGGTTACAATGATCCTATGGTTCAAACTTGGTCAAGAAACTATGGAGGAATCATAAAAAATCAAAAGAAAAATCATTTGAAAAGTGGTTGATTTCACATTTCCCTCCACTTTTCCTTCCACTTTCCTTCCACACTTCCTTTCATTCTTTCCCTCTTGTTTTTCCATTTCAATTCCACTTCATTTCCCTTGGAAACTTCTACCATGTTCTACCATCTTCTAGAATGTTCCTTCTCCTAACCTAGTTCCATTGCTAAATCCTAACCTCATTACCGAACCATAATTTTGGATCCCAAGCCTAATTTTTGGGTCCAGAACCTAAACCATATTTAATCCATTTTCATCCAAACCAAAGGGGATTCACACACAATTTTCATTCACAAATTCTTCATTCTCTCACAATCACTTTTTCTCTCTCACTTTTCCTCCATTTTCCCTTTTCACTAAAGCTTTTTAAATAAGCTCTTCAAGTTTCACATTGAAACTTGAAGATCTTGAAGCTTAGCCTCAACCTTCATTTACTTTGTGGATTGTGGAAGAAGAAGCTGCTGATTTTTGTGAGGATTTCGGCTTATCGGAAGCGCACGAAGGTTCACGCATCAAGAACGTATTTATTTTGCGGTTTCGCGGTTTTCGTGGTTTTCTCTTTGATTAAGCTCTGATCCTTGCAACATTCATCGAAGCACTTCTCCGCTTCATAGGTTGGTGATCTAAATCACGTCTTTAAGTTATTCTCTTCATCTCGTCATTTCGGCATTCTTTAATTTCTTTTCGTTTTGATTGCGATCGATTACGTTTCGTTATGTATTTCTTGCGATTTGTGATTTTTAATGGATTAGAAGTTAAGGTGTGGATAGTTCTAGGATCTAACATGTGTAAATAAGCCCCAATTAAGTAGAAATTAGTGTTAACATGTTCCTAGGTATGTTAGGGATCATTAGAAGTGAGTTTGTGGCCAAAAGCACTTATTTCTTAACTTTTTTCACATTCTGGTTCAGTGTTAACTGGTTAACCATTTGGTTAACCGGTTAACGAGTGCGTATTAGCCACAAAACAGTGCAGTTTTAGGTCCGTTAACCGGTTAACCATTTGGTTAACCGGTTAACGCTGTTAGATTTTTTATTTTTAGCTTATTTGATAGCTTAGTATTGCTTCCTAGTTCCTTTAATGTTCATACATGTTTAGGTATTGATTTTAGGGAATTTTTGGGTCTATTTCCAGTAGCTCATTCCCCCATTTCGAGTCGTTTCAACGCGTTTCCGTTCATGTTACGTGTTGTGCGTTTTTATGTTCCTTTGTGCATAGTTTGGTTTCTTGCATTTTGTTGCTATGTTTATGCATCATTTGGCATGTGAATAATCATGTTGCATTTTGTTTTAACATATTTCACATTGCATTAAATCATTTTGCATTTCATTGTATCAAGATATGTTGCATTTCACATAACCATGTATGTATGTGCATTTGGTTGCATTTGGTTGCATGCTTGATCATATCATTCACATCAATTCAATTATGAAATTTGCATTGAGTTCGACATTCTTGTTGGTCTAACATGTTGCACATTCATGATCAATGCTCATTATGTTCATATGCCATATTCATGTGCCACATTTTGCATACTTGTTGCATAATCCACCATGTGATGCATTCTTGCATGATTCCTAAAAATGTTCATGTTCTTTTATTTGTGTAGGTTGATTTAGGTTAAAATGCATGTTCATGATGAAGTTAGTACATGTTTCATTGAGTTTGTGCATTAAAAAATGAAAATAACCAAATCTGGATTTTGCATTTCATAACTAACTTTATATATAGGTGCTGTAAAATACATGTTGTTTGTTATGCTTGCATGTTGTATTTGATATTTTACACCTACCTTTTCATGCTGCATGCTGGCTGTAAAAAGGGGCATTTGTGTTATGCATTGTTTTCATAGTTGTTTGTGTATTAGGGGTTGTAGTAGGTGCTGTATTTTTGTCTTAGCATATTTTTTAGTCTTCTAGAATTAAGATAGAATCTAGATTGAGTCCTAAAGTCATTAGGATTTAATTAGTGCATGTTTGCTTTAATATTTTATATTAAAAAATGCACACTAACCTTTGTTTGTAGAGGGGAAGATTGAGGTAAGATTCCTTCACCTTATTCTTTTATTTCCTTTATGCATTGAATTTGCATTTAATTTCCTTTACTTTTCATAACTTGTGTTTGGTAGGATTTCCCCCTCTTTTGTAGAATCAACTTAACTTCTCTAGGAAGTAAGTTGCATTTTGTTCTTTTCTCCTTAAGAATAGAAAAGCCTCATTAACCCTTAGGACAACCATTTCAATGAATAACTTTGGGTTGTTTCTTAGTCTCCCTTAGTTTTTTTCCCTTTATTCAACTTGAGTCTTTCTTTCTCATCTCACAAAGAAAAACAATAAAATACCTAATAAAGGTTGGATGTTCTTATACGCCATGAGACTTTGTTGCGGAGTACTTATACGCGTCCTGTTTCGGGGCGAGGTGTAAGTATTTACCATGATGGATATGTCTTAGTATGAGAACGTTCACAAACAAATTCAAAACACTTCTCATAAAAGACAAAAAACAAACAATAAGCGACTTTCCTGCGGGAACTTCTCTTCTCATCTCATTCATTCTCAACGCGAACTTGCGACGATTTGTCTCGCATGCAAGACGGTAAATTCACTCTTACCAGACGAGCGTACAACACCTGAGCATAGACATACGCAGTTCCAGCCATAAAAAACACAAACAAATAGTTCCCACCTAGTTAGGCAAACTACGTTGACTCTGATCCTCATTTTCCCAATGAGGTACGTAGCCAGCGGGGTAGGGCCCGTTCGAGCACATTCTTTATTTTCCCTACATTTCCTCATTTCTTTTCATTCTCTTTTCTAGATACTTTTCTCATTTCCATTCCCATTCCAGTTAGCATTTTTGTTCAGCAGCAGCTTTATTTTCTCATCCTTTGAAACAAACAAGCAAGTGTGGATCCCGTCTGGTACGACAGACGGTCTGGGGTGCTAATACCTTCTCGGGTCGTAACCGACTCCCGAACCCAGATCTTTGGTTCGCAAGGCCTTGTCCTTTCCTTCTTCCTCAGGTTTGTGCAGCATTACCTTTCCCGTTCCTTCGGGATAAAAATGCCTGGCTGGCGACTCTACCTTTTCTGCGCCACTTTCGCGTTTGCTTTAATAGGTTACTTACATCCTGAAGAAGTCAAGTAACCTAAGAGAAAGAAAAGGAGCAAGAGAGAGCACAAGTGAGTCAAACTCACTTCAAAGACAAATAAATGCAAATGAAAAGATAAGAAGAGGTTGGATGTGGAGGCAAATCCACATCCTAAACAACTTACCTGAAGCCCCTAAAATGGTTAGTATGAATGCATAAGACATGAAACAAAAGGAAATAAGGCAAATGAAGATGCAATGATCAAGACCAGAAGTGCAAAGATAATGCAAATGTGTTATGAAATGATGCAAAGATATGTAAAATTTATATGTATGATCATACAAGTGATGAGATGCAAAGGAAAGCATGGTAGGAGCTTGAAAACACATGAATGCACATAAGAAGTAATGAATGCAAAACATACCAAATGGATGCAACAATGATCAACCAATGTTCATACATGTCCTAAGGTATCTAAGATGACATATAAATGCATGAGATGTCATGACAAGTTCACATGATGAAGGTATGCAAAGATGAATGCAAATGAACAAGGTAAATTAGGGTTTTAAGAAAGTATGAGATGCATATGATCAAAACAGAAGCAAAACACATGATAAAAAATTGAAATTGCAAATAAATGAAATCTAAACACACATAAGATCACTCCCCAAAGATGGAAGTCAGAAGCTTTACCAAAGTCAAGTTATGGTTTTTCTAAGTTAGGCTAGGGTTTTGGGTACTTCTTCATGAAAAATGCCAAACAAATAGAAAATGTAATGCAAAAATATGAGTTAAATATCCTAGATACTACATACAAATTATGAAAGGATGCAAAAATAACCATACATAAACTCAACTTGGTTGATCAGAAATGAATTTATGAAGTTAGGGTTAGAAAAATAAGAAATTTGGAAACCCTAATTCATGGTTAATTGTCAAAACATGGTCAACCCCTAAAAGAAATTTGTAAAATGAGTTTGTATATTGTTCTAAATATGTAAGAAGGCTTCATGAATATTTTTGTGATTTTTAAATACCTAAAAGTATTTTTAATTAATTAAAATGAGTTAATTAATTAAATAACACAATTAAATGATTTAAAAATAGTTTTTTAATGCAAAAATTAAAAATAAAAATGTTTTTGATTTCTAAAAATTATTTAAAGTGAAAATGAAATAAATTGGAATTTTATAAAATGTTTTACTATTTTAAATAAATAATGAAAACAAATGCAATATAAATAAAAAGAAAATGAAAAGTAATTGGAATGAGAGGCCCAAATTGCGTGAGAGATGGATCAAGGGCCAGGATTGCTAGTCAGCTTGACTTGAGGTAACCAGATCCTAAGGTTGTGATTCAAACTTACCATATGCGTGCTATCCAATGGTTGAGGTTTGATTTGACTTAATTAATTATGTTTAACTTAATTAATTGAAATTAGAATTAATGGTGCAATCTGGACCATCCACGCGCTAACCTAATCAAGATCCTATGGATGGTATTAAAACTGGAAACCCTAATCACCATTAACCCTAATTATTTTCAGGTGACCGGAGATAAGCTCCGGTCATCTTCTCCGGCCAGCCCCTCAACCTAACTTCTTCTACAGGCCATTAAACACCATTAAACCTGCCCAGAAACACTCCCCAAACATCATGAAACATAAATCAACAATCAAAAACAATTTATAACACCTGAATCAAGAGAATCGAAGCAAAACATTTTCACGGGAAAACTTTCAGAACAACAATACATGCTCATTTCTACACCATTTTCAATTCTAAACAAATCAGAATGATCAGCAAAGCATATAGGTTCATTTTATAACAAGAAAAAGAGGTTCTGGAAAAATTGTTCTTGATGGATACCTGAACTGAAGTTCTTCAAACTGGAGCTTTCTGAGCCTTTCCTTGGTGCAAAATGACTCCTCTGGTCCTTCTAAAGCTAATAGAATGCTTGAATGGAGTTGAGAGGGGCTATTTTAAAGTGTTCAGTTCTGATATGGCAGAAATCGTGTTTTTATTTTAGGGTGTTTCAGGCCATGGTGATGGGTGGGAAATCTTTTATGTATGATTTGTGGTTGATTGGTGAAAGAATTTTGGAAGTTTGATGGCTGGTTTGAGAGAATCTAAGAGAGGAAGTTTTTTAGGGATTTTGTGCAATTTGATGCTCGGCCCCCCTTGAGCTCTTGTGTGTTATGCTTTATGATCTTTAGGCAATGCATAAACAATTGCCATTGGTCAGAAGAGTTGTTGTGGCACTGTGGGATTGGTATGGTTTGAAATGCAAAAAGTCAAAAGTTTGTGTACTTGAGGTATGGCATGGTGCAAAAGTGATTTGAGGTCTTGGGCTGCCTCAGCTGGCTTCAAGGAGGGCATTTGGATCGAAAGTGGTGAGCTGTATGGCTTGATTCATGAGTTTTCAAAGGTTTTGCATTTTCACAACTTTGACATTTCTTGAGAAGCAAGTCATGAAAACCCTAGGTTCTTGGCCCAATTCTAATCTTTAGAAGTTGTTTGATCATGGCATGATGTATTTGAGTGGATTAGAGGTCACATAAAGGCCTGAAATACCATTTTGCACATTTCCCTCTTTGACATGAACTTGAAAATTACAAGATTTTTCCCAACTTTGACTTGCCATATCTTGAGTTCTAGGATGAATCAAGAGGAGTACTTGTACTTTTTGAAAATAGGAAGATAAAATCTACAACTTTGATGTTTGAAGGAAATTCATTTGAAACCTTTTTGATCAAGAAAGAGGAGGTTGAAGATCTTTTCCAAAATGGAAAGTTTTCATTAGAAGTCATGTCCAAAAATGACAAGTTTTCAAATGGCTCAAAATTCTTCAATCTTGTGAACTTCCAAGCCTTCCTAAGATCAAATAAAGATCATATGACCCCAAGTTGATGATGATGACCCTTTGGAACCCTTGTTGGTGGTCTCAGATGCCCTAATTCTGACTTTTCTTGCACAACAAGTTACCATTTGATCAGATGACTTCCACAAGGAATTGTTGCTTCAAATTTGATACACATTCTCCTTATAACACATATAGACCAATAGAATCAAGAGTGGCCAAAAATTTTGAGTGAAAGGGCCTCAAATCCAAAAGCCTAATTTGTGGTCATCTGTGCAGGATCCCTGAGCCTGCATGGGTAACTGTGCAATCCCCGGAGATTTTGTGACTTCAAAGCAAACTTGGAGGTATATTATGATCATAGAACACTCATGTACCCTCTTGGCATGCTTCATGTCCTCTGAGATAGCTCAAACCACTTCTAAGATTCATCTTATCACAAACCCTAGCTATGCAGCTATGCAATGAGTTGCTAAAGGAAAAATATGCAATGTGAGATGTGATGATATGCTATGCAGTTTGAGGGATCATATGTCAAGGTGTGATAAAGAGAGAGGGCAAATTTGGGGTGTTTACAGCTTCCCCTATTCAAGCATGAGTTAGCTGTGTAGGATGTAAGCGCCTGGCCTAACAGACAAACAAGATAACTTGTGGTTGAATACCAAGACAGTCCAAAATTTGCACTCTTTATTATAAGAAGAAAAGAGATATAAATTGTAATAGACAGTATAGACTGAATATCAAATGATAGCGATGGAGGACGACCATCGAGCTGAGGACGACTTCTAGGGATAAAAACGGTGAGAAATGCACTGACGGGGACGACCATCATGCTGGGGAATAAAGAATCCGCGATGGGGACGACCATCGGGTAAAGAAAGGCAGCTTTACTGGGGATTTAAAAGCACTAACGGGGACGACCGTCAGGCTGAAGAATAAAGAAACTACGACAGGGACGGCCATTGGGTGAAGAATAAACAAATCAATGATGAGGGACGGTCATCAAAAGGTGAAGGACGATCACCTAGCAGGGGACATCTGCTAAAAGATATCTCGACATAGGACGAATGTCGTTTAGAAAGATCAACGATGGGGACGGCCATCGGATAAAATGATGAGGGACGGTCATCAAAAGTTGAGGGAAGATCACCTAGCAGGGTACGGCTGCAGAGGGTTATCGCGACATAGGACGAATGCCTGATAAAAAGATCGACGATGGGGACGGCCATCGGATGAATGATGAGGTACAGTCATCAAAAGGTGAAGGACGATCACCTAGCAGGGTACGGCTGCTGAGGATTATCGTGACATAGAATGAATGTCGGATAAAAAGATCGATGATGGGGACGGCCATCGGATAAAATGATGAGGTACGGTCATCAAAGGGTGAAGGATGATCACTTAGCAGGGTACGGGTGCCGAGAAATATCACGACATAGGACGAATGTCGGATAGAAAGTTGTTTTGTTGGCGACTTCTGGGGATATATAAACATAGATGAATGTTTAAGCCCTAAAAAATAAAATGGTATAAGTGTTTCGACAGTGTGTATAGATTAAAGATACGGACGAGTATCCTTAGAACCACGATACGAACGAGTATCGATAGAAACAAACGCCGACGCGTGTTTAAGGAGTGATGATACGGACGAGTATCAACTGTTTGAACAAAGAACACAGAAGAGTGTTGATCTGCCGAGCAGATGCATAAGATACAGACGAGTATCAAAGAATTATGTATAAGTAGGATACGAACGAGTATCAGAAGGATTGTGTATAAGTATGTACAAGCATTTGTATGGAGAGTGCAAAAGGATATTTTGTCTTTTATCTGCAGGGGATAAGTTTTTGCGTATTGCAAGAGGAGTGATCTTGGTTTTGCAGGTGACTGGTTCGAACCTGGCTTATGATCATGCAAATGTTGGATTTTTTCCGTAATGCTCCGTGTTAGACGGAATGCTACGCTTTGTTTGGGGAGTAATGATGCTAATGCTATGATTATGCAAATGAGAGAAACGAGATCTGGGATCTGAAATCTGTTGGGAGAACGGATCACTGAATGATCCATGGGGAGAAAGGATCATTGTACGATCTTTCTAGAGAACTCTGGGGGAAGAACTCTGTGGGGATCCAATGTTGTGGATGATGAGATCTGGAAACTCGCTGGGGAAAAGTGATTTAGACATTACTTTGGAGCTCCTTCTTGGGGAGGAGAGAACTTCTGGGAAGTAATATGTTGGAGGATCAGCTTTGCGGGGATACTCTGAGGGGATAAAAAGCTCGGTGGGGGAATAATTTCGTCAAGTAGTCCTTCTGATGATGTGACCGCCGGCTTGGCTGGGGATATAGTGCCTGATATGCCCCATGATGTGAAAGGTTGTCCGCCTTGAGTACCTGCAACTTGTCAAACAAAGGAAACGCACAAGTTCCCTGAGGTATCCTCAAACCGGATTCCTTCATAGGAGTTAGGTTCGCTTAAAAGCACATATTTCCTGCAAGTATTTATTGAAAATGGCTTATATGTTTTCATGCAAATGTTGTATTACGAACTTTGGACATTTTGCAGACAAAACAAAAAGGTACAAAATAGAGTATGAGTGAACATTAATTTTATTGATTTGTGTGCCCTGAATAGGCAAGTACAATGAGGAAGCTAATCCCTGATATGAGAAGATTGCTATAAAATTGAGAAAATAAAAGTCCTATTTGGCAATGCTGAAGTTGATGCTTCAATCTTCCTTTTGCTATGACCTGTATGACTTTGAACACTCTTCTTATCTTGCTTTCTGAAGAAAGTTGATTTTGATCGATGCTTTGTCCTTTCAAAGCTTGCCATGTTATGTGAGTGATAGAGACGGATTTAGAATGCAGTTGTTCGCTTATTCCCTGATATTGCATGGATCGCCCTTTCGGGTTTTAAATCCACCGGGATACCCATTTTTTCCTGAGCTGTCCGATGTGGCTTTTCAACTCAGCGGGTGTACATTTTTTTTTTCAAAATTTTCCCTTATTTTTGCCCGAGTCTTTTATTCTGTTTTTGACTTGCCGGGATGTCCTATTTTTTCCTGGTCTTACAATCTATTTTTATGTCTAGTGGGTCATTTATGCGAAGTATTTTTTAACTGCATCTGAATTCACAGGAGACGGGAAGTCTTCACCATTCATGGTTGCGAGCATCAGTGCTCCGCCCGAGAAGACTTTAGTTATCACATATGGACCTTCATAGTTTGGTATCCACTTGCCCCTGTGGTCTGTATGAGGAGGAAGGATCCTTTTTTGTACAAGCTTTCCCACTTGATATTCCTGAGGTCAGACTTTTTGATCGAAGGCTTTCTTCATCCGCTTCTGATAAAACTGACCATGACAGATTGCTGCTAATCTCTTTTCTTCAATCAGGCTTAGTTAATTATAACGAGATCGGATCCATTCTGCTTCGTCCAGTTTTACATCCATCATTACCCGCAAGGAGGGTAATTCAACTTCAACAGGTAGGACTGCTTCCATACCATACACAAGCTGATAAGGTGTTGCCCCGGCAGATGTTCTGATGGAAGTTCGGTACCCATGCAAGGCGAATGGTAACATTTCAAGCCAGTCTTTGTATGTGACTACCATCTTTTGTACAATCTTCTTAATGTTCTTGTTAGCCGCCTCAACATCGCCATTCATCTTTGGCATGTAAGGAGAATAGTTGTGATGTTGAGTTTTGAAGTCTCGGCACAGTTCTGCCATCATCTTGTTGTTAAGGTTTGAACCATTATCAGTAATGATTCGCTTGGGAACTCCATATCGACAAATGATATCCCTTTTCAGATATCAGGCTACCACTTGCCTGGTGATATTTGCATACTAAGATGCTTCAACCCATTTGGTGAAGTAATCAATGGCTACCAGGATGAATCTGTGACCATTTGAAGCAGTTGGATCGGTCTTTCCAATCATATTGATGCCCCACGTGGCGAAGGGCCAGGGTGAAGACAATACATTCAAAGGATTTGGAGGCACATGCACTTTGTCTGCGTAGATCTGTAATTTATGAATAGTGGCCAAAGCGTCTGCAAACTGATTCTCATCTCAAGGGATGTATTCAAGCTTGACTATTGTGAAGAAAGTCAACAATCTCCTCGTATAGTCACGGTAAGGAACCAGATGCCCTTGATGAGTATACCACTTTCCATTAGTTTGGTTGATCACCAAAGGTTAATCTCCGAATACATTCAAGGTTTTGATCCTGAGGTCAATGGCTTCCTCAAGACCCATGATACAAGCTTCGTATTCTGCCTCGTTGTTAGTGCAGGAAAAGGTGAGCCTTGCTGAGAAAGGCAGATGGACTCCTTTGGGTGTAATAAGCACTGCACCAACCCCACGACTGTTACAATTAACTGCCCCATCAAACATAATAGTCCATGCTTCTACTGGATCAAGACCTTCAGTGTGAATAGGCTCTTCACAATATTTTGATTTTAAGAACATGATATCTTCATCGGGGAAATCAAATCTCATAGGCTGGTAGTCATCAATGGGTTGGTCGGCCAGATAATCAGACAATACACTGCCCTTGATGACTTTCTGAGAGGTGTACTGAATATCATATTCTGTTAGAATCATTTGCCACCTTGCAACCCTTCCGGTAAGTGTTGGCTTCTCAAATATGTACTTGACGGGGTCCATCTTTGAGATCAATAAGGTAGTATGAGTCAACATATACTGTCTTAGTCGGCGAGCAGCCCACGCTAAAGCACATCAAGTTTTCTCGAGCAGTGAATAACGTTGTTCACAGTCGGTAAACTTTTTGCTTAGGTAGTATATTGCATACTCTTTTCGACCAGACTCGTCATGTTGGCCCAACACACACCACATTGATTCATCTAATACTATCAGGTACATTATTAGAGGTCTTCCTTCAACTAGAGGCATGATGATTAGAGGTTCTTGCAAATACTCTTTGATCTTGTCAAAAGCTCTTTGACAATCATCGTTCCACCTGACTGTTTTTTCCTTTCTTAGCAGTTTGAACAAGGGCTCGCAGGTTGCAGTGAGATGAGATATGAACCTTGAAATGTAGTTCAATCTACCCAAGAACCCTCAAAGTTCTCTCTTGGTCTTAGGTGCAGGCATTTCCTGAATTGCTTTGACTTTGTCGGGATCAACCTCAATTCCTTTTCCGCTTACAATAAAAACCATCAGCTTACCAGAACGTACCCCGAATATGCATTTGTTGGGGTTCAACCTTAACTAATACTTTCTCAGATGCTTGAACAGTTTCTAACAGGTTTACCAAATGGTCTTCTTCTATGAGGGACTTGGCAATCATGTCATCCACGTAGCACTCGATTTATTTATGGATCATATCGTAGAATAATGTTACCATAGCCCGTTGATATGTTGCACCGGCATTCTTCAAACCAAACGACATTACTTTGTAGCAGAACGTGCCCCACGGTGTGATGAAGGTTGTCTTTTCCATGTCTTCTGGTGACATCTTGATCTAATTGTATCCAGAAAATCTGTCCATGAAGGAAAATACCGAGAACTGAGTTGTGCTGTCTAACAATACATCAATGTGAGGTAATGGGAAGTCATCTTTCGGGCTTGCTCTGTTCAGATCCCAGTAATCAACACACATATGCACCTCGCCATCCTTCTTAGGTACGGGTACAATGTTAGCAACCCAATGCGGGTGTTGCTCCCACCGAATGACACCGGGTCAGATGGGGTACAGACGCGAACGGTGGCGAAAGGATAGAAGGTGAAGGTGAACTGAAAAGAGTCGCCAGCTAGGCATTTTTATCCCGAAGGAAAGGTAATGCTGCATAAACCTAAGGAAAGATGGATAAGACGGTTGCGAACCAGAGAAACTGAGAAAGGGGGTTAGTTACAACCTGGGAAGGTATTAGCACCCAGATTGTCCGTCGTACTCGGCGGGATCCACGCTTGAAAGATTGTGTTTAAAGGGGGTAGTGTCAGTGTTATCTGTGTGCAAAAGCTGGAAAAGAATGTACAGGTGTCAGTGCAAAAGGTATGTGAAATGAAATGCTCAGGAATGAGGCTTAAATAAGGATGCTGAAGGAGGGGGAGACACAAAGAATTTTGTTCGATAACAGTCAAGTTATGCCTACTGTCGCTCCCCGGATTTCCATCCTGGTACAAACGCGAAAGTGGCGCGGAAAAGAAAAGAGTCGCCAGCCAGACATTTTTATCCCAAAGAATCGGGAATGGTAATGCTGCACAAACCAGAGGAAAAGAACAGGAAGGACACAGGTCCTGCGAACCTAAGAGACTGAGTTTGGGAGTCAGTTACGACCTGGGAAGGTATTAGCACCCAGATCGTCCTTCGTACCCGACGGGATCCATGCTTGCAAAGAAAATGTTTCAAAGGGTGAGGATATGAAAGCTGCTGCAAAAGAAAATGAAAAGAAACTGGAACTGGAAAAGAAACTGAGAAAGGAACGGAATAAGAAAACAAAGAGAAAAGATGTAGGGAAAATAAAGATTGTGCTCGAACGGGGCCCTACCCCGCTGCCTACGTACCTCATCAGGACAATGAGGATCAGAGACGCCGTAGTTCCCCTAACTAGGGGTGGCAAGGAAATTGCTTGTGAATTAAGGCTTGAACTGCCTATGCCATTGCTCAGGTGTTGCAGACTCGGACGACGAGTGCGTAACCGTCTTGCAAAATGACAAGTAGGAGCAAGTTCGCGTACGGAGCGAATGAGGTGAGAAAAGAATTCCCGAAGGAAAGACGCTTATGTAGTTCAACCTCCCTAAAAACCCGCGCACTTCTTTTTCTGTTCTCGGTGCAGGCATATCTTGAATTGCTTTTACTTTTGCAGGATCTACCTCAATTCCCCTTTGACTAACAATGAAACCCAGCAGTTTCCCGGAACGCACTCCGAAAGTGCACTTGTTTGGATTCAACCTCAGCTTGTACTTGATCAGTCTATCAAACAACTTCTTTAGATTGACCAGATGCTCTTCTTCGTCTCGGGACTTAGCAATCATATCGTCCACATAACACTCAATCTCCTTGTGTATCATGTCATGGAACAATGTGACCATCGCCCGCTGATAAGTTGCCCCGGCGTTCTTCAAACCAAAGGGCATGACCTTATAGCAGAATGTACCCCACGGGGTAATGAACGTTGTCTTCTCCATGTCTTCCGGCGCCATCTTAATCTGATTATATCCGGAAAAGCCATCCATGAAGGAAAATACCGAGAATTGAGCAGTATTGTCTACCAACACGTCAATGTGTGGCAACGGAAAGTCATCTTTTGGGCTCGCTCTATTCAAATCCCGGTAGTCAACACACATCCGGACCTTTCCGTCCTTCTTTGGTACAGGTACAATGTTAGCTACCCAAGGTGGGTAACTAGTTACAGCAAGGAACCCGACATCCCATTGCTTCTGAACCTCCTCTTTGATTTTCATCGCCATGTCAGGACGAGTTCTTCTCAATTTCTGTTTCACAGGAGGACAGTCCTCTCTCAGAGGTAGCTTATGCACAACGATGTCGGTATCCAGCTCTGGCATATCTTAATATGACCAAGCAAAGATATCCACATACTCTCTCAGCATACTGATCAGCTCTTTCTTGACGTCGGCCTGCAGACTGGCCCCAATCTTGATCTCTTTCTGCACATCTTCACTGCCAATGTTGATGATCTCAATTTCCTCCTGATGAGGCTGGATAACCCGTTCCTCTTGTTTCAACAATCTGACCAATTCTTCAGGGAGGTCACCGTCTTCCTCAACCCCTTCATCAGCTTGGTAGACTGGATTGTCAAAGTCATGCGTAGTCATAGCACGAATGTTATCAATGGAATCCAGATGATCAACACTGCACAGGTGATGTACTTATTCAGAATCTGCTTATTTTGAAAAAGAGACGCTAACACAAAAACAAAAAGGAAAAACACATTGCCATTTTTATATTTTGTTTTTGTGAAAAAATTTTAAAAACAAAGAAAGAGAACACAATTTTGTCTGAAAATGTCCTTTTATTTCATGGTAAATTAAGATACATACAAAACATGGTGGCCCATACAATGGATCCTAGCATCTTGGGAAGAATGCAGGATTTGACAATGCAGTATGATAATAAAAGGAAACAAAATGAATTACTCTGAGTGCCAGGTAACTTGAATAATGTCTTCAGCAGACCAGTTCCTTAGCTCCTCCCCAGGCGTGCACTGATGTATCCAGTTGTCCCAGTCACCATCACTGTCTCCCTCTTCAGTAGTTGCACATATCTGGTTGCAGTCGAGCATCCCAGCACTTGTAAAGGTTATAGCCTTAGCACTTGGAGTAGATCCACCAGGCTGATAACCCAAACCAAACTTGTCGTCCTTCTTTTCTAGCTCCAGCAATTTTCCCCAGCCTTGGGCGCTTCCTGACTGAACAACCTCCTTTGCTTGCTTATAGGAATGGATGGAGGTACCCTCTTTCTCACTGTTTCTCTCTACAGGAGTTAGAATGCTGACATTAACTGCTTCGAAGGCTTGGCACAGAGTCTCATGGATCTCTCCATCCATCTCCACATACTTGAATGTTGACAAATGGCTTACAAAGATGTCTTCCTCTCCGCACACTGTGATTACCTGGCCGTCAATCACATATTTGAGCTTCTGATGCAGAGTGGACGTTACAACACCGGCAGCATGAATCCACGGGCGTCCCAACAAACAGCTGTATGCGGGCTGAATGTCCATAACATAGAAGGTACTTTTGAAAACTTGAGAACCTATTTTGACGAGAAACTCAACTTCCCCAAAAGCTGATCTTCTAGACCCGTCAAAAGCTTTGACAATCAAATCACTGGGTCTCAGGATTATACCATCAACATTAAGCTTCATTAATGCCTTCTTCGGAAGCACATTAAGGGAATAGCCTGTATCAACAAGAACATGCGACAACACAACACCCTTGCACTCCATAGTAATATGTAGTGCTTTGTTGTGGTTTCGGTCCTCGGGTGTCAGGTCTCGATCTGTGAAGCCCAGCCCATGGCTTACATTAACACTGCCCACTACAGCTTCAAGTTGGTTGAAAGTGATTTCTTGAGGAACATAGGCCATCTGCAACACTTTTAATAAGGCCTCTCTGTGTGCAGGAGAACACATCAGTAAGGATAGAATGGATATCTTGGAAGGTGTCTGGCTCAACTGCTCGACCACCTTATAGTCACTCTTTTTGATTATGCGCATGAATTCCTCGACCTCTTTTTCAAATGTACCCTGCCCAACAACAGGAGTAGTTGATTCATCAGTCACATCTTGCTTTCCTTTAGCATTTGACGAAGCTTCATCCTCAGGATCCCCTCTTAGAACAGGGGGAGAAAATAGACGACCACTTCTTGTAAAGCCTCCAACCCCTCTGACGTTCACTACAGTCGGGTCAATAGCAACAGACTTGCAATCAATTTTCTGTCCAGCCACGTACACATCTGAGCCGTAATGCCATGGAATGGCTCTATCATCTGTATAAGGAACATGCCCAGGCATAGTGATAGTTACAAGGCTAACCTCAGGAGCGTAGATGGTTACAGGCTCTCTTCTGACGGGCATCTCTGCTTCATCATAGAAAATGGTAATGGTTGACACATCATCAGCTTCACTACCAACTTTGTTGAACTGCAAAGAACCATCATCAATCAAACCCTGCAAACCCATCTTCAGATTCTCACACCCATTCACAGCATTCAGACATTCTTCACAAACAGAACTGCAACCAGGAAACTCATGACCCCCCAGCAATCTCTCCTTTACTACGAGCAAAGGAGTCTTCACTTCTTCAATACTTAGCACAAGACTTAACTTTTCACCACACTCAACAACATTGATTCTTGCCCCTCCATGATTTGGAATAGGGTTTGAATTAATATTTGGCGGTGGTGCGAAGTTAATTGCTTTGGAGTCTATCAGGTCTTGAACTTTGTGTTGCAGCGCCCTGCACTTCTCAGTCGAGTGCCCGGGTGCCCCTGAGTGGAAAGCGCATCTGGCATTGACATCATAACCCACTGGAAGCTCTCCATGAGGTGGTGGTGCCAAAGTTCTCAATTGAATCAAATTCAAATCCAGCAGTCTAGGTAGCAAAGCAGCATAAGTCATAGGGATCGCCTCAAGCACCCTATTAGCCGGGCGAGTTTGCCTTGGCTGATACGGTCTCTGTTGGTAGTTGTTTCTTTGTGGCTGCTGTTGTTGTTCTTGCTGTTGTTGTTGAGGTTGCATATGCTGCACTGGAGTTGAAGGAATTGTGACTGCTGCCACATGCTCATATGGTCTTCTATAACCACGGCCCCGACCTCGGCCAAATACATCATTTGTCTCACCCTCGCTTCTCCTAGGAGGTCCACTGAAAGCTTTTCTTGCTCCATTCGAGCTGCTAGCACTTGTGTCTTGGATCTTTCCCATCTTCAACAAGGTCTCAACCCTCTCTCCAGAAATTACAATGTCATTGAATTTGGTGGAGGAACTGGATGCCAATCTTTCAAAAAACACACCTTGCAAAGTCCCCATAAACATGTCAGCCATCTCGTTCTCAAGCAGCGGTGGTTGCACTCTGGCAGCAAGCTGACGCCACCTCTGAGCATATTCTTTGAATCCCTCCTTAGCAGTTTGAGACATATGTTGCAATTGAGTGCGATTTGGAGCCATGTCCAAATTATACTGGTATTGTCTCACAAAAGCTTCTGCCAGGTCTTTCCAGCTTTTGATGTTGACTCTGCTAAGCTTCATATACCATTCCAGAGAAGCTCCAACCAAGTTGTCTTGGAAATAGTACATCCAGAGTTTTTCATCATCGGTGTGAGCAGCGATCCTTCCTACGAAGGATTGATGGGTCTTTGGGAATGCAGTGCCATTGTATTTCTCAAAAGTTGGTACCTTGAACTTGTAAGGGAATCTAACCCCCGGAACCAAGCCCAAGTCTGTAATGTCAAATCCCAAAGAGCTCTGGGATTGAATAGCCTTGATTTGTTCTGCCATTTCCTCAAACTTCCTGTTCATCTCAGCCCCCTGACCTTCAGCTTCGTCCAGCAGAGTGAACTATTCG
This sequence comes from Lathyrus aphaca, assembly GCA_963966055.1. NCBI lineage: Eukaryota > Viridiplantae > Streptophyta > Magnoliopsida > Fabales > Fabaceae > Lathyrus > Lathyrus aphaca. Next base: position 433,733,163 of record OZ014525.1, on the reverse strand, counting down.
TCCTGATTATCCATTTGAATATTGTTCAGCCCATCATTGATTATAGTAACCCCTGGCTGTGTTATAGGGATTTCCACTTGACGTGCGCCCGCACCGGTACGATTACCATCAGCAACAGTGTTGTTCCTGGCTTGACCATTTTCAATCATCTCCCGCAGACGCTCTTGATTCTGACCCATGTCTGCCATCAGAGTCATAAAGTTGTCCATCCTTAGCCTCAAGTCAGCTAAGTCTGCTTGCATCTGGTCCATGATTCTCTCTCTGTTGACCTTTGTTGGATATTTGTGTGCGACTGGTTGTTCGCGAACTCTCCTGGGAGCTATAGTTCCTGAAACACAAAAGACGTTAGAAACTGTAGCACTACCTGCAAAACAAGCAAACAGGTTATATGCATACAATGCAGTTGTTTATGTTTCCAATCCCAAGTCATTCATGCCCCGGTTTCGGTATTTAGCAAAGAAAACCAGATGGACACTGATCCTCGACTTTCAAAAACCTTCGCATAGAAACCATATTCAAACCATTACAGCAGGCACACAAAGAAATGGTGAACTGACAAACTGCATAACAAAAAATCAGCCTATAAGGAAAACATAACAGAATTCCCCGTAGGGTACAAGTTTCTGAAGAGAAAAGCAAACAGCCAGGATTCCTACAACATGCCTGTAGGTAATCCAAATACAAGGGAAACAAACTAAGAAGCAAAACCACTGCTTGAGGATCTTGAACCTCCCTCACTAAGCCCCACATCAGACCTAGCCTTCTTGACTCCAGCCATCAACTTGAGGTCTTCACTCTCTTTAAGTGCTGCTCCTAAGGCTTGTTGACTATCTGCTAGCTGCTGAGTCTTCTCCCTTCGAATGTTGTGGACTTTCTCCACCTCTTCCTTTTTGAAATCCATTTGCACTTCAAAGAACTCTTCTTTTTCTTTATATCTCTTCAACTCTTGTTCTCGCTTTCCCTGCAACCAGACAATAGACTGACGAGCTTCCTTGAGAGTCTTTGAATTCTTCTTTCGTTCAGCCTCTCTTTTTGCTTCCATCATACCCAACCTATGAAAGTGAGCTTCCCTTCCAGCAAATTCTTTCTCTTTAGCCTCCAAGTTGGTCTGCATCTTCAACAATTTCTCTTCAGCTTCATTCTTGGTCCGATTGGCAAGATGATACAGATTAACCATCTCAGTGTTCTCCACTCTGACTGCATGCAGCTGGGCTTCCAACTTCTTGAACTCCTCTAGAGACACAGTATCAGTAGACTCAACAACTGGAGAAACTGGAGGTGAAAATGGCAGCAATACCCTTCTGGCTCTGTCTTTCAACCAAGCTTCATACTCCGGGAATGTCTAATTGTTGCACTTTCCAAAACTGGCTATCCCTTCTCCCTTAATGCACTTCCAAGCTCCAGCCACCTTCATCACTAAAGGCATATTGTCCTTTACTGGGAAGTAGAAAATAGGGGACAACTTCAATTCTTCTGGTACCTCTCTCAAGGCATATCCCAACTGTCTTCTCAACAAGATTGGATTATAATTGATTCCTCCAGCTACTCCCAATAAAGGTACACTAAGATAACTCCCACAACTAGTGATGAAACGAGCACCCTGAAGCCTCTGAGTAATCCACCTGACATCCTTGGCAAGCAACTTTTCCAGCTTCTGAGCCCATACCAAGGTATGGTCACTAAACACTCCAGTACTAGGCAGATGCCTCATGAACCACATATGAAATAAAGGAGCGCAACAACGAACTAAACCTCCCCTCTTCTTCTCAGTCTTGTAGTGCACTGAGTAATACAAGTCTCCGAGCAATGTAGGCACAGGATTCTTCAGCAAGAAGAGATGTATGGCATTCATGTCTATAAACTTCTCCATATCAGCAAACAAGATAATGCCATAGATAGAAAGAGCCAATATTGCACAAACAACATCCCATTCTTCCTCAACAGCCAACTCTTCCACCTTCTTTACCAAAGTCTCCAAAGAAAACCCAGGTACACCTCCCTTAATGATGGTCAAGGAATTCACAGCAGAAGTGCTCAAATAAAGAGCCTTAGCAATAGCCTCTGGTGTAGGTCTACTCATCTCAGCATTGAACGGAATCTGGTCTCGAACAGGAACCCCCAAGATCAAAGCATACTCCTCCAGCAAAGGACCTAACTGAAAATCAGGAAAAGTGAAACAACGGAGCTGAGGATCATAGTACTGAAGCAGGGTATGAATGGCACTTCTCTCAGAAGGATCTAACTCTACCACCACATCCAGAATACTCCCATAAGCCTTCCTGAATCTCTCTACATGATTGGGTGTGATCAGCTTCACCATCTTCTTTAACAAGCCAACTTTGGTGTCAAAGAACTTGAAGTGAATATTCTGCTTGCGAGGATCTTCCATCTCTGAAGAGGATACCGGAACCGGAAGCAAAGATATGAACCTGTGAATGAAAACAAAACATGATTAATGATGAAATGATGCAATGCAGATGCAAAGACATATGATCCATCTGGGACTGTCTGAAATCTGGATACCAAGGCCAAATGATCAGAAACCCAAATCCTCTGGATAACAACCCACAAACACTCAGATAAGCTCAGATATTCCCAATCAAGAACCAGATAAACTCAAGAACTGCGGAACCAAAGTAACTGTATCAGAACATGAAACTGCACTGGTAACAAGGGTATGATGGAGTCAAGGGTTCCTGCAAATCTGTAAACCCCTACCATTCTCACAGGTGTGCTCCGGGTCAAACATCACGAACTCTCAAAGCCGAATAGCAATAATACTTTCACCATTTCCGAGAAATGGCTCATGACCAAATAAGGGAACCGGTTATGCATTATGTACTACGCAGGGAGGCCTTAACTGAGTCCGGGAAAAACAAGCATCCCTTATAAGTTCTCAGCTTCAAGCGCTGAAATCGAGAAACAATAGTACATTCAGCCCGTAGGATACAGTACTAATGTCATACGACCAGACGCCTTGACTGGGTTCCTATAAGAGAACTAGGCCATCTTATGCAAGTCCCCAGTGGACCCTCGGGTGCGAATGGGTTTGCCACAAAATGTGGTCTGCCACTGCCACCACTGGAGAGGGTTGTTTCCACAAAGGTTCTCAATGATCGGTCCCCAGATGCACATAACTATCAAGGTCCTATCCCGAAGTGGAGGAAATCCCCACACAAGATATTTCCAAGACGGTCGCAATCTGGGCGTGAAACACACAGCCACTCATCATGTCTCATGTGAGTACAATATGTCCACTCTAATCCTATAGTGCACTCGAGCCAGGTACTTGGCTTATCTCTCAAAAACAGTATCACCCGAGCCCACCAAACAGAAAACCAGTCCAGACAGTCCAGTATGATATATATGATGCGGGAAATAAATACTGAAAACTGTAAATAAAACTGTAAATAAACTGTAAACAAACAACAATAAAATACAACAAGCCACATCAAGCAAACATCACCCAAAGAAACAGCAGCAAACAAGCGCTAGGAGAGACTCACATGGGAACCAGAGATTCTGGGTTCGTTCCCCAGCAGAGTCGCTAGCTGTCACTCCCCGGATTTCCATCCTGGTACAAACGCGAAAGTGGCGCGGAAAAGAAAAGAGTCGCCAGCCAGGCATTTTTATCCCAAAGAATCGGGAATGGTAATGCTGCACAAACCAGAAAAAAAGAACAGGAAGGACACGGGTCCTTCGAACCAAAGAGACTGAGTTCGGGAGTCGATTACGACCTGGGAAGGTGTTAGCACCCAGATCGTCCGCCGTACCCGACGGGATCCACGCTTGCAAAGAAAATGTTTCAAAGGGTGAGGATATGAAAGCTGCTGCAAAAGAAAATGAAAAGAAACTGGAACTGGAAAAGAAACTGAGAAAGGAACGGAATAAGAAAACAAAGAGAAAAGATGTAGGGAAAATAAAGATTGTGCTCGAACGGGTCCTACCCCGCTGCCTACGTACCTCATCAGGACAATGAGGATCAGAGACGCCGTAGTTCCCCTAACTAGGGGTGGCAAGGAAATTGCTTGTGAATTAAGGCTTGAACTGCCTATGCCATTGCTCAGGTGTTGCAGACTCGGACGACGAGTGCGTAACCGTCTTGCAAAATGACAAGTAGGAGCAAGTTCGTGTACGGAGCGAATGAGATGAGAAAAGAATTCCCGAAGGAAAGACGCTTATTGTTTGTTTGTGTTTTTTATGAAGCTTTTATGAGTGAAATTTGCATAGGTAAGTGTACCTAAGTCTTACTCAATGGGATGTGTAACACCCCAAATTTGCCCTCTTCATTTTAAGCATCATATCATATCATATTCATCATGAACATATCATTTTCTTAGCATCCTAGCATGGAAAGATGAGGCATAACATTTTTCATTTCCTAGCATTAGGTATATGATCACCTGTGGAGGTTCTTGAGGCATCACAAGCCATGACAAGGGTCCCAATGGTTTTTTACAAGTCCTATTAGGGGTCTACACTCCATTTACAAGTTCAAGTTCATTTGCAAAAGCTCAGAAGATTGCATGATCATCAGAGGTCTCAGGACAAAGCAAAGCTCCTATACAAGGCACCTAAACTAGGGTTTGAGATTCAAGCATCAAAACTTCACAAATTTGGCCATTTCATTTGGGAAAATTCTTCTATATTTCAATAGGATCCTAGGTACCAATTTTCATGAGAAAATTCCATGTGGAAGTCAGAAAATTCTTCAGTTGCTTGCAGATGAAGTAATTGGTCAACTATGCCCTTAAAAAGTCAACTGTGTAATTTCAAGGGGTCTAACCCAACTTTTTTGGCCAAGGGTGGTCCTTACAATGTTATAAGAGGTTTGGGATGTTCAAAGATCAAGAATCATGGAGATTTGAGGCTTTTTGCAAAATTGGTACAAACTTGGTTTTGAGAAATTTCCAAATTTGGCAACTTTTGCCCTAATTTTCAAATGACCTTAACATGATCAAAAATTCTTCAAATGGACCAAAGTTAAACATGAAATTTGGAGATTAAGGGCTCCCATTTTCACAAAGTACAAGTACATTTTCATGGGATTCATGGTTTTCTCTCTAGCCTCTTCGAAAATTTGGTGATATTAGGGCAAAATTCAAAAGTTCATGCATGCAACCAAAGCCAATTGTCATGAAACTTGTTTTCAAGGCTTGGAATGGATAAATTATGTGTCCAATGTTAAAATACAATGCAAATGGCATGTTTTGCTCCAAATAATACCTCAAATTCGTGCACTACAAGTTTGTTGTTCAAAAAGTGCAAAATTGGTAAAATCATGAGAAAAGTGTGATGGCTTGATCTAAGGGCCAGGCTTTTTGCATTTTTGATCAAGAGTTGGAAAAGGATTGCCCATGTGCTTAGAGGCCAAGCAAAGCATGAGGATGGCATGCTCTCACACCAAATTTCAAAATTTGCAAATTCACAAATTTCTCATGATCCACACGTGCAAACCTTGGCATTTTTTCAGCATTGGATTGTGACCTCACATAAAAGCAGCTAGGGTTTCAGAATTGGCAACCTCTCTCTCATTCTCTCATTTCCAAGTTTATGCACCAATTGCATTCTCTCTCATTTCTCATCACACACTTGATCAATCTCAAAACAAATTGTGGATTCTTGTTTTAGGCAAGCTAAGGATCATTAATGACACCATCATTCAAGCTATCTCTCAAGTTTAACAACATTGCCATTTCAGGGCAGGTGTGAGCAAAGCTTTGAATCCAGCTTCATTCAAGACTTTAGATGCATTTAATTTGCATCTAGAGTGAAGTAGGAGTGCATTGCATCCATTATCTGGTCTTCTAACATCTTGAATCAAGATCTGCAACTCAGGTATTGTTCTAAATCTTGAGATCTGGAAATGAAATTGATTAGGTGTTTTGTGATGTTTGAGGTACACTGATCATTCTGCACTTTGTAGTTTTGAAAATGATGCATTGTAGCTTGAGTTATTTGGATTTCAGTTTTGATGGTCACACTTTGTTTTCTTCAATCCCGTTGATTCATTGAGTTTTAGCCAATTTCATTGCCACTTTCATGATCAGGGTAGCTTAATTAGTGGATCTGGACATTTTGGTTCATTTTTGTTGAGTTTTGCGCATCTGTGATGAATTCCGGTGCCGGAGCCCTAGCTCCGGTCACCGGAAGCTGGAGATGAGATTAGGGTTTGTGTGTTGAAGAAGACGAGTCCATAGCCCTTGGATCTGTCTTGCGTGTGTCCAGGATCTTGCCACGTTCCAGCCGCACCTCCTCCCTCTCACGTGTTAATTCTGTTTCTATTTTAATACACCATTTTTCGCACACCACACTAGCTATTGTGGTCTCTCCACTCACCATTCACCAAAGTTCCACGTCAATTAATGACCAGCCTCACCATACGCGTTTGATCAATCCTGTGGCTGCTTTATTTTCCTTTTTATTTCATGAATTTCCACACTAATTAATATATACCTGCGCATGAGCTGGGCCCAGAGTGACTATTCGCACCCCCAGTTTTCTTAAGCCCAAACAATTTGCACGCAAATCCCGACTATTGGCACCCCCTTCCATTTTCTCATTTTTATTTCTTTTTCTTTATATTCTTTTTATTCCAATTTGGTTTTTATTTTTTAAAAAAATACTTCTGATTATTCAAAAATTCCCAAAAAATTCATGAGTCTTATTTTAAGTTTCTTTTATTTTTCTATATTTTTTTTATTTTTTTATTTTCTATTTTTCTTAATTTCCACGTGGCAATAAATTCCCCATTTCAATTACTTCATTTTAAATCCTTTCTTGAGTACACTGCCTTTCCATTTTCTATAGACTTCATTATTTTGAGTTTTTTGCTCATTCTTTTTGATTTGGATTCCTAAGATGATGTAGTTCTTATATGATTTTTCCCCTTATTTTTAGAAATTTATTCCTTGGGTCTTGGTCCTTTGACTTGTGTGGGAAGTTATTAACCCTAGTTTGTGTTCTTGCCTCCATTTGACCTAGTTTGCTTCTGAATTTTTCCAAATCCTTTTCGCTCATTGATTTGTCATGTTTGAAGATCATTTGGTTTAAGTTGTGGAATTTTTAGATGCTTGGTTGATTTAATGTGGATTTTTGTTCTCACCTTATCCCATTTTGCTTCTTTTGATCCATTAGCTCTCTCATAAACTTAGAAGGGCACTTGTGCCAACTTCTCCTTCTCATTTGGGGTTATTTTGGGGTATGGGTTCCTTCCTGGTCCTAGCTTAGGGTTTGAGTCTTAGTAATATTTGTGTTTGCTTACCTTTTAAGTCCTCTCATTTCTTAAGTATTTTCATCTCACTTCCTTACTTCTTTCACCTCATAATGTAATTGTTTGGTCTTGTACCTCTCTTCTCTTCATCTTGTTGGCCTCTCAAGCCTTTCTTAGACTTGTCTTGGTACTGGTCTTGTGGATTGAGTCCATGTTTTGTGAATTTTTTCTTGCATCTTTCTTAAGTTTGCATTTGTTTACATATGTGTTCCATGTTGCATCATGTTAACTTGTATGCTTCATCTCTCATTCTTATGAGTTGCATTTGCATTGGGCATTTGTACATATCATTTCACTTCTGTTTGTATGATGTTAGCATGTCATCTTGTTCTTTGGGCTTCACTTGTATGCATGTTGCTAACCTTGCAGGGGCTATGATAAGTGTGAGGTGTGGAAGTTGAGTTCCACATCTCCAAATCTCATCTCTTCTTCTCATTTATTATTTGTGCTAACCATTTGCTTGTTGGGCTTAGGCCTTTCTCATCTCTTATTCTATCTTCTTCTTCTCCTCTTCTTTCTTTCTCCATTAGGATAGAAACCACACTAACCTTAGGATATCCATGCATGACAACACTTAGGATTTCTTTAGTCCCCTTTAGAATTTTGCCTTTGTGATCCTTTGTTGCTTTCTTTCCTCATCTTCAAACTTAATTCTAATTCACTTAATAAAGGTTGAGTGCTTTCATGTGACATGAGACTTTGTTATGAGATACTTGTACGCGTTCTGTTTCGGGGCGAGGTGTAAGTTATCCCTCGTAGTGGATAAGTCTTAGCATGAGATTACCTCACAAAGAAAAGCTAAAAAATACTTCTTAACCAAAAACCCACAAAAATACTTAATAATGGTAATAGGTCAGTGTGTCTGAGCCTTCACCTGTGGGACTAGCTTTGGAGATTTCCTCCATAGATAGGTGTGCCTCTTGCGCATTCCATTTCGGGATGATGTGAGACGTACACATCCCATTGAGTAAGACTTAGGTACACTTACCTATGCAAATTTCACTCATAAAAGCTTCATAAAAAACACAAACAAACAATAAGCGTCTTTCCTTCGGGAATTCTTTTCTCATCTCATTCGCTTCGTACGTGAACTTGCTCCTACTTGTCATTTTGCAAGACGGTTACGCACTCGTCGTCCGAGTCTGCAACACCTGAGCAATGGCATAGGCAGTTCAAGCCTTAATTCACAAGCAATTTCCTTGCCATCCCTAGTTAGGGGAACTACGGCGTCTCTGATCCTCATTGTCCTGATGAGGTACGTAGGCAGCGGGGTAAGGCCCGTTCGAGCATAATCTTTATTTTCCCTACATCCTTTTGTCGCTCCCGATAAATGGGAATGGCCCAGATAAAGGTACAGACGCGAACGGTCGGCGAGAGGGGGATGTGAGAACACACAGGAGTGAACTCACGGGGAAAGAAAGAGTCGCCAGCTAGGCATTTTTATCCCGTAGGAAAGGTAATGCTGCATAGACCTAAGAAAGATATGGATAAGACGGTTGCGAACCAGAGGGACTGAGAAAGGGGGTTGGTTACAACCTGGGAAGGTATTAGCACCCAGATTGTCCGTCGTACTCGACGGGATCCACACTTAGAAGTTTTGTGTTTTAAAGGGGTAGTGTCAGTGCAATTTGTGTATAAAGAGCTGGAAAAGGATGTACAGGTGTCAGTGTAAAAGAAGTGTGAAGTGTGATATGAAGTGTCAGTGTAAGAACAGGAGAGAAATGCTCAAGATCATGAGGCTCAAAGAATGATGCTGGAAGGAGGGGGAATGTACAGAGACTTTTGTTCGATAACTGTTAAGTTATGCCTACGTATCCTCTCGTGCAATGAGGAAGTCAGAACACCGTAGTTCGACCCAAAGAGACTGAAAGATGAATTGACTTGTGAACTGCTTACTTGCCAATGCTCAAGTGAAAGACCTGTCTGGCTCAGGTGCAAACAGTCTTGCATTAGACGGAAGAAGCAAGTTCTCGCTTGTGAGTGAATGAGATGAGAAATGAATCCCGAAGGAGACGATTATTGTTTGTTTTTGTATTTTCAATCTTTTATTGCTTTTGAAAGTTTGTCATAAGTTAATGAGCTTAAGCCTAAACCAATGGGTTTAATAGACTCATCACATCTTCCCTCTGATTAGGGGTAATGAGAATACCTTAAGTGTGAAGTCAGCATCTCACACTTAATCCCCATGATGTAGGATTAAGATCATTAACCTACTTGTGATTATTTAGATGTTTTTGGAGTTTTTGTTTAGTGTTAAGTAATGAGTTTAAGCCATAATCAGGGATTAAACAGACTCATTACACCATCCTAATAGAAGGATAATAGATGAGAATGTTTAAGCTGAGGAAGACTCCTCAAATTAATCCATGATTATGGATTAACCTCAGGACAAAACAAAGCCTTTATTAGATGGATTTTAATTAATGATAAGATGATGAAGTGAGTTTTATGATTTGTAAGACAGCTTGAGGGGGACTTGTCCATTAACACTAGGGTTAGTCCTTCTTAACCAATTAAGGAAGAATTAGAACCCTAATGCAAGGCCCAAGTTACAAGCTTGATGTCTTCATGATTATTAAGATGGATTGATTAAAGGAGTTAAACACATTAAGGGTTTAACACTTAGGATTAAAGTTATACACTCCATCCTAATAGAAGGATGCAGGCATAAGCTTAATCACAAAGCCTTAAAGCCTTTAGGGTTTAGTCCTTGATTATGAGATGAGAAGAGAGGACTCAATGAGACACAAAGGTAAAATCTAAATGGGGGGGACTAATCAAAACCCTAATTATTGTCATGCTTGGTTGTTCCTAGGGTTTGTGAAGTTTACAAGAAAGATCTTCAGAGAAACCACCAGGAAGCAGATGAAAGGAGCAAAGAGAATCAAAGTAACTTGCTTCATTTAAGAAGACAAGTTACTTGAGGAAAGAAAGTAAGAAGAAGAAGAAAGAGCAAGCTCAACCTCAAACACAAGATAAAATGCAGCAATGATGCATAAGAGGAGATGAAAAGAAATTGTGAGAAGTGAAGGCAAATCCACTTCTCAAAACAACTTACCACCTGAAAAGTTAGTGAAAGGAATGCAATGCAATGCAAAAATGAGATGGAATGGCATGATGCAAACCAAAACCAGAAGCATGAGTGTGATGATAATGATGCTATGAGATGATGCAAACATGAAACAAGGCATGGGGATGATCATACAAACATATGGGTGCAAGAGAAGCATGCTTAGAACTATGAACATACATGAAATGCAAATGACATACAAAAATAGAAAATGAAAGATGCAATGATCAAACATGCTTCTAATATGTCTTAAGATGTCTAATGAATCAAATGGGTGCACAAAATGCTATGGCAAGTTCATGTATGCAAGCTTATGCAAGATGAATGCAAATGAAGATGCAAATTAGGGTTTATGTACAACATGAGATGCAAAATTCAAAATCAGAAGCAAAACATGAGATAAAAAATTGAAAATGGGATCAAAGGTACCCTAAAACTATATAAGTTCACTGCCCAAAGGAGGGGATCTAACTCTTAACATAGTGAAAGTTATGAATTTCCTAAGATTACTAGGGTTTTGGGGTGCCTCACAAAGAAAAATACCAAACAAATTGAAAATGCAAGATCAAATCAAACCAATTTTATCCTATAAACTAAATGCTATGGAGTATGCAATGCAAGAAGAACCATCATCAAACTCTCAAGGGTTAGGCAGAATGAATTTTTCAAACTTAGGACCGAAATATTGCCTTTAAACAAATTTAATTCCAATGAAAATTGTCAAACTAGGTCAAGAACCAAAAGGAAATTTGTTTTGAGAGTTTGATAATGTTCCTAAATGTTTTAAAATGCAATGTGAATTTTTTTGGAATTTTTAAATACCTAAATGTATTTTTAATTAATTAATTTTCATTAACTAATTAAAAATAAACATTTAAATAATTTAAAAATAATTTTTAATGCAAAAAATAAAAATAGAAATATTTTTGGGTTCTGAAAATTAATGAAATGTTTGACAAAAAAATTCAGAATTTTTTAAAGTGTTTTGCTATTTTTTAAAATTTATGCAAATAAAATACAAACAAAATGAATTAATTTTGGTTAACAGGAGAATGAATCGATTCATGCTTGGATGAATCGATTCATAATGAGAAAACAGAACTAGTTAAACAGCATGAATCGATTCATAATGGGATGAATCGATTCATTATGCGAAATCCAGGAACTTTTCAACAGGATGAATCGATTCATAATGGGATGAATCGATTCATTATGCGAAATCCAGGAACTTTTCAACAGAATGAATCGATTCAAGCTAGAATGAATCGATTCATTATGCTGTTTTTTCCAAAAAAATGCAGAATTAAACTCATTCCTTAGGCTGTGTTAAGTGCTCTAAGTCTCCATATTTCATCCTCTACCCACCCCAAACATGAATCAATCACAAGATCACATTTACAATGCATCAACAACAAGATTTGAGCAAAATCAAGAAAACTGCAAAAAACTTCAAAACATGCATACACACTCATTTCTCAACCATTTTCAGTGCTTCAAAGCTTAACATGATCAGTGAAGCAAACTCTATCATCCTATAACAAGAGATTGCATTTCTAAAAAAAAAGTTCTTGATGATACCTGAACTGGAGCTTTGAACTTTGGAGCTTTCCAGCCAGTCCTTTGCTTCAAACAAGCTCCAATGATCCTCCTGAGGATGGAATGAAGCTTAGAAAACTTTTGAGAATGGTTGGTTATGACTGTTTTGCTCTGGTGTAACAGCAATGGAGGCCTTGGTGTGAATGTTTCCAGCTGTTTCAAAGGATGATTCTTGTTCTAAGGGTGATTTGTGACTTGTTGGTGAAAGAAAAAGTGAAGTTTCTTGGCTGTGTGAAGAAAAATTCAGAGAAGAAGTTTGGGACAGATTTTGTGCAAGTTGGATTGTGTTTTAGGCTTGTGCTGAGTGTTTTTGAAAATGGTTTTGCAAGTTGGAGCAATTTTTTGATAACTATGGCTTGTGATGTCTTGCAGGCTTGTGTGTGTGGTGTGTTATGCTGGTTTTGGTCCACTTATTACAACTAGAGAGGTCAGAGCAATTGATGTGGACTGTTGTGATTGGTATGGCTCAAGCTGCCAAAATGTCAAGTCAAGTTGTACTTGGGGGTCTGGGCCATGGCAGAGGAGATCTCTGTGTTTAGATTGCCTCAGCCAGCTTTAAGGAGGACCCTTGGATGGTTTGTGCAGGACTGCAACACTTGGATCATGAGCTAGAAAGGTTTTTGCAACTTGACAACTTGTTAAATCTCATGGTTTTTGGCTATGTATGTGTGAGAAGTCTTGCTGAATTTCTGATGTGGGATGCCTCATTAGGTCATGACAATGTATTAAAACCAGCTAGAGATCATACAATTCCTTTGAGAATGATTTTGCCAAAAATCCCTCTTTGCACTTTCATGAAAAATGACTTATGGCCATGTGAAAATCAAGGCAAATAAATGAGAAATCCCTTGGGCCAATTCTGATTTTTCTAAGTTGCAATATGTTATAATGATGCAAAGAAGTCATTTAGAGGTCAATAGAATGCTTGGCATGTGAAATTGCAAGTTTCCCTCTTTGTGCAAAAGTGAAATTTCAATGATTTTTCCCAACTTTGCAAAGCCATAACTTTTGATCCAAAATGAATTAGAAAAAGTTCTTGTACTTTTTGAAAAGGGAATGATCCAATCTACAACTTTCATGACCAAAGTTTTTCTCATTTGAGGCATTTTTGAATCAAAAAGTAAAGGTTGAAAAAGTTTCCCAAAATGGCAATTTCCATCAAAAGTCAACTTTCCCAAAAAGTCAACTTTGCAAATGACTTGGGATTCTTCAATTTTGTGAACTTCTAACATCTTCTATGATCAAATAAAGATCACACACAATCAAAATGATGAAGAACACCCTTTGGTTGGGTCATTGGGGGCCTCAGATGCCCTGATTTTGCACTGACTTGCACAAGAAGTCAACTCTTAATCAGATGACTTCCCCATGGAATTTCTTCATGAAACTTGATATGCATGATCCTCATAACATATAGAGACCAATAGAAACAAGAATTACCAAAAAATTTGGAGTTATGGCCTCTGAAACCAAAACCCTAATTCTAGGTCATCTGTGCGGTTAAACCTGGCTCTGCTTCCATGCCATTCTCAGTTCTTGTGATTCTTTGGCTTCTTTGACTTTGAGAGGATATAATATGATGCTTGGACATACATGGGCCCCTTTGAAGTGATTGATGACCTTTGGAGTGGCTCAAGAAGCTTTTGGATTGCTCAGATCACAAACCCTAGATGCAGATGACTTAGAATTAATGCAGTGAATCAAAAATGTGGTATGAGATGCTATGATTGAACTTATGCACATGAGGAGATCACAAGCCATGGTGTGAATGGGTAAGGGCAAATTTGGGGTGTTTACAGCTGCCCCTATTCAAACATGAGTTAGCTGTGCAGGATGTAAGCATCGGCTTAACAGGCAAACAAGATAACTTGTGGTTGAATACCAAAGACAGTCCGAAATTTGCACTCACAAAATGAAGAAGAAAAGGGATGTAGATTGTAAAGGAAAATAAAGTATATCATAAAGTGCGGGCGATCGAGGACGACCGTCGAGCAGAGGACGACTGCTGGGGAAAGAGCAATGACGGGGACGGCCGACATGCTGGGGATATGAGAGATTATGATGGGGACGGCCATCAAGTAAAGCTGTAAGATTCTCTGGGGAATATGTAAAAAAGTAAATGATGAGGTACGGTCATCAGGTTCATAAAGTAATGCAAACAACGATGGGGACGGCCATCGGGCTAAACTGATGAAGGACGATCATCAGGAAAAGGAAAAGGAACCACGACGGGGACGGCCATCGGGTTAAAGAATAAATGAAATAATGATGAGGGACGGTCATCAAAGGTGAAGGATGATCACCTAGCAGGGGACGGCTGCTCTGTTGGGGATAAGATGAGGGACGGTCATCTAAGGTGAAGGACGATCACCTGGCAGGGTACGGCTGCCGAGAATATCGCGACATAGGACGAATGTCGGATAAAGAGTCAACGATGGGGACGGCCATCGGATGAGCATGATGAAGGACGATCATCAAGAGGTGAAGGACGATCACCTAGCAGGGGACGGCTGCTCTCATGGTTTATCAAGACGTAGGACGAACGTCAGATAACAAGATCAACGACGGGGACGGCCATCGGATAAAATGATGAAGGACGATCATCAAAAGGTGAAGGACGATCACCTAGCAGGGGACGGCTGCTAAATATCACGACATAGGACGAATGTCGGATAGAAAAGATCAACGATGGGGACGGACATCGGATGAGCATGATGAAGGACGATCATCAAGAGGTGAAGGACGATCACCTAGCAGGGTACGGCTGCTCTCAAGGTTTATCATGACGTAGGACGAACGTCAGATAACAAAAGAAGTTTTGCTTTACTGGGGAATAGTAAACACGGACGAGTGTTTATATCCAAAAGAAAATAGAAGGTATAAGTGTTTGGTGTTGTGTATAGATTAAAGATGCGGACGAGCATCCTTAAGACTATGATACGGACGAGTATCAGGTAGAAACGAGTACTGACACGTGTTTAGAGATGATGATACGGACGAGTATCAACCGGTTAACAAGGAACACGGGCGAGTGTTGATTCTGAGGGGATTCTTCTGGGGAATAGTAGGCACAGACGAGTGTCTATATTCAAGAAGACAAAAAGTGTTTTGACACAGTGTATGGATTAAAGATGCAGACGAGCATCCTTAAGACTATGATACGGACGAGTATCAGGTAGAAACAAACGCTTGACGCATGCTCTGAGATGATGGTACGGACGAGTACCAACAGGTTAACAAAGAACACGGACGAGTGTCGAATCTGAGATGATATAAGGGGTGTATAGACCAGTATTTAAACTGTTGGGGAGAGTGACACGGACGGGTGTCAAAAAGGAGGAAAGTATAGTATAAACAAATATCTGATTATATAAAGTGTATAAGTATGTATCTGTGAGTGCAAAGAGGATGCTTTGGCTTTCTGCTGGGGATGTGACACGGACGGGTGCCACAAGGAGTATATACTGATGCTTGTGAATGCAAGGCAACTGCTTTAGCTTTAGCTCTCCGCTGTGGAATCTGAGGAGCATTCTGTATACTGTTGATGGATTGTCAATATTCTCAAGTGTTTGATTCAGACCATGGCTTATGATTATGCAATATGTTTGATTTTTGTCGTAATGCTCTGTATTAGACAGAATGCTACGCTTTGCGGGGTGAATATGATGCGAATGCCATGAATATGCAGGGATACCAATCCGGGATTCGGATCCCGCTGTCACGAAGATTTCTGGTTGATCTGTTTGAAATGGGCATCCCAGCTGGGGATGGGATCATTGGTAGATCTGACAAGATGTATCTGCTTGGAGGAATAGGTCATTGATAGACCCATTCTTGGTAATGAGGGACCCAGCTGGGGTTTGTAGAAGTCTTCGTCACTCTGTTGTGATTCTTTCGTGCGTTGCTCTTCTGGTTAGAGGCTGAAACTCTGTGGGGAGATGGTTCCCTGACTTTTGCACTTGGTTGCGGAGGAATAGCAAATGGCAACTCGACTGGGGAGAAATAACAAGTGGCAACTCAGCAGGGGAGAAAGCACTTTGGGTGCTAAAGCTGTGTGAGTGTTGATTTGCCAGCTTGCTGGGGTGAAGTTTTCATGCCCCATGTTGCGCTTTGAATACCTGCAATCCTGCAAAGATAGAAACGTACAAGTAATCCCGAGGTATCCTTTACTGGATCCCATCATGAGAGTTCAGACACTCCCCAGAGTAAGTATATTTCCTGCAAGCACGCATTCTTTAGGAAGGAAACATCTGTGTTTATGCAATCAGTATCTCTAACGACATCAGACATTTTGCAAATGAAAATAAAATGTACGAGACGAGACATGACTAAAAATCTGATTTTATTAATTCATGTGCCCTGAATTGGCAAGATACAGTCAAAGAAACAAATCTCCTAAAATGAGGAAATTGTTACAAATTGAGAAACAAAATGCTGGCAATGTTGACGACACTTCAAGGAGCTTCCCTTTGCTATGACTCGTATGACTTTTGACGTTCTTCTCGTCTAGCTTTCTGAAGGAGGCTGATTCTGATAGAAGCTTGATCCTTTCGAGGTTTACCAGGTTGTAGGTGATACAGACAAATTCAGAATGCAGTTGTTCGCTTATTCCCTTATTTTGCATGGATCGCCCTTTCGGGTTTTCAATCCGTCGGGATACCCATTTTTGCCTGAGTTGTCCGATGCGGCTTTTCAACTCAGCGGGTGTACATTTTTCTTTATTTTCCCTTATTTTTGCCCGAGTCTTTTATTCTGTTTTTGACTCGCCAGGATGCCCTATTTTTGCCTGGACTTACATTCTGTTTTTATGTCCAGCGGGTCATTTTTACGCGAAGTATTTTTTAACTGCATCTGAATTCACTGGGGACGGAAAGTCTTCACCATCCATGGTGCTGAGTATCAGTGCTCCACCAGAGAAAACTTTCTTTACCACGAATGGTCCTTCATAGTTTGGAGTCCACTTGCCCTTATGGTCTGTATGAGGAGGGAGGATTCTCTTCAGCACAAGATCTCCTACTTGGTATTCTCGGTGCCTGACTTTCTGATCAAAGGCTTTCTTCATTCTTCTTTGATACAACTGCCCATGATAGATTGCGGCCAATCTTTTCTCTTCGATCAGACTCAGTTGTCCATTCTGCTTCGTTCAATTTAACATCCATCAGTACTCGTAGGGAGGGTAACTCAACTTCAACAGGTAGGACTGCTTCCATACCGTACACAAGCTGATAAGGTCTTGCCCCAGTGGATGTTCTGATTGACGTGTGGTACCCATGCAAGGCGAACGGTAGCATCTCATGCCAGTCTTTGTAGGTGACTACCATCTTCTTCACAATCTTCTTGATATTCTTGTTAGCTGCCTCAACAGCGCCGTTCATCTTTGGCCTGTAAGGAGAAGAATTGTGGTGTTGGATCTTGAAGTCCCGGCATAGCTCTGCCATCATTTTGTTGTTCAAGTTGGAACCATTGTTAGTAATGATTCGCTCGGGAACTCCGTATCGACAGATGATATCTCTCTTCAGAAATCTGGCTACCACTTGCCTTGTAACATTGGCATAGGAAGCTGCTTCAACCCACTTGGTAAAATAGTCAATGGCTACCAAGATGAATCTATGGCCGTTTGAAGCAGTCGGTTCAATCTTGCCAATCATATCAATGCCCCACAGGGCAAAGGGCCAGGGTGAAGACATCACATTCAGAGGATTTGGAGGCACGTGTACCTTATCCGCATAAATCTGGCATTTATGGCATTTCCTGGCATAGGCACAACAGTCGGCATCCATTGTGATCCAGTAATACCCTGATCTTAGCAATTTCATGGCCATGGCATGCCCTCCTGCATGGGTACCAAAGGATCCTTCGTGCACCTCGTGCATCAACAAGTCTGCTTCTGCTCTATCCACGCAACGGAGGAGTACCATATCAAAGTTTCTCTTGTATAGGGAACCATCAGCATTCAGAAAGAAACTACCAGCAAGCCTTCTTAGAGTCTTCTTATCATTGGAAGATGCCCCAGGTGGGTATGTTTGATCCTCCAAGAAGCACTTAATGTCATGGAACCAAGGCTTATCATCTTTGGCAACATCTGCTGCAAATACATACGCTGGTCTGTCAAGTCTGGACATTGAAATCCGAGGTACAAAGTTGGCAGCTTGAACCTTGATCATGGATGAAATGGTAGCCAGAGCATCTGCAAACTGATTCTCGTCCCGAGGGATATACTCAAGCTTGACCGTCGTGAAGAAAGTCAATAACCTCCTTGTATAATCCCGATAAGGTATCAGATGATCCTGGTGGGTGTACCATTTGCCGTTGGTTTGATTAACTACCAGAGCTGAATCTCCGAATACAGTCAAAGTCTTGATCCTGAGGTCAATGGCTTCCTCAAGACCCATAATGCAAGCTTCGTATTCAGCTTCGTTGTTAGTGCAGTTAAAGGTGAGTTTTGCCGAGAAAGGCATGTGGACTCCCTTAGGTGTAATGAGCACTGCACCAACACCACGACCATTCATATTAACAGCCCCATCAAACATCATAGTCCATTCTTCTTCTGGGTCAGGCCCTTCAGTGTGAATAGGCTATTCATGATCTTTTGCTTTTATGAACATGATGTCTTCATCAGGGAAGTCAAATCTCATAGGCTGGTAATCATCAATAGGTTGCTCAGCAAGATATTCAGACAATACACTGCCCTTGATGGCTTTCTGAGATGTGTACTGGATGTCATATTCTGTGAGGATCATTTGCCATCTTGCAACCCGTACGGTAAGAGCTGGCTTCTCGAAAATGTACTTAACTGGGTCCATTTTGGATATCAATAGAGTAGTGTGGGTCAACATATACTGTCTCAGTCGGCGAGCAGCCCACGCTAAAGCACAGCAACTTTTCTCGAGCAGTGAATAATGTTGTTCACAGTCGGTAAACTTTTTGCTTAGGTAGTATATTGCATACTCTTTTCGACCAGACTCGTCATGCTGGCCCAGCACACACCCCATTGACTCTTCTAATACTGTCAAGTACATGATTAGAGGTCTTCCTTCAACTAGAGGCATAAGGATTGGAGGTTCTTGCAAGTATTCTTTGATCTTGTCAAAAGCCCTCTGGCAGTCTTCGTTCCACCTGACCGTCTGTTCTTTTCTTAACAGCTTGAACAAGGGTTCACAGGTTGCTGTAAGGTGAGATATGAACCGTGAAATGTAGTTCAATCTACCTAAGAACCCCCTAACTTCTTTCTCAGTCTTTGGTGCAGGCATTTCTTGAATGGCTTTGACTTTATCAGGGTCAACCTCAATCCCTTTCTCGCTTACGATAAAACCCAGCAACTTACCAGATCGTACCCCGAATGTGCAGTTGTTGGGGTTCAATTTCAGTTGGTACTTCCTCAGACGCTTGAACAGCTTCAACAGATTCACCAGGTGGTCTTCTTCTGTGAGGGACTTGGCAATCATGTCATCCACATAACACTCGATTTCTTTATGGATCATATCGTGGAATAATGTTACCATAGCCCGTTGATATGTTGCACCAGCATTCTTCAGTCCGAATGGCATCACCTTGTAACAGAACGTGCCCCAGGGTGTGATGAAAGTTGTCTTCTCCATGTCTTCAGGTGACATTTTGATCTGATTGTATCCTGAAAATCCGTCCATGAAGGAGAATACCGAGAACTGAGCCGTATTATCAACCAATACATCAATGTGAGGTAATGGGAAATCATCTTTCGGGCTGGCTCTGTTCAGGTCCCGGTAGTCAACACACATCCTTACTTTGCCGTCCTTCTTTGGCACAGGTACTATATTAGCAACCCACGGTGGATAGCTAGTTACAGCAAGGAATCCGGCGTCCCACTGCTTTTGTACCTCTTCTTTTATCTTCATTGCCATATCTGGGCGAGTACGGCGCAACTTCTGTTTTACAGGCGGGCAGTCTTCTTTTAATGGCAGCTTGTGCATGACGATATCGGTGTCCAACCCTGGCATATCCTGGTAAGACCAAGCAAACACATCTGCATATTCCCGAAGCAAATCAATCAGTTGTTCTTTCACTGAATCTTGCAGGAAGGCCCCGATCTTAACCTCTTTGACATCCTCATCCGTACCAAGATTAATTGTTTCAATCTTCTCCTGATGAGGAGTGATAACCTTCTCCTCTTGCCTTAACAACCTGGCTAGCTCTTTAGGAAGCTCATAATCTTCTTCAACCTCTTCATCAGCTTGATTGATCGGATTGTCAAAGTCATACGAAGTCATGGCTGTGCTGTTGTCGGTGCGGTCTGGAAGGCACTCTCTGCAAGAGTTCAGTTTGTTCATTTTAGTGATTGATTTTAATCTTGTTTAAAAAAGTGAAATGAAGTTATCATTTTGAAAACATTGCCATTTATTTTTGTACAAAAAGAAAAATGGAAAAACAGTGAGCGAAAAAGAAAAAGACTCATTTGCAAAAGATGTCTGATTATCATTGATTGATCTGTTTGCACAAAATTACAGATGGCCCGATTAGAAAATGAGTCTTGTCATCTTGGGCAAGATGCAAGACTTGATGCATGCTTAAAATATACAGGAAATAATAATTACTCTGCAGGAGTAACCCTTATAATTTCCTGGGAAGACCAGTTTGAGATACGGCTCCCCGGGATCCTTGGACGTATCCAGCTCTCCAGGTTGCGCTCATCTTCCGACTCATCTTCCAAGTTGTTTACCACATCGGGGGTGAGCATCCCCCCACTGACAAAATTGGGCTTCTTAGCAGCCTCTGCTTGATCTTGTTGAGTTGGTTTGTAACCCAACCCAAATTTGTCCTCCTTCTTCTCCACAGGTAACAACTTGCCCCAGCCTTGGGCAGTCCCTTCTTCAACAACCTTCCGGGCTTGCTGATAAGATGTCATTGAGGTTCCAGGTACAGCAGATGCTTCATTTATGTTCAAGGCCTCAAACCCTTGACTCATAGTCTCGTGGATCTCCCCATCCATCTCAATGTATTTGTATGTAGCCAGATGGCTAACAAAAATATCTTCCTCTCCACAAATAGTAACGACTTGGCCCTCCCACTCGAATTTTAACTTCTGGTGAAGGGTTGATGTCACGGCGCCAGCGGCGTGTATCCATGGTCTACCCAATAGACAGCTGTAGGCAGGCTGTATATCCATCACGAAGAAGGTCGTTTTGAAAGTCTGTGGGCCAATCATTATAGGCAACTCTATCTCTCCCAGAACTGATCTCTTAGAACCGTCAAAGGCTCTTACTACCAAGTTGCTGGGGCGTAATGCCAATCCTTCATATTCCAGCTTCACAAGGGCTTTCTTAGGTAGGACATTGAGGGATGACCCTGTGTCCACCAATACATGAGAAAGAACTGTACCCTTACACTCCAAGGTAATGTGCAAAGCCTTGTTGTGATTGCGGCCTTCCGTTGTCAAATCAGTGTTGGTAAATCCTAGTATATGACTAGCGTTAACATTTCCAACTACAGCTTCCAACTGATTGACGGTAATCTCCTCTGGCACATAAGCTGCGTGCAAGACTTTTAATAGTGCGTTCCGATGAGCCTCGGAGCACATTAGCAATGATAAAATGGAGATCTTGGAAGGTGTCTGGTGAAGCTGGTCCACTATCTTGTAATCACTTTTCTTGATGATTCTCATGAATTCGTCAACCTCTTGATCAAAAGGGGTCTTTAAGGCTTCTTTAGCAACTTGTTCTTCCTGCACCATGCTCTTCCCTTTTGCCTTGGCAGCAGCTTCTGCTTCAGCAATGGGTCTTGGAATTTGTGGGGAAAAAAGACGTCCGCTTCGAGTGAAGCCTCCGCCTCCCCCCACATTGTCTATTTGTGGTGAAGAAGTTGATGATTCAAGCGTGATTTTCTGCCCCTCGCAGTATAGGTCAGAGCCATAATGCCAAGGGATGGCATTACTGCTTTCATACGGAACTGGCCCAGGCACTGTGATAGTGACTGGACTGATAGCAGCTGCAGAAGGGACCACGATAGTATGTGGATCATAGTATATTGTAACGGGTGCTCTGGCAGGAGCGGCATTCTGTGAGTTGTAGGCAGAATCATTTGCAGGATCATAATAAATTGTAACCGTTGAGACACTTTCATTATTTGCTGTTGATGTTGTAGGAGACACTGTTGACTGGATGAGTGTTGCTGTTGTAGGAGATTCTGAATGAAGGGGTGCTGAAGTTGTAGAAGAGATGTTTGTTGATAGATGGCTTGTTGAAGTGATATTTGGAACATTTGTTGATGAAACTGAAGAATTGTTTGGAATAATTGTTGTTGCAGTTGTAGGAGACTCTGGAACTGTTGACGGAGGGATTGCTGGATTTGAAGGTATCGACGTTGTGATTTGAAGTAGACCATTCTGGATAAGACTGTCTATGCCGCTTCTCAAATTGTCACATCCATTTACCGAAATGTTGCAATAACCGCACCCAAGTTCACACCCAGGGAATATCTGGCATTCAAGGAGTTGAGCTTTTATCTCTACCAGGGGTGTCTGGATCTGCCCAACACTGGTTATTAAGAAAGATGGCACATCTTCCTCAATAGCATTAATTCTGGGCCCTCCATGGTTGGGCATAGGGTTCTTGTTAACATTTGGCGGTGGTGCAAAGTTTAGAGCCTTAGAATCTACCAGGTCTTGTACCTTCATCTGTAAAGCTCTGCACTTCTCTATACTATGGCCAGGCGCGTTGGAATGAAAAGCGCATCTGGCGTTGGCGTCGTAATTTCTCGGCAAACTGGAAGGATCTGGTGATGCCAACGTCCTTAACTCAACCAGGTTGAGCTTCAGGAGCTGTGGCAGTAAAGCGGCATAGGGCATAGGGATTGGATCAATCACCCTATTGGCCTGAGATGGTCTCTGTTGGAATGGTCTTTGCTGACTGTTGTTGTTGTTGTAGTTTCTCTGAGGAGGGTACTGAGTTTGTTGCTGGTAATGAGGTTGTTGTTGTGGTTGATATACTGGTTGCTGAGGAAGTGGAGAGGGAATGGTGACTGCTGCCACTGACCTATGAACATATTCTGATCTGCCTCTGCTGGCCTGAATAACATTGGTCTCACCGGTTCTCCTTGGACCTACAAAAGGTTTTCTGGGATTGCTGGATGAGCTTGCACCGTTGTCAGAAATCTTGCCCATCTTTAACAGGCTCTCAATCCTTTCCCCGGCTATGACTACATCAGCAAAGCTAGTGGAAGAAAAGGCAGCTAGCCTGTCAATGTATGTCCCCTGGAGGGTGTTCATAAACATATCAGCCATTTCCCTCTCTGACATGGGTGGCTGGACAGCAGCAGCAAGCTGTCTCCACCTCTGGGCGTACTCCCGGAAGCTTTCCCTGGATGATTGAGACATTCCCATCAGGAGGGTCCTGTTGGGAGCCATATCCAAGTTGTACTGGTATTGTCTGATAAAGGCCTCAGCCAGTTCCTTCCATCATCTAATGGTTGCTCTAGTCAAGTGAGAGTACCATTCCCTTGAAGCTCCTGTTAAGCTATCTTCAAAATAAAACATCCATAGCTTTTCATCCATGGTATATGCCTTCAGCCTCCCCAGAAAGGATTGTAAATGGGTTCGGGGACAGGAAGTTCCGTTGTACTTCTCAAAGCACGGAGGTTTAAACTTGTGGGGAATCCTGACCCCGTCCACTAAACCCATGTCCATAACATCAAAGCCCAAGGAATTCTGAGACTCCAAGGATCTCAATTTTTCAGCAATTTCATCTAGCCTTCTGTCATAGGCTTCATCCCCAGCTCCCATCACAGTAAATTGATCTTCCTGGGGGTCTTCTTGTAGTACTCTGCCTGCAGTGGCATTCCCTTGCACATTAACAGGGATGTTGATCTCTGGATGAAGGTGGGGTCCATAGACTGGAGGATTAACATGAGGCTGAACCCTCTCATTGTTGCTTGTTCCACCAGTCCCTAGATGGGGTTCCTCCTGGGTCTGCCTTTCTACTAGTGCCCTTAATCTCTCTTGGCTCTATGCCAATCCATTCATCACCTCCATAAACTGGGTCATCTGATTTCTCATTTCCAGTCTCTCATTGGCCATTTGTGTCCTGACCTCTGTAAGGTCCTGTTGTACCTGGTCCATTTGTATACCCGGAAGGTTGTTGCGGGTAGGATATCTGTGTGGACGGTTGAGTGGGAACACCCGTCGTCGAGCAATAGTTCCTGAACCACAACAGAGTTAGTAACAAAGACAAAACAAAACCTACAAAAACAAAACAAAAGGTTAGTATGCAATGCAGTATGCTTATTTTTTTCCAAGGTATCCGGCTTGGCATTTGGTTTTGACCTTTCCAAACCCCGAGGAAGATGATGTTTGATGTTGCTTAGGAGAGAGAGATCCAAATGAAACAAACTAATGAATATATTACAAAAAGTGAATGATACATAGTTTGTTTTTTACAATACATGCCCTCTGAGGGGTCAAAAATACAACATAAAAGAAGAGTACATGAAAATGAAAGCAACAACAAGCAAAAGTCAGACACCAAGACCAAACTCATCCTCCTGGACTTCCTTCAGAAGTGCTTCGGTCACAGGGTTAGCTGGATGTTCTGTGAGGTTCCTGATGAGAAGATTCCTGGTGGTGATAGCAGTGGATAGCTTCTTGTGTCTGCTTTGGTCCTTTGACCTTTTTACACCAGCTCTGAGTTTCAATTCTGAGATCTCCCTTTGGGCTGCTAATAGGGCTTCCTGTTGCTCCTTTGCATTAGCCTCCAACTGCTCAATCTTGTCCTGGGTTCTCTTATCCTCCTGAGTGCGAGCTTCAGTGATCCTGACCCACCTAGCTTGGCTCTCCTTCAGATAGAGATCAGTCCTAGCTTTCTGGAACTGAGCCTCCTTACAGGCATTCTTCAAAATCTGTTCTCCAGCCCTTGACTTCTTGATGTAGTCCTCTGATTTTTCAATCTTGGCTAGATGCTCCACTTTAAGCTTTTCTAACCTTTCAATGTCCAGACGACCATCACTCCTCTCCCAGAGGGTTCTCTTCAAGGCTTCAGACAAATTCTCATTCCTCTCTTTGAGCTTTTCAAACTCCTCCAGGCTGACAGTTGCTGGAGGTGGTGCTGTGGAGGGTCCCGGTACATCTTCAATGGTGAAGGGCATCCCAGAAATTTGAGCCCTGGCATGAGACCACTCATAGTACTGAGCTGAGGCCACATTGTTGCATCTCCCAAGAATGGTTACCCCTTTAGTCTGGACATTGTCCCAAGCCCAGGATGCTTGCCTGACAATAGCCAGATTAGGCTTAATCTCACAATAAAGGGTCTCAGCTAGATCTTGTACTCTGGGAGAGTGGACCAATGCATAACCCATTTGTCTTTTGAATAGCAGAGGGTTGTAGTTGATGCAACCCTTCACTCCTATCAGAGGTACATTGGGGAACTGCCCACAACTAGTAATGATGTCTCTGCCCTTGGTGCTCTGGGTGCACCACCTGATGTCATCTGAGGTCAAAGCAACAAGCCTCCTAGCCCAATTCTTTTGTTGGTGAGGATTCAAGAATGCATCAGTCTTGGGCCGGTGTTTGAGCAGCCAGGTATGGAATAGGGGAGCACAGCATCTCACTAATCTTTCCCTTTGCTTTTCATTCCTTTGGTGAACAGAGTAGTAGAAATCTCCCAGTAAGGTGGGCACTGGGTTCCTCAGAATGAAAAGATGGATTGCATTCTTGCTAATAAACTTAGGCTCATCTGCAAATAATATAACCCCATATATGCTAAGGGCTAATAATGCACAGACTGCCTTCCACTCCCCCAAGGAGGCCTTCAGAATAGCCTGAGAGGTCAAGAAATCCAAGTGTAGACCAGAGACTCCAGCCTTTGCTGTCATGTTCTGCCCAATCAGAACTGGTTCCAGATATAATGCCTTTTCCACCTCTTCATTACTAGGGAAAGCCATCTCAGGGTTGAAGGGGACTCCACCCCTGATAGGTACACCAATCAGTGATGAATACTCTTCCAACAAGGGTCCCATCTGAAAATTCTGGAAGGTGAAGCACCTCAGAGGGGGATCATAGAACTGCAGGCAAGTATGAATCAAGCTCCTCTGTGAAGGGTCCAAATCCATAACCACATCAAGGATGCCTCCATAATGTTCTCTGAATAGTGGTATATGGTCTGGAGTAATCAGGGCCTGGACCTTCCTGATGCCAGCTAGTTCAGGCTCAAAGAAATGATAGGAGATGTTGCTCTTCTTAGGTGCCATGTTGCTGAAGAACAGATGCTGATGATGATGAATGATACTAGAAGATGGGCCACTGACAGGCTGAGACTGGTGATGCAGGTGACTGAAGTAGGTAGCTGATGAGGAATAGCTGAAGCAGATACTGGTGAAGATAGGTCTATGCAGATGAAGGGGTCAAAACCAAGCCAAAATACAGTATGGATACCCTGAAAAACAAATAAGCAAATGTCAAATGATGCAATGATGATGTATGCAAATGATATGCAAGGGTTTGTGATCAAGCTGGATCTGATTAACTGCCTTGGTATAGGTCCATGTATGTTCAAGAAATCCAGATGGAGGTTCATAAGTCCAGTAACCAAGGTGGGGGACTCAAATAAAGAGTCACATGTCCAAGGTTAAAATCACAAGAACTGTTCCCAAAATGGAGTACTCTTAATCAAAACAAAGTAACAGGGTATGCTGAGGTCAAGGGTACGTGCAAACCTGTAAACAGCCCAACCCCCTCACAGGTGATGTTCTAAAACAAGGATCCTCAGACTTGGATCAATTATGAGAAGTGTAAACACTTCTAACCCGGAGGTACAGTGTTTACAATAACCATAAAAGATCCTCCTCTAATTCACCCCAGTTTCTGAAGGTCAATACTAAAGGTCATCCAGACTTAGCAGGCTTCCCAGATAGCCCTAGCACTACAGGAAATCTGTAGCACAGAGTTCTCAAGAAGAAACCCATATCTGAACCGTGTTTCATATTCCCGCACTAGACCGAGATGGAATGGGAAAGAACATGAACCACTCTAACCTAGGTGTCACTCAGGTCCCAGGTATAGGACCTCAACTCTCAATAGAACCCCACCCACCAAAGCAACAAAACCAGATCCAGCTAGAACAATATGACAGTATGATGTATATAAAGCTGTAAAGAAAGCAGTAAACAAACTGTACATAAAGCAATAAACAAAATAAATATACAAACACAAATAGCACATAACACCCCAGTAAACACAAATCAAGCAAGCGCTAGGAGGAACCCACAAAAAGAACCAGAAGCCCTGGTTATAGTATAAGATTCCCCAGCAGAGTCGCCAAGCTGTCGCTCCCGGTAAATGGGAATGGCCCAGATAAAGGTACAGACGCGAACGGTCGGCGAGAGGG
Organism: Lathyrus aphaca; assembly: GCA_963966055.1. NCBI lineage: Eukaryota > Viridiplantae > Streptophyta > Magnoliopsida > Fabales > Fabaceae > Lathyrus > Lathyrus aphaca. Next base: position 433,705,877 of record OZ014525.1, on the reverse strand, counting down.
GGATGTGAGAACACACAGGAGTGAACTCACGAGGAAAGAAAGAGTCGCCAGCTAGGCATTTTTATCCCGTAGGAAAGGTAATGCTGCATAGACCTAAGAAAGATATGGATAAGACGGTTGCGAACCAGAGGGACTGAGAAAGGGGGTTGGTTACAACCTGGGAAGGTATTAGCACCCAGATTGTCTGTCGTACTCGACGGGATCCACGCTTAGAAGTTTTGTGTTTTAAAGGGGTAGTGTCAGTGCAATTTGTGTATAAAGAGCTGGAAAAGGATGTACAGGTGTCAGTGTAAAAGAAGTGTGAAGTGTGATATGAAGTGTCAGTGTAAGAACAGGAGAGAAATGCTCAAGATCATGAGGCTCAAAGAATGATGCTGGAAGGAGGGGGAATGTACAGAGACTTTTGTTCGATAATTGTTAAGTTATGCCTACGTATCCTCTCGTGCAATGAGGAAGTCAGAACACCGTAGTTCGACCCAAAGAGACTGAAAGATGAATTGACTTGTGAACTGCTTACTTGCCAATGCTCAAGTGAAAGACCTGTCTGGCTCAGGTGCAAACTGTCTTGCATTAGACGGAAGAAGCAAGTTCTCGCTTGTGAGTGAATGAGATGAGAAATGAATCCCGAAGGAGACGATTATTGTTTGTTTTTGTATTTTCAATCTTTTATTGCTTTTGAAAGTTTGTCATAAGTTAATGAGCTTAAGCCTAAACCAATGGGTTTAATAGACTCATCACATCTTCCCTCTGATAAGGGGTAATGAGAATACCTGAAGTGTGAAGTCAGCATCTCACACTTAATCCCCATGATGTAGGATTAAGATCATTAACCTACTTGTGATTATTTAGATGTTTTTGGAGTTTTTGTTTAGTGTTAAGTAATGAGTTTAAGCCATAATCAGGGATTAAACAGACTCATTACACCATCCTAATAGAAGGATAATAGATGAGAATGTTTAAGCCGAGGAAGACTCCTCAACTTAATCCATGATTAGGGATTAACCTCAGGACAAAACAAAGCCTTTATTAGATGGATTTTAATTAATGATAAGATGATGAAGTGAGTTTTATGATTTGTAAGACAGCTTGAGGGGGACTTGTCCATTAACACTAGGGTTAGTCCTTCTTAACCAATTAAGGAAGAATTAGAACCCTAATGCAAGGCCAAGGTTACAAGCTTGATGTCTTCATGATTATTAAGATGGATTGATTAAAGGAGTTAAACACATTAAGGGTTTAACACTTAGGATTAAAGTTATACACTCCATCCTAATAGAAGGATGCAGGCATAAGCTTAATCACAAAGCCTTAAAGCCTTTAGGGTTTAGTCCTTGATTATGAGATGAGAAGAGAGGACTCAATGAGACACAAAGGTAAAATCTAAATGGGGGGGACTAATCAAAACCCTAATTATTGTCATGCTTGGTTGTTCCTAGGGTTTGTGAAGTTTACAAGAAAGATCTTCAGAGAAACCACCAGGAAGCAGATGAAAGGAGCAAAGAGAATCAAAGTAACTTGCTTCATTTAAGAAGACAAGTTACTTGAGGAAAGAAAGTAAGAAGAAGAAGAAAGAGCAAGCTCAACCTCAAACACAAGATAAAATGCAGCAATGATGCATAAGAGGAGATGAAAAGAAATTGTGAGAAGTGAAGGCAAATTCACTTCTCAAAACAACTTACCACCTGAAAAGTTAGTGAAAGGAATGCAATGCAATGCAAAAATGAGATGGAATGGCATGATGCAAGCCAAAACCAGAAGCATGAGTGTGATGATAATGATGCTATGAGATGATGCAAACATGAAACAAGGCATGGGGATGATCATACAAACATATGGGTGCAAGAGAAGCATGCTTAGAACTATGAACATACATGAAATGCAAATGACATACAAAAATAGCAAATGAAAGATGCAATGATCAAACATGCTTCTAATATGTCTTAAGATGTCTAATGAATCAAATGGGTTCACAAAATGCTATGGCAAGTTCATGTATGCAAGCTTATGCAAGATGAATGCAAATGAAGATGCAAATTAGGGTTTATGTACAACATGAGATGCAAAATTCAAAATCAGAAGCAAAACATGAGATAAAAAATTGAAAATGGGATCAAAGGTACCCTAAACCTATATAAGTTCACTGCCCAAAGGAGGGGATCTAACTCTTAACATAGTGAAAGTTATGAATTTCCTAAGATTACTAGGGTTTTGGGGTGCCTCACAAAGAAAAATACCAAACAAATTGAAAATGCAAGATCAAATCAAACCAATTTTATCCTATAAACTAAATGCTATGGAGTATGCAATGCAAGAAGAACCATCATCAAACTCTCAAGGGTTAGGCAGAATGAATTTTTCAAACTTAGGACCGAAATATTGCCTTTAAACAAATTTAATTCCAATGAAAATTGTCAAAATAGGTCAAGAACCAAAAATAAATTTGTTTTGAGAGTTTGATAATGTTCCTAAATGTTTTAAAATGCAATGAGAATTTTTTTGGAATTTTTAAATACCTAAATGTATTTTTAATTAATTAATTTTCATTAACTAATTAAAAATAAACATTTAAATAATTTAAAAATAATTTTTAATGCAAAAAATAAAAATAGAAATATTTTTGGGTTCGGAAAATTAATGAAATGTTTGACAAAAAAATTCAGAATTTGTTAAAGTGTTTTGCTATTTTTTAAAATTCATGCAAATAAAATACAAACAAAATGAATTAATTTTGGTTAACAGGAGAATGAATCGATTCATGCTTGGATGAATCGATTCATAATGATAAAACAGAACTAGTTAAACAACATGAATCGATTCATAATGGGATAATCGATTCATTATGCGAAATCCAGGAACTTTTCAACAGGATGAATCGATTCATAATGGGATGAATCGATTCATTATGCGAAATCCAGGAACTTTTCAACAGAATGAATCGATTCAAGCTAGAATGAATCGATTCATTATGCTGTTTTTTCCAAAAAATGCAGAATCAAACTCATTCCTTAGGCTGTGTTAAGTGCTCTAAGTCTCCATATTTCATCCTCTACCCACCCCAAACATGAATCAATCACAAGATCACATTTACAATGCATCAACAACAAGATTTGAGCAAAATCAAGAAAACTGCAAAAAACTTCAAAACATGCATACACACTCATTTCTCAACCATTTTCAGTGCTTCAAAGCTTAACATGATCAGTGAAGCAAACTCTATCATCCTATAACAAGAGATTGCATTTCTAAAAAAAACGTTCTTGATGATACCTGAACTGGAGCTTTGAACTTTGGAGCTTTCCAGCCAGTCCTTTGCTTCAAACAAGCTCCAATGATCCTCCTGAGGATGGAATGAAGCTTAGAAAACTTTTGAGAATGGTTGGTTATGACTGTTTTGCTCTGGTGTAGCAGCAATGGAGGCCTTGGTGTGAATGTTTCCAGCTGTTTCAAAGGATGATTCTTGTTCTAAGGGTGATTTGTGACTTGTTGGTGAAAGAAAAAGTGAAGTTTCTTGGCTGTGTGAAGAAAAATTCAGAGAAGAAGTTTGGGACAGATTTTGTGCAAGTTGGATTGTGTTTTAGGCTTGTGCTGAGTGTTTTTGAAAATGGTTTTGCAAGTTGGAGCAATTTTTTGATAACTATGGCTTGTGATGTCTTGCAGGCTTGTGTGTGTGGTGTGTTATGCTGGTTTTGGTCCACTTATTACAACTAGAGAGGTCAGAGCAATTGATGTGGACTGCTGTGATTGGTATGGCTCAAGCTGCCAAAATGTCAAGTCAAGTTGTACTTGGGGGTCTGGGCCATGGCAGAGGAGATCTCTGTGTTTAGATTGCCTCAGCCAGCTTTAAGGAGGACCCTTGGATGGTTTGTGCAGGACTGCAACACTTGGATCATGAGCTAGAAAGGTTTTTGCAACTTGACAACTTGTTAAATCTCATGGTTTTTGGCTATGTATGTGTGAGAAGTCTTGCTGAATTTCTGATGTGGGATGCCTCATTAGGTCATGACAATGTATTAAAACCAGCTAGAGATCATACAATTCCTTTGAGAATGATTTTGCCAAAAATCCCTCTTTGCACTTTCATGAAAAATGACTTATGGCCATGTGAAAATCAAGGCAAATAAATGAGAAATCCCTTGGGCCAATTCTGATTTTGCTAAGTTGCAATATGTTATAATGATGCAAAGAAGTCATTTAGAGGTCAATAGAATGCTTGGCATGTGAAATTGCAAGTTTCCCTCTTTGTGCAAAAGTGAAATTTCAATGATTTTTCCCAACTTTGCAAAGCCATAACTTTTGATCCAAAATGAATTAGAAAAAGTTCTTGTACTTTTTGAAAAGGGAATGATCCAATCTACAACTTTCATGACCAAAGTTTTTCTCATTTGAGGAATTTTTGAATCAAAAAGTAAAGGTTGAAAAAGTTTCCCAAAATGGCAATTTCCATCAAAAGTCAACTTTCCCAAAAAGTCAACTTTGCAAATGACTTGGGATTCTTCAATTTTGTGAACTTCTAACATCTTCTATGATCAAATAAAGATCACACACAATCAAAATGATGAAGAATACCCTTTGGTTGGGTCATTGGGGGCCTCAGATGCCCTGATTTTGCACTGACTTGCACAAGAAGTCAACTCTTAATCAGATGACTTCCCCATGGAATTTCTTCATGAAACTTGATATGCATGATCCTCATAACATATAGAGACCAATAGAAACAAGAATGACCAAAAAATTTGGAGTTATGGCCTCTGAAACCAAAACCCTAATTCTAGGTCATATGTGCGGTTAAACCTGGCTCTGCTTCCATGCCATTCTCAGTTCTTGTGATTCTTTGGCTTCTTTGACTTTGAGAGGATATAATATGATGCTTGGACATACATGGGCCCCTTTGAAGTGATTGATGACCTTTGGAGTGGCTCAAGAAGCTTTTGGATTGCTCAGATCACAAACCCTAGATGCAGATGACTTAGAATCAATGCAGTGAATCAAAAATGTGGTATGAGATGCTATGATTGAACTTATGCACATGAGGAGATCACAAGCCATGGTGTGAATGGGTGAGGGCAAATTTGGGGTGTTTACACCTTTCTCTTTGGTTTCTTATTCCGTTCCTTTCTCAGTTTCTTTTCCAGTTCCAGTTTCTTTTCATTTTCTTTTGCAGCAGCTTTCATATCCTCACCCTTTGAAACATTTTATTTGCAAGCGTGGATCCCGTTGGGTACGGCGGACGATCTGGGTGCTAACACCTTCCCAGGTCGTAACCGACTCCCGAACTCAGTCTCTTTGGTTCGCAGGACCTGTGTCCTTCCTGTTCTTTTCTTCTGGTTTGTACAACATTACCATTCCCGATTCTTTGGGATAAAAATGCCTGGATGGCGACTCTTTTCTTTTTCGCGCCACTTTCGCGTTTGTACTAGGATGGAAATCCGGGGAGTGACACCTACGTATCCTCTCGTGCAATGAGGAAGTCAGAACACCGTAGTTCGACTCAAAGAGACTAAAATATAAATTGACTTGTGAACTGCTTACTTGTCTATGCTCAAGTGTATGACCTGTCTGGCTCAGGTGCAAACTGTCTTGCATTAGACGGAAGAAGCGAGTTCTCATTTATGAGTGAATGAGATGAGAAAAGAATCCCGGAGGAGACGATCATTGTTTGTTTTTGAGATTTCAATCTTTTATTGCTTTTGGATTTTGTCATAAGAAAATGAGCTTAAGCCTAAACCAAGGGTTAGTAAACTCATCACATCTTTCCTCTGATTAGGGGTAATGAGAATACCTTAAGTGTGAAGTAAGCACCTCACACTTAATCACCATGATGTAGGATTAAGATCATTAACCTACTTGTAATTATTTAGATGTTTTGTAGTTTTTATTTAGTGTTAAGTAATGAGTTTAAGCCATAATCAAGGATTTAATGGACTCATTACACCATCCTAATAGAAGGATAATAGATGAGAACATTTAAGCTGAGGAAGGCTCATCAACTTAATCAATGATTAGGGATTAACCTCATGAAAGCCTTTACTAAAGGGGATTTTAGTTAATGGTAAGATTAAGAAGTGAGTTTTATGGTTTGTAAGACAACTTGAGGGGGACTTTTCCATTAACACTAGGGTTAGTCCTTCTTAACCAATTAAGGGAGAATTAGAACCCTAATGCAAGGCCCAAGTTACAAGCTTATTGTCTTAGTGATTATTAGATGGATTGATTAAGAGATTTAAACACATTAAGGGTTTAACACTTAGGATTAAAGTTATGCACTCCATCCTAAGAGAAGGATGCAAGCATAATCTTAATCACAAAGCCTTAAAACCTTAAAGGTTTAGTCTCTGATTATGAGATGAGAGGAGAGATACAAAAGATGACACAAAGGTAAAACTAATGGGGGACTAATTAAAACCCTAATTGTTAACATGCTTGGGTGTTCCTAGGGTTTATGAGGCTTGCAAGAGATCTTCAGGAAAAGCCACCAAGGAGAAAGCAAGATGGAAGGAGGAGAAGCAGAAGAAGCAAGTCAACTTACTTCACTTAAGAAGATAAGTTTCTTGAAGAAAGAAAGTGAAGAAGGCACATGAATTATCAAGCTCACTCTAAAGAAAAAGTAAAATGCAGCAATGAATGCAGAAGAGAGATGAGAAGAGATTGTGAGAAGTGAAGGCAAATTCACTTCTTAAAGTACTTACCACCTGAAATGGTTAGCATAAAAGAGAGAAAGAAATGAAAATGAGATGTATGCAAGGATGCAAACCAAAACCAGGAGCATACTTATGATGTAAATGATGCTAAGAGATGATGTAAATGTATGTCAAGAGCTGTGAATAATCATACAAGGGATGAGAGTGCAATTGAAGCATGGAAGAAGCATGAAAGTACATGAATGTTCATGAAATGTAATGAATGCATAACATGGAAAATGGATGAAGAAATGATCAAGCATGATTCTAATGTGTCCTAATATGTCTTAGAAGTCATGTGAATGCATAAAATGTCATGGCAAGTTCATGAATGCAAGCATATGTAAGATGTATGCAAAGGAAGATGAGAAATTAGGGTTTTCATGCAACATGAAATGCAAAACTCAAAAACAAAAGCAAATGACAAGATAAAAAATTGAAAATGGAATCAAAGGAACCCTAACCCTATATGATATCACACCCCAAAGGAGGAGACCTAACTCTTAACCTAATGAAAGTTATGATTTTTTTAAGTTATCTAGGGTTTTAAGGCACCTAAATGGAAAAAATGCAAATCAAATAAAAAATGCAGAAGAAATTTGTGACAAACTTATGCTAGAAACTACATGTCAAATGAAGATCAATGCAAAAAGAATCATTGTCATACCATTCTTGGTTAGGCAGAAAATAATTCTTGAAGTTAGGGTTCAAAAATAGGATTTTATGAACCCTAAATTCAAGAAAAATTATCAAAGATGATTCAAAACCAAAAAGAAATTTGTGTGGATGGTATGACAATGTCTCTAAATGTTTAAAGATGCAACATGAATTTTTTGGGATTTTTTAGAAACCTAAATGATATTTTAATTAATTAATTTTCATTAATTAATTAAAATAAACATTTAAATGTTTTAAAAATTATTTTTTAATGCAAAAAATAAAAATAAAAATATTTTTGGGTTAAGAAAATTATTTGAAATGAAAATGCAGAATAAAAATATTTTTGGAAATTTATAACTATTTTAAATAAATCATACAAAATAAATGAGAAAAAATGAATTAAAAACTGAATTTAATAAAAGTAATCAAATCCAAGGGATGTCATTGATTTTGGGGAAATATTTGTTGACAACGCGCCACATCCTATGGCTGGAATTCAAACTGAGTAAATCCTATTTAATTAACTAATTAATCATAATTTAATCCTAATGATCTAATCTGGACCATCCAATGCACGCGGGAAGCAAACATCAAACGGCTGAAATTCAAAGTTCCTTAATTACGCAGCTAACCCTAATTAAAACCCTAACCCCCTTCAGGTGACTGGAACAGTGTTCCGGTCATCTTCTCCGACCATCCATTTTTGCTATCTCACTCAAAACCTCACCCCAAGCCCTCTAAAGCTCCAGAATCACTCAACAAACATCAAGGAACAAGAATCCAAGCACGAAATTCATTTATTTTCATAAACAAGTATAAATCGAATCAATCTTCTTTTAGGTCAAAAATTTCAGAGATTCGGTTCATGCTCATTTCTTCATCATTTTCAAAAATAACAAGTGCAGTGTGATCAAGGGAACATGGGGAACATTTCTATAACTTAAAAAGAGATTTCTGGAAAAAAAGTTTGAGATGGCTACCTGAGTTGAAGCTTTGAGATTCTGAGCTTTCAGGGCCTCTCCTTTGTGCAAGTCAGCTTCAATGTACCCCCTAAGGATGATGTGAAGCTTGAAAAGCTTTGAGAGTGGCTAGTTTGTGTGGTGTGGCTCTGGTTTAGCATAAATGGAGTTTTGTGTGTGTAGTGATTCAGGCTATTTCAAGGGGTGGGTTTTGTTCTATGGATGAAGAGTGATTTTTTGGTGAAGGAATTTCTGGATTTTGTTAAGTTTTGAGGTTGTTTCGAAGAGAACAAGTCTTGTGCACAAATTTGTGAATCTGATGTTGTGTGTGTTTTCAGGCTCTAATCCTTGCTCTTATCTCTCCCATATTGTTTGAATATAATATGTGGTAGGTTCTGAATGGCTGTAAAACACTATTCCAAGAGTATGGGAGTTTTGGCCAAAAAGTCAAATATGTGTCCTTGAGAGTATGGGTCATGGCAGAGGAGATCTAAAGGGTGTATCTGCTTCAGCTGAGTTTGAGGATGACCCTTGGATGGTTTATGATGAACTGCAACACTTGGATTGCAAGATAGCATGTGTTTTGCAAATTTCCAACTTTGTACATTTTGAGATTTTGGTCATGGACAAGTCTCATTCAATGCTGAATTTTGGTCATGAAGTGTTACATGATGTTGCTGTGATGTTTTGAGACCATTTAGAAGCCATACCAATCCTTAGAAATCATTCTTGCAAGAATCCATCTTTTGAGAATTTTATGAAAAATGGCTTATGGAAACTTGTGATCTAAGGTATGAAAGCTTGTGAATTTTGTGCAATTCTGATCTTGGCAAGTTTCAATATGTTGTAATGATGCTTAGAAGTCATTTAGAGGTCATGAAAGTGCTTAGAACTTGAATTTGCAAAAAATCCCTCTTTGGCATGAATCTTGAAATTATGTGATTTTTGCCAACTTTGACAAGTCATATCTTGAGTTCCAAAATTAATTAGGACTTGTTCTTGTACTTTTTGAAAAGGGAATGATCCAATCTACAACTTTCATGACCAACAATTTTTCATTTGAAGCATTTTTGGTTGAGAAAGAGGAGGTTGAAAAACATTCCCAAAATGGAAAGTTTACATTACAAGTCATTTCCATTTTTGGCAACTTTTGGTTTAGCTCACTTTTCTTCAGTTTTGTGAACTTCTAAGCTCTTCAATGATAAAATAAAGACCATATAACCTCAATTTGATGAAAAATCCACTTTGGTTCTATGTTGGGGGGCCTCAGATGCCCTGATTTTGCTCTGACTTGCTCAAGAAGTTACCCAGTGATCAGATGACTTCCACAAAGAATTTCTTCATCAAACTCGGTACACCTGATCCTTATAACATATTGAGACCATTAAAAACAAGAATGGCCAAAAAATTTGGAGTTATGGCCCCTGAAACCAAAACCCTAATTTCAGGTCATCTGTGTAGTTAAACCCTAGCTCTGCTTCCATGCTTTGCCAGTTCTTGTGATTCTTTGACTTCCTTGATCTTTGGAGGATAAAATATGATGATTGAACATACATGTACCCTATTGAGATGATGGATGACCTTTGGGGTGGCTCAGATGAATCTTGGATGGCTCAAGTCACAAACCCTAGATGCATATGAAATTGAACTAATGCAGTGAAGCAAAAATGCAACATGAAATGGTATGATTAAACTTATGTAAATATGAAAGATCACAAGCCATGGTGTGAACTTAGTGAGGGAAAATTTGGGGTGTTTACAACTGCCCCTATTCAAACATGAGTTAGCTGTGCAGGATGTAAGCGACGGGCTTAACAGACAAACAAGATAACTTGTGGTTGAATACTAAAGACAGTCCAAAATTTGCACTCACTGAGGAGAAGAAGAAAAGAGATATAGATTGTACAAGGAAGTATAGTATGATTTATAAAATGTGGGCGATGGAGGACGACCATCGAGAAGAGGATAACTGCTGGGGATAAAACGGTAAGCTGAGCAATGATGGGGACGGCCGACAAGCTGGGGAAATGAAGTGATCATGATGGGGACTGCCATCAAGTAAAGTAACAAGGTTCTCTGGGGATTAAAGTGAAGGCAATGATGGGGACGGCCACCAGGTGTGCAAATTAAAGTAAACAACGATGGGGACGGCCATCGGTTTCAAAGAATAAATGCAATGTTGATGAGGGGCGGTCATCAAAGGTGAAGGACGATCACCTAGTAGGGGACGACTGCTCTTTATCACGAAATAGGACGAATATCGGATAGAAAAGGTCGACAATGGGGAAGACCATCGGATAAGCATGATGAAGGAGGATCATCAAGAGGTGAAGGACGATCACCTAGCAGGGTATGGCTGCTCTCGGGGTTGTATCATGACATAGGACGAATGTCAGATAACAAGATCAACAACGGGGACGGCCATCGGATAAACTGATGAAGGACGATCATTAAAAGGTGAAGGACGATTACCTAGCAGGGGACGGCTGCGTTGTTGGGGATAAGGATGAGGGACGGTCATCCGAGGTGAAGAACGATCACCTGGCAGGGGACGGCTGCCGAAAGATATCACGACATAGGACGAATGTCGGATAGAAAAGGGTTCCAGTAATGGGGACTCCGCTGGGGAGAGGATGAGGGACGGTCATCCATAGGTGAAGGACGATCACCTGGCAGGGTACGACTACCGAAAGTATCATGACATAGGACGAATGTCAGATAAGAGAAAGGTTACTTTGCTGGGGAATGGTAAACACGGACGAGTGCTTACACTTTAAGGAATAAAAGGTATAAGTGTTTGACATTGTGTATAGATTAAAAATGCGGACGAGCATCCTTAAGACTATGATACGGACGAGTATCGGTAAAAACAACGCTGACACATGTTCAGAGATGATGATATGGACGAGTATCAACTGGTTAACAAAGAACATGGACGAGTGTCGACTCTGAGGGGAAATAAGTGTGTATACAAGATACGGACGAGTATCTATATGAGTAAAAATAAGCATTGTGAAGTATGAGTAAGACACGGACGAGTGTTCAATCTTGCTGGGGAAAGGTGACACTGACGAGTGCCAAAAGAGAAAGTGCATAAGTTATGAACTACCATTTGTATAGGAGGGTGTAAAAGGTATTCTGGCAACCTGTGGGGATAAGATGACACAGTCGGGTGTCAAAAGAAGTATTATGAACAAGTGTTTTGGGAAACTGTGTTGGGGATAGGTGACACGGACGGGTGTCCAGAGAATGTACAAGCACCGGTTTGGTTTATATCTGTAGGGGATGATATGTGACACGGAAGAGTGTCGAAAGAGGTCTATATGAGCATGTGTTTGTATTGGAGAGTGCGAAGGGGTCGCTTTGGCTTTCTACTGGGGAAATGACACAGACGAGTGTCAAGAAGTATCTGTATTTGAGAGTGCAAAGGGATGTTTTGGCTTTCTGCTGGGGAAATGACACAGACGAGTGTCAAGAAGTATCTGTATTTGAGAGTGCAAAGGGATGCTTTGGCTTTCTACTAGGGAAATGACACAGACGAGTGTCAAGAAGTATTTGTATTTGTGAGTGCAAAGGGATGATTTGGCTTTCTGTGGGGAGGTGTATTTTGTATACATGATGAGGTATTGTTGGTATTTACGGGTGACTGGTTCGAACCTGACTTGTGATCATGCAATATGTTTGATTTTTGTTGTAATGCTCCGTATTAGAAGGAATGCTACGTTTTTGTGGTGATTTATGATGTGAATGTTATGATTATGCAAAAGATACTAATCCGGGATTCGGATCCCGCTGCCGTAAAGATCTCTGGCTGATCTGCTTGGAAGGGTATCCCAGCTGGGGATGTGATCATTGGTAGATCTTGATAGGATGTATGACTCAGCTTGGGGATTAAATCAATGATAGACCTATCTGGTAGTGAGATAACCCAGTTGGGGATGAGGAAGCTTTCGTCACTTTGTTGTGTGGGAAATTCAGACATTGCTCTTCTGGGAAGAGGCTGGAGCTCTGTGGGGAGATGGTTCCCTGTCTTTGCTGGAGATGAGAGATTTGGCACTCTGGGGGAGAAAAGATCACTGAACGATCCTCCCAGAGGTTTTTTATGAGGATCCTGCTGAGGATGAGGATACTTGACAACTCAGCTGAGGAAATGAGCATTTACTGACGCTGTTCTGGAGAAAATGTGCTGGAGAAGTGATGCCTGGCAACTTTGATGGGGAGAAAGCATTTCCGGTGCTGTTTGGAGGATGTGTTGAGGAAACAATGATTTGGCAACTTTGCTGAGGAAATGTATTCTAGATACTGCAATCCTGTTAAGACAAAGAAATGCACCAGTATCCCGAGGTATCCCTTACCGGATTCCATCATAGGAGTTAGATATTTCTGAGAGCAGATACATTTTCTGCAAGCATGTAATTTAGAAAGGCACATCTGTTTTATGCAAGTATCATATCATGAATATTGGACATTTTGCAAACGAAACAAAAATGTACAAGACGAAGTGTGACTGAAAATTCTGATTTTATTAATTTGTGTGCCCTGAATTGGCAGATACAGTCAAAGGAACAGATCCCCTGAAATGAGGAGATTGTTACAAATTGAGAAAAATAAAGGTGCTGGAAATGTTGACGACGCTTTAGTGAGCTTCCCTTTGCTATGACCCGTATGACCTTGACGTTCTTCTCATCTTGCTTTCTGAAGAAAGTTGATTTTGACCGATGCTTTAACCTTTCGAAGTTTGCCATGTTGAGAGTGATATAGACGAATTCAGGATGCAGTTGTTCGCTTATTCCCTTATTTTGTGTGGATCGCACTTTCGGGTTTTCAATCCACCGGGATACCCATTTTTGCCTGAGCTGTCCAATGCGGCTTTTCAACTCAGCGGGTGTACATTTTTTATTTTTCCCTTATTTTTGCCCGAGTCTTTTATTCTATTTTTGACTCGCCGGGATGCCCTATTTTTGCCTGGACTTACATTCTGTTTTTATGTCCAACGGGTCATTTTATGCGAAGTATTTTTTAACTGCATCTGAATTCACAGGGGACAGGAAATCTTCACCATCCATAGTAGTGAGCATCACTGCTCCACCAGAGAAAACTTTCTTTACTATGAACGGACCATCGTAATTCGGAGTCCACTTGCCCATGTGGTCTGTATGAGGGGGGAGGAGTCTTTTCGGCACAAGATCTCCTACTTGGTATTCTCGAAGTCTGACTTTCTGATCGAAGGCTTTCTTCATTCTCTACTGATATAGTTGCCCATGACAGATTGCAGCTAATCTCGTTTCTTCAATCAGATTCAGTTGATTGTACCGAGATCGGACCCATTCCGCTTCATTCAACTTGACATCCATCAGTACCCGTAAAGAGGGTAATTCAACTTCAACTGGTAGGACTGCCTCCATTCCATACACAAGCTGATACGGTGTTGCCCCAGTGGATGTTTTGATTGAGGTACGGTACCCATGCAAGGCAAATGGTAGCATCTCATGCCAGTCTTTGTAAGTAACCACCATCTTTTGCACAATCTTCTTGATATTCTTGTTAGCTGCCTCAACAGCGCCATTCATCTTTGGTCTGTAAGGAGAAGAGTTGTGATTTTGAATCTTGAAGTCCTGACACAGTTCTGCCATCATTTTATTGTTCAAGTTGGAACCATTATCAGTAATGATTCGCTCGGGTACTCCATACCGACAGATGATGTCTCTCTTCAAGAACCTAGCTACCACTTTTCTGGTGACATTTGCATATGAAGCTGCTTCAACCCATTTGGTGAAGTAATCAATGGCTACCAGGATGAATCTGTGGCCATTTGAAGCAGTCGGCTCAATATTTCCAATCATATCAATGCCCCACATGGCAAAGGGCCAAGGTGAAAACATCACATTCAAAGGATTCTGAGGCACATGCACTTTGTCCGCATAAATCTGGCATTTGTGGCATTTTCTAGCATAAGCACAACAGTCTGCATCCATTATGATCCAGTAGTAACCTGATGTTAACAACGTTTTAGCCATTGCGTGTCCTCCAGCATGGGTACCGAAAGATCCTTCATACACCTCGTGCATCAGCAGTTCTGCTTCCCTCTTATCAACACATCTAAGAAGCACCATATCAAAGTTTCTCTTGTATAATGAACCATCAGCATTCAGGAAGAAACTACCAGCCAACCTTATTAATGTCTTCTTATCATTGGATGATGCCCCAGGTGGGTATGTTTGATCCTCTAAGAAGCATTTGATGTCATGGAACAAAGGCTTGTCATCTTTAGCAATGTCCACAGAGAATACGTAAGCTAGTCTGTCAAGTCTGGACACTGAAATCCGAGGCACAAAGTTGGCAGTCTGAACCTTGATCATGGAGGAAATGGTAGCCAGAGCATCTGCAAATTGATTTTCATCTCGAGGGATGTACTCAAGCTTGACTGTTGTGAAGTAAGTCAGTAATCTCCTCGTGTAATCTCGGTATGGAATCAAATGCTCTTGGTGGGTGTACCATTTGCCGTTGGTCTGATTGATTACCAGAGCTGGATCTCCGAACACAGTTAAAGTCTTGATCCTGAGGTCAATGGCTTCCTCAAGACCCATGATACAAGCTTTGTATTCAAATTCATTGTTAGTGCATGCAAAGGTGAGTTTTGCCGAGAAAGGCATGTGAACTCCTTTAGGTGTAATGAGCATTGCACCAACTCCACGACCATTCATATTAACAGCCCCATCAAACATCATTGTCCATTCTTCTCCTGGGTCAGGCCCTTCAGTGTGAACAGGCTCTTCATGATCTTTTGCTTTTAGGAACATGATGTCTTCATCAGGGAAGTCAAATCTCATTGGCTGGTAATCATTAATGGGTTGCTCAGCCAGATAGTCAGACAGTACACTGCCCTTAATGGCCTTTTGAGATGTGTACTGAATGTCATATTCTGTTAGAATCATTTTCCATCTTGCAACCCTTCCAGTAAGTGCTGGCTTCTCAAATATGTACTTGACTGGATCCATCTTTGAGATCAATAAGGTAGTGTGGGTCAACATATACTGCCTTAGTCGGCGAGCAGCCCACGCTAAAGCATAACAAGTTTTCTCGAGCAGTGAATAACGTTGTTCACAGTCGGTAAACTTTTTGCTTAGGTAGTATATTGCATACTCTTTTTGACCAGACTCGTCATGCTGGCCCAGCACACACCCCATTGATCCTTCTAATACTGTCAAGTACATTATTAGAGGTCTTCCTTCAACTGGAGGCATAAGGATTGGAGGTTCTTGTAAGTACTCTTTGATTTTGTCAAAAGCCTTCTGGCAGTCTTCATTCCACCTGACCGCTTGTTCTTTCCTTAACAACTTGAACAGGGGCTCACAGGTTGCAGTAAGGTGAGATATGAACCTTGAAATGTAGTTCAATCTACCTAAGAAACCCCAAACTTCTTTTTCAGTCTTTGGTGCAGGCATCTCTTGAATGGCTTTGACTTTGTTAGGGTCAACTTCAATTCCTTTTTCACTTACAATGAACCCCAGCAGTTTACCGGAACGTACCCCGAATGTGCATTTGTTGGGGTTTAGCTTCAGTTGATACTTTCTCAGCCGCTTGAACAACTTCAACAGATTTACCAGATGGTCTTCTTCTGTGAGGGACTTGGCAATCATGTCATCCACATAACATTCAATTTCTTTGTGGATCATGTCGTGGAATAATGTTACCATAGCCCGTTGATAAGTGGCACCAGCATTCTTCAGTCCAAATGGCATTACCTTATAACAGAATGTGCCCCAGGGTGTGATGAAAGTTGTCTTCTCCATGTCTTCAGGTGACATCTTAATCTGATTATATCCTGAAAATCCATCCATGAAGGAGAATACCGAGAACTGAGTTGTATTGTCGACCAATACATCAATGTGAGGTAAAGGGAAATCATCTTTCAGGCTAGCTCTATTCAGATTCCGGTAATCCACACACATCCGTACTTTTCCATCCTTCTTAGGCACTGGTACAATGTTAGCAACCCACGGAGGGTAACTAGTTACAACAAGGAAACCGGTGTCCCACTGTTTTTGCATCTCTTCTTTTATCTTCATGGCCATATCCGGACGAGTACGGCGTAGCTTCTGTTTTACTGGAGGACAGTCTTCTTTTAGTGGCAGCTTGTGCATAACAATGTCGGTATCCAGACCTGTCATGTCTTGATAGGACCAAGCAAAGACATCAACGTACTCTCGAAGCATGTCAATAAGTTGTTCTTTCACTGAATCTTGCAGACGGGCCCCGATCTTCACTTCTTTCAAGTATTCTTCGGTACCAAGATTAACTGTCTCAACCTCCTCCTGATGAGGGGTGATAACCTTCTCCTCTTGTCTTAACAATCTGGCTAGCTCTTCAGGTAGCTCATAATATTCTTCAACCCCTTCATCGGCTTGATTAATCGGATTGTCGAAGTCATACGAAGTCATAGCAATGTCGTTGTTGGTGCAGTCTGGAGGGCACTCTCTGCAAGGGTTTAGATTTTTTCATTTTAGTGATCAGTTTTATCTTGTTTAAAAAAAGTGAAAATTTATTATTTTGAAAACATTTCCATTTTATTGTTTTGTACAAAAACTGAAAAATGAAAAACAGTGAGTGGAAAAAGAGACTCGTTTGCAAAAGATGTCCTGATATTCATTAATTGATCGTTTGCACAAAATACAAGATGGCCCGATTACAAAATGAGTCCTGACATCTTGGGCAAGATGCAGGACTTGATGCATGCTTAAAAGACAGGAAATAATAATTACTCTGCAGGAGTAACTCTTATAATTTCCTGGGAAGACCAGTTAGAGAGTTGGTTCCCCGGGATCCTTGGACGTATCCAGTTTTCCAGGTTGCGTTCGTCTTCTTCCTCGTCTTCCAGACTGTTCACAGCATCCGGGGTAAGCATTCCCCCGCTGACGAATTTGGGCTCTGTTGCAGCCTCCGGTTGATCTTGTCGAGTTGGTCTGTAACCCAACCCGAATCTGTCTTCTTTCTTTTCTACTGGCAGCAGCTTGCCCCAGCCCTGAGCGGTACCCTCCTCAACAACCTTCCGGGCTTGCTGATATGAAGTGATGGAAGTTCCAGACACAACAGTTGCTTCATTGATGTTAAGGGCCTCAAACCCCTGACTCATAGTCTCATGGATCTCCCCATCCATCTCTATATACTTGTAAGTAGCCCGCTGGCTAACGAAAATGTCTTCCTCCCTGCAGATTGTGATGATCTTTCCTTCCCACTCAAATTTTAATTTCTGGTGAAGGGTAGATGTAACAGCGCCAGCGGCATGAATCCAAGGTCTACCCAACAAACAGCTGTAGGTCGGCTGTATGTCCATCACGAAGAAAGTTGTTTTAAAGGTTTGTGGGCCAATCATCACAGGTAGATCAATCTCTCCAAGCACTGATCTCTTAGAGCCATCAAATGCTCTCACCACCAAGTTACTCGGACGTAATGCCAAACCATCATATTCCAGCTTCACCAAGGCTTTCTTTGGGAGGACATTGAGCAAAGACCCAGTGTCTACCAGTACATGAGAAATAACAACACCTTTGCATTCTAAGGTAATATGTAAAACCTTGTTATGATTGTGTCCCTCCGTCGTTAAATCAGCATTTGTGAAGCCCAGTCCATGACTGGTGTTAACATTTGCAACCACTGTTTCCAGCTGATTAACCGTAATCTCTTCCGGCACGTAGGCTGCGTGCAGGACTCTCAACAGTGCATTCCTATGGGCTTTGGAACACATTAACAATGATAATATAGAGATTATGGAAGGTGTCTGATGAAGCTGGTCCACCACTTTGTAATCACTCTTCTTGATTATTCTCATGAACTCGTCCACCTCTTGCTCAAAAGACGTCTTCGGAGTTTCTTTGACAGTTGGCTCTTCAAGTACCACATTCTTCCCTTTTTCCTTAGTAGCGGCTTCTGCTTCAGCATTGGGTCTCGGTGTTTGTGAGGCAAAAAGGCGTCCGCTTCTGGTGAAGCCTCCGCCTCCCCCGACATTGTCAACTTGTGGTGAAGAGGTTGCTGAATCTAGAGTGATCTTCTTTCCTTTGCAGTATAGATCAGAGTCGTAGTGTCAAGGTATGGCATTACTGCTTTCATAAGGAACAGGTCCAGGCACCGTAATGGTGACCGGACTGATTGCTGCAGCGGAAGGAACCGTGATGGTATGCGGGTCGTAATAGATTATGACTGGAGATCTGACAGGAGGTGTTGCAGTTTGTTGTTGAAAATTGTTGTCGGGATGAACATTTGCCAGGTCATAATAGATCGTGACCGTTGAGACATCTTCATTAGTGTTTGCTGGTGTTGTAGGCGTTTCCGTTGATAAGATGGGTGCTGATGTTGTAGAAGTAAATGTTGCTGAACTCTGATCTGTTGAAATGATGGTTGGAGTGATTGTTGGAGTTGTGGATGAATCAGTGGGTATGATAGTTGTTACAGTTGTAGGAGGATATGTTGTTGCTGAAGAAAGAATTGTTGATGTTGTAGGAGGATCCGTTGTTGCTGGAGGAAGAGTTGTTGATGTTGTAGGAGCCGTTGTGGTAATTTGCAAAATTCCATCTCTGATTAGGCCATCTATGCCGAACCTTAGCCTCTCACAACCATTAATAGCAGTTTTACACGATTCGCAGCAGGCCTCACAGCCCGGGAACACTTGGCATCTTAAAAGTTGAGCTTTGACTTCTGCCAGCGGTGTTTGAATCTGTGCAACATTATCAATCAGTACAGATGGTTGATCTTCCTCTATGGCATTAATCCTGGGCCCACCATGATTAGGCATAAGATTTCGGTTAACATTCGGAGGAGGTGTGAAATTGAGAGCTTTGGAATCGACCAAATCCTAAAACTTCATTTGCAAGGCTCTACACTTTTCAGTATTGTGACCAGGTGCGTTGGAGTGGAAGGCACAGCTAGCATTAGCATCATAATTCTTCGGGAGGTTGAGAGGATCTGGTGGAGCCAACGTCCTTAACTCAACCAGGTTGAGCTTCAGGAGTTGTGGCAGTAGAGCGGCATAAGGCATAGGGATGGGATCAATCACCCTATTTGCCTGAGATGGCCTCTATTGAAAGGGGCGCTGTTGTTGGTTGTTGTTGTTATTGTTGTGCGATCTTTGTTGCGGAAAATGAGGTTGTTGCTGATAGTGATGTTGTTGTTATTGTTGAGGAAAAAGTGGTTGTTGTGGAGCTGGAGCCGGGATGGTAACGACTGCTATTGATCTGTGAGAATACTGGGTCTGCCCCTGCCTGCATGGATAGCATTTGTTTCACCTGCCCTTCGGGGTCCTGAAAAAGGTTTTCTTGTATTGTTGGAGGAGCTTGCACCGTTGTCAGAGATTTTTCCCATCTTCAAAAGACTTTCTATTCTCTCACCAACTATAACTACATCGGCAAAACTGGTGGAGGAGAATGCAGTAAGTCGGTCGATATATGTTCCCTGCAAGGTGTTCATAAACATGTCCGCCATTTCCCGTTCAGACATGGGTGGCTGGACAGCAGCAGCAAGCTGTCTCCACCTCTGAGCATAATCCCGAAAGCTTTCCCTTGAAGACTGAGACATGCCCATTAGAAGAGTTCTATTGGGGGCCATGTCTAGGTTGTACTGGTATTGCCGGATGAAGGCTTCGGCCAAGTCTTTCCAACATCTTATAGCGGCCCTGGTCAGATGCGAATACCATTCTCTCGAAGCTCCAGTCAGGCTGTCCTCAAAATAGAACATCCATAACTTCTCGTCCATGGTATAAGCCTTGAGTCTCCCTAAGAAGGATTGCAGATGAGTACGCAGGCAAGAGGTATCATTATATTTTTCAAAGCATGGGGGTTTGAATTTGTGGGGAATCCTCACCCCATCTACCAGCCCCATATCCATTACGTCAAAGCCTAAAGAATTCTGGGATTCCAAAGACCTTAGTTTTTCAGCAATCTCGTCCAGCCTTCTGTCATACACTTCATCCCCAGCTCCAATAACTGTGAACTGTTCCTCTTGGGGATCTTCCTGTAAGACCCTGACTCCAGTAGTATTACCTTGAACATTCCTTATACCATTAACATCGGGATTCAAATGGGGCCCAAACCCTGGTGGGTCAATGTGAGGTTGTCCACGTTCATTATTGCTGGTTCCTCCTGTTCCAGGGTGAGGCTCTTCAGGAGTCTGTCTCTCCACCAATTCCCTCAGTCTTTCTTGGCTCTGAGCTAAGCCAGTCATTACAGCCATAAACTAGTTCATTTGGTTTCTCATTTCAACCCTTTCGTTTTCCATCTGATTCCTTACTTCATTCAGGTCCTGCTGTACCTGATCCATCTGAATGCCTGGAAGGTTGTTACGTGTTGGGTACCGGTGTGCACGGTTGACAGGGAACACTCTGCGACGAGCAATGTTTCCTGAAACCACAACAAAGTGAGAAACAAACAACAAAAGAAACCTACAAAACAAAGAAAAATGTTAGTATGCAATGCAGTATGCTTATTTGTCTTCCAAGGTATCCGGTTTGGTTCTTTGGTTTTGACCTTTCCAGACCTCGAGGAAATGCTTGATGATGTTGAGAGAAAGCCCACCAATAAATGAGACAAACTGATATATTACAAATAATGGAAATACATAGTCTGTTTTACAATACATGCCCAAGGTGGGTCAAAAATACAACAAAAAGCAAAGTACATCAAAAGAAAGAAATACAAGCAAAAGGATCAGACATCCAATCCAAAGTCATCCTCCCTGACTTCCTTCAGGAGGGCCTCCGTCACTGGACCAGCTGGGTGCTCTGTAATAGTCCTAATGAGGAGGTTCCTGGTAGCAAGGGCATTGGTCAGCTTCTTATGCCTATCCTGATCCTTTGATCTTTTTAACCCTGCCCGAAGTTTTAACTCTGATATCTCCTTGATGATGTTGAGTTGCCTATTGTTTCTTCTCATTGGCCTCTAGTTGCTCTATCCTGGCTTGAGTCCTCTGGTCTTCTTATGCACGGGCTTCGGTGATCCTGACCCACCTAGCCTGGATTTCCTCCAGATAATGCTCTGCCCTAGCTTTCTGAATCTTGGCCTCCTTACAGGCATTCTTCAGTATCAACTCCCCGGCTCTTGCCTTCCTGATGTAGTCATCTTTCCTTTCAATCTTGGTCAGATGCTCAGTCTTGAGTCTTTCCAATCTCTCAATGTCCAGACGACTGTCATTTCTCTCCTAGAGAATCTTTTTCAGGGCTTCAGATAGCTGATCATTCCTCCCTTTCAGCTTTTCAAACTCTTCCAGGCTGACAGTTGCTGCAGGTTGTACTGTAGAAGGTCCAGGTGTGTCTTCAAAGGTGAAAGGCATCCTGGTGATCTGAGCTCTAGTACGAGACCAGTCAGAGTACTGGGCTGAAGCAATATTGTTGTACCTTCCAAGGATGGTTGTCCCATTGGTCTGAATATTATCCCAAGCCCAGGTAGCTTGTCTAACAACAACAGAGTTAGGCTGAACTTCACAGTATAGGGTCTCAGCTAAATCCTGTCCTCTAGGAGGATGAACCAAGGCATATCCTAATTGTCTCTTAAACAGTAGAGGGTTGTAGTTGATGTAAACTTTTACTCCTATTAGATGCACATTAGGGTATTGCCTACAGCTGGTAATAATATCCTTGCCTTTGGTGCTCTGGGTGCACCACCTGATGTCATCTGAAGACAAGGCAATGAATCTCTTGGCCCAATTCTTCTGCTGATGGGGGTTCAAGAAGGAATCTGACTTAGGCAAGTGTCTGAGTAGCCAAGAATAGAACAGAGGAGCACAGCATCTGACCAGCTTCCCCCTTTGCTTTTCATTTCTCTGATGGACTGAGTAGTAAAAATCCCCTAGCAATGTAGGCACTGGGTTCCTCAGCAGGAACAAGTGGATGGCATTCTTACTTACAAACTTGGGCTCATCTGCAAACAATATAACCCCATATATACTGAGGGCTAGAAGTGCACATACTGCCTTCCATTCTCCCACTGCAGCCTTCAGGGTGGCCTGAGAAATCAAGAAGTCCAGATGTAAACCAGGAATCCCAGCTTTTGTTGTCATGTTTTGCTCAATGAGGGCAGACTCCAAATGCAATGTACTATCTATCTCTTCACTTCTGGGAGCAGTCATCTATGGGTTGAAAGGAATTCCTTTTCTGATAGGAACTCCAATCAGCAAGGAAAACTCTTCTAGCAATGGTCCCATCTGAAAATCAGGAAAGGTGAAGCACCTAAGAGGAGGGTCATAGAATTTCAAGCATGTGTGGATCATGCTCCTCTGAGATGAATCAAGATCCATGACCATGTCCAAAATACCTCCATGGTGCTCTCTGAATAATGGGATGTGGTCAGGTGTGATAAGGGACTGGACCTGCCTGATACCAGTCAATATGGGCACAAAGAAGTGGTAAGATATGTTGCTCTTCCTTGGAGTAGCCATGAGTGCTGATAAAGGAGCTGAAGACAAATGATGATGAAGATCACAAATTGAAAAACTGGAGGTGAGTCTCTGACAGACTGATGAAAGTGCTGAAGAAGATAGCTGAAGCAGAGGTCTAAGCAGTAGAAGGGGTCAAAACCAAACCAAATATGATATGATGGATACCCTGAAAAATAAATAAACAAATGTTAAATGATGCAATGATGATGTATGCAAATGATATGCAAGGGTTTGTGATCGAGAGCTGGATCTGATTATCTGTCTTGGTATAGGTCCATGTATGCTCAAAGGTCCGGATGAAGGCTAAGAAATCCAGTAACCAGGGTGGGGGACTCAAATAAAGAGTCACATGTCCGGGGTAATCACAAGAACTGTCTAAAGTGAAGTATTTCTTAAACAATACAGTAACAGGGTATGATGTGGCCAAGGGCTCCTGCAAACCTGTAAACAACCCAACCCCTTCACATGTAATGTTCTAGAACAAGGATCCTCAAACTTGGATCAGTTATGAGAAGTGTAAGCACTTCTAACCCGGAGGTACAGTGTTTACAATAACCATAAAAGATCCTCCTCTAATTCTCCCCAGATTCTGAAGGTCAAAATAAAGGTCATCCAGACTTAGCAGGCTTCCCAGATAGCCCTAGCACCAGACCGAAATGGAATGGGAAAGAACATGAACCAGACCGAAATGGAATGGGAAAGAACATGAACCACTCTAGCCTAGGTGTCACTCAGGTCCCAGGTATAGGACCTTAATCACTCATTGAAACCCCACCCACCAAAACAAAAGCCAGATCCAGCAATGATAATGACAGTATGATGTATAAACAACTGTAAAGAAAGCAGTAAATAAAACTGTACATAAGACAATAAATAAAGCAAATAAACAAGCACAAATAGCAAAAAACACCCCCGAAAACACAAATCAAACAAGCGCTATGAGAAACCCACAAAAAGAACCAGAAACCCTGGTTGCAGTATAAGGGTCCCCAGCAGAGTCGCCAAGCTGTCGCTCCCACCGAATGACATCGGGTCAGACGGGGTACAGACGCGAATGGCCGGCGAAAGGAGAGAAGGTGAAGGTGAACTGAAAAGAGTCTCCAGCTAGGCATTTTTATCCTGATGGAAAGGTAATGCTGCATAAACCTAAGAAAAGATGGATAAGACGGTTGCGAACCAGAGAAACTTAGAAAGGGGGTTGGTTCAACCTGGGATGGTATTTGCACCCAGATTGTCCGTCGTACTCGACGGGATCCACGCTTGAAAGATTGTGTTTAAAGGGGGTAGTGTCAGTGCTATCTGTGTGCAAAAGCTGGAAAAGAATGTACAGGTGTCAGTGCAAAAGGTATGTGAAATGAAATGCTCAGGAATGAGGCTTAAAGAAGGATGCTGAAGGAGGGGAGAGACACATATACTTTTGTTCGATAACAGTTAAGTTATGCCTACGTATCCTCTCGTGCAATGAGGAAGTCAGAACACCGTAGTTCTACTCAAAGAGACTAAAAGATAAATTGACTTGTGAACTGCTTACTTGTCTATGCTCAAGTGTATGACCTAACTGGCTCAGGTGCAAACTGTCTTGCATTAGACGGAAGAAGCGAGTTCTCGTTTATGAGTGAATGAGAGGAGAAAAGAATCTCGTAGGAGACGATCATTGTTTGTTTTTGAGATTTCAATCTTTTATTGCTTTTGGAATTTGTCATAAGAAAATGAGCTTAAGCCTAAACCAAGGTTTAGTAAACTCATCACATCTTCCCTCTAATTAGGGGTAATGAGAATACCTTAAGTGTGAAGTAAGCACCTCACACTTAATCACCATGATGTAGGATTAAGATCATTAACCTACTTGTAATTATTTAGATGTTTTTGGAGTTTTTGTATAGTGTTAAGTAATGAGTTTAAGCCATAATCAAGGATTTAATGGACTCATTACACCATCCTAATAGAAGGATAATAGATGAGAACATTTAAGCTGAGGAAGGCTCCTTAACTTAATCCATGATTAGGGATTAACCTCATGACAAAACAATCCTTTACTAAAGTGGATTTTAGTTAATGGTAAGATTAAGAAGTGAGTTTTATGGTTTGTAAGACAAATTGAGGGGGACTTGTCCATTAACACTAGGGTTAGTCCTTCTTAACCAATTAAGGAAGAATTAGAACCCTAATGCAAGGCCCAAGTTACAAGCTTATTGTCTTAGTGATTATTAGATGGATTGATTAAGAGATTTAAACACATTAAGGGTTTAACACTTAGGATTAAAGTTATGCACTCCATCCTAAGAGAAGGATGCAGGCATAACCTTAATCACAAAGCCTTAAAACCTTAAAGGTTTAGTCTCTGATTATGAGATGAGAGGAGAGACACAAAAGATGACACAAAGGTAAAACTAATGGGGGGACTAATCAAAACCCTAATTGTTAACATGCTTGGATGTTCCTAGGGTTTATTAGGCTTGCAAGATATCTTCAGGAAAAGCCACCTAGGAGAAAGCAAGATGGAAGGAGGAGAAGCAGAAGAAGCAAGTCAACTTACTTCACTTAAGAAGATAAGTTGATTGAAGAAAGAAAGTGAAGAAGGCACATGAATGAGCAAGCTCACTCTAAAGCAAAAGTAAAATGCAGCAATGAATGCATAAGAGAGATGAGAAGAGATTGTGAGAAGTGAAGGCAAATTCACTTCTCAAAGTACTTACCACCTGAAATGGTTAGCATAAAAGAGAGAAAGAAATGAAAATGATATGTATGCAAGGATGCAAACCAAAACCAGGAGCATACTTATGATGTAAGTGATGCTAAGAGATGATGCAAATGTATGTCAAGAGCTGTGAATGATCATACAAGGGATGAGAGTGCAATTGAAGCATGGAAGAAGCATGAAAGTACATGAATGTTCATGAAATGTAATGAATGCATAACATGGCCAATGGATGAAGAAATGATCAAGAATGATTCTAATGTGTCCTAAGATCTCTTAGAAGTCATGTGAATGCATAAAATGTCATGGCAAGTTCATGAATGCAAGCATATGCAAGATGTATGCAAAGGAAGATGAGAAATTAGGGTTTTCATGCAACATGAGATGCAAAACTCAAAAAAAGAAGCAAATGACAAGATAAAAAATTGAAAATGGAATCAAAGGAACCCTAACCCTATATGATATCACACCCCAAAGGAGGAGACCTAACTCTTAACCTAATGAAAGTTATTATTTTTTTAAGTTATCTAGGGTTTTAAGGAACCTAAAGGGAAAAAATGCAAATCAAATAAAAAATGCAGAAGAAATTTGTGACAAAATTATGCTAGAAACTACATGTCAAATGAAGATCAATTCAAAAAGAATCATCGTCATACCATTCTTGGTTAGGCAGAAAATAATTCTTGAAGTTAGGGTTTAAAAATAGGATTTTATGAACCCTAAATTCAAGAAAAATTATCAAAGATGATTCAAAACCAAAACGAAATTTGTGTGGATGGTATGACAATGTCTCTAAATGTTTAAAGATGCAACATGAATTTTTTGGGATTTTTTAGAAACCTAAATGATATTTTAATTAATTAATTTTCATTAATTAATTAAAATAAACATTTAAATGTTTTAAAAATGATTTTTTAATGCAAAAAAAAAATAAAAATATTTTTGGGTTAAGAAAATTATTTGAAATGAAAATGCAGAATAAAAATATTTTTGGAAATTTTTAACTATTTTAAATAAATCATGCAAAATAAATGAGAAAAAATGAATTAAAAACTGAATTTAATAAAAGTAAACAAATCCAAGGGATGTCATTGATTCTGGGGAAATATTTGTTGACCACGCGCCACATCCTATGGCTGGAATTCAAACTGAGTAAATCCTATTTAATTAACTAATTAATCATAATTTAATCCTAATGATCTAATCTGGACCATCCACTGCACGCGGGAAGCAAACATCAAACGACTGAAATTCAAAATTCCTTAATTACGCAGCTAACCCTAATTAAAACCCTAATCCCTTTCAGGTGACCGGAACAGTGTTCTAGTCATCTTCTCCGGCCATTCATTTTTGCTATCTCACTCAAAACCTCACCCCAAGCACTCTAAAGCTCCAGAATCACTCAACAAACATCAAGGAACAATAATCCAAGCACGAAATTTATTTATTTTCAGAAACAAGCATGAATCGAATCAATCTTCTTTTAGGTCAAAAATTTCAGAGATTCGGTTCATGCTCATTTCTTCATCATTTTCAAAAATAACAAGTGCAGTGTGATCAGGGGAACATGGGGAACATTTCTATAACTTAAAAAGAGAATTCTGGAAAAACAGTTTGAGATGGCTACCTGAGTTGAAGCTTTGAGATTCTGAGCTTTCAGGGCCTCTCCTTTGTGCAAGTCATCTTCAATGAACCCCCTGAGGATGATGTGAAGCTTGAAAGGCTTTGAGAGTGGCTGGTTTGTGTTGTGTGGCTCTGGTTTAGCATAAATGGAGGTTTGTGTGTGTAGTGATTCAGGCTATTTCAAGGGGTGGGTTTTTTCTATGGATGAAGAGTGATTTGTTGGTGAAGGAATTTCTGGATTTTGTTAAGTTTTGAGGTTGTTTCAAAGAGAACAAGTCTTGTGCACAAATTTGTGAATCTGATGTTGTGTGTGTTTTCAGGCTCTAATCCTTGCTCTTATCTCTCCCATATTGTTTGAATATAATATGTGGTAGGTTCTGAATGGCTGCAAAACACTATTCCAAGAGTATGGGAGTTTTGGCCAAAAAGTCAAATATGTGTCCTTGAGAGTATGGGTCATGGCAGAGGAGATCTAAAGGGTGTATCTGCTTCAGCTGAGTTTGAGGATGACCCTTGGATGGTTTATGATGAACTGCAACACTTGGATTTCAAGATAGCATGTGTTTTGCAAATTTCCAACTTTGTGCATTTTGAGAT
The DNA here is from genome assembly GCA_963966055.1 of Lathyrus aphaca. NCBI lineage: Eukaryota > Viridiplantae > Streptophyta > Magnoliopsida > Fabales > Fabaceae > Lathyrus > Lathyrus aphaca. Next base: position 433,678,242 of record OZ014525.1, on the reverse strand, counting down.
TTTGGTCATGGACATGTCTCATTCAATGCTGAATTTTGGTCATGAAGTGTTACATGATGTTGCTGTGATGTTTTGAGACCATTTAGAAGCCATACCAATCCTTAGAAATCATTCTTGCAAGAATCCCTCTTTTGAGAATTTTATGAAAAATGGCTTATGGAAACTTGTGATCTAAGGCATGAAACCTTGTGAATTTTGTGAAATTCTGATCTTGGCAAGTTGCAATATGTTGTAATGATGCTTAGAAGTCATTTAGAGGTCATGAAAGTGCTTAGAACTTGAATTTGCAAAAAATCCCTCTTTGGCATGAAGCTTGAAATTATGTGATTTTTGCCAACTTTGACAAGCCATATCTTGAGTTCCAAAATGAATTAGGACTTGTTCTTGTACTTTTTGAAAAGGGAATGATCCAATCTACAACTTTCATGACCAACAATTTTTAATTTGAAGCATTTTTGGTTGAGAAAGAGGAGGTTGAAAAACTTTCCCAAAATGGAAAGTTTACATTACAAGTCATTTCCATTTTTGGCAACTTTTGGTTTAGCTCACTTTTCTTCAATTTTGTGAACTTCTAAGCTCTTCAATGATCAAATAAAGACCATATAACCTCAATTTGATGAAAAACCCACTTTGGTTCTATGTTGGGGGGCCTCAGATACCCTGATTTTGCTCTGACTTGCTCAAGAAGTTACCCAGTGATCAGATGACTTCCACAAAGAATTTCTTCATCAAACTTGGTACACATGATCCTTATCACATATTGAGACCATTAGAAACAAGAATGGCCAAACAATTTGGAGTTATGGCCTCTGAAACCAAAACTCTAATTTCAGGTCATCTGTGCAGTTAAACCCTAGCTCTGCTTCCATGCTTTGCCAGTTCTTGTGATTCTTTGACTTCCTTGATCTTTGGAGGATAAAATATGATGATTGAACATACATGTACCCTCTTGAGATGATGGATGACCTTTGAGGTGGCTCAGATGAATCTTGGATGGCTCAAGTCACAAACCCTAGATGCATATGAACTTGAACTAATGCACTGAAGCAAAAATGCAACATGAAATGGTATGATTAAACTTATGTAAATATGAAAGATCACAAGCCATGGTGTGAACTTAAATAGGGCAAATTTGGGGTGTTTACAGCGGGTAACTAGTTACAGCGAGAAAACCGGCGTCCCACTGCTTTTGTACTTCTTTTTTGATTTTCATGGCCATGTTTGGGCGAGTACGGCGCAACTTCTGTTTAACTTGCAGACAATCCTCTTTTAGTGGCAGCTTGTGCATGACAATATCTGTATCCAAACCCGGCATATCTTGATAGGACCAAGCGAACACATCGACATATTCTCACAACATACTGATACGTTGTTCCTTTACTGGAGCTTGCAGACTGGCTCCAATTTTTACCTCCTTCACATCTTCCTCGGTACCAAGATTAATAGTCTCAACCTCCTCCTGATGAGGAGCAATCACTTTTTCCTCTTGTCTCAATAACCTGGCTAACTCTTCAGGTAAATCGTAGCCTTCTTCAACCCCTTCATCTACTTGATTAATCGGATTGTCGAAGTCATACGAGGTCATAGCAGTGTCGTTGTCGGTGCAATCGGGAGGGCTATCTCTTCAAGGGTTGAGATTTGGTTCATTTTAGTGATTAATTTTATTTTGTTTTAGAAAAAGTGAATGAAGTTATTTATTGGGAAAACATTGCCATTTATTGTTGTGCGAAAATAACAAAAATGAAAAGACAGGGAGCGAAAAAAGATTGTTTGCAAAAAGATGTCCATTGTTCATTAATATTCAATTTGCACAAAATACATATGGCCATATTACAAAATGAGTCCCGACATCTTGGGCAAGATGCAGGACTTTGATTCATGCTTAAAACAAGAAATAATAATTACTCTGCAGCAGTAACCCTTATAATTTCCTGGGAAGACCAGTTGAGGACTTGTTGGCCTGGGACTCTTGGACGGATCCACCTTTCCAGGTTGTAGTCGCTCTCAGCCTCGTCTTCCAAAGTGTTGACAGCATCTGGGGTCAGCATTCCCCCACTTATGAACTTGGGAGCTTCAGTAGCCTCCTTTGGAACTTGTCGGGATGGTCTCTAACCCAAACCGAATTTTTCTTCTTTCATCTGAACCTTCAACAGCTTGCCCCAGCCTTGGGCATTCCCTTCTTCCACAACCTTCTGAGCTTGTTTGTAGGAGGTAATTGAGGTGCCCATCCTTTCCTCTTGGGATGCAACAAACACCTCCGTGGTAGCTTCGTTGATGTTCTAGGCTTCAAAACCGTGACTCATCGTTTCATGGATCTCCCCATCCATCTCTATGTACTTGTATGTAGCCAGGTGACTGACAAAGATGTCTTCTTCTCTACAAATGGTGATAATTTGGCCTTCCCACTCATATTTTAACTTCTGGTGAAGGGTAGACGTTACCGCGTCGGCGGCGTGGATCTAGGGTCGACCCAACAAACAACTGTAGGCAGGCTGTATGTCCATCACATAGAAGGTAGTTTTGAAAACTTGTGGGCCAATTACCACGGGCAGCTCAATCTCTCTGAGAACCGATCTCTTAGAACCATCAAAAGCTCTGACAACTAGGTTGTTCGGACGGAGTGCAAGACCATCATACTCTAGCTTGACTAAAGCTTTCTTTGGCAACACATTGAGTGATGATCCGGTATCAACAAGGACATGAAAAAGTATAGCACCTTTACATTCCAAAGTGATATGCAGAGCCTTGTTGTGGTTACGCCCCTCCGTAGTCAAGTCAGCATTGGTGAAACCTAGTCCATGACTAGTATTGACATTTATGACCACCGATTCTAACTGATTGACCATGATCTCTTCAGGCACATAAGCTGCGTGCAGGACCTTGAGTAGTGCATTCCGATGAGCCTCGGAACACATGAGCAGAGATAGTATGGAGATCTTGGAGGGTGTTTGATGGAGCTGGTCCACAATTTTGTAGTCACTTCTCTTGATAATACTCATAAATGCGTCTACATCTTGGTCAAAGGATGTCTTCTGAGTTTCTTTTGTAGTTGGTTCTTCTGGCACCACACTTTTTCCTTTTTCTTTAAAAGCGGCTTCTGCTTCAGCATTAACTCTGGGGAACTGTGAAGTGAAGAGACGTCCGCTTCGAGTGAAGCCTCCGCCTCCCCCGACATCGTCAATTTGTGGTGTAGAAGTTGAGGAGTCAAGAGTGACCTTCTTTCCATGGCAGTAAAGATTTGAACCATAATGCCAAGGCACGACATTGTTGTTATCATAAGGAATTGGTCCAGGCACCGTGATGGTCACCGGACTAATTGCAGTAGAGGAAGGAGTTGTGATAGTCTATGGATCATAGTAAATGGTGACAGGAGGTCTGATCGAAGATGGTGCAGGTGCAGGAAGTTGTTGATGTTGATGACGGTTTTGTTGAAAGTTGTTGTTGAGAGAATCCGGAACATGGATGGTTGCTGGATCATAATAGATGGTAACCGTTGAGATGTCATCACTGGTGTTGGTTGTTGTTGTAGTCGATTCTGTTGGAATGACTTCTGCTGGCGTTGTAGAAGATTCTGTTGGGATAATGTTTGCTGGTGTTGTAGAAGAGATTTTTGTTGCAGTTTTAAGAGATGGGACTGTTGATGTTATATTTGCAGGATGCCTTCTCTGATAAGACTGCTAATACCATTCTTCAAATTTGCAGAACCATCGGTAGAAACTTTGCAAGCTTCACAACGGGTCTCACAACCCGGAAACACTTGGCACTTCAATAGCTGAGCTTTTACTTTGGCCAGTGGTGTTTGAATACTTGCAATGTCATCAATCAGAATTGTTGGTTAGTCCTCCTCAAAGTCATTGATCTTTGGCTCACCATGATTTGGTATTGGATTCCTTGTGACATTTGGTGGAGGTGCAAAATTCAAAGCTTTAGAGTCAATCAAATCTTGGACTTTCATGTGAAGGGCCCTACATTTCTCTGTTGAATGAATAGGTGCATTGGAGTGAAAAGCACATCTGGCGTTAACATCATAATTCCTTGGAAGATTCAAAGGATCTGGCGGAGCCAAAGTCCTCAATTCAGTCAGGTTAAGCTTCAATAGTTGCGGGAGTAAGACTGCATAGGGCATCGGGATGGGATCGATCACCCTATTAATCTGAGAAGGCCTTTGTTGGAAAGGACGTTGTTGTTGGTTGTTGTTATTATAAGATCTTTGTTGTCATTGAGGATACTGTTGTTGCTGAGGTGCTGGAGTAGGAATGGTGACAACAGCCACTGACCTTTGCAAATACTAGGGTCTACCTCTTCTAATGTGCACTGAATTAGTTTCTCCTATTCTTCGAGGTCCTGAGAAAGGTTTCTTTGTATTGCTGGATCTAGCACCATTATCAGAAATCTTACCCATCTTCAGCAAACTTTCAATTCTCTCTACCGCTATGACCACGTCAACAAAGCTAGTGGAAGAGAAAGTAGCAAGTCTATCAATGTAGGTCCCTTGCAAGGTATTCGTAAACATATCAACCATTTCCCTTTCAGACATAGGTGGCTGGACAACAACAACGAGTTGTCTCCACCTTTGAGCGTATTTGCGGAAACTTTCTCTCGAGGACTGAGACATACCCATCAAAAGGGTCCTATTGGGTGCCATATCCAGGTTGTATTGATATTGGCGTATAAAGGCCTCAGCTAAATCTTTCCAGTTCCTAACTGTAGCCCTTGACAAGTGTGAATACCACTCTCTGGATGCCCCAGTTAAACTGTCTTCAAAGTAAAACATCCAAAGTTTCTCGTCCATGGTATATGCTTTCAATATTCCCAAAAAAGATTGCAAATGGGTACGAGGATAGGAGGTACCATTATACTTTTCAAAACACGGGGGTTTGAACTTGTGAGGAATCCTTACCCCTTCCACTAAGCCCATATCAATCACATCGAATCCCAAAGAGTTATGGGATTCTAGGGATCTTAGCTTCTCAGATATCTCGTCCAGACGACGATCATAAGCTTCATCTTCTCCAGCTCCTAACACTGTAAGCTGTTCATCTTGAGGGTCTTCCTGCAGAATATGATCTCCAGTGTTCCTTTGGCCATTCCCAAGGATATTAACTTCAGGATTATTGTGAGGTCCAAACACTACTGGAGTCGTTCGCGGCTGCTCGTGCTCATTGTTACTTGTACCCCCAGTGCCTGCGTGGTTATCTTCTGGGGTTTGCCGCTCGACTAACTCCCTCAATCTTTCTTGGGTCTGTGCCAGTCCAGTTATCACAACCATGAATTGATTCATCTGAGTCCTCACCTCTGTCATCTGAGTCCTCACATCTGTCAGTTCCTGCTGTAGCTGATCCATTTGTAGACTCGGAAGGTTGTGTCGAGTTGGATATTTGTGGATGCGATTGATGGGAAAGACCCTCATGCGAGCAATATTTCCTGAAATAATCAACAAAGTGAGAAGACAACAACAAAATCACCTGCAAAACAAGGGATATGAAGTTATCATGCAATGCAATATGTCTATTTCTCTTTAGAGGGTATCCGGCTTGGTTCTTGGTTTTGATCTTCCACACCTCTAGGAGATGAAGACGTTGAACGGACGAATTCCAAAAAGAAAATCCAATACATAACCATAAAAACAAGTGGCAAAGCCAAAATACAAATAGTTCATGAATTACAAACAAACTCCCATGGTGAATGAAAATACAATCAAATTCAAGAATACAACGGACAAAAATCACCATGGTGAGATAAAGTACAATCAAATAGACATAAGTATAGAAAATCAGACATCCAATCCAAAAGCATCCTCCCTGACTTCCTTCAAGAGAGCATCAATTACCGGTCCAACTGGGTGCTCGGTAATGGTTCTGATGAGAAGGTTTCTGGTTGCAATGGCATTTGTCATCTTCTGATACTTATCTTATTCTTTGGATCTCTTTAACCCCGCCCGGAGTTTCAATTCTGAGATCTCCTTCTAAGCTGCTAGAAGTACCTCTTGGCTTCTTTCTCATTGGCTTCCAACTGCTCTATCTTGGCTTGCATCTTCTGGTCTTCTTTCAGACAAGCCTCAGTTATCCTGATCCATATATCCTGACTCTGCTCCAGATAATGCTCAACTCTTTCCCTTTGAATCTTTGCTTCCTTACATGCATTTTTCAACACAAGTTCTCCTACTCGGGATTTACTGATGAAGTCTTCAGTCTTCTCAATCTTGGTTACATGCTCGATGCGCAGCTTTTCTAACCTCTCAATGTCTAGAAGACCATCATTCCTTTCCCAAAGGGTCTTCTTCAAAACTTCAGCTAGCTGGGTGTTTCTTTCTTTCATCTTATCAAATTCTTCCAGGCTTACTGTAGCTATGGGCTCAACTGCTGATGGCCCTAGTATATCTTCCAGGGTGAATGGCATAAGAGTAATTTGTCCTCTGATGTGCGACCATTTGGTGTACAAAGAAGTAGCTATGTTATTACACTTTCCTAGAATAGCAGTTCCTTTAGTCTGTATATTGTCCCAAGCCCAGGCTGCTTGTCGAACAATGGCATGATTTTTCAGAATAACACAATAAAGAGACTCTGCTAAGTCATGCTCCCTAGGTGGATGTATCAAGGCATATCCCAAATTTCTTTTGAAAAGTAAAGGATTGTAATTGAGGCAACCCTTTATTCCAATAAGAGGCACATTTGGGTATTGCCCACAGCTTGTTATTATGTCTCGACCCTTGGTGTTTTGAGTACACCATTTGATATCTTCTGAAGTAAGGGCAATCATTCTCTTAGCCCAGATTCTTGTCTGATGTGGGTTCAAGAAAGCTTTCGTCTTCGACATATGCTTCATCAACCAACTGTAGAAAAGAGGTGCACAACATCTTACCGATCTTCCTCTTTGTTTCTCATTCCTCTGATGAACTGAGTAGTAGAAGTCCCCCAATAAAGTAGGAACCGGGTTCTTTAGCATAAAGAGTTGGATAGAATTCTTGCTTACAAACTTAGGCTCGTCTGCAAACAAAATGATACCATAAATGCTGAGAGCCAAGAGAGCACACACATTTTTCCAATTCCCTACTACAGCTGGCTTTGTAGCCTGAGTAGTCAAGAAATCCAAATGAAGGCATGGGATTCCAGCCTTGGAAGTCATGTGCTCATCAATGATAGTTGCTTCCAGATGTAGTGCTTTGGCTACGTCTTCATTCTTTGGAGGGGTCATTTCAGGGTTGAAAGGAATTCCTCTTCTAATAGGGACACCCAATAGCATAGAGTATTCTTCATGCAAAGGACCTATCTGAAAATCCGGAAAGTGAAACAGCGGAGAGGAGGGTCATAAAACTGAAGACATGTGTGAATCATGCTCCTCGGTAATGTGTCTAAGTCCATGATCATGTCCAGGATTCCACCATAATGCTCTCTGAATAAGGGAACATGATCAGGGGTGATAAGGGCATGTATCTGCATGATGCCTACTAGAGGATACTCAAAGAAGTGGTAGGTGATGTTGCTTTTCCTGGTTGAATCCATGCTGAAGATGCATGCTGAAGGAGATAACTGAAGAGGATAGCTGAAGAAGATGGTTGAAGAAGATGGTTGAAGAAGACAGCTGAAGAAGTGTTGAAGGAGTGTTGAAGTAGGTAAGGTGAGAAAAAGAACGGTCAAAACCAAACCAAGTGAAGATGGATACCCTGTAAAACAAATAGAAAAATGTTAAATGATGCAATATGATGTATGCTTATGATATGCAAGGGTTTGTGATCATGTGCTAGATTATCAGTTGCCTTTTGCAGGATCCATGAGTGTTCAGAGTTTTAGATGAAGTCTTGAGAACCAGTAACCAGGTGGGGGACTCAAATAAAGAGTCAATAATCCAGGGATTCAAAGAACTAGTCCAAAAATAGTGCAACCTTAAGAACAAATTCCAGTAGCAAGGTATGTTGAGGTCAAGGGTTCCTGCAAACCTGTAAACAACCCAACCCACTCACAGGTATTGTTCTAGAACAAGGATCCTCAGGTTCGGATCTATTATGAGAAGTGTAAACACTTCTAACCCGGAGGTACAGTGTTTACCTTAATCATAAAGGATCCTCCTCTAATTCACCTCAGATGCTGAAGGTGATCTAAAAAGGTCATCCAGACTTAGCAGGCTTCCCAAATAGCCCTAGCACTATAGAAAATCCGTAGCACAGAGTTCTCAAAAGGAAACCCATGTCTGAACCGTGTTTTCATATTCCCGCACCAGACCAAAATGGAATGGGAAAGAATAAAAAACCACTCTAATCCTATGTGTCACTAAGGCCTTTGTGTTGGACCTTTCTCACTAGAATACCCCTCCCACCAAAGCAAACTAGAAATCCAGCACAATGATATGATAATAATAAATGAAATGCGGAAAGCAATAAATGAAAGCGATAAAGTAAATGCAATAAATAAAGTTGTACAAGAAGCAATAAATAAAGCAAAAACATAAACACAAATAGCACATAACACCCCCAATAAACACAAACAAACAAGCGCTAGGAGAAACCCACAAGAGAACCAAAAGCCCTGGTTGCAAAGTCCCCAGCAGAGTCGCCAAGCTGTCGCTCCCCGGATTTTCATCCCGGTGCAAACGCGAACCGTCGGCGATGTTGGAGGTTGAGTTTGAATAGAGTCGCCAGATAGGCATTTTTATCCCGAAGGAAAGGTAATGCTGCATAAACCTAGAAAGGTATGGATAATACGGTTGCGAACCGAAGAGACTGAGTAAGGGGGTAGGTTACGACCTGGGAAGGTATTAGCACCCATATTTTCCGTTGTACTCGACGGAATCCACGCTTACTTGATTGTGTTTTAAAAGGGGATAGTGTAAGTGCTAAACTGTTTATAAAAAAGCTAGGGGGAAAAGGATGTGCAGAGTGTTAGGGCAAGGAGAAAGTGAGTGCTCAAAACTGAGGCTAGGGAAAGAGAGAGGGGGAGAGACAAAGATACTTTTGTTCGATAACCGTTAAGTTATGCCCACGTATCCTCTCGTGCAATGAGGAAGTTAGAACACCGTAGTTCGACTCAAAAAGACTTTGTGTTTTTATGTGAACTGCTTGCTTGTTGTAACCACCCCGAATTTTCCCTCACTCTTTCTCACACCATGGCTTGTGATCTCTAATTTTTGTTTTAACATAAGCATTACATCTCATATTTCATATTTGTTTCATCTGCATAGTTCTATTTCATTTGCATCTAGGGTTTGTGATCTGAGCAATCCAAGAATCAATCTGAGCCATCCCAATGGTCTTGAAGTTTCCTAAGAGGGTCCATGTGTGTTCCATGATCATAATATTCTCCCCAAAGTTCATGAAAGTCAAGAAATCACAAAGATTGGCAAAGGCATGGAAGCAGAGCTAGGGTTTTCCTACACAGATGACCAAAATTAGGGTTTTGGTTTCAGAGGCCTTAACTCCAAAAAATTTGGTCATTCTTGTTTCTAATGTCTTAATATGTTATAAGAATCATGTGTACCAATTTTGATGAAGAAACTCACTGTGGAAGTCATCTGATCATTGGGTAACTTCTTGAGCAAGAAAAGGAAAAATCAGGGCATCTGAGGCCTCTATCGTGGGTACCAAGGGGTCATCATCATCATTTTTAGTCTCTATGATCTTTATTTGATCTTATAAGTGTTTAGAAGTTCACAAAGTTGAAGAATTTTAAGCCAAATGCAAACTTGCTATTTTTGGAAATGACTTGTAATGGAAACTTTCCATTTTGGGAAAGATATTCAACCTATTCTTTCATGACCAAAAATGCTTCAAATAAAAAATTCTTGGACATGAAAGTTGTAGATTAGGTCTTTCCTTTTCAAAAAGTACAAGAACATGTCTTGATTCATCCTAGAACTCAAGATATGGCCTTTCAAAGTTGGCAAAAATCACATAATTTTCAAGTTCATGCCAAAGAGGGAATTTTGCAATTTCACTTGCCAAGCCTTTTTATGACCTCTAATCAACTTTTATGCATCATAATATGTCAAAGCAACTTCTAAACATCAGAATTGGACCAAGGTTGCATTGTTTTCATTACTTGATCTTCAAGAAATCTCAAAAGGGCCAAAACTCATAAACTTTGCAAAATGCCTTGGATCCTTTCATCCACTTGTGCCAGCTGCATAACTTTGATTCTATGGCTCTCCATGAATCTTGCTGAGGCCAGACACTCCATTGAACAGCTTCTGCCATGGCCCATACCTCCAAGTACACAAATTTGACTTTTTGGCAAAACCTCCCATACCAATCAAGCTGAGCCACAACCACTCTTCTGACCAATCAAGACTTCACATACATGCTTCATGGACCTCATTTCATAACATCTTGGAGGCTGAATCATCCAACAACTCAGATTTCACAAAATCACCATAGAGCTTCATCCCTTCAAAACTCAAAACACAGCTATCAAACTTCAAAACTAACTTCACCAATCATCTTTAAATCACTCATAGAACATAAACCACCCACTGAAAAGCCCTAAAACACAGCCAAACCAAAACACGATTCTTGGTGCAGAGGAACTAAAACTCACAAAACAGGCCATAAAAACTTGTTCTAAGCATTGCAACATCACTAGAGGGTTCATTGGAGGTGGATTGAACCAAAGAAAATGCCAGAAAGCTCAGGGAGTGAAAGCTTCATCTCAGGTAGCTCTTTAGAACCTTTTTTTCCATAAGTCTTATTTTATGTTCTAGAAATGTTCCCCATGCTCTCCTGATCACACTTCACTTGTTGGTTTTGAAAATGATGAAGAATCAAGCATGAACCGTATCTCTGAAACTTTGACCTAATTTTTGTTCTTCTTCGATTCTCTCTATTCATGCATGATTAATTGTTTTTGTTGCTGGATTTGAGTTTGTTGATGTTTAAAGATCAATTCTGGAGCTTGTGGTGAGTTTCTGTGGAGTTTTGAGAGATTCAGGGAGGTAGTCTGGCCGGAGAAGATGACCGGAGGTCTTCTCCGGCCACCTGAAAGTCATTAGGGCATAATTTTAATTAATTAGGTTAGTTTGAATTTTGACCCTTGGATGTGTTTTACCCGCGTGTATGAATGGCCAGGATTGAGCCACTTAACCCTAATCTCATTTAATTAGGTTAATTAATTTAAATTACTCAGATTGAATCCCAGCTACCCATTTACGCGCTAGTCAACCAGCCTTTGAATCTGGAGCCTTGGATCAGTTGACTTGCATTTATATTCATTTTATTTTCATTTTATTCTATTTCTTTTGCATAATTTATTTAAAATATTAAAACTCATCACAAAAATATTATTTCTTGCATTTCTAATCCAAATATTTTTCTCAACCCAAAAATGATTTTATTTTATTTTTTGCATTTAAAAAGTATTTTTAAAATATTTAAATGTTATTTTTAATTAATTAATGGTTTTTAATTAATAAAAAAATACATTTAGGTTTCTAAAAATCACCAAAAAATTCATGAACCATTCTAATACATTTAGAAACATTTTCAAACCCTTCATACAAATTTCTTTTTAGGTTTGATCATAATTTCACAATTTTCTTTGAATTAGGGTTCTTAAAAATCACATTTTCTAACCCTAATTTGAAAATTTCATTTCTGCCTAACCATGAAGAGTTTGAACTTGATTCTTTTTGCATTGTTTCACATATGGCATGTAGTTTCTATATTATTTTTCTCATGAATTTATCTTGAATTTTAAATTTGATTTGCATTTTCCCTTAAGAATCACCCAACAAACCCTAACAAACTTAGGAAATTCATAACTTTCAATAGGATTAGCTTCTGACCTTCTCCTTTGGGGTTTGACCTTGTATGGGTTTAGGGTTTGTTTGAGCTTGTTTTCAATTTTTTATCATGTTGTATGCTTCTGTTTTGTTCATTGGCATCTCATATGTTCATAAAACCCTAATTTCTCATGTTCATTTGCATTCTCCTTTGCATAGCATCATCACATGAACTTGCCATGACATTTCAAGCATTCATATGTCATATTAGACATCTTAGGACATGCTAAAACATTCTTGATCATTTCTTCATTCATTTTCTATGTCTTGCATTCATTACATTTCATAAACATCCATGTGTTTCCAAACTTCTAAGCATGCTTCTTTTGCATCTCATCATTGTATAAACATACATATGCACATTGTATGACATTGCATCATCTCATATGCCATTTGCATTTCATTTTCACCTCTGAATTTTGTATTTTCATCTAATTTCATCTCATTTCATTTCATTTCTTTATGCTTTATGTCTTATGCATTCATGCTAACATTTCAGGTATCTTTGGTAATTATTTGGGAAGTGGATTTACCTTCACTTCCCACATCTTCTTATCTCATTCATATGCATATTTACATGTCTTTGAAGTGAACTTGTTCACTTATGTTCCATCATTCTTTCTTTCTTTCTTTATGTTACTTATCTTCTTCAGGAAGTAAGTAACTTATTCTTCTTCCTCCTCCTTTTTTCATCTGCTTCTTCCATTGGTGGAATTGAAGATCTTTTCTCTTAAGCCTAACAAACCATAGGATATCCAAGAATGATAACTTTTAGGATTGTGTATAGTCCCCTTAGTCTTTTACCTTTGAGTCTCCTTGAGTCTCTCTTCTCATCTTAATAATCAGAGACTAAACTCTTAAAGTTTTAGGACTTTGGAATTAGGGTTATGCCTGCATCCTTCTCTTAGGATGGAGTGTATAACTTTAATCCTAAGTGTTAAACATTTAATTTGTTTAAACCTCTTAATCAAATCACATTAATAATCACCAAGACTTTATCTTGTAACTTGGGACTTACATTAGGGTTCTATCTCTTCCTTATGGTTAAGAGGGACTAACCCTAGTGTTTAATGGACAAGTCCCCCTCAAATTTTCTTACAAACCATAAAATACACTTCTTAATCTCATCCTTTAATTAAAATCCATTTAATAAAGATTTGTTATATAATGAATTTAATCCCTAACCATGGATTAAGTTGAGGTATCTTCCTCAGCTTAATTGTTCTCGTCTATTATCCTTCTATTAGGATGGTGTAATGAGTCCATTAATCTATGATTAGAGATTAAATTCATTACTTAACACTGAACAAAAATCCAAAAACATCTTAATAATCACAAGTAGGTTAATGATCTTAATCCTACATCATCACGGTGATTAAGTTGAGATGCTTATCTCATACTTAAGTATGCTCATTATCCCTAATCAGGAAGGATATAATGAGCTTACAATCCTTGATTTAGGCTTAAGCTCATTAACTTATGCAAAACACCAAAAATAATAACAAAACTGAAAACAAAAAAACAAACAATAATCGTCTCCTTCGGGATTCTTTTCTCATCACACTCATTCACAAACGAGAACTCGCTTCTTCCGTCTAATACAAGACAGTTAGCACTCGAACCAGACGAGTCATACACTTGAGCATAGACAAATAAGCAGTTCACAGTCAATTTATTTCCAGTCTCTTTGAGTCGAACTACGGTGTTCTGACTTCCTCATTGCACGCGATGATACGTAGGCATAACTTAACAGTTATCGAACAAAAGTCTATGTGTCTCCCCCCCCCCTCTTTCAGCATTCTTTTCAAAGCCTCAGTTCCTGAGTAATTCACCCTTTTGCACTAACACCTGTATATTCATTCCTTAGCTTTTGCACACAGATAACACATACAATTTCCCCTTTTAAACACAATCTTATAAGCATGGATCCCGTCGAGTACGACGGACAATATGGGTGCTAATACCTTCCCAGGTTGTAACCAACCCCCTTTCTCAGTTTCTTTGGTTCGCAACCGTTTTATCCATCTTTTTCTAGGTTTATACAACATTACCTTTCCTTCGGGATAAAAATGCCTAGTTGGCGACTCTATTCAATTAATTTTCATTCTATCCTTTCGCCGACCGTTCACGTCTGCACCCTGGGACCCTGTTGTCTTTTCGGGGGAGTGACAACTTGGCGACTCTGCTGGGGAAATCTTATCTTGCAACCAGGGCTTCTGGTTCTTTTTGTGGGTTTCTCCAAGCGCTTGTTTGATTTGTGTTTATGGGGGTGTTATGTGCTTTTTGTTTGTTGTTTTATTTATTGCTTTTTGTACAACTTTATTTATTGCTTTCATTTACTGTTTTTATGCATTTCATATTACTGCCATCATATTATTGTGCTGGATCTGTTGTTTACCTTGGTGGGAGGGATATTCAGTGAGTAAGGTTCCATACCGGGAGCCTGAGTGACACATAGGATATAATGGCTTCATATTCTTTTCCATTCTATTTCGGTCTGGTGCGGGAATATGAAACACGGTTCAGACATAGGTTTCTTCTTGAGAACTCTGTGCTACGGATTTCCTGTAGTACTAGGGCTATCTGGGAAGCCTGCTAAGTCTGGATGACCTTTTTAGATGACCTTCAGCATCTGAGGTGAATTAGAGGAGGATCCTTTATGATTAATGTAAACATTGTACCTCCGGGTTAAAAGTGCTTACACTTCTCATAACTGATCCAAGTCTGAGGATCCTTGTTCTAGAATAATACATGTGAGGGGGTTGAGATGTTTACAGGTTTGCAGGAACCCTTGGCCTCATCATACCCTGTTACTAATATTGTTAAGGTTACACTATTTTGGATTGTTCTTATGAAACCCTGGACTTATGACTCTTTATTTGAGTCCCCCTCCTAGTTACTGGTTCCTTAGGCCTTCATCTGGACTTATGAGCACACATGGACCTTATCAAGGCAAATAACACATCCAGCACTTGATCACAAACCCTTGCATATCATGCTGCATACATCATTTTGCATCATTTAACATTTGTCTATTTGTTTTATAGGGTACCCACATCTTATCTTTGGTTTGGTTTTGACTGTTCTCCTTGTAACACCCTTCTACCCCAAAACATAATATTTACATAATATCAGAGTAATCATCTAAAAAGGGTATCACATATCATCATAATTCAACACAAACAGTGTCCTGTCCCGTAACACGGGTTAATCAACATCAAGAATATCATAAATCATTTCGCAGCGGAATTTAAACTTCATAATTCAAACTTCATAAACATAATTTTCACCATCCTGAATTTAACATCATAAAATGGAAAACATTTATCCAGATAACAACATAACTGAAAACAGTTTAACAGAATAAAACCCATTCCAGTGTTACATGACACAGAGCAGGACACATACACCAGAACCACTTCTAAGGAACACTAAAGCACACTCCAAGACTCATGAATTACTTCTATTGCACTGCAGGACTATTCTTCGACATCTGCAAGTTTCCCACGAGGGAGGCAACATTTCCAAGCAGGCAGGGTGAGTAATCATAATATATCATAAACGTACCAGAATATAGAATCATAAATAATTAGTACACATATCATGATATCGTCAACTACAAAATTCAGCAACAACCACAACACGATCATGAAATCAAACAACACCAACACAGTCATAAAATTCATCCAGAATATGCAATTCTAACATCCTAATATGCAATATGCATGTGGTACCATTTTCATCGTGAGATAGATACATGACCATCAACCCTCCACAAAGGAGCACATCGTAAATCATCGAGACACTTCAATCCACACAATGGGATTGAAGTAGAATAAATAGGCCGAAGCCCCATCGTGAATGTTATGAAATGCAATGATGCGCTACATTGTAAATTCATCAAAATAATTCACATCATTCATTTCAATCATCAAAACAACCATCAAATAATCATATATATATATATATATATATATATATATATCATCATGACATTACACCCAGAACACTGGTTCTCTAACCACTCTGACACATCAAGAATTAACCCGTACCCGGTAAAATTATGAGGTAAATACAAGGTTGTTTCATAAATTCATTTATCAAAACTATTGAGTTTTTCTCATTTTTATTCATCAAAATAAAGTTCAGTTTATGCTCCATCCGACGCTTCAAACGGAATGCGAATTGGATTTACGGTTTGAAAGTTATGAATTTTTTAAAGAAATAAAATTTGTCATCCCAACAGTGTTAACTGGTTAACCAAAGCGTTAATCGGTTAACGCCTGTGCAACTTCAGAAAAATACTCAAAATTTTCAATGGTTAACCGGTTAACCAAAGCGTTAACCGGTTAACGCCTGTTTTCCAGCAGTCCCCTGCTATACAATTGCAGACTGTTCCAACTCCAAAAACCCCCAAACCCCATTACGGATTTCACATCATAATACTCAAAAACCATTCAAAAACATCAATTAAACCTCAACAACATCCAGACAACAATTATACAAACAAATATACGATTATATCTCATTCTAATCACTCTAATTCATCAAGACTTTCTCATAAACTCAACCTAACTCAAAACCCCAAAAACTCCAAAAACTCACACCATCCTAATCCATTCATATTCCAATTCCTACACATTTATCATAAATTATAAAATCTCCCCATACCTTAGAGAATTTCGCCGCTTTACACTCTTCTCTGGGGTTCTCCACAGCCTCCTGACTCTGAGCTTCTCCTTTCTTCAGAGCACTTCACCAAATACGATAGAAAACCACAATGAGAAACTGATCGTGTATTCCTTTTTACCAAAACACATTCCAGTTAAGTCTTTTCCCACTTTATCCTCATAATTTTCACAAAAGGACCACCTTGCCCTTTTCTTTAATATATTTTCAATAATAATAATAAAATAGTATAATAAAACACTATTTATCCTTATTATATAAAAATACTCATTTTCTCCAAAATTCTCTAATTAATCCAAACTCTCCAATTTTCTAAATTAATTAAATAAATGATTAAATAATTAAATTTAGATTTCGGGGCGTTATACTCCTGCTCAAACATCTTCATCAGATATATTCACCAGCTAGCTTCTCTTCAGCATATTCATCAGCTATCTTCATCAGAGATTCACTTCAGCACCTTCATCAGTTACCTTCATCAGCATTTCTCCTCAGTTATCTTCATCGGCATCCATTATCAGTATGGACACATCCAGGAAGAGCAACATCACATACCATTTCTTTGAGCCCTCACTAGTAGGCATCAGGCAGATTCAGACACTTATCACTCCTGATCATGTCCCTTTATTCATGGAACATTATGGTGGTATCATGGACATGATCATGGACTTGGATTCATCACAGAGGAGTATGATCCACACTTGCCTTCATTTCTATCACCCTCCTCTCAGATGCTTTACCTTTCCAGACTTTCAGTTGGGCCCTTTGTTAGAGGAGTTTTCCATGTTGTTAGGTGTCCCCATCAAGAGGGGGATTCCTTTCAACCCTGAGATGACTGCCCCTAGGAATGAGGACATAGCTAAGGCTCTGCATTTGGAAACCACCATCATTAATCAGAATATGACCACCAAGGCTGGAATCCCAGGCCTCCATCTAGACTTCTTGATCACTCTGGCCACTATTCATGCTGCAGCAGGGAAGTGGGACACTGTTTGTGCTCTTTTGGCCCATAGCATATATGGTATCATCTTGTTTGCAGACGAGCCTAAGTTTGTAAGCAAGAGTTCTATCCATCTATTCCTGCTGAAGAATCCAGTTCCTACCTTGCTAGGGGATTTCTATTACTCAGTGCATCAGAGATATGAGAAGCAGATGGGAAGATTAGTTAGATGTTGTGCACCTATTTTCTACTGTTGTTTACTGAGGCACTTGCCAAAGTCAGAAGCTTTCTTGAATCCTCATCAGTCAAGAAACTGGGCTAAGAGAATGATTTCCCTTACATCAGAAGACATCAGGTGGTGCACTCAGAGCACCAAGGGCAGAGACATAATCACCAGCTGTGGGAAGTATCCCAATGTACCTCTGATTGGAGTGAGGGGTTGCATCAACTACAATCCTTTGTTGTTCAAAAGACAATTAAGGTATGCCTTAGTACATCCACCAAGAGAGCAAGACTTGTCAGAAACCCTTTACTGTGACATTCAGCATAATCATGCCATTGTCCGGCAAGCAGCCTGGGCTTGGGATAACATTCAGACAAAAGGGACTGCCATTCTTGGCAAGTGCAACAACATAGCTTCAGCACAATAAATTGATTGGTCTCGCATTAGAGGACAGATCACCCGCATGCCATTCACCCTGAAGGATGTGCCAGGGCCATCAGCAGTAGAGCCTGTAGCTACAGTCAGTATAGAGGAGTTTGAGAAGTTGAAAGAGAGGAATACCCAGTTGTCTGAAGCTCTAAAGAAGACCCTCTGGGAGAGGAATGATAGTCGTCTGGATAATGAGAGGCTAGAGAAGCTTCAGATCGAGCATATGACCAAGATTTAGAAGACAGATGATTACATCATAAGAGCCCGAGCAGGGGAGTTGGTATTGAAGAATGCTTGCAAGGAAGCCAAGATTCAGAAGGCCAGTGATGAGCACTACCTGGAAGAGAGTCAAGCTAGATGGATCAGAATCATTGAGGCTCGTTCACAAGAAGATCAGAAGACCCAAGCTAGGATCGAGCAGTTGGAAGCTAATGAGAAGAAGAATCAGGAAGCCTTGTTAGCAGCACAGAAGGAAATCTCTGAGTTGAAACTCCGGGCGGGGTTGAAGAGATCAAAGGACGAAGACAAGTATAAGAAGTTAACAAATGCTATTGCCACCAGGAACCTTCTTATCAGGACCATCACAGAGCATCCAGTTGGACCAGTGACTGATGCTCTCCTGAAGGAAGTCAAAGAGGATGACTTTGGGCTGGATGTCTGATTTCTTTGTATTTGTACTTCATTTTGTTTGTACTTTTGTTGATCTTGTTGTATTTTGACCCACCATGGGGACTTGTTGTAATCCTGAACTATGTATCTTTACATTTTGTAATATATGGTTTGTGTGTTATCATTTGGGCTTCATTTCTCTTCAACATCATCATTCCTCGAGGTCTGGAAGATCAAAACCAAAGAACCAAACCGGATACCCTTGGAAGGCAAATAGACATACTGCATTGCAAACTAACTTAATTCTTTATTTTGTAGGTATTTTTGTTATTGTTTCTCACTTTGTTGTGGTTTCAGGAAACATTGCTCGTAGGAGGGTCTTCCCCATCAACAGAGTTCACTGGTATCCTACAAGAAACAACCTTCCGAGCTTACAGATGGACCAAGTTCAACAAGATCTGACTGATGTGATAACCCAGATGGCCAATGAAAGAACTGAAATGAGGGCTCAGATGAACCAGTTCATGGCAGTAATGACTGGGTTGGCCCAAAGCCAAGAAATATTAAGAGAGTTGGTCGAGCGGCAAACTACTGTAGAAAACCACCCAGGTACAGGGGGTACCAGCAACAATGATCCTGTACAACCTCGTACTGATCCCCCGGAGTTTGGACCTCATCTTAACCCTGATATTAATGCTATCAGGAATACCCAGGGTAATACTGGAGGGCGTGCCTTGCAAGAGGACCCCCAGGAGGAATAATTCACTATAGTTGGAGCAGGAGATGAAGTCTATAATCGTCGTCTGGACGAGATAGCAGAAAAGCTAAGATCTCTGAAGTCTCAAAACTCCTTAGGTTTTGATGTTATGGACATGGGGCTAGTGGAGGGAGTTAGAATTCCTCACAAGTTCAAACCTCCCTGCTTCGAAAGATATAATGGAACATCCTGCCCTCGCACCCATTTTAAATCCTTTTTGGGAAGATTGAAGGCTTACACTATGGATGAAAAGCTCTGGATGTTTTATTTTGAGGATAGCTTGACCGGGGCATCCCGTGAGTGGTACTCTCATCTGACTAGGGCAACAATTAGAAATTGGAAAGATTTGGCCGAGGCTTTCATACGCCAATATCAATACAATTTAGACATGGCTCCTAACAGAACTCTTCTAATGGGTATGTCACAATCCTCCTGGGAAAGCTTCAGAGAGTATGCTCAGAGATGGAGGAAATTAGTTGCTGTTGTTCAACCTCCAATGTCGGAAAGAGAAATGGCAGATATGTTTATGAACACCATACAGGGAACATACATTGATAGGTCGGCTGCCTTCTCTTCCACTAGCTTCGCAGATGTGGTCATAGCTGGAGAAAGGATTGAGAGTTTGTTAAAAATAGGTAAGATTTTTGATAACGGCGCCAGCTCAAGCAGCACAAGGAAACCTTTTGCAGGGCCTCGAAGGTCGGGTGAAACTAATTCAGTACACATGGGCAGAGGTAGGCCCCAGTATATGCAAAGATCAATTGCCGCTGTCACAATTCCCACTCCACCACCTCAACAATAATACACTCCGCAACTACAACATTTCCCTCAGCAACAGCATTTTCCTCAACAAAGGTCCTACAACAACAACAACAACCAACATCAACATCCTTTCCAGCAAAAGCCATCTCAAGTCAACAGGGTAAGTGATCCTATACCAATGCCCTATGCCACTTTGCTACCACAAATTTTGAAGCTTAAACTTGTTGAATTAAGGACTCTGGCTCCACCAGATCCTCAGAACCTTCCGAGAAATTACAACGTCAACGCCAGATGTGCCTTCCATTCTAATGCACCTGGCCATACCACGAAAAAGTGCAGAGCTTTGCGCATGAAGGTCCATGATCTAGTTGATTCAAAGGCCTTAAATTTTGCACCTCCTCCCAACGTCACAAAGAATCCTATGCCCAGTCATGGTGGGCCCAGAATAAATGCAATTGAGGAGGATCAACACGTGAACTTAATCGAAGATACTGCAAGCATTCAAACACCTCTGGCCGAGGCTAAAGCTCAGCTTTTAAGGTGCCAGGTGTTCCCAGGTTGTGAGGCCTGCTGTGAATCTTGCAAAGTTTCCGCCAATGGTTGTGCAAGTTTAAGAAGTGGCATCAATGGCCTCATCAAAGAAGGTATCCTGCGGATAACATCAACGGTTTCTACAACAACAAGCACTCCTCCTACAACTTCAAAAACAATTGTTCAGACACTCTGCTACAAAGTCAACAATCATTTCTTCCACTACTTCAACAAATGTTAGTTAAACCGCATTCGCTTCTACAACTACAGCAACCATTAACAACGACATCTCCACAGTCACCATATACTATGACCCAGCAATGGTCCCCGATTCCAACAATTTTCAACAATAATCTCAACAACAACCCAGCTTCAGTCTTTCACCATCACCACCAGTCAAAAGTCCCGTTACCATATATTACGATACACAAACAATAACAGCTCCTACTTCCGCTGCAGTCAGTCCAGTCACCATCACGGTACCTGGACCCATTCCGTATGAAAAAGATAATGGTGTACCATGAAACTATGGTTCAGACCTTTACTGTAACGGGGAGAGAGTCTCTCTTGATTCTTCAGCTTACACACCACAGATCGATAATGTCTAGGGAGGCAGAGGCTTCACTCGAAACAGACGTCTCTTCGCGTCACAAATTCCAAGAGTTAACACTGAGGCAGAGGCTGCTGCCAAGGCTAAAGGCAAAAATGTGGTGCCCGAAGAGCCAACTTTGAAAGAAGTGCATAAAACATCCTTTGATCAGGATGTGGATGAATTTATGAGAATAATCAAGAGAAGCGATTATAAGGTTGTGGATCAGCTCCACCAAACTCCTTCCAAGATCTCCATTATATCATTGTTATTGTGTTCCGAAGCTCATCGGGATGCATTACTTAAAGTCCTGCACACAGCCTATGTGCCTGAGGAGATCACAATGAATCAGCTGGAGACAGTGGTTTCTAATGTTAATACTAGTCATGGGCTAGGCTTCACCAACGCTGATTTGACAACGGAAGGTCTTCATCATAACAAAGCTTTACACATCACTCTGGAGTGTAAAGGAGCTATGATTTCACATGTTCTAGTCGACACTGGGTCCTTACTCAATGTCTTTCCAAAGAAAGCCCTTGTCAAGCTTGAATATGATGGAATACCTCTCCGACCAAGCAATCTGGTGGTCAGAGCTTTTGATGGTTCCAAGAGGTCTGTTCTTGGAGAGGTGGAGCTTCCTGTGATAATTGGACCACAGGTCTTTCAAACTACTTTCTACGTGATGGACATTCAGCCGGCCTACAGCTATTTGTTGGGTCGACCATGGATTCATTCCGCTGGCGTAGTTACGTCGACCCTTCACCAGAAACTAAAATACGAGTGGGAAGGGCAAATTATCACAATCTATGGTGAAGAGGATATTTTTGTTAGCCATCTGGCCACCTACAAATACATTGAGATGGATGGTGAAATCCACAAAACTATGAGCCAAGGTTTCGAAGCATTGAACGTCAATGAGGCGACAACTAAAGTATTTGCTGCATCCCAAGAGGATAGGATGGGTACTTTAATTGTCTCCTACCAACAAGCTCGGAAGGTTGTTGAAGATGGGAACGCCCAAGGTTGGGGCAAGTTGCTACCTGTGGAGAAGAAGGACAAATTCGGTTTGGGTTACAAACCATTCTGACAAGATAAAGCAGAGGCTGCTAAGAAGCCCAAGTTCGTGAGTGGGGGAATGATGACCCCAGATGCTGTAAAAAACATGGAAGAGGAGGCTGAAAGCGACTTCAACCTGGAGAGCTGGATTCGTCCAAGGATCCCGGGCCAACAAGTCCTTAACTGGCCTTCCCAGGAAATTATAAGAGTTACTCCTGCAGAGTAATTATTATTTCCTGCTTTAGCATGCATCAAGTCCTACATCTTGCCCAAGGTGTCAGGACTCATTTTGTAATAGGGCCATATTTGTATTTTATGCAAATGGAATATCAATGAACAATGGACATCTCTTGCAAACAATTTTCTTTTTCGCTCACTGTCTTTTCATTTTTGTTATTTTTCGCACAAAACAATAAATGGCAATGTTTTCAAAATAATAACTTCATTTACACTTTTTCTAAACAAGATTAAAATCAATCACTAAAAAGAAAAAATCTCAACCCTTGCATAGATAATCCTCCAGATTGCACCAATAATAACACTGCTATGACCTTGTATGACTTCGACAATCCAATTAATCAAGCAGATGAAGGGGTTGATGAAGACTATGAGTTGCCTGAAGAGTTAGCTAGGTTGTTGAGGCAAGAAGAGAAAGTTATTACGCATCATCAGGAGGAGATTGAAACTGTTAATCTAGGTATCGAGGAATATGTGAAGGAAGTGAAGATTGGAGCCGGTCTGCAAGCTCCAGTAAAAGAACAGCTTATCAGCATGCTTCGGGAATACGTTGACGTCTTTGCTTGGTCCTATCAAGACATGCCAGGTCTAGATACGGATATTTTCATGCACAGGCTACACTTGAAAGAAGATTGCCCTCCAGTTAAACAGAAGTTGCGTCGTACTCGCCCAGATATGGCCATGAAGATTAAGGAAGAAGTACAAAAATAGTGGGACGCCGGTTTCCTTGTTGTAACTAGTTACCCGCCGTGGGTTGCTAACATTGTACCCGTGCCTAAGAAGGATGGCAAGGTGCGTATGTATGTGGATTACCGGGACCTGAACAGAGCTAGCCCGAAGGATGATTTCCCATTACCTCACATTGATGTATTGGTGGACAACACAGCTCAGTTCTCGGTATTTTCTTTCATGGACGGATTTTCTGGATACAATCAGATTAAGATGTCACCCGAAAACATGGAGAAAACAACTTTCATCACACCTTAGGGTACATTTTGTTACAAGGTAATGTCGTTTGGACTGAAGAACGCCGGTGCAACATATCAACGGACTATGGTAACATTATTTCACGACATGATCCACAAAGAAATTGAATGCTATGTGGATGATATGATTGCCAAGTCCCTCACAGAAGAAGATCATCTGGTGAATCTGCTGAAGTTATTTAAGCGTCTGAGGAAGTATCAACTGAAGTTGAACCCCAACAAATGCACATTCGGGGTACGCTCCGGTAAGCTGCTGGGTTTTATCGTAAGTGAAAAAGGAATTGAGGTTGATCCCGACAAAGTCAAAGCTATTCAGGAAATGCCTGCACCTAGGACTGAGAAAGAAGTTCGAGGGTTCTTAGGTAGATTGAACTACATCTCAAGGTTCATATCTCACCTCACTGCAACCTATGAACCCTTGTTCAAACTGTTAAGGAAAGAACAAACAGTCAGGTGGAACGACGATGTTCAGAAGGGTTTTGACAAGATCAAGGAGTACCTGCATGAACCTCCAATTCTCATGCCTCCAATTGAAGGAAGACCTATGATAATGTACCTGACAGTATTAGAAGGGTCAATGAGGTGTGTGTTGGGCCAGCATGACGAGTTTGGTCGAAAAGAGTATGCAATATACTACCTAAGCAAAAATTTTACCGACTGTGAACAACGTTATTCACTGCTCGAGAAAACTTGATGTGCTTTAGCGTGGGGCTACTCGCCGACTAAGGCAGTATATGTTGACTCACACTACCTTGTTGATCTCAAAAATGGACCCCGTTAAGTACATATTTGAGAAGCCAGCACTTACCGGAAGGGTTGCAAGATGGCAAATGATTCTAACAGAGTATGACATTCAGTACACCTCTCAAAAAGCCATCAAGGGCAGTGTATTATCTGATTATCTGGCTGAAAAACTCATTGATGATTACCAGCCTATGAGATTTGACTTCCCTGATGAAGACATCATGTTCTTAAAAGCAAAAGATTGTGAAGAGCCAGTTCACACTGAAGGGCCTGATCCAGAAGAAGAATGGACTATGATGTTCGATGGGGCTATCAATATGAATGGTCGTGGAGTTGGTGCAGTGCTCATTACACCAAAAGGAGTTCATATGCCTTTCTCGGCAAAACTCACCTTTGCCTGCACTAATAACGAAGCAGAATACGAAACCTGTATCATGGGTCTTGAGGAAGCCATTGACCTCAGGATCAAAACCTTGAATGTATTCGGAGATTCAGCTTTGGTAATCAACCAGACCAACGGCAAATGGGACACTCATCAGGAGCATCTGATTCCATACCGTGATTATATGAGGAGATTGTTGAACTTCTTCACAATAGTCAAACTTGAGTACATCCCTCGAGATGAGAATCAGTTTGCAGACGCTTTAGCTACCATTTCCTCCATGATCAAAGTACAAGCTGCCAATTATGTGCCTCGGATTTTGGTATCTAGACTGCACAGACCAGCATATGTGTTCTCTGTGGACATTGCTAGTGATGACAAGAAGGAAGCAGACCTACTGATGCACGAGATACATGAAGGTTCTTTTGGTACCCATGCTGGAGGGCATGAAATGGCAAAGAAATTGTTAATATCGGGTTACTACTGGATCACAATGGATGAAGACTGTTGTGCATATGCCAGAAAATGCCACAAATGCCAGATCTATGCGGATAAAGTGCATGTGCCTCCTAATCCTTTAAACGTGATGTCTTCACCTTGGCCCTTTGCCATGTGGGTCATTGACATGATTGGAAAGATTGAACCGACTTCAAATGGTCACAGATTCATCCTGGTAGCCATTGATTACTTCACCAAATGGGTTGAAGCAGCTTTGTATGCAAACGTCACCAGACAAGTGGTAGCCAGATTTCTGAAAAGAGACATCATCTGTCGATATGGAATCCCGAGCGAATCATTACTGATAATGGGTCCAATTTGAACAACAAAATGATGGCAGAACTTTGTCGTGTCTTCAAAATTCAACATCACAACTCTTCTCCTTACATAGATGAACGGCGTTGTTGAGGCAGCCAACAAGAACATTAAGAAGATTGTGCAAAAGATGGTAGTTACCTACAAAGACTGGCACGGAATGCTACCATTTTCCTTGCATGGGTATCGAACCTCAATCAGAACATCTATTGGGGCAACGTCTTATCAGCTTGTGTACAGTATGGAAGTTTTCCTACCTGTTGAAGTTGAGCTACCCTCCTTACGGGTAATGACGGATGTGAAACTACATGAAGCAGAATGGGTCCGGTCTCGGTACAATCAACTGAATCTGGTTGAAGAGAAAAGATTAGTTGTCATCTGTCATGGGCAGTTATATCAGAAATGAATGAAGAAAGCCTTCGATCAGAAAGTCAGACCTCGGGAATACCAAGTGGGAGAGCTTGTTCTAAAGAGAATCATTCCTCCTCATACAGACCACAGGAGCAAATGGACACCAAACTATGAAGGTCCCTACGTAATAACCAAAGTCTTCTCAGGTGGAGCACTAATGCTTGCAACCATGGATGGTGAAGACTTCCCGTCTCCTGTGAATTCAGACGCAGTTAAAAATACTTCGCATAAGTGACCTGCTGGACATAAAAACAGAATGTAAGTCCAGGCAAAAATAGGGCATCCCGGCGAGTCAAAAACATAATAAAAGACTCGGGAAAAAATAAGGGAAAAATTGAAAAAAATGTACACCCGCCGAGTTGAAAATCCACATCGGACAGCTCAGGCAAAAATGGGTATCCCGGTGGATTGAAAACTTGAAAGGGCGATCCACGCAAAATCAGGGAATAAGCGAACAACTGCATTCTGAATTCGTCTGTATCACTCACAACATGGCAAGCTTCAAAAGGATAAAACGTCGGTCAGAATCAGCCTTCTTCAGAAAGCAAGATAAGAAGAACGTCAAGGTCATACAGGTCATAGTAAGGGAAGCTCACTGGAGCGTCATCTTCAACATTACCAACATCTTATTTTCTCAATTTGCAGCAATCTCCTCCTTCCAGGGGATTTTCTTCTTTGATTGTACTTGCCAATTCAGGGCACACAAATTAATAAAATCAGAGTTTTCAATCTCACTTTGTTTTGTACATTTTTGTTTACGTTTGAAAAATGTCCAAATGTTCATAATACAACACTTGCATAAAACACGTGAGCCATTTTTAAACAAAATGCTTGCAGGAAATATGAATTCTTAAGCAAAACTAACTCCTATGACGGAATCCGATTAAGGATACCTCGGGACACTTGTGCATTTTCCTTTGTCTTAACAGGTTGCAGGTACTCAAGACAGACAATCTTTCGCAACATGGGGCATATCAAGCAGTAAATCCACGGCAAGGTGGTGAAAGACCTTTCTCTTCCCCACCAGAGATACCAGATTTCTCTCATCCTCAGCAGAGTTGGTGGAATTGATTCCCTACAGAGTTGGCTCCCCAGTAGAGCAAAACCTGAAGCATCTCCCCAGCGGAGTTTCTAAAACCCCCTCATCCCCCATTAAGATTTCTCCCTCCGGACAGATCTATCAATGATCTATATCCCCAAGCAGAGTTCTCCCTTCGGACAGATCTATCAATGATCTCTTCCCCTAGCTGGATTATTCCTCCAAGCAAATCAGCCAGAGATCTTTATCCCCGCAGGATCCGAGTCTCGGATCGAGTTTCTCATTTGCATAATCATAGCATTCGCATCATAGCCACAGAAATAAGCGTAGCATTCCGTCTAAGACGGAGCATTACGGCAAAAATCAAACATTTGCATGATCATAAGCCAGGTTCGAGCCCGTCACCTGCGAATACTATCATCACTTTACCTGTAATATACAAAACCCATATCCCCTACAGATAAAAGCCAAATCATCCCCTTTGCACTCTCAAATACAGATACCTATACATGCTCTTTTTGACACTCGTCCGTGTCATCTTTCCCCAGTAAGGTCGCCAGAACACCTTTCGTAAGCAGATACTCGACACTCGTCTGTGTCATCTTATCCCCCCTGCAGGTCGCCAGAATACCTTTTGCACTCTCAAATAAAGATATTTGTTCACGAATTATACATATTCCTTTTGACACTCATCCGTGTCATGTTTCCCCAGCAAGATAAACACTCGTCCGTGTCTTGCACATACTTCACCAACAGATCATACTTATACATACTTATGCAGAAGTCTTTGATACTCGTCCGTATTTTGTATATATCACCTCTCACCAAATCCAACACTCGTTCGTGTTCCTTGCTTAATTGATTGGTACTCGTCTGTATCATCACCCTTAAACACGTGCCAACGTTTGTTTCTACCGATACTTGTCCGTATTGTGGTTCTAAGGATGCTCGTCCGCATCTTTAATCTACACACCGTCAAACACTTATACCTTTTATTTTTGAAACGTAAGCACTCGTCCATGTTTACCATTCCCCAGTAAGTAACCAACAAAACAACTTTCTCCTATCCGACATTAGTCCTATGTCGTGATACTTTCGGCAGCCGTCCCCTGCCTGGTGATCGTCCTTCACCTTCGGATGATCGTCCCTCATCCTTTTCCCCAGTGGAATCTCCATTATCAGAACCTTCTATCCGGCATTCATCCTATGTCGTGATATTTTTAGCAGTCGTCCCCTGCTAGGTGATCGTCCTTCACCCTTTTGATGACCGTCCCTCATCATTTATCTGATGGTCGTCCCCATCGTTGATCTTGTTATCTGACATTCGTCCTATGTCATGATAATCCCTAAGAGCAGTCGTACCCTGCTAGGTGATCGTCCTTCACCTCTTGATGATCGTCCTTCATCATGCTTATCCGATGGTTGTCCCCATCGTTGACCTTTTCTATCCGACATTCGTCATATGTCGTGATATTTTCAGCAGCCGTCCCGTGCTAGGTGATCGTCCTTCACCTTTGTTGATCGTCCCTCATCATTATTTCATTTATTCTTTCACCCGATGGTCATCCCCATCGTTGTTTACTTTACTTTCCAAGCCTGATGGTCATCCCCATCAATGCTTTTCTCAATCCCCAGAGAGTTTTTTATTTTTACCCGATGGTCGTCCCCGTCGTGGTCCCTTTATTTCCCTAGCTTGTCGGCCGTCCCCATCATTGCTTAGCTTACCGATTTATCCCCAGCAGTCGTCCTCTGCTCGATGGTCGTTCTCCATCGCTTTCATTGGATAATCATACTATACTACCTTTTACAATTTATATCCCTTTTCTTCTTCTCCCCAGCGAGTGCAAATTTCGGATTGTCTTTGGTATTCAACCACAAGTTATCTTATTTGTCTATTAAGTCAGGCGCTTACATCCTGCATAGCTAACTCATGCTTGAATATGGGCAGCTGTAAACACCCAAAATTTGCCCTCACTCTTTCTCACACAATGGCTTGCGATCTCTCATTTTTGTTTTAACATAAGCATTACATCTCATATTTTATATTTGTTTCATCTGCATAGTTCTATTTCATCTGCATCTAGGGTTTGTGATCTGAGCAATCCAAGAATCAATCTGAGCCATCCCAATGGTCTTGAAGTTTTCCAAGAGGGTCCATGTGTGTTCCATGATCATAATATGCTCCCCAAAGTTCATGAAAGTCAAGAAATCACAAAGATTGGCAAAGGCATGGAAGTAGAGCTAGGGTTTTCCTACACAAATGACCAAAATTAGGGTTTTGGTTTCAGAGGCCTTAACTCCAAAAATTTTGGTCATTCTTGTTTCTAATGTTCTTAATATGTTATAAGGATCATGTGTACCAAGTTTGATGAAGAAACTCACTGTGGAAGTCATATGATCATTGGGTAACTTCTTGAGCAAGAAAAGGCAAAATTAGGGCATCTGAGGCCTCTATCATGGGTACCAAGGGGTCATCATCATCATTTTGAGTATCTATGATCTTTATTTGATCTTAGAAGTGTTTGGAAGTTCACAAAGTTGAATAATTTTGAGCCAAATGCAAACTTGCTATTTTTGGAAATGACTTGTAATGGAAACTTTCCATTTTGGGAAAGATATTCAACCTATTCTTTCATGACCAAAAATGCTTCAAATGAAAAATTCTTGGACATGAAAGTTGTAGATTAGGTCTTTCCCTTTTCAAAAAGTACAGGAACATGTCTTGATTCATCCTAGAACTCAAGATATGGTCTTTCAAAGTTGGCAAAAATCATATAATTTTCAAGTTCATGCCAAAGAGGGAATTTTGCAATTTCACTTGCCAAGCCTTTTTATGACTTCTAATCAACTTCTATGCATCATAACATGTCAAAGAAACTTCTAAACATCAGAATTGGCCCAAGATTGCATTGTTTTCATGACTTGATCTTCAAGAAATCTCAAAAGGGCCAAAACTCACAAACTTTGCAAAATGCCTTGGATCCTTTCATCCACTTATGCCAGCTGCATAACTTTGATTCTATGGCTCTCCATGAATCTTGCTGAGGCCAGACACCCCATTGAACAACTCCTGCCATGGCCCATACCTCCAAGTACACAAATTTGACTTTTTGGCAAAACCTCCCATACCAATCAAGCTGAGCCACAACCATTCTTCTGACCAATCAAGACTTCACATACATGCTTCATGGACCTCATTTCATAACATCTTGGAGGCTGAATCATCCAACAACTCAGATTTCACAAAATCACCATAGAGCTTCATCCCTTCAAAACTCAAAACACATCTATCAAACTTCAAAACTAACTTCACCAATCATCTTCAAATCACTCATAGAACATAAACCACCCACCGAAAAGCCCAAAAACACAGCCAAAACAAAACACGATTCTTGGTGCAGAGGAACTGAAACTCACAAAACAGGCCATACAAACTTGTTCTAAGCATTGCAACATCACCAGGGGGTTCATTGGAGGTGGATTGAACCAAAGAAAAGGCCAGAAACTCAGGGAGTGAAAGCTTCATCTCAGGTAGCTCTTTAGAAATTTTTTTCCAGAAGTCTTATTTTATGTTCTAGAAATGTTCCCCATGCTCTCCTGATCACACTGCACTTGTTGGTTTTTAAAATGATGAAGAAACAAGCATGAACCGTATCTCTGAAACTTTGACCTAATTTTTGTTCTTCTTCGATTCTCTTTATTCATGCATGATTAATTGTTTTTGTTGCTGGATTTGAGTTTGTTGATGTTTAAAGATCAATTCTGGAGCTTGTGGTGAGTTTTTGTGGAGTTTTGAGAGATTCAAAGAGGGAGTCTGGCTGGAGAAGATAATCGGAGGTCTTCTCCGACCACCTGAAAGTCATTAGGGTATAATTTTAATTAATTAGGTTAGTTTGAATTTTGACCCTTGGATGTGTTTTACCTGCATGTACGAATGGCCAGGATTGATCCACTTAACCCTAATCTCATTTAATTAGGTTAATTAATTTAAATTACTCAGATTGAATCCCAGCTAACCCATTTACGCGCTAGTCAACCAGCCTTTGAATCTGGAGCCTTGGATCAGTTGACTTGCATTTATATTCATTTTATTTTCATTTTATTCTATTTCTTTTGCATAATTTATTTAAAATAGTAAAACTCATCACAAAAATATTATTTCTTACATATCTGATTCAAATATTTTTCTCAACCTAAAAATGATTTTTATTTTATTTTTTGCATTTAAAAAGTATTTTAAAAATATTTAAATGTTAGTTTTAATTAAATAATGGTTTTTAATTAATTAAAAATACATTTAGGTTTCTAAAAATCACCAAAAAAATCATGAACCATATCAATACATTTAGAAACATTTTCAAACCCTTCATACAAATTTCTTTTTAGGTTTGATCATAATTTCCCAATATTCTTTGAAATAGGGTTCTTAAAAATCACATTTTCTAACCCTAATTTGAAAAATTCATTTCTGCCTAACCATGAAGAGTTTGAACTTGATTCGTTTTGCATTGTTTCACATATGGCATTTAGTTTCTAGGTTATTTTTATCATGAATTTATCTTGCATTTTCAGTTTGATTTGCATTTTCCCTTAAGAATCACCCAAAAAACCCTAGCAAACTTAGGAAATTCATAACTTTCAATAGGATTAGCTTCTGACCTTCTCCTTTGTGGTTTGACCTTATATGGGTTTAGGGTTTGTTTGAGCTTGTTTTCAATTTTTTATCATGTTGTATGCTTCTGTTTTGTTCATTGGCATCTCATATGTTCATAAAACCCTAATTTCTCATGTTCATTTGCATTCTCCTTTGCATAGCATCATCACATGAACTTGCCATGACATTTCAAGCATTCATATGTCATATTAGACATCTTAGGACATGTTAAAACATTGCTTGATCATTTCTTCATTCATTTTCTATGTCTTGCATTCATTACATTTCATAAACATCCATGTGTTTCCAAACTTCTAAGCATGCTTCTTTTGCATCTCATCATTGTACGAACATACATATGCACATTGTATGACATTTCATCATCTCATATGCCATTTGCATTTCATTTTAACCTCTGACTTTGGTCTTTGCATATCATTTCATCTCATTTCATTTCATTTATTTATGCTTTATGTCTTATGCATTCATGCTAACATTTCAGGTACCTTTGGTAAGTTATTTGGGAAATGGATTTTCCTTCACTTACCACCTCTTCTTATCTCATTCATATGCATATTTACATGTATTTGTAGTGAACTTGTTCACTTATGTTCCATCCTTCTTACTTTCTTTCTTTAAGTTACTTATCTTCTTCAGAAAGTAAGTAGCTTATTCTTCTTCCTCCTCCTCTTTTCATCTGCTTCTTCCATTGGTGGCCTTGAAGATCTTTTCTCTTAAGCCTAACAAACCATAGGATATCCAAGCATGATAACTTTTAGGGTTTGTGTATAGTCCCCTTAGTCTTTTACCTTTGAGTCTCCTTGAGTCTCTCTTCTCATCTTAATAATCAGAGACTAAACTCTTAAAGTTTTAGGACTTTGGAATTAGGGTTATGCCTACATCCTTCTCTTAGGATGGAGTGTATAACTTTAATCTTAAGTGTTAAACCTTTAATTTGTTTAAACCTCTTAATCAAATCACATTAATAATCACCAAGACTTTATCTTGTAACTTGGGCCTTACATTAGGGTTTTATCTCTTCCTTATGGTTAAGAAGGACTAACCCTAGTGTTTAATGGAAAAGTCCCCCTCAAATTGTCTTATAAACCATAAAATCCACTTCTTAATCTCATCCTTTAATTAAAATCCATTTAATAAAGATTTGTTATATAATGAATTTAATCCCTAACCATGGATTAAGTTGAGGTATCTTCCTCAGCTTAAGTGTTCTCGTCTATTATCCTTCTATTAGGATAGTGTAATGAGTCCACTAATCTGTGATTAGAGATTAAACTCATTACTTAACACTGAACAAAAACCTAAAAACATCTTAATAATCACAAGTAGGTTAATGATATTAATCCTACATCATCACGGTAATTAAGTTGAGATGCTTATCTCATACTTAAGTATGCTCATTATCCCTAATCAGGGAGGATATAATGAGCTTACAATCCTTGATTTAGGCTTAAGCTCATTAACTTATGCAAAACACCAAAAACAATAACAAAACTGAAAACACAAAAACAAACAATAATCGTCTCCTTCGGTATTCTTTTCTCATCACACTCATTCACAAACGAGAACTCGCTTCTTCCGTCTAATGCAAGACAGTTAGCACTCGAACCAGACGAGTCATACACTTGAGCATAGACATGTAAGCAGTTCATAGTCAATTTATTTTTAGTCTCTTTAAGTCGAACTACGGTGTTCTGACTTCCTCATTGCAAGCGAGGATACGTAGGCATAACTTAACAGTTATCGAACAAAGGTCTCTGTGTCTCCCCCCCCCCCCCGTCTTTCAGCATTCTTTTCAAAGCCTCAGTTCCTGAGCAATTCACCCTTTTGCACTAACACATGTCCATTCATTCCTTAGCTTTTGCACACAGATAACACATACACTTACCCCTTTTAAACACAATCTTATAAGAGTGGATCCCGTCGAGTACGACGGACAATCTGGGTGTTAATACCTTCCCAGGTTGTAACCAACCCCCTTTCTCAGTTTCTCTGGTTCACAACCATCTTATCCATCTTTTTCTAGGTTTATGCAGCATTACCTTTCCTTCGGGATAAAAATGCCTAGCTGGCGACTCTATTCAATTCATTTTTTTCTATCCTTTCGCCGACCGTTCGCGTCTGCACCCTGGGACCCTGGTGTCTTTTCGGGGGAGCGACACTTGTCTATGCTCAAGTGTAAGACTCGTCTGGCTCGAGTGCTAAATATCTTGCATTAGATGGAAGAAGCGAGTTCTTGTTTTCAAAGTGAGTGTGATGAGGAAAGAATCCCGGAGGAGACGTTTATTGTTTTTTTTTTTTTTTGTGTTTTCAGTTTTTTTTATTATTTTTGGTGTTTTGCATAAGATAATGAGCTTAAGCCTTAATCAAGGGTCATAAACTCATTATATCACCCCTGACTAGGGATAATGAGTCTACTTAAGTATGAGATGAAAATCTCAACTTAATTACCCTAATGATGCAGGATTAAGATTATTAACCTACTTATGATTATTAAGTGTTTTTGGATTTTTGATTTGTGTTAAGTAATTCGTTTAATCTCTAATCAGGGATTAGTGAACTCATTACACCATCCTAAGAGAAGGATAATAAATGAGAACACTTAAGATGAGGAAGACTCCTCAACTTAATCCATGGTTAGGGATTAAATTCATTATATAACAAGCCTTTATTAAAGTGGATTTTAATTAAAGGTGGGATTAAGAAATGAATTTTATGTTCGTAAGACTAAACCTGAGGGGACTTGTCCATCGAACACTAGGGTTAGTCCCTCTGAACCAACAGGCAGAGATGTAACCCTAATATAAGGCCCAACTTACAAGCTTAAGTCTTAATAATTATTAGGTGTTTTGATTAGGAGGTGTAAACAACTTAAAGGTTTAACACTAAGTATTAAAGTTATACACTCCATCCTAAGACAAGGATACAGGCATAACCCTAATTCAGAGCCCCAAAACTTTAACTGTTTAGCCTTGATTATGAGATGAGAAGCAGAGACTCAAGGAGACTCAAAGGTAAAAATCTAGGTGGGACTATGTACAACCCTAAAGTTATCATGCTTGGATATTCCTATGGTTTGTGAGGATTAAGAAAGATCTTCAGAAAGTCTTCAGATGGCCACCAAGGAAGAAGAAGCAGATGAAAAGAGAAGAGAAATGAGAATAGATTACTTACTTCCTGAAGAAGTTAAGTATCCTAAGAGAAAGAAAAGGAGCAAGAGAGAGCACAAGTGAGTAAAACTCACTTTAAAGACAAATAAATGCAAATGAAAAGATAATAAGAGGTTGGATGTGTAGGAAAATCCACATCCTAAACAACTTACCTGAAGCCCTTGAAATGGTTAGTATGAATGCATAAGACATGAAACAAAAGGAAATTAGGCAAATGAAGATGCAATGATCAAGACCAGAAGTGAAAACATAATGCAAATGTGTTATGAAATGATGCAAATACATGTACAATGTATATGTATGATCATACAAGTGATGAGATGCAAAGGAAAGCATGGTAGGAGCTTGAAAACACATGAATGCACATAAGAAGTAATGAATGCAAAACATACCAAATGGATGCAACAATGATCAACCAATGTTAATACATGTCCTAAGGTATCTAAGATGACATATAAATGCATGAGATTTCATGACAAGTTCACATGATGAAGGTATGCAAAGATGAATGAAAATGAACATGGCAAATTAGGGTTTTAAGAAAGTATGAGATGCATATGATCAAAACAGAAGCAAAACACATGATAAAAAATTGAAATTGCAACCAAATGAACCCTAAACACACATAAGATCACTCCCCAAAGATGGAAGTCAGAAGCTATACCAAAGTCAAGTTATGGTTTTTCTAAGTTAGGCTAGGGTTTTGGGTACTTCTTCATGAAAAATGCCAAACAAATAGAAAATGTAATGCAAAAATATGAGTTAAATGTCCTAGATACTACATGCAAAGTATGAAAGGATTCAAAAAGAACCATACACAAACTCAACTTGGTTGATCAGAAATGAATTTTTGAAGTTAGGGTTAGAAAAATAAGAAATTTGGAAACCCTAATTCATGGTTAATTGTCAAAATATGGTCAAACCCTAAAAGAAATTTGTAAAATGAGTTTGTAAATTGTTCTAAATATTTAAGAATGCTTCATGAATTTTTTTGTGATTTTTAAATACCTAAAAGTATTTTTAATTAATTAAAATGAGTTAATTAATTAAATAACACAATTAAATGATTTAAAAATAGATTTTTAATGCAAAAATTAAAAAAAAAAAATTTATTTCTGGAAATTATTTAAAGTGAAAATGCAAAAAATTGGAATTTTATAAAATGTTTTGCTATTTTAAATAAATAAAGAAAACAAATGCAAAATAAATAAAAAGAAAATGAAAAGTAATTGGAATGAGAGGCCCAGATTGCGTGAGAGATGGATCAAGGGCCAGGATTGCTAGTCAGCTTGACCTTAGGTAACCAGATCATAAGGTTGTGATTCAAACTTACCATATGCGCGCTATCCAATGGCTGAGGTTTGATCTAACTTAATTAATTATGTTTAACTTAATTAATTGAAATTAGAATTAATGGTGCAATCTGGACCATCCACGCGCAAACCTAAGTAAGATCCTATGGCTGGTATTCAAACTGGAAACCCTAATCACCATTAATCCTAATTATTTTCAGGTGACCGGAGATAAGTTTTAGTCATCTTCTCCGACCAGCCCCTCAACCTAACTTCTTCTACAGGCCACTAAACACCATCAAACCTGTCTAGAAACACTCCTCAAACATCATGGAACATAAATCAACAATCAAAAACAATTTATAACACTTGAATCAAGAGAATCGAAGCAAACAAATTTCACGAGCAAACTTTCAGAACAACAATTCATACTCATTTCTACACCATTTTCAATTCTAAACACATCAGAATGATCAGCAAAGCATATAGGTTCATTTTATAACAAGAAAAAGAGGTTCTGAAAAAATTGTTCTTGATGGATACCTGAACTGAAGTTCTTAAAACTGGAGCTTTTTGAGGCTTTCTTTGGTGCAAAATGACTCCTCTGGTCCTTCTGAAGCTAATGGAATGCTTGAATGGAGTTGTGAGGGGCTATTTTGAAGTGTTCAGTTATGATATGGCAGAAATCGTGTTTTTGTTTTAGGGTGTTTAAGGCGATGGTGATGGGATGGAAATGTTCTATGGATGATTTGTGGTTGATTGGTGAAATAATTTTGGAAGTTTGATGGCTGGTTTGAGAGAATCGAAGAGAGGAAGTTTTTAAAGGATTTTGTGCAATCTGATGCTTGGCCCCCCTTGAGCTCTTGTGTGTTATGTTTTATGATCTTTAGGCAATGCATAAACAATTGCCATTGGTCAGAAGAGTTGTTGTGGCACTGTGGGATTGATATGGTTTGAAATGCAAAAAGTCAAAAGTTTGTGTACTTGAGGTATGGCATGGTGCAAAAGTGATTTGAGGTCTTGGGCTGCCTCAGCTGGCTTCAAGAAGGGCCTTTGGATCAAAAGTTGTGAGTTGTATGGCTTGATTCATGAGTTTTCAAAGGTTTTGCATTTTCATAACTTTGACATTTCTTGAGAAGCAAGTCATGAAAACCCTAGGTTCTTGGCCCAAATCTAATATTTAGAAGTTGTTTGATCATGGCATGATGTATTTGAGTGGATTAGAGGTCACATAAAGGCCTGAAATACCATTTTGCACATTTCCCTCTTTGACATGAACTTGAAAATTACAAGATTTTTCCCAACTTTGACTTGCCATATCTTGAGTTCTAGGATGAATCAAGAGGAGTTCTTGTACTTTTTGAAAATGGGAAGATCAAATCTACAACTTTCATGTTTGAAGAAAATTCATTTGAAACCTTTTTGATCAAGAAAGAGGAGGTTGAAGATCTTTCCCCAAATGGAAAGTTTTCATTACAAGTCATGTCCAAAAATGGCAAGTTTTCAAATGGCTCAAAATTCTTCAATATTGTGAACTTCCAAGTCTTCCTAAGATCAAATAAAGATCATAGGACCTCAAATTTATGATGATGACCCTTTGGAACCCTTGTTGGTGGTCTCAGATGCCCTGATTCTGACTTTTCTTGCACAACAAGTTACCATTTGATCAGATGACTTCCACAAGGAATTTTTGCTTCAAATTTGATACACATGCTCCTTATAACACATATAGACCAATAGAATCAAGAGTGGCCAAAAATTTTGAGTGAAAGGGCCTCAAACCCAAAAGCCTAATTTATGGTCATCTGTGCAGGAGCCCTGAGCCTGCCTGGGTAATTGTGCAATACCCGGAGATTTTGTGACTTCAAAGCAAACTTGGAGGTATATTATGATCATAGAAAACTTATGGACCCTCTTGGCATGCTTCATGGCCTCTGAGATAGCTCAAACCACTTCTAAGATTCATCTGATCACAAACCCTAGCTATGCAATGAGTTGCTAAAGGAAAAAATGCAATGTGAGATGTGATGATATGCTATGCAGTATGAGGGATCATAAGTCAATGTGTGAGAAAGAGAGAGGGAAAATTTGGGATGTTTACAAAGAGCAACTGAAGGAGAAGGATGATCTCATTGAGTTACTTGAGCGGCGTGTTACGAAGAGGCCAAGAGAGGATTTATCTTCCTTTAGTACTTCATCTACCATTCCTCCTACGTCCGGTGCTTGGAAGGCCATTGTTGACCAGTTGGTGAAGGATAAGGAAGACATAGAGAATCGGTACAAGAAAGAGATTAAGAGGATTCGCATGAAGTACCAGCCGAGATTCAGATCTTCTTCGGATGTGATCCCCTAGGCCTAGTTTACTTTTTCTCTCATGTATTAGGATTGTTGAGGCTTGTACTTCATTTGTAATCCTTACTTTGATTTTAATGAGAATGAGTTTTTAAGTTCTTAAAAAGTGTTTCTATATAAATATTGCAATTTATCTTATAGTCCTTTGAAATCTTTGCATTTGCATACGCATAGCATGCATCATGCCCGCATTGGTCTTGTTTTTTGAGTGTTGTACAGGGATCTTACGTTGTTTCTTGGTCTTCATTCAGTTTTCCTGTCAAGCTAACTCACAAGGTTGATACTCGAGCTAATCGGAAGAAGATGTCGGAAACCTTACAATAAGAGAATCGTGAGCTGCGCGAGGATGTTGCATGTCTGAGGGAAAGCTTGGAAAGAGTTACTACCATGATGGAAAGTTTGGTGGCTGCTCATTATCAGCCACCTCCTCCTAATACTCATGTTCAGAATACATTCATCTCTGAGATTGTCACTGCATCGATTCCTACTCAAACTGTCCTTTCTCCTCGCTATCATATGCCTTCTAGCACACCGTGGGGCATGCCAGTTGATTTCATTCCTGCTGCTTATCATCCTCCTCCTCCTGAGACTGTTGTATTTAATACTCTTCCACCAGTGATGACTACTCTTCCGCCAGTGATGACTACTGCACCGCCTGTGATGCACACTACTCCGCACCATGATGAAATGATTTACCATGCCGAGCCCAGTGAAGGCGCTAGTGTGATTGAAAGACTTGATGATTTTCAAGGTCGTTTTGATGAGATACATAAGGAGATGAGAGCCTTGAAGCATCAGGATTTGTTTAGAAAAGATGCTTATGATCTCTGTTTGGTCCCAAATGTCAAAGTTCAGTACAAGTTCAGGTTTCCTGAGTTCGAGAAGTATAAGGGCAACACTTGTCCTCTGAGTCATTTGACTATGTATGCTAGGAAGATGTCTGCCCAGACAGACAATGATCAGTTGCTGATTCATTATTTCCAGGATAGCTTGATTGGTGTTGCCATGAGATGGTACATGAGTTTGGATAATAGCGAAATCAATACTTTCAATGATTTGGGAGAGGCTTTTGTTAGGAAATACAAGTATAATGTTGATATGGAACCGGACAGAGATCAGCTCTGTGCTATGTCCCAGAAGGAAAAAGAAACTTTCAAAGAATATGCGCATAGATTGAGCGAGCTAGAAGCTCAGATTGTTCCTCCTCTAGAAGAGAAAGAGATGACGAAGATCTTTTTGAAGGCTTTAGGTTCTTTCTACTATGAGAGGATGATAGCAAGTGCTCCTTCTGATTTCATTGAAATGGTGAGTATAGGGATGCGACTATAAGAAGGTGTCCATGAGGGATGGTTGAGCCAAGAGAGTAGTAATGGCTCGAGCACTAGGAGGTTTAACTTTGGTAAAAAGAAAGAAGGTGAGACTAATGATGTGTCTCGTGAAAGTTACAGAAGACCTCGTGGTCGTGAGAATCATCATCAGCAGCATGTAGCTTTTATAACTCTGATGATTAATGTGACTCCAACTGTGCCAACCGCTCAAAAGTATCAGTCTCGTTATCAACAACCTTCTGTGCAACAGAGTGGTAATCAACAGGTTCGTGCTAAGCCGAGTTTTGATCCTATTCCAATGGTGTATGCATATTTGCTTCCATATCTGATTGCGAAGAATCTTGTGCAAACACGTTCTCCGCCTCCAGTTCCGGAGTCTATCCCATGGTGGTATAAGCCAGAGGCTCACTGTGCTTTTCATCAAGGTGCCTCGGGGCACGATGTTGAGAATTGTTATCCATTAAAGTTTGAAGTGCAGAAATTGATAAGGAGAAATGTTTTGTCTTTCAATGATATTAATCCAAATGTGAAGACAAATCCGCTTCCGAAGCATGGTAATACATCTGTGAATATGGTTGATGGTTGTCCTAGTTTGTTCAAGATTTATGAGGTCCGCCATATTTGAAGGTCTTTGGTTGAGATGCATGCTTTCTTAAGTGAATATCATGATATTGATCATGATTATACTGGTTGTTGCATTTTCTCAGTGAACCCTCGTGGTTGCGTGATTGTTAAGAGAGACATTCAAATGATGATGGATGATAAGTTGATTGAAGTGACAACAAAAAGAGATGAGTATGAAAATGAAGTGAATGTTATTGTGCCTCAGTTCAATATTCCTGAGAAGGTGGTTATTTCTTTTGATAGCCGCAAATATGTTGTTACTCCCTTGGTGATCAATTTTCCTGGTCCAATTCCATATCAGTCTGATAAAGCTGTTCCATACCGGTATAATGCTACGATGATAGAAAATGGTAAGGAAGTTCTTATTCCATCTCCAAAGTCTGTGGTTAGCATTGCTGATGTGACAAAGGTTACTCGAAGTGGTAGAGTTTATGCTTCGGATCCTCCGAAGAGAGCTGAAGATACAAGTGCGAGTAAACAGATTATGGATGTTGTTGCCCGATCAGGCCAATTCAGTGATAGTGAAGATGAGGTGTTGAAAGTGATAAAGAAGAGCGAGTACAATGTTATTGAGGAGTTGTTGCATACTCCATCGAAAATATCAGTTTTATCACTCTTGATGTGCTCTAAGGCTCATAGGCAATCTTTGCAGAAGATTCTTGATCAAGCTTATGTTGACCATGATGTGACGGTTGATCAATTTGATAGTATTGTGGCTAATATCACGTCGTGCAACAATCTGAGTTTCTGTGATGATGACTTTCCTGAAGAAGGAAGGAACCATAACTTGGCTTTGCATATTTCAGTGAACTATCAGGAAGATGATATGTCTAAAGTGCTGGTTGATATTGGGTCTTCACTAATGTGATTCCGAAGTCAACCTTGTTAAGGCTTACGTACCAAGGTGCTTCCATGAGGCATAGTGGAATTATTGTGAAAGCTTTTGACGGATCGAAGAAGACAATGATTGGTGAAGTTGATCTTCCTATTCTGATTGGACCATTTATATTCCAAATTACTTTTCAAGTAATGGATATACGTCCCGCTTACAGTTGTCTCCTTGGAAGACCTTGGATTCATGAGGCAGGAGATGTGACATCTACTCTCCATTAGAAGCTAAAGTTTGTGAAAGATGGGAAATTAGTTACTATTGACGGTGAACATGCGATGCTAGTGAGCAATTTGTCATCTTTCTCTTATATTGATGCTGAAGAAGAGGTGGGAACTATATTCCAGGATCTTTCTATTGTTGATAATGCTGCTAAGAAGAATGTTATGCATATGTCTTATCTCAAGGATGCTTTGCGCGTACTCGAAACTGGTCGATCTGACGGTTGGGGACGAGTTATTGATATTGTCAACAACAAAGAAGGATTTGGTATTGGTTTTGCACCAGGTGTGGCTCTCAATGACCCGAAGACTATTCAGGAAGGATTCCGAAGTGTTGGGTTTATCAACGATCATTCCGCTGCTGCCATCATTGAAGATGATAAAGATGAAGAAATGCCTAACTTTGTTACGCACGAAAAGATTTGCAAGAACTGGATTGATGTTAATGTTCCTTCTATTGTTCATACTTCAGAGTAATTTTTTTATTTTCTTTCAAAAATCCTTTCACTCTGCCCAAGGTGAAAGTGATGTTTGTCGGGCTTTGTTTCAAATTTTATCATCATCAATAAAATGATATTTTGTTTTTTCCATATGTGTTTTTCCTTTTTGCTTTATTCTGAAAAATAGTAACATAAAAACCCCAAAATAATAATAACCACTGTTTATCTGGATAATGTTTTCACTTTTGTTCATACTCTAAAATAAAAATAAAATCATTGTGCAGATTGATTGATAAACCCATTGAAAACAATGATCATATGCCCCCTCCCAACTTTGAATTCCCTGTGTTCGAAGCTGAGGAAGAGGATATTGAAGAGATTCCTGATGAAATTTCTCGGTTGCTTGAGCACGAGGAGAAAGTTATTCAGCCTCATGGAGAGTCCATAGAGATGGTCAACTTGGGTTCTGAAGATGATAAGAAAGAAGTCAAAGTTGGAGCATTGCTTGGTCCTGATGTTAAAAAGAGGATTGTAGAGCTTCTTAGAGAGTATGTTGATGTGTTTTCTTGGTCTTATCAAGACATGCCAGGTCTTGATACTGATATTGTGGAGCATAGTTGCCGCTGAAGCCTGAATGTCCACCTGTGAAGCAAAAGTTGAGAAGAACTCATCCTGATATGGCAGTAAAGATCAAAGAGGAGGTTCAAAAGCATATTGATGCAGGTTTTCTTGTGACATCTAATTATCCTCAATGGGTGGCCAATAATGTGCCTGTTCCAAAGAAAGACGGAAAAGTCCGATGTGCGTTGATTACAGAGATTTGAATAAAGCCATCCAAAAGATGATTTTCCATTGCCACACATTAATGTGTTGGTAGATAATACAGCTAAGTTTGATGTGTTTTCCTTTATGGATGGATTTTCCGGTTATAATCAAATAAAGATGGCACCCAAGGACATGGAAAAGACCACATTTATCACACCATGGGGAACATTCTGCTACAGAGTGATGCCCTTTGGATTGAAGAATGCT
Source organism: Lathyrus aphaca (assembly GCA_963966055.1). Taxonomy (NCBI): domain Eukaryota; kingdom Viridiplantae; phylum Streptophyta; class Magnoliopsida; order Fabales; family Fabaceae; genus Lathyrus; species Lathyrus aphaca. The sequence goes on along the minus strand of OZ014525.1, from coordinate 433,635,259 downwards.
GGTGCGACATACCAAAGAGCTATGACCACACTTTTCCATGATTGATGCACAAAGAAATTGAGGTATATGTTAATGATATGATCTCTAAGTCGTGGACTGAAGAGGATCATGTTGAACATTTACTAAAGTTGTTTCAGAGGTTAAGAAAGTTTAAGCTTCGTTTGAATCCGAATAAGTGCATGTTTGGTGTACATTCTGGAAAGTTGTTAGGTTTCATTGTCAGCCAAAGAGGCATTGAAATTGATCCTGATAAAGTGAAAGCTATTCGGGAAATGCCTACTCCAAGAACTGAAAAGCAAGTAAGAGGATTCTTGGGTCGTTTGAATTATATTTCGAGGTTTATCTCTCACATGACTGCCATATGTGCTCTGATCTTCAAGTTGCTTCGGAAAGACAAAGGTTATGTCTAGACAGATGATTGTCATAAGGCGTTTGAAAGTATCAAAGAATATCTTCTTGAACCTCCTATTTTGTCTCCTCCGGTGGAAGGTAGACCGTTGATCATGTACTTGAATGTGCTGGAAGATTCCATGGGTTGTGTGCTTGGTCAGCAAGATGAATCTGGAAGAAAAGAATATGTAATTTACTACTTGAGTAAGAAATTTACTGATTGTGAGTCTCGGTACTCCATGCTTGAAAAACTTGTTGTGCCTTAGCTTGGGCTGCAAAGCGTCTTCGCCAGTATATGCTGAATCATACAACTTGGTTGATCTCTAAAATGGATCCGATCAAGTATATATTTGAAAAGCCAGCTTTGACTAGGAGGATTGCTCGTTGGCAAATGTTGTTGTCAAAATATGATATTGAGTACTGAGCTCAAAAAGCTATAAAAGGTAGTATCTTGGCTGACCATTTGGCACATCAACCGATTGATGATTACCAACCTATCAAGTTTGATTTCCCAGATGAGGATGTGATGTATTTGAAAATGAAAGATTGTGATGAACCTTTGATTAAGGAAGGGTCGAAGCCTGAATCTCGGTGGGGTTTAGTTTTTGATGGTGTTGTAAATGCACGCGGAAGAGGAATTGGGGCAATGATCATTACTCCCCATGGTTCACATATGCCTTTTGCTGCAAGGTTGACTTTTCCTTGTACCAATAATGAAGCTGAGTATGAAGCCTGTATTATGGGTCTTGAGGAAGCTATTGACCTGAGGATTAAGCATCTTGATGTGTATGGAGATTCTGCCTTGGTAATCAATCAGATCAAGGGTAAGTGGGTAACTCATCAACCCCACTTGATCCCTTATAGAGATTATGCCAGGAGGATATCAACTTTCTTCACTAAAGTTGAGTTTCATTATGTGCCTCGTGATGAAAATCAGATAGCAGATGCTTTAGCAACTATAGCTTCTATGATAAAGGTGCACCAGTGGAATGATGTTCCCATGATTAGAGTGATACGGCTTGAAAGACCAGCTCATGTATTCGCAGTTGAAGAGGACCATGATGACAAGCCTTGGTATCATGATATTAAATGTTTTCTCCAGAGTCAGGAATACCCACTTGGGGTATCCGATAAAGATAAGAGGACTTTGAGGAGATTGGTAGGCAATTTCTTCCTGAATGGAAATGTGCTTTATAAGAGGAATTTTGACATGGTCTTACTCAGATGCGTGGATAGACACGAAGCATACATGTTAATGAAAGAAATTCATGAAGGATCTTTTGGTAATCATGCTAATGGGCATGCAATGGCTAAAAATATGTTAAGAGTAGGTTACTATTGGCTGACAATGGAATCTGATTGTTGCAAGTATGTGAAAAAATTCCATAAGTTCCAAGTGTATGCTGATAAGATTCATGTGCCACCAACTCATCTCAATGTAATTGCTTCCCCGTGGCCTTTCTCTATGTGGGGAATTGATATGATTGGTATGATTAAACCCAAGGCTTCGAATGGACATCGTTTTATTCTTGTGGCAATTGACTACATCACTAAGTGGGTGGAAGCGGCATCGTATGCTAATGTGACCAAGCAAGTTGTGGTTCGGTTTATCAAGAATAACATTATCTGCAGATATGGTGTTCCGAATAGAATCATTACTGATAATGGTTCGAACTTAAATAATAAGATAATGAAAGAGCTTTGTGAAGAATTCAAGATTCAACACCATAATTCTTCTCCTTATAGACCGGAGATGAATGGGGTTGTTGAAGCTGTGAATAAGAACATTAAGAAGATCATTCAGAAGATGGTTGTGACATATAAGGACTGGCATGAGATGGTCCCTTTTGCTTTGCATGGGTATCGTACATCTGTCCGCCCTTCAATAGGGGCAACCCCTTTCTCACTTGTTTATGGTACAGAAGCAGTGCTCCCCGTTGAGGTTGAGATTCCATCAATGAGAGTTCTGATGGAAGCCAAGTTGACTGAGGCTGAATGGTGTCAGAGTAGATTTGACCAGTTGAATTTAATTGAGGTAAAGAGAATAACAGCTTTGTGTCATGGTCGGTTTTACCAGCAAAGAATGAAGAAAACTTTTGACAAGAAGGTCAAACCTCGTATATTCAAAGAAGGTGACCTCGTACTCAAAAAGATCCAGTCTTTCATTACAGATTCTCGGGGCAAGTGGACTCCGAACTATGATGGCCCATATGTTGTCAAGAAAGCCTTCTCTGGCGGTTCATTAATTCTTGCAACTATGGATGGTGAAGAGATCACTCCTCCTGTGAATGCGGATGCAGTCAAGAAATACTTTGCCTAAAAAATAAAAGAACAGCTCACTATGTTGAAAAAACGAAAGGGCGGCTTATGCAAAAATGAGCGTCTTGGTGGATTGAAAACCCAAAAGGGAGGTTCAGGCAAATATTAGAGACATAAACAAAAATAATTATCCCGGTAGATTGAAAAACCGAAAGGGCAATCTAGGAAAAAGTTAGGGATCATGGAAAGTAACTGCATCGACATACTGGATCACTTGAAAAGACCAAGGATTTCAGATTATATCCCTCAGAAGAATTGCCCATCAAAGATTCTTATTCACTCATCCTTGACTGATGTTTCGGGCACAGTGGAGTTCAAAGTTGATAGGGAGAATAGTGATCATTGTATTTCAATGTAGCCCTTTTCCATGTATTTACCATTTTTCAAACTTGTAATGATCCATGGAGTCACGCCATTTGCTGAATACCATTTTATCAATGAATTTGAGCTTTATCCAATTATTTGCAATTCTTTATATTATTTCTGTTTACAAAATTTCAATTTATTGTTGATGATGATTTTTGAAACAAATTTAATAAATTTAATCTTTGAAGATTATAAAAACATTTTCTTTTGATATGTGCACAAAGAAAGGATATCAATAGTGATTCCATGGATGGTAAAGTTTGGATGTGTGTAACCTGTCTCTCCCAAAGTAGGGTTTGATTCGGTTGTATCCATGTGAAATTCCTGAATAGTCTGGGCAGGTTGATGTTAATGATGTTTTGTTCCCCAACAACAAGCATGAGCGAGGATTGTATGAATGTTCTTAGTTTGAGTTCCATGTCTTCCCTAGAAGAATTGTTGGAAGGGATGTTCTTAAGAATCCCCAATTGAGGTTTGATCTCTTCCTCAGCCGATTATCTTTAATTTAAGAAGCATTGGGAATCCTCAGCCGAGTTCTTGTTCCTCAGTTTGAGTTGGTTGCATCCCTTAGTAGAAGTATTAATATAGCAGTCAGTTTAGAGGTTTTATTTCACTTAATGGTGGGTATTGATTTAAAATCCCTTGTAACTGTGTTTTGGCTATGGTGTTAACTTCTGGTATCCCCATGTGGGTAAGCAAGTACGAGATTTTCAGTGATGAATGATTTCCATAGACCTTTCCCACGGATCCCCATTAGGTCTGCATGTGATGGTTTCCAGCAAGTTCCTATATGATCTTCAGCAAGTCTTGCACTCTTTCCCCAAGTGGAGCAGGAGTTGTATGACGGTTATTCCTTGCAAAGTTTAATTTTTATCAAGAATACTTTTGACCCTAGAAAGGATTCTGGAAGCTTTTTTCCCATCTCTGGCAAATTATTATCTTTCCTCAGCAGGGTAGTATCCCTATGCAGAGTGGATGTTTGATGCTTCATTAGATTATGCTTTATTTTCATCACTGGTAGATCTCTATCTTATTTCCTCAAACAGAGTTATGAAGATATTTTGTCCCCATCAGTATTTGACAGGGACATTTCCCTCTTTCCCCAAAGAGTGGAAGATTTTGTGTTGTTGGTGTTTCTCCAACATGTTATCCTCTCATAGTGGAATTTCTGATGTTATCCTTTTACGGATTCTTGAAGATTGCTTTGTGGATTGGATCCCTAGCAGAAGTTTACTCAGTTGAGTTAAGCCTTATAGCATGATTTTATTCCTTTGATGGCTTTTGATGTTCCCATGCAGGATGTCAAGTTGAATCTCTAGCATGATTCCCTGCATTGTTGCCTTGGGATTAGCCGAGTATCTGGTTATTGTGGTGTTTATGTCACCCATTGTTTATCTTTATGTCTATTTTATCAGCATATTCATACGCATATCCATACGCATAAGCATAACATCATTTGCTTGTATTCTTTCATTTATCATTGTTCCCTGCTCTTTGGTGTGGATTTTTCCCCACAGTGTGTGTGTGTTGTCTTCCTCTCAAGTTTAGAGTGTCAACCCTTAAGCAGAAAGTGTTTATCCTTTCTCATTCCCCACTGAGTTTGTTTCTTGTGGATGATATTGATTCAGTTTCCTCCCCAGTTTATTATCTGGATGGAATTTCCCCAGTTGAGATATTTCCTCCTCGGGATGAGTCTTGTTTGACAGTTTTTCTCCAACTTGTTCTTGGATTGAACTTTGGTCCTCTTTCGTGAGTAATTCTGCTTTAGAATTAAGCTATGAGTTATTCGATAGTGGGTAATATTACCAAGTTAATCAAGCTCTTTTGCTTATACTCCTACCCAGTAAATCCGGTAGTCGAGAGTTCTTCTTCCTACCTAGTAAAAAGGTAAAAGAAGTTGTTTCCCTTTGCTTGAGCTCCTACCCAGTAAATCAGGTAGTTGAGACTTTTTCTACCCAGTAAAAAGGTATTGGAGGTTATCCATCTTTGTTTTGCTCTTATCCAGTAAATCAATAGTCGAGTCCCTTGTTTTCCTACCTAGTAAACCGGTACTTGATGATTCTTTTCCAACTCAGTATTCCTCCATTTTTTGGCCTCGAATACTTTGTGTAGTTGATATTCCCTAGTAGAGTGTTTACTCTTCCTCGTTGAACCTTTTACCTTGATTATATCATATCTTTCCCCAAGTTGAGTCAGTTATCCAGTGATTTATTTTCCTAGTAAACTCTTTTGGTGTCTTTTGTTTTCCCCAGCGGGATTTTTTCATTTGTATCCCCAAGCTTTTTGCTTTCCTCTGGTGGTCGTTTTCTCCCCCACAGAGATTCTGGGTTTGCATATCATATCATATTCATATCATATCATGGTCTCTTAGGACAAAAATTGGGTTTTCTGTATTTAAGTCTCTCCCATCTTGCAGAGACGAAGATGTCAATCTTCATATCTCCAGATTGAAGAAACTTAAATAGGGGAAGTTGTAGCACCCTAATTTTTTCCCTAAGATTTCTTCACATCTCATCTGCATTTTGCATACGAACAAGATCGCACTGGATTCGTTTATCCTTCTCGGGTGCAGGTTTATGCCTTGCAGGGGATCACTGTGCTTTTACTTCTTCTTCTCTCTGTGATTGCAGGTTTTCAAAGATAAGGCAGTGTTTTCAATTCAGACGTGGTTGTTCAGTAATGATTCGATTCAGATGGACGTTTGACCTAATCTTGGTCAAACTATCAAAATATTTTTTCGACTACAAGTTATTTATGCTAGTGGTTTATTCCTCAGACAGTGCGTATTCAAAAGTTCAAGATGTGTTGTGTGCGAAATTACTCAGATTCTCAAGTTGTGGGTCTTAAGAAGTTTCAGGCCAGTTTGTTTTGGTTCAGTGCATCAGTGGTTCATCTGAGGATTTATTTTCCTCAGCATGTATTCAAATAATCAGGACCAATTTTCAAATGATCCAAGTGGTTGTGGTTTAAGCTGCAAGTTGTTCAGTGGTTCAGTGATGGTTGTATTTATTTTTATCAAAGGCTTGTGAAAAAGTCAAGAGTTGGTTGTGGGCTTAAAATTAAGACTTCGTCCATTATCCTTTTTTCCATTTTAAATCATTTTATTTTCCAATTTCTATTATCCAAATATTCAATAACCATCCATTTTCAATATCAATATTTGATATTCTTTTTTAATCCATTCACTTCAATTTAGCCGATTATCCATATATCCAAATCCATTTTTTCGATTAAATCATTATGTGTAGCCATTTCCATTTTTTTTATCCATTTCATTATCCAAATTACCATTTTCTTTTCAATTATTCGATTATCCCATTTATCATCATTTTAACATACCATCTTTTATTCATTACATTTTTTAAGTAGACCCATTGTTTTTTTAGAAGCATGTTTTTCATTAGGCCCTTTTTATTTTCTATACCAAAAAACAATTGATTGAAAAAAAAGAAAATAACAAGTTGACCACTTGTTTTATCCCTCATCAGCAATTCACATGCTACACTATGTTTCATTTATCACATTTTTTTAGCTTTTCCCAAGCCACTTGCAAGCCTCTACATTCTAGCTGTCACGTGACAACACCTTTTCAGTCAAGCTATACGAACAAGCTGTAGCCGAAAACAAGCGCTTCAACACATCAGCTATCATCACACACATTTCAGCCGAAACCATCTCCCAGCTGAATGAAGCATAACAAATGCAATTACATCACACACGACTTCTTCACACTGCACACGAACACCACGCAGCATGCCGCACGAGGAAGCACATCATACACACATACACTCCATGCTCATGTCTTTCAAGACGCGTCCAACTTTAATATGAAACGCAAGCCGGTACGGAACAAAACGCACAGACTTACAAACTCACGCAGTACACACAAATCAAACTCAAAACGCAAGTCGCAGCACCTGAAACACAAGCCCAAAAACATACATCAAACGCACACAGCAAAACGCATACGAAATGAACGCAAAACGTCAACTTCACACACACAGCCTTGAATTCCCGTTCGTCATGCATTGCACAACTATGAGCACGATATTTCTGTGACATCGAAATGCAACAAATATTACAAAACGGCAATGCATTTTCCATTCAAATCCTCAGCTCCTTCCATCTATAAATTGAGACTCCCTTCTTCATCAAATTCAAGCTTTGAAAAAGCCACAAAATCCCTGCTGAAATCTCACCATCACCGAATTGAAAAAGCTTCAATTTCCCCAATTCTCCCTCAATCTAAAATCACTTTGAAACCTCACACCAAACCAATCGAAAATCAGAGAGGAATCGAGAGAGAGTCGATGGCGAATTTTTGATGAAGTCAAGCGGAACCTGAAATTGAAGAAGAAGAAGAATGAAGGGATACGATGCCGGCGATTTGAGAAGCTTTTGAAATTCAACGATTCTCTTTGAGGGAGAAGAGGCCATTGACTTTTTTGTGCGTAAATCATTATTGTCGTTTCCGTCGGAGAGTGAAGGTGAGGAGATATGTATGAGTTTTGTTTTTTTTTTTTGCGTTTGAGGAAGGAGCCCTGCGTTTTCATCTGAAGAAGAGGATTACTTTTCTGCATTTTTTCCTTCTTTTTTTACTTTTAAAAAAAAACTTATGTGAGATTTGGGCCTTATGGAGCCCATTTGCTTTCTACCACCCCTTAATCCTGCGCCTACCCTCTTCTTCATTGCACTTTTTTTATTTATTTTTATTATATTTGTTTTATGATTAGAAAAAAAAAATAAGAAAAATTTTGTAAGAAAATCTCTACTTTTTTTAATGCTTCATTTTATTTTCTTTTGGCATTTTTTTATATAGTTATTTGGTTTTTTTTATGGATTTTATATTAGATCCATTTTCTTTCATCTCCTTTTATTTTTGGTCGATGAGATCTCCGATTCGGAGATTATTGGTTTTCGAAGATGTTTAATCTTCATTATTTCAAATCTATGGATGAATGATCATTTGGATCATTCTCCATACTTTGAGATCGTGATAGATTGCATTCTATAATTCAATGTGAAATCTCGATTAAGATTAGACCGTTACCATTTTTTCTTTTCGTGCGACATGTTTTCGGAGGATGATCCATTATATCATTTCTCTAACATGTATTAGCACAAATATTTTTCACCTTAATTGGTGGTGGCCGGCCTCATTTGTAGGGTAATTACTTCGTAAATTACTCGGCGATTGCTTAACATAGACCTAAATGTGTCCCGACTTCGGAATAATAATCTAATTGGGTACTTGCACTTTCGTGGACCGAATCTCTTGTTGATCGCGTAATCCCAAAGTGGTTAATCATATTTCATTAAGAATCGAGACTTATGAATGTTTGATGCGTAGGTGCTTTGGGTCTCCCAATCGCCTTTCAAATTTCATTGAATTCGGTTCGATTTGCCTTGATTAATCGCTATAGTGTAAGATGCTAAGCGGATTCGGTTGCCTTTCAATTTTGGTTATACTTTTGGTTGTGGTTGATTAAATTCACCATACCATTATTATTATGTAAATATTATTATACTACTACTATACTAGTATTTTAGACTTTTGCACTTTAATTGTTTTTTGTTTTGTTTTTTGCACTTTAATTGCTTTTATTTTTTATATGCTTTATTATGTTTTATTCATCCATTATCATGTTTATGTTTATTGTCCTTATTTTGTTTTGTGATTTTCTTTTTATCCATTTGGATACATAAAACATTAATAAAGGATTAAACTTCTAAAAAACTTGTGATCTTAATTTTGGACTAATGGTTACTATCCTTGGCATTGGAATGGAAGTTTTGGACTTAGAATTTAGGATACCTTTTCCTTGGCCTTAACCTTCATGAAGATCGGAGCTTGCCTTTATTTGGCCATTTTCTAGCTTATAAGGATGGAACTCTTATGCATATAATGAGAAGTATCATCAAGTTTGGTTAGATCTTTCTTCTTTCATCTCCTTATTTTCTTTTTTAGGATAGTCCCTTCATCTCCTCCCATTCATTAACTTTCAAAACTTTCTCCTTTTTTTTAAAGGATTCTCTTTTTAAATCATCACCTCTTTAATAAATAAAACCTTGACTTTTGTCAAGTGAATTTTACTCTTTCTTTTCTCTTTAAAAATCAATGAATTTAATCATTTTGACTTTAATTCAAAAAAATAAAAAGAACCAAACTCATTAAAATTGTTTTATGTCATTGTGCACTTTTGTTTGTTTTCCTTAAAAAGTGTCGATTATGAGTCATTATTCTTTAGTCGGGTGCAATTCTCTCAACATCCATGGTTGTAGTTTGATGTAATTGAGTCTCTTGTCATTCGTGGGGGTTTAGTGGCATACTCATCGATTTTATCTGAGTTGACGCCCTCCCCATAATGATGTATGATTCCATGCCTTCATTCTCATGGTAGATTTTTTAGGCTATCCACTTGAAGATGACAAATTCTCTTCACTTAATAAAATGAATCATAACCCACCCTTTTCACTATTTGTACCACAAACTACGGGGTTTTGATCTCACATTGCACTTTGTGGGTACGTAGGCATGAGGTGGTAAACCTCTCCAAACACTAAAATATTAAAAAAAAAATTATTCTCTCATCTCTCCACTCACATTTTACAAATCATTTCCAAACCAAAAAACAGTAATTGTTTTCAAAGGACTCCCGTGGAGTACCACGGATCTTTTGGATGCGTAAACCCTTCCTATTTTGTAACCTATCCCCTTACATGTTTCTCTGTTGTGTTTCTTTAGCTTTTTGCATTTAGATTCATTAGGATTTATTTGCTATTTTTTCCTTTTCCTCTTGGAATAAAATAAAAGCGCGGTAGCGACTCTGTTTACTTTGAGTTAAGTTAACCAATAGCTTACACTCATGATTTTACCGCTACACCCACCTCAAGACTTACACAAGACTTTTCGGAGACTACCGCGTATAACGCGTCAAGGATTCACAATGACGTAGAATGAACCTAAGCACCTCATAAGTCACACCATCTAACAATTTCTAGTTACAATACTAGGCCACACTATTGGTTTATGCTAAGATTTCCTAACTCTTCCTCCATCCTTGATACTTTTGGTTATATAGTTTTCAAACATATAACTCTAACATTCTAGTCTAATTGTCATCATAAAATTAATCTCATTGTCTTTGTTTCCATTCAATCCTCGCGATTATCACATATTTTCACAACTTGCACAACTAACATAATTACCACAATTCCTTAACTAACATAATTACGGTTAATCAGAAAAGTCGGGTAAAAGTCGAGCAAAAATAACATTTTTCGGCATCAAAAGATAGTTCATGTTTTTAGCTTCGAATCGATATATGGAACGCTAAAAACGGATACACGGATCAAAAGTTATGAATTAATTACCAAAATCGAAACCTACAGGTCTCGTTGAGCGAGCCCTCAGCTCGCTGAGCAAGAAAACTTTTGGATCTCTCACTGAGAGAGAAACTGCTCGTTGAGTGAGCTATACCAGATCACAAATTTTTCTGCAGAATTTAAACTGCTCGCTGAGCGAGCTCTGCGATTCCAGAAAAATTCCAGGTTACAGGAAAACCTCCAAAAACCCATCAAACCCATTCAAAACACCAACCAACACAGCGAAACAACTCTAAACATATCTATAGTCATAATATGATCAATTTGGTTAATTTTTAATCGAGTTTTAACCGTTAATCCATTATTTCTCAAGATTTCTACCAAAAACCCTAAAACTCTTAAACTCCAAAACTTAACCAAAAACTAAAATAAAATTATCTAACTACGAACCCACCTCGAGAGTTGAAGATTGGCGGAAAGAATGAGTCGATTCAACAGATGGATGATGGAAAATTATGGATTGAAGCTCTAGGTTTTCTCTTCTTCTTTTCCTTCTCCTCCTTTTCTTTCTCTTCCTTTCTTTTCTTTCTTTCCAATTCTCTTACTAACTTTCTCTCTTTTCTTTTTCCTTTTATAATACTTAACTTATTTTCCTTATTAACCAAACAAATTATATCTATCAATTAGTAATATTAATGAGTCCAATTTGAGAGTATCCAAAAATGTCTCTGAGCTGAATATTTAATAAAACCTCTGCTTTAGATAGTACTAATTAATCTTAATTAATATTATCCAGAGCGTTAACTAAAATATGGGGTATTACATCCTCCCCTCCTTGAATTGAAATTTGTCCTCGAATTTCCTTTACTCATCCACAACAACAGTTTACATCACTGTCTTAGATCCATACTTATCCTTAATTCTCTTACATATCCTGACATACTCAATTTCCAATTTGACTTCGCGGCTCAAATCCTCGTTTCTCAACAAAATCCCACCTCGTGTCCTTACTCATACACGCGTTTGTAATATCGGGTTAACTTTCAAGTTACTATTTCTGTAACTTATCAGTTGCTTCATGCCGAACACTTAGTCTCATTCCTCATTCGGAGATGACATACCGATCTAATTCTTTTCATTGAATCACAACACAGAAAGTTTGCACTCAGTTCGCGGCGCGAACCCTGGTCGTGGGGCGAACTTAGCAGAAACTTCAAAAAACAATCAGCTACAGAAAGGACTTCTCAAAATGACACAAATCGACCCCAAAACATCCAAAACAGAGAAAATAACTATCAACATGATTGTCATCACAACACAAAACATAACACTTCGGCTTCATTCCGGAACATTCAACACTTGACAATCTCTACAAGATATCTTGGTGAAAACTTAACCACATCTCATTTCCAACGAACTCTTATTACAATCCTTCGATCACTAAAGCCATTCCAAAAGTTTGTCAAATGAGTTCATTACCAATTCCACTTGGTCTTATATAAAATTGTAACCATTTACATCGTATACTTCGTTCTTTCGGTATCTCACCATAGATATTCCACTTAGGGTAAGATCTTCTTACTTCGACACTTATAAATAAATTTCTTCAAATTCTCATACAATACGAAGTAGTTGTAAGTTTACGAAGAACACACTTATTCATCAGAGTTTCCACCAACCAATAGAATAAGAACTTGCAAACATGCAACGATAGAACAATTCACTTGTCTACTACATAATTAATAACATCGGTCTAAACTCTCCAATAACAAAGATATAGGGTTGTACTGCTGCAATCACAATCAATACAATTCCAATTCCATTCTAAACTCGAAACAATTCATCCAATTAAACTTAACCAATCTGACCATGGTTACTATGCTCCATATTAATTCTCTTTATAAAATCCCATTCACTCAAGATTTCTGTTGACACAACGTCTCCATCAGTAACAATGCAGTAACGCCACAGACTTACAATAACCACACAAAACTTATCATTCAAATCATTTACTATTTACCAAACATGCTCAAAGGAAAGTCCAATACTTTGTTCACTGACACTTGACACGGAAACTAAAACGGACTTACAGTTCAGAAAGAACGATTCTCTAAATTCTCTATAAAAGTCGAGTGTTAATCGATTATGTATTCCAGGCTAAACGATCGAACACAACTAAACTCGTTCCTCTTGCTAACAAGTAATCCAACTCAAAATTACCAATCTAGTCCACACTGACTTGTAATATGATTCTCACTTGCGGACTATAAATAGGTGCAACAATCGTTCACCATCCACAACCCAAGATAACACAAACGGGCACAACATGCAGATTATACTCTCTAACAAATGAAGAAGTAGAACTACCATTTTGTTACGGTCACAACACGAATACTCAATGGAATAGTCCGATTCCATTATTACAATGACGCTAGTAGGAATCGACCATGACAACATCAAAGGGTTTTAGCTACAAGCTAATGTTTGGTCCACCCGTAAACAAAATCCAATACACAATCCTTATCTGGTAAAACAAAGCAAAACAAAGGAGATCTTATTTCTAGTATACAACCCTGTCCTATCTCTCTCTAATTCCTTGCAAGAATTAGTATCAACAATAACATTCTTAATCTGTCCAGGGGCATAATCCAAATACTTCGATTATTCACAAACACATAGGTTTTCCCTTACTCTTGAAGACTGACGCAAAGCACTCTTCTGAAGAACCTTACTGTCTACGCTTACATAACAACCGAGGTTCCTTTACCCCTACTGATCATCGTATAGAAAGTATCCACAACTTCCCATCGGTACCAAGAACACTCCACCTGGACACTCAAGTCCAAATGTATGCATCTTAGAAAATCCAATTTTTCAAAACTTAACAACGGTAATCGGTCACTACCAGGAGGGTAACTGATCACTCAATAAGATCTTGCACTTCTAGTAGTTGTAAGAGGTTTAGAAACACAATTTGGTAATCGGGTACTATCCAGAGGACAATCCAATTACTCAACACAGAAGCGAACTTTTGGTCTTCATTGCTACCCAAACCTCTCAAACTTAGTCCAATCACATCCAAAACTTACGACCATACTAAACAACGATTCCATACAAAAGTAATTGTACCATCAGAGCCTTAACAAGCGAACCATAGTTGCTTACACTTCTCAACCTTAGTCTTAAGAATAACTTAACAATTCCACTATACACTTGTCTAAGATACATTCTGTTATCACTTTCTCATATTGTGCTGCTAAGACCGTTTCCATATTGTATCAACTTCACGCTCTGCGGTAATCTCCTCATACCCGAACATAATTCATCTTACTAGAGTTCTCCTGAAACCAAGTTCTTACTCTAACACTTAACACAATTTCATCTGGTCCATACCAAATGCTCCTCACGATATTAAATAAGGCTTACTCTCTCTCCTGCATTATACCTTATACCATTCCTTAGGTAATTCAACATTTCTGAAATGATCCCTTACTAAAATATAACATCTTGATGTATTACTCTAAACTTGTAACTTTCTTCATAGCCGGATATACAACTCTAGTCTTCTATCATTCGTTCGGGGTATACTTGTCTCACTTGAAACGTGTAATCGAATCCTCGTGTTTCTTCCCACGTTTTTCCACAACTTTAGGTTCCCAAAATAAAATGAACATTCTTTACTTGTAACTCCTATCCATATGCAAGGTATTATCCAAATACATTCCTTGAAGTACCTTAGCTCATCCAAGATGCCACTACGATCTTAGGTCCGAAACACTAACAATTAACTCATTCTAGAACCTTAAGTCACACGTTCCATAAACATCTTCTCTTCTCGTGAAATGAAACTTCTCAACACTTTTATCTGTACGAGTGACCAACACCAGTGACTTCACTTATTCCGTGGGACACCGACCACTCATCCTGTAGATACTTGTAACTTTCAGTCACTATCCATTCCAAAGGATTTCTCGAACAACATACTACTCTGCAACTCCATGTTACAAGAAGTAAAAACTCTTATGAAGACTCCAACTGAGCTGAACAACGCTCATTCTGCTAACCCTTGGCTTGAGCCCACCCTCACAACACAAGTTACAACAACACTTCAGAGTCATCATGGCCGCACAACCATGATCCTACCTATCACATACATAGCACTAGGTTGATCAGACCCAATACCACATAGTATGATATTAAGAATCATGCCGGCCAGACACACTTAAGAGGCATGAAATATTTACTTATGAGGTTTCAAGGCTATGTCGAGGATACGACCTGCTCTGATACCAGTTGTAACGCCCATATAATATATATCTAGAATAATATCATACAGTGTTAATTTTTGGTACTGACACCATCATAAATACCTACTAGTATAATTCACATTCTTGTCCAATTCTAAAACTATACAAATATGGCACAAGACATGGAAATTATACTAAAAAATAAAAGCTAAGAACAATACAATATCCATTATTGTACAAAGATACAAAAATACACAACGGAAGACTAAACTAAGCTTCACTTGAAACATCTCGAGCATAGCTCCACTCGTAAATCAAACTTGCATAGGAACCTGAAAAGCAACAACAATAATGGGGTGAGATAATAACATCTCAGTGGGTTCCCTATCTTAGAGTTCTCTCGGCTCTAAAGGTTCTATCAAACCTAACTCAAGTCTTTGGACATGGAAACGACCTTGAGTTCACACATCTCACCCTATGAGACATTATCACAAGTTAACAATTTACAATATCACACTCATTTGGGACCACGTCCAAGAGTCCTATAAATCCTACTATCACTAGCTAGGATATTACCTTTTTACTTCCCATGGGACTCGGTTTAACACCCATCTCAAGCCTAAGGTCACTTCTCTATAAAGAAACAAAACAAGATGGAATATCCATATAACATTCTCGAGACTTCACGTGGGACTCAATGTAATACCCACCTCAAGCGTAAACCATGCTTCCCGTGGGACTCAGTGTAATACCCACCTCAAGACTTGTCATTTGCTTCCCGTGGGACTCAGTGTAATACCCACCTCAAAACTTATCATTTGCTTCCCGTGGGACTCAGTGTAATACCCACCTCAAGACTTATCATTTACTTCCCATGGGACTCAGTGTAATACCCACCTCAAGATTTATAATTTGCTTCCCGTGGGACTCAGTGTAATACCCACCTCAAGACTTATAATTGCTTCCCGTGGGACTCAGTGTAATACCCATCTCAAGACTTACACAAGATTTTTCGGAGAATACCGCGTATAACGTGTCAAGGATTCGCAACGACCTAGAATGAACCTAAGCACCTCATAAGTCACACCATCTAACAATTTCTAGTTATAATACTAGGCCACACTATTGGTTTATGGTAAGATTTCCTAACTCTTCCTCCATCCTTGATACTTTTGGTTATATAGTTTCAAACATATAACTCTAATATTCTAGTCTAATTGTCATCATTAAATTAATCTCATTGTCTCTATTTCCATTCAATCCTCACAATTATCGCATATTTTCACAACTTGCACAACTAACATAGTTACCACAATTCCTTAAATAACATAATTACAGTTAATTAGAAAAGTCGGGTAAAAGTCGGGTAAAAATAACATTTTTCGGCATCAAAAGATAGTTCATGTTTTTAGCTTCGAATCGATATATGGAATGCTAAAAATGGATACCTGGATCAAAAGTTATGAATTAATTACCAAAATTGAAACCTACAGGTCCCGCTGAGCGAGCCCTCAGCTCGCTGAGCGAGAAAACTTCTGGATCTCTCGTTGAGCGAGAAACTGCTCGCTGAGTGAGCTATACCAGATCACAAATTTTTCTGCAGAATTTACACTTCTCACTGAGAGAGCTCTGCGATTCCAGAAAAATTCAATGTTACAGGAAAACCTTCAAAAACCTATCAAACCCATTCAAAACACCAACCAACACAGCAAAACAGCTCTAAACGTATCTATAGTCATAATAAGAGCAATCAGGTTGAGTTTTAATCGAGTTTTAACCGTTAATCCATTGTTTCTCAAGATTTCTACCAAAAAACCCTAAACCTTTTAAACTCCAAAACTTAACCAAAAACTAAAATAAAAGTATCTAACTACGAACCTACCTCGAGAGTTGAATATTGGCGGAAAGAATAAGCCGATTCGATGGACGGATGATGGAGAATGATGGATTGAAGCTCTAGGTTTTCTCTTCTTCTTTTCCTTTTCCTCTTTTTCTTTCTCTTCCTTTCTTTTCTTTCTTTCCAATTCTCTTACTAACTTTCTCTCTTTTCTTTTTCCTTTTATAATACTTAACCTATTTTCCTTATTAACCAAACAAATTATATCTATCAATTAGTAATATTAATGGGTCCAATTTGAGAGTATCCAAAAATGTCTCTGAGCTGAATATTTAATAAAGCCTCTGCTTCAGATAATACTAATTAATCTTACTTAATATTATCTAGAGCGTTAACTAAAATATAGGGTATTACGATTTGAGCTTTCATGGGTTGCGACAGACCTTTATTTCTTCATGCGGCACGTGCACAAGAATCTCAGAAGAAGCCAAAAGTTCTCGGTTGATTCAGAGGAGTTTAAGCAGAATATCAGTTTTATGGTGCAGTTTGCAGAAGTTGTAACAAATGCCCGAAAACTCATTTTGGCGTGAAACTCTATAGTTTAAACCGTTTCGGTATTCTCTGTGACTTTTGTGTTCGGCTCGGAGACCAATTCATCAAGGAAAAGGGCAGGAATTATTTGTTTCTGAAATTTCGGTTTCGCCAATTAACTGTGCTAGCGGTATTCAAGAGGTCGTAATTTCTGATTGGATCAACATGTCTGAGAGATTCATATGCCAAAAGTTCAATCTTGATATCCTTTCCAAATTTTGGGTTTTTGCCAAGATCTAATTATTTGAAGAAGATGTCTGAATGTGTGAGTTTTCAGAGTCGACATAGTGAAAAACAGTGTTGAACCGGTGAATTTTGGACACTAAAAAAATCTATAACTCTCAGCTCGTTTGTCGGATTAATGTCATTCTGGTGCCTAAAAATTAGTTTCGATGTTATATTCTTTTCGTGAATTCAGTTTGGGTTAGGTCTGAGCGGAAGGATCCCAAAAACGCAAATAACCAGCGGGGTTCTTTGATGCAGTGCATTATCTGTCAGATTTTGTAAAATTCATAACTCGGTCAATTTTCACCGAATTGCATCAGTTCTCGAAGTGTTGGTTCAAAAATTTTATTCTCTTCAAGTTCCAAGACAAGCTTGAGTTCGAACGATGCCCCGAAGATTGTCGTTTTGGTTTATTTCGCAAAACTGAAGTGTTGAACCGAAGAAAAAGGTTGAAAGTGGTTTCACGAGAAACTTCATATCTCCCGCTTCGTTTTTCCGGTTGAGCTCACATTTTAACACGAGGTCACTGACTCATAGATCTACAACTTTGCTGACAAAGTCGAGTCGAGATTATGCTCCAAAGAGGTTGACCTCGTCACATTTTTGAGTAGTGGACACCAAATAAGCCGAAAAAACAACTTATTCAGTGACGTCTTGCAGGTTAAACGTATCAATCGCACTCAATTTTGATCGTATGAAGTCCGTTATTTTTGCGTTGCAACCGTAATTCAGAGATGGACGATGTTGTGAAAGGCTCAGAGTCGAAATTTCTTACCGAAGATGTTGTTATTTTCACTTAAGTCGAAATTTTATCTTTTGCCTTTCGTTTTACACTCCACTATATTTTTTTTGACACACAATTTGTCTCATAACTTCAATCACAATTCACAAACACCAAAAACTCTCAAAAACTCTCTCTAAAGGATCAAAATTCATTCTCTCAACTCTATCTCAATAACACAACAACAACTTCATCAAGAACACAACAATTTCAATCAAGCTTCTGGTAGCCGAACCACCGCGAACCACCACCTCCGGTCAACTCCGCCACCGCGCAACCACCATTTTTCCGCCGCCGGCATCCATGTGGCCTTTCCTCCTCTCCTCCGTCTGCGATCGCGTCTCACTCCCTCCAGATTAGCAATTTCTTCGTCGATTCTTCACTCAGTTAGCTTCTTAAACTTTAATTCATGAATAATTGTTGCATTGTTTCTTGAATTGAATTTTTAAGTTGAATTAATCTTGTGGAGATTATGTGCATTGATTAGTGATGTGATTGTTGATTGATGCTTGATTAATTGATCCTAGTAATTGTTGTGGTGCATAATTAGAAATGCTTGTTAAAGTTGACATAGAATAATCGGTGCATGTTAGGTGTTTGACAAAATTCCTAAGAGAGCTAATTGTTATGACTTGATATTGATTGAAGGGCTTGACTTTTGAATTCATACTTGTTTTAATGTGCAAATCCAGAATAGGATAGATTGATGCTTAATTGTTGATGTTGTTCATGTGCCGCGTGTCGAAAAATGCGTTTTGGTCCTAACTTCCTAACCGTAGCGCGTTTTCGCGAATGTGAATAGTGTAAATTGACTTTGTTGATGATTCCAGAACCATTGGTGAACTTTTTAGACGATTTCGGACAACTTTTTTTCACCATTTCGCTACTGCCATCTGGCGAAATTGACCAAAAAGTCCCACTTCCGAGCAGAATTTTCAAAAACCGATTGCATATTTGAATCCGTTGGCACGTTTTAAAGTTGCCATTTGATTTCTGTTCAATTCCGAGTCGGTGATTTTTGACGCATTTTTTTCCATTTTAAGGCTTTTTATGTTATGTTTGTTGATCAATTGCCATTCATTGCATGTAAATTTGCTCGATTCTGGTTTGAGTTTGCATGTTGTTTATGTTAATGCATAGGTGTTGCCCCGTTTTGAAACATACATTTCAATGCGTGTCCATGACTCGTATGCTCATCTTTCTACTTGATTTTGAGTTGTGAGGCATAGGTGCAACTTTCGGTTGCACCTCTTTTTGGTTTCTAACGCGTTTGTTGAGTTCATGCAAGGTTCTCGCAAGGATCTTGACGACGGTCGCTTGGTTGATATTCCACTTTATTTGTGGGATACCTTTGGATTCAAATGATATTCTGTGTCATTGTTTTTGTCTGGATTATGTTGTGTGCAGTGTATTTGTATGGTCGCATCCGACTTGCACATCTTGAGTGATTTATTTTCACTCTGATGACTTGTGGATGCTAGCTTGTTTGAGCGGACCTTTGGGTTTCTATTTTCTGCTTAGCTTGTTGGTACTTCGGATTTACATCCATGCGGTATAATTTCTTATCCGATTTACTATTTCCGCACTTTATCGCTTACATAGGCTAGAGTCCAGATCGTTTCTTTTTGGCGGGCATTTTTTGGAAGAACTCCTTTAGAGGCTCTGTATGTGTTTGTTTACATTTGTTCAAAGACCTCAAAAGATGTGCCCCATTCCCCTTGATAAGACCTCGAAGAAGGCAAGCGAAAAGGGCTCGTAATCAGCCTCGTACTATCATTGAGTCTTTCATTAGCTCACACTTCATGTTGATGATTTTGGATAAAGTCCATCATGCTCTTATCTGGTCAATCTGTGGAAGAGGATCTTACTTTCTGGATCCCCACACTTTGTGTAGCTCACGTCCATTGACGTTGACGCTTTGTGCTTGTACGCACATGATATTTCCCCCATTCTATTCTTACTTGGTGATATGATACCATATATATACATACTCATTTCCCACAGTCACGAGCTCGAGGAGATCTCCTTGCTTCGTGTACCCATCATGTCTGATCCTCGATATCGTGGTTAGGTGTCGCCCCTACTTTTGTCCTGCTTCGATCCTCGATATCATTGCTAGTCCCTCTCTTTTCCATTGTGAAGACATAATCCACAGGTGGATGTTTTCTACTCAAGTGATGTGGATATTCCTCGAGCTTGTTTGCTTATGTATGTGATGTGATCGTCTCCCCATAGGATTGTTAGGCTTTGTATAGTCTCTCGTTTGCATGTTAACTTAGGTAACACGGTTTCTTCGTTTACGACTACCCTTTTTGCATGAGCATTCCTAAAACATAAATCAAACTCTTTATTTTATTTTCATAAGAACATGTTAATTCCTTCTACTCCAGGTGCGTGAGTCTCCAAAGGTTGAGCAGCCGGTAGAACGTGAACTTAACATTGTTCAACTAAAAACAAAAACAAACAAAATTAGTTAGTCGAACTACGTTAACTCTGATTCCTCAAATGGGATACGTAGGCAGTGGGGTAGGGCCCATCTAAGCATAACACTTTCTTTTCCCTACGTTATTTTCCCTTTCTTTAACCATTACTTTCCTTTTGCTTTCCATATGCTTTCAATGTTCAATTAATTAGCTAATCTTTGTTTTAGGGGGTTATGGTAAGTCATGTGTGTGGGAGGGTATCCGACATACAACTTCTTCCTTCATATCTTTATGCTTTCAAGTTGTGATTGCTTTAGAATTGTGCTTTGTTTGCTTAACATCACCACTCCCGCTTTAGAAAAAACTTAGCTTCTTTAGAGTAGTAAGTTATCTTCTATATCCTTCTTCTTCTCTTCTTTTTCTTTCTTTATTTATTTTCTTTCCTTCTTTTTCATTAGGATAGAACTCAAACCACACTAACCTAGGTATTTCATGCATGATAACTCAGGATTATTAGTCCCCCTTTTAGTCTTTTATCTTTGGTTCTCTTTACTCTCTCTCTTCTCATCTTCACACAAAAAAAACACTTTAATAAAGGTTGAAGTAGTCTTAGATGCATGGCATTATTCCATGGGGCAATTGTATTCACCCCATCTTGGTGGTGGTAAAAGCCTGTCTAGCATGATGAACAAGTCTAATCATAAGACTATCTTCACAAATAAAACCATAAAAAATACTTCTTCATTTAATCCACAAAACACTTAATAACTTCAACAACTTGGTGAACTCAACCCTAATCTTTGGAAACAAGTTTGAGGGTCTTCTTCATTCTTGGTGTGCTTATTACTCATTCGATCTAGGAATGTGGTAATAAGTACACATTCCCTAGAAAAGTATTTGAATTCATTTCCTTGTGCCACACTTATAAAAACTCCTAAAAAACACAAACAAATAATAATTGTCTCTCCTTCGGGACTTCTTTTCTCATCTACTTCACTCTCAACGTAAGAACTTGCTCTTACTTGTCTCTCTAAAAGACGGTAACGCACTCGTGTCAGAAGAGCATGCAACACCTTAGCATTGACATAAGCAGTTCAAGATTTCAAAACACAAGCCATTTTCCTCCCTAGTTAGGGGAACTACGGCGACTCTGATCCTCATGTCCAGATGAGGTACGTAGGCAGTGGGGTAGGGCCCGTTAGAGCACTCTTTTATTTTCCCTACATTTTCCCTCTTTCTTTTATTTTCTTCAGTCCAGTTCCTTTTCTTTTGTAGCATCTTTCATTTCTTACACCCTTTGAAATATAGTTTCAGAGATAGCCTAAGAGGGGGGTGAATTAGGCTTTATAAAATTTTCTCGGTTATTTTATCGGTGGATGGATTTTTATCGTCTAAGTGTCTAAGATATGAAAGTGGTAAAGCAGAAAGTAAAAAGACACAGAGATTTATCCTGGTTCCCTTCAAAATATGAAGGTACATCCAGTCCCCTTACACCTCGTAAAATAGTTTCCACTATAGTTTTAGATTGTACAATCTATCGCACCATAAACCGGTGAGGCCTACTATCTAACAACTATACATCAAACAGTGTGCAAAAACAATCCTCTATCAAACACTAACCCTTGCATCCAACAATCCTAGATCACAAGTCAAAATAGAAATAATTTTATGAGTTTGTTTTTGAGAATAATGAAATGTACAATATCAATACAAGAATGATCTCTCCTTTTAATCAAAGTTCACTTCACAATATCAATGCAAGTGTTCAATATCTATGAATGTGAAATGGTATGAACAAGATGAACACTTTTGAAATATTTGAAAATATTTGAAAAATGAGTGACTTTGATTGAATAAGAAATTCTATGAAAAAATGTTTGGAGGTGTCTTTCACATTTGAAAAAATTCAGAATATATATTTCAAAAACACCCATTCAAAGGGGTATGAATTGTTTATGAAACAACCATTGAAAAGGTATAACATTCAAAAAAAAATTCAAATGAAAAGAAACAATTTTTCAAAATTCGTTAAGTGTTAACCGGTTAACCAAAAGGGGTAACCGGTTAACGTTGTAACGTTAACTGAGGAAATTGAAAATTTTGAACCGTTAACCAGTTAACCTATTTGGTTAACCGGTTAACACTGTTAAAATTCAGAAAAATACTAAATTTTAAAGTGTTAAACCATATCCAAACATTTCTAAAAAAGTTATATGCAATATGCTATTATGAAAAACTATATTTGAACACTTGTATATCAATTAAGAGGTGAGTTTTGATATACCTAAGTCTTGTGTCCAAGTATTGAAAGCTTAAGAACATTTGCATACGGAGCTTGATTTGCACGATAACATTTCCATTGATGATGCATATCCTTGTACTTGATCTTATTAAAAGCTTGACTTTTTGCAAACACAGAATGAGTTTGAATCTTGTTGTCTTCATCAAAATCTTTAGATTGAAGCATGCTTCTACATTCTCCCCCTTTTTGATGATAACAACCAATTGTTTGCACGAAAGCTTTGATCGATGTTACGTCTAAGCTTGATCCTCCCCCTATGTTCAGCAACTCCCCCTATTTTAACAGAGGCAAAAAAATTATGCACTGGGAGATATTAGAGAATCAAGCTCTTCTCCCCCTTTGTCATCAGCAAAAAGTAAGAAGCTTTCAAACCATAACAAACAATATCGGCATATATGTAAGCATACAAGCAATAAGTAATCAAGCAAGGCATATGACACATACAAACATACTAAAACCAGAATTTGATTAAACACATAAAGTGCTATAAGAAGTTCATGAAAATGGAAACAAGCATAATGCGGTAAACCAAAATTGCCTAAATATCATTAGGTCTTACAACAGAATTTTTAAACTAATCTTAAACAAAAGAAACAATAACATGACATGCATAATCATTCATCATCCGACATCCCATCACTTTCCTCTTCACCGTCTTCGCTACACGCTTCACTTTCATAGTCCTCTTCGGTTTGGTTGCGGGAACCTATCACTAGTTTCCGGAGGTTTTTGATAGCACAGGTGGTTTCACAGTGGTTGGTCATCATGGTGGTGTAAATAAATTCGTTGGTTATGCCACCTTTGGGAATAGGAAAGGAGGGTGCGAAGGAGCAATCAGGATATTCATAGGTATCGTCATTGCGTTGAACGATCCCGGTATTCTTCATAATGGTAATCTCGTTTATCTCATTTGCTATAGACTTCATTACGATGAATGGTTCCCTACTAAATTCCAAGTCGGTTTGTTCAATGATCCGAGAGATAAACCCAGCATATGGAAGCCTTGTTTTGAGAGAGAGTTGTTGTTTCAGGTGGTACATCATTGTTAACATCCAATTAAATTTCACTTTGTTCTTGATTGCGAACAAAACTTGCATCTCTAGATCATTAATTTGAGAGTGATTTGAGTCCTTTGGCAGCAGTACATAACAAATGACATAATGCAACATCCGATCGTCAACCATCAAATTTTTTGCATAGCAAAGTACCCTTGATGTGCATTGTCCCGACATAATGACTTCCTTAGGAAATCTGTAGATTGAGTAGTAGTACTCCATTTTGTCATAGCTGGACCAAATGTCATCCTTGTGATTCACACCTTTGCGGATGAAAACACCGGAGAAGGGAATTTGTAGCGACGCATCAAGAGCACCTAAATCCTCCTTAATTTTGCAGTTCCGGACAATAGTATGAAGCTTATGTTTTCCATGTCTATCCATGTTAAGTGAGAAGTTGTGCATGAAGGACTGAACCAAATTCGGGTAAACTTTCCCGTTATCAGCAACAAAATCACTAATGCCTTGAAACTCTAGCAATGCAGGAAAAGTAAATGATGGAGGTTTGAAAGATTTCATGAGAATGTATTTACCCTTGAGCAGTGGTCTAACTCTGATTTTGAAATCCAGTCTCCTCTTCTTTGTTGATTCCATTGGTGTTTCTTCAGCCGGGACATCCTCTGACACTGATACAGGTTCCTTTCCTTTCCTTTGAAGTGCCATGATAAAGGGTGATGGAGTTAGGGTTTGGATGAGTATTTTCGGATTTGGGTGAGATGAGAGGAATGATGTTTGTAAAGGGTTTATAAAGACTAAGAGTGAGTGGAGCTTTAATGGGGTTTGAATGGTTGGGAGTTGGAAGTTGGAAGAAGATGATAAATAGTGATTAATGTAGTCAAGGAAGATGAAGAGTAATAGTTATGAATGTTGGTGAGAATGCGTTTACATGCAATGTATTAAAATTATAAACAAATAAACATTCATAAAGTAAAAGAGAAAAAAAAAGATAATAAAAGTAGACACATGTTGTACGCTCCTGAGAATCAAAATTTTGGATGCGTTAACCGGTTAACCGATTCCATTAACCGGTTAACGGACAAAAAATTCTGTTTTTTCGAAAAACATCCAGCAGCATGTTCTAGAAGAAATGGGAAAAGTTTTTCACAAAAAACTTTCACAAAGTGTTAGCACACAACATAACGCAACTTTTGATCAAAAAATATTTTGAAACTGATAATTTTCGGGTATCCGAAAGAGAGAAAAATCAAAAACAGCGAAAAGTGAGTGCTAGTATTTTGTAACATAAAAGTGAAAATAATCATATTTTAAGCTACTAAACCACATAACAAGTAATTTTAAGTTAATATTAGATGTCACCTTCATTGAGAATACCAAGTTCTCGTCGAATCTTGAAGAATTGCTCTTTAGCCAATGGTTTATGAAAATATCGGCAAGTTGGTTGTGTGTATCCATGAAAGTAACATCTACATATCCATTAAGTATGTGATCTCGAAGGAAATGATGTCGGATGTCTATGTGCTTTGTCCTTGAATGCATGACCGGGTTCTTTGTGATGTTGATGGCACTTATGTTGTCGCATCGAAGAGGAATGCAACCGAGATCTACACCATAATCAAGGAGTTATTTCTTAAGCCACAAAATCTGTGCACAACCACTTCCTGCTGCAATGTACTCCTCTTAGGTTGTTCTAAGTGCAACACATGTTTGTTTCTTTCATGCCCATGACACTAGTGAATTCCCGAGAATGTGACAAGTACCGCTTGTGCTTTTTCTATTGGTCTTAAATCCTGCATAGTCAGTGTCAGAATAACCAATTAAAGAACATGTACTACCTTTTGGATACCATAGTCCAACATTCGTTGTTCCTTTGAGATACTTCGTAATCCTCTTCACGGCGGTGAGATGCGATTCCTTCGGATTTGCTTGAAAGCGTGCACACAAACAAACATTAAACATAATGTCAGGAAGGCTTGCCGTCAAATATAATAATGAATCGATCATACCTCGATACTTTGTGATGTCAATTGAAGTACCAGATTCATCTTGATCAATGTACGTTCCGGATCCCATAGGAGTGGATATCACCTTGCAAATATCCATATCGAATCTTTTCAATAATTCCTTGCAATATTTGGATTAGTTAATGAAGATACCATCCTTTATTTGCTTGATTTGTAGTCCAAGGAAATAGTTCATTTTTCCCATCATGGACATCTTGAATTCTCCTTGCATCATAAGTGAAAACTCTTCGCAAAGATCTTTGTTTGTTGATCCAAAGATGATGTCGTCGACATAGACTTGAACCAATAAGGTGTTACCGTTGATCTTCTTTATGAACAAAGTCTTGTCAACCTTTCCTTTTGCAAAACCCTTCTCACATAGAAAGTTATTGAGGTGGTCATACCACGCTCTTAGTGCTTGCTTTAAACCATAAAGAGCCTTCTTCAACTTGTAGACATGAGAGGAATTCTTGAAGTCTTCAAAACCCGGAGGTTGTTTGACATAGACTTCTTCATTGATGTACCCATTCAGGAAAGCAATTTTGACATCCATTTGGAACAAATGAAAATTCATAGAAGAAGCATAAGCAAGTAATAATCTAATTGCTTCTAACCTTGCTACCGGAGCGAACGTTTCATCAAAATCAATTCCTTCTTCTTGGTTGTAGCCTTGTGCGACCAATCTTGCTTTGTTACGAACTATGATCCCATTTTCGTCAAGTTTGTTCTTGAACACCCATCTTATTCCTATGATGTCCTTGTTGTCTGGTCTTGGTACAAGACTCCAAACTTGATTCCTTTCGAATTGGTTGAGTTCTTCTTGCATCGCTACTATCCATTGATTTTCGCCTAAGGCTTCATCGATTTTGGTTAGTTCAATTTGAGACACAAAAGCCATGTTGAGACAAGCATCCTTGAGATTTATTCGAGTTGCAACGCCTTGGCTAATATCACCAATAACTTTATCTATCGGGTGATCTCTATGAGCTCTCCATTCCTTCGGAAGATCTTGATGTTCTTCAATGATTTGAGTGTTATCTTCTTGTGGTACTACTTGGTCCTTTGAAATCTCCTTTTGTTGTTGTGGCATATCTACTATATCATTATCATCATCCACAATAATATTATCCTCTTTCGAGGGGTTAGTCTCATTAAACGAAACATGAATAGATTCTTCAATAGTAAGATTTCTTTTATTAAAAATTCTAAAAGCTTTACTAGAGAGGGAGTAACCAAGGAATATACCTTCGTCAGACTTCTCATCAAACTTACTGAGATTGTCCTTGTCATTGTTTAGAATGAAACACTTGCATCCGAATATGTGAAAGAATGATATGTTTAGTTTCCTACCTTTGAACAACTCATACGGAGTCTTCTTGAGAATTGGTTGAATGTTGACACGGTTGCTTACGAGACAAGTCGTGTTAACCGCATCCGCCCAAAAATACTTAGGAAGATTTGAGTAGCTAAGCATTGTTCTTGAAAGCTCCACCAATGACCTATTATTCCTTTCTACGACACTATTTTGTTGAGGAGTCCTTGGTGCGGAAAAGTTGTGAGAAATTCCATGCTCTTCGCAAAATTCTTCAAAGGATGAGTTTTGGAATTCTCCACCATGATCGCTTCTAATGGAGGCTATAGTGAGTGACTTCTCGTTTTGTATTTGCTTTTCATACTTCTTGAATGCTTTGAAAGCATCACTTTTATGCACTAAAAACAATGTCCACGTATATCGAGAGAAATTATCAACAATAACTAAAGCATAAATGTTACCTCCGAAGCTTTTCATTCTCCATGGACCGAAAAGATCCATATGCAATAATTGAAGTGGCCTTGATGTGGACACCACTTTCTTGGACTTGAAAGTTGTATTGGTTTGCTTCCCTTTTTGGCAAGCATCACATAACTTATCCTTGATGAACTTTATTTTTGGAATACCAACAACTAGGTCATGCTTTATCAACTTATTTAAGTGCTCCATGTGAATGTGAGCAAACCTTTTATGCCATAGTGTTGCACCCCAAAATTTTCCCTCCCACAATCAAGACAACCTCTCTCAAGACTTATAGGTGATCATAAAATCCTCAAGACTCCCAATTGATCAAGAAGTGTGGAAGTTTCCCCAGACAATGCCTCCTCCTAAGCAAAGTGTCCAAAACTAGGGTTTTGTGTTTCCTCAGGTTAAAATGATTTTCAAGACCTCAAGTTAGCTTCATAACATCCCACATATATTCAAGAACCCCCATGTCAAGTTTCAAAACTTTCCCAAAGAGCTTGCCCAGTCAGATGATCAGATATGCAAAAATCAGTCAAAGTAGTTAAAAAGTCAAACTGAGGTCAACTATGGTCAAATTAAAGTCAAACGTCAAGATTTTTTTCCAACATCAATTTTATGAAGTAAAATTCATCATTTGATCAAGGATTGATCATGATTCATCAAGGAAGTTTCAGATCATCAAAAATCAGGAGTTTCTAAATTAGGGTTTTCAAAGGAAAAGTCAACTGAACTTTGACCAGCCATAACTTTCATATGCTTCATCAAGAATTTTCCATCCAAAGCTCATTTTGAAGGAAATTTAATTCTCTACAACTTTGTGTCTCACAATCCAAGCCTAAAAATACTTCATTTGGAAAGTATGAGCTAAAACATTACAGGTCATTTCAAAAGTCAACATCTTCCAAAGGGCATAATTTGAAAATGGTAAAAGATATGGACATGGGACCAAAGAGGTTGGTTAGATAACTCTTTAAGCTTTCCAAAATGTGCAAGAATACCTTCATATCCTTAAAATTTAAGGATTTGTGCTTTGTCAAAGTTGGGAGATTTTTGAAGGGTGTATGAAGAAAATAAGGCCTTAAAACCAAATTTTTCCAAATGGGCCCATCATGTTGCAATCCAATCTTTGTGATGACGTCAAGCACGACCCAAAACCAAAGAGTTTTGATTTTTATTATTTATTTATTATTTATTTGGATTTTATTCATTAAAATACAATTTAAATATAAATTAAATATGAAAAATCAAATAATGGACAAGATATGTGATTGGAAATCATTTAAATCATATTTGGAATGATTGAAAGTCAATTGAAATCAAATTGGATCAAAATTGGAAAGGATGGATGAGATTTTTTGAATAGTTTAAAGTGAGAAATCTTCACACTCAAGTTATCTCATAAGCCCACAAATCCATAAGTTATTTGACCTAATTTCAATCCTTATAAGTACATGAACACAACCAGTGCACAAGGACACGGATTCAGGGGCAAAAGCATATCATTCCAACTTCAAATTTTTCAAAGAAAACTCAATTTCGGTTTTGCACTTCCAAGCACTTTTCAAGCCATTTGAAGGTTAATACAGCTTCCTTGAAGCATTTAGAACGTATTGGGATCATCACATTCATCAAACACTTCATAAATCATGGAATCCGAATTCATATTTTCTTGAAATTTTCAGTTTTTCGATTTCAAATATCCATGCATTACTAACAGATTTTGATGTTATTTTCTTGTTTTGGTGACCTATATATCGTTTCTGGATAAAATTCATGAAGTTCCATGACCTAAGACGCATTCTACCATTATTAATGTTTTAAAGCCAAAATTAGGGCTTTAAGTTTTAACAAATATAAATGAATAATGAAGACATAGATGAATTGTACATGCTGTAGTGATCATGTTGATGTGTTTAATTTGACAAAATTGTACGTATTCAATGTAGTTTGAATTTCGCAGGTTTATGAGTGCAGGTGAATTCGCAGGAAATTGCATAACAAAATTCGCAGGTAAACCTGCAAATCCTGAGGTTGAAGATGACCACAAGCGCGGGAAGCTATTTTTGAATTAACAACTTATTTTATTAGTTTTTGTTTGTAGTTATGTTTCAGAAATATTGTTTGGCTCAGTTGGTTGTGCGTACGCGTATTGAGGCATGAAGCTTGGGTTCGACTCTGGTCTGAGGCATTCTTTTTTCGTTTAATTCATTTGTTTTGCAGGATCAACATATAATAATTTTTTCCTGTATATTCATCACTAGCGCGCGCTAGCCCAGTGGTTGCCTCTGATTCTGGTAAGGGGAAGTCCTGGGATCAAAACCAGGCCTCTCCACCCTTATTTTTGCATATTTTCTTTCTTTTCTATTTTTTATAATTATTAATTATTATTATTTCAAAAATTAACTAACCAATAATGTTTTTTTATAAATAAATAAATTTTATATTTTTATTAAACTCATAATTTTTCTTAATAATTATTTTAATTAATCTTATTTTTCTAATAATAATTTTGTACATAACTTCTATTTTATATATTTATATATATATATATATATATATATATATATATATATATATATATATATATATATATATATATATATATATATATATATATATATATATATATATATATATATATATATATATATATATATATATATATATTGTAAGTAAAACTAATTTATTAAGTTTAACTAATTATTTTAAAACCCTAATTTTTTCTTAACTAACCCTAATATTTCATTAATCTAAAGTGTTTAACCTAATTTTCTCTAACCCTAATTAAATTATTTTTTTATACTAACCTTTTTTTTTAATTTGTATAAATTTTTAACATATTATTCTTATTATTATTAAACCATTTAAAATTATATTTTTCTAATAAACTCTAAAATTTTAATTTATTTAACTTAAAACAATTTCTTTTGAAAAATTCTAATCTTTTTTATTATTATTTTCTTTGTTTAATTCTAATCTTTATTACTTTATTTATTATTATTACTTATTTACATTTACTATTCTTTATTATTATATCTATTATTCTTGCTTTATAATTTATT
Source organism: Lathyrus aphaca (assembly GCA_963966055.1). Lineage (NCBI taxonomy): Eukaryota > Viridiplantae > Streptophyta > Magnoliopsida > Fabales > Fabaceae > Lathyrus > Lathyrus aphaca. The sequence continues at coordinate 433,604,597 of OZ014525.1, read as the reverse complement.
TTTATCCAATTATTATGTATCTGTCAAAGCCTTGTAATAATCTGTAGATTTATTTTTCCGTCTTTATTTTCTTATAAATATTTAACTGTGTGGTTAGTAAATAGGGTGTGGAAACTTATTTGTATTTAAATAATTTAGATAATTAATTTAAAAAGATAAATATTTAAAAATGTACACTCACACACGTAAGTCGATCTTTGATCGCCATCTTGCATTTCCTATGGTATTCCTCTTGGTTGCCTTATCTAAATGGTCAAGTCCCTCGAAAATAGGGGTGTCTTAAGCAAAGTCCCTTCAAACAGAAAAAATCATCAAGTCCCTATAAACGTAAAAGATCAAGTCCCTACGAGGTTTCCTACGATATAATGATCTTGTCCCTTCGGTAAATATGATGATAGTCCCTTCAAATTGCTAAAGACACCCTTAAGTTGCCTTCATTGACCATACGATAACCCTACGCTCGTCCGTTAAATAAATCCAAGGTAATGACTACCTATTCCTTAATAATAGGGATAGTCTTACCCTTGAAAGGACATATAAGAACATGAATGACTTAGTCTAGGGTAGATACCTCATAGTTATTTGCTCACTCTTCAAAAAATATTTTTCACACCTCACAATATTTTCAAAACATTTTCAAACAAGGCTTTGTATACATCCATACGAGGATCATTACAAAGTACTTAGAAAATTTCTTATCACACACTACACTTTCCAAAAACAATTAAAGTGAGCTAAGTAACTAAGAGCCCATGGATAACCATGAATATAAAGGGTGCTAACACCTTCCCTTTATATAACTTACCCCCCGAACTCAAGTCTTTTAAAATAGGTATTTCTTGTTCTTTTATGTCCTTTCCATTTGGATAAAATAAAATTCGGTGGCGACTCTTGCTATCCGCAACATGACCAAAAGTCAGTTCTCCGACCGTGTTACAGAACATGCGACTCTGCTAGGGAGTTACTAAGTAAAAGAGGGGTACTCTTAGGAATTAGATCACTTAAATTGTTTGTCTTGTTTGCTTTATATTTATCTGTTGGGCTTATGTGTGAAAGATCCTAACCCGGATTTAGTGTACCCTAGGTAAATGACAATAGACCAAGGAAACTGTACGGCGTATACCGATATGGTTGATCCGGTGGCCATAGTTAGTGTGACTTCTTGGTTGGTGCTTATGTTCCTTGAGTAAGTTAAGGATAATATGGGGCTGCCATATGTTGTCAATACACTAACTGACTTTTAGAACCCTAGTTATCCCATATTGGCCTTTAGAAAGTAGTGAGATAACCAGCTTTGGTGAATACTGAAGTTGGTTGATACTCGATACTACGCTCATTGAGATCCTAAAACTTGGAGGGTTTTGGTTGGCAAGTAAGTTGCTTACTGAACAACCACCCTTAGGAAGGATTAGTGATATTGAGATACCTTAGAACCTGGTTACTTTTGTAGGACAGGATGAACCAACTAAACTTCAAAGGAGGGTACTTACCTTTAAACCTCATGCAAGCCTTCAAAACTAGGGCTATTGTGTGACTTGTTTATGTGTGCCACGTGTTTGTGATTGACCATAACATCATAACATCATCATGACATCATAAGCATAGCATTTTCGCTAACCATTTCAAGGACCAAAGGATTTATCTTTGTTCTTTGTTGAAGGTCATGGCTTATGCTCGTAGGAATACTATTCGAATCAACTTTGTAGGGATACCTTCTAAGCTTAAGGAATTGGTCTCTCAAGTTTCTGAAAACTCCCAATTCATCAAGAAGCATGGTTACTTGTTGGATCTAGTTACTTCAGGGTTTAATGAAGACATGATGAGTGTCTTATTTCAGTTCTTTGATCCTAAACATCATTGTTTCACATTCTCCGACTATCAGCTGGTTCCTACAATGGAGGAGTTCTCCAAACTACTGAGTATACCTATCCTTGATCAGAGACTCTTCACAGGCTTAGAGAAGGAGCCTAAACCTGAAGTCATTGTTGCAGCCCTACATCTGAAGAAATCAGACATTGTCCTAGAAACGAGAAGTGGAGTTAAGGGTATTTTTGCTAAAGTATTGATGGAGAAAGCTCAAGTGTTCTTGAAAGCTATGAGCTTTGATGCTTTTGAGGAGATCCTAGCCCTATTGATCTATGGCTTAGTATTGTTCCCTAATCCAGACCAGTTCATAGACGTACATGCCATTAACATATTTCTGACTCGCAACCCAGTGCCTACATTACTTGGAGACATCTTACATTCTCTTCACACTCGTACTACGAAGGCGAGAGGGACTCTGATGTGTTGTATACCTTTATTGTCTAGGTGGTTTATTTCTCACCTTCCTCGATCAGTGATGAAGAATGAACAAGGGTTCAGGTGGTCTAAGAGGATCATGTCACTTTCTCATTCCGACATTCATTGGTGCTCTCGATCTATGGAGAATGTTACTATCATTGACCATTGTGGGGAATTCCCTAATGTGCCACTCCTTGGCATAAGAGGGGGCATTACCTACAACCCTTCTTTAGCACTACGTCAATTTGGTTATGCTCGGAGTAATGGTCCTCATGACATGCTTATTCAGGGTATTGTGTTCGACTACGACAACGATCTTCAGGGTTACCATCAAAGGTTTATACGAGCTTGGAACAAGGTGAATAGGATTGACAGCAACACTTTGGAGCCAAAGTATTTTATTCCTATGGACCCTTATCTCAGATGGGTTCGATCTCGTGCTCAGACTCTTATGATGCCATATCTTGCTGTTCTACTAGTCACTATGGAGCCCGTTGCTGAAGGAGATGTTCCTTATACCATCTTTCATCCAGACATGCCTACTGATTTAGAAGAATTGCAGAAGTCATGGATTCAGTTGAAGGAGCAAAGGGATACTTTTGAGACTCATTTCAAAGCTGGTCAAGAAAGAATTTTGGAGCTAACAAAGCAACTTCACGAGGAGCAAAATCTCAACAAGTACTTCCACACAAAGAGGAAGCGTCCATGGGAGACTTAAAACCCCATATATTTATCTTTTGTACTTTATGTTTATTTCTTTGTAAGCCCAAGGGGAAAAACTTATATTAAGTATTTACTAATAAAATTTTGTTCTTGTGTTCTTTTAAACAAATTTAAATCCTGCGGTCCTTGAAAACATTGCATAAACATATACATACCATATCATTGCATCACAGGTTTCTTATGAACAGGTATCTTATCTTCTCGCTGTTTATTTCAGCAGAAATGGCTCTCGAACAAACTGTTAAGGATCTCCAGACCCAGAATGCGCAATTTCAAGAAATGATTCTGAATTTGTCCAGGGGACAAGATGAGCTGAAGGCACTTTTGACCAAGAAAAATAAGAAGACTATAAAATCAGTGGGCTTCATCAACCTGGGTAAAAGATTCAGAGGTCCTGTCAAGACAGAGGAAGAGGTTGAGAATCTTGAGTCTGAAAATTCTAAGAGAGAAGGAGGCAGTCTCCATGAGACTGTGGAAGATTCTGATTCTGAGGATAACTATTATCATGATCCTACCAGTGAAGAAAAGTATAAGATGTTGGTGGACAGAATGAATGCTATGGAACTACAAAAGAATTTTGGGTTTGACTTTGAAGATTTGAGTTTGATTTCTGGAGTCTCCATCCCTATGGGTTTCAAGGTCCCTACTTTTGTGGTGTATGATGGTGTGTCTTGCCCAAAACTGCATTTAAGGTCTTATGTCAGAAGAATTCAACCCCATACTCCTGATAAGAAGTTATGGATACATTTCTTTCAAGAGAGTTTGTCTGGATCCCAACTGGAATGGTATTATCAACTGGAGAGTACCAACATTTGCAACTGGAATGATCTTGGTGAGGCTTTCTATAAGCAGTATCAATACAATTCTGATTTAGCACCAACTTGAATGCAGCTCCAAAGCATGTCCATGGATGCCAAAGAAAGTTTCAAGGAGTATGCTCAGAAGTGGAGAGATCTGGCAAGTAGGGTTCAACCTCCTTTGACTGATAGAGAATTAGTTGATATGTTCATGAGTACGTTGACTGGTCCTTTCTATAGTCATCTCATTGGAAGCTCATCATCTTGCTTCACTGAGTTGATAATGACTGGAAAACGTGTGGAAAGTGGGATACGAAGTGGAAAGATTCAGATAGTTGCTTCTTAAAGTATCACCAAGAAGCCCCCTCATGGGAAGAAGGGATCCATTGTTGTGAATGGCCAGCATGGTCGTAATGATCGTAACCAATCTGTGGGAGTTGTTTTGATTTCTAATCCAACACCTTCACCACAAGAGCAGCAACAGAGTAGTCATCCCAAGCCTAGGAGGCAATTCACCAAGCTCAATATGTCATTGGCTTAGGCTTTGCAGCATATGTTGAAAGGAGAATTAATTACTTTGAAGGACCCACCACATAATATCAATACTTCCTCTTCTCGTTACAATCCCAATGCAAGGTGTGCATGCCATTCTAATAGCCCTGGCCATGATACTAACATTTGTTGGTCATTAAAGAACAAAATCCAGGATATGATTGAGAATGGAGAAATTGAGTTCGACCCTCCGGAAACTCCTAATGTGATTACTACTCATATGCCTAAACATGAGAAGAATGTTAATGTTGTTGATGAGGTTGTTTATGTTCGTACTGTGGCTAAAATAGCTACTCCTTTAGCCATTGTCAAGAAGAAGCTTATGCAAGCCGGTTTATTTTCGGGTTGCAGGGAAGATTGTTTTTACTGTGCCTATAAACCTGATAGTTGTTGGAGGTTGAGGTCAGGTATTCAATGCCTCATAGATAACTATACTATACTATTTGAGAGGACCCCTTCTATAGAGAGTCTGTGTGGGGGTTTGGCTCAAGATTTGAAAGTTGAAGATGTGGCTATGGTTAACAAGATTCCTGTGAAGATTACTTCCAATGGTCCAGTGAGGATCACTTCTAAAGGTCCTGTGAAGATTTGTGCTGAGCCAAAGGTGGCTCTAATGATTATTACTACTCCTGGTCCTATCCCATACACTTCTGACAAAGTTATACCCTGGAATTATGGTTCTGATGTTTATATCCATGGTGTCAAACAAGATCCTTTGACTGATGCACCTGTTACTGATGTTAATCTTGATGTGGACAATATTGCTGGATCCAGTAAGGCTACAAGGAGTGGAAGAATTTTCTCTCCAGAAGACACCTCAAAGACTGCTGCTACTCCAGTTCATATCTCTAACTCTGGGCCAAGTACTGAGGCTCGGGGAAAAGGACCATTGATTGAACCTATTCAAGCTGAGGCACCAGTTAGTGAAGATCTCTCTAAGCAGATGGAAGAAGTACTGAAGATCATCCGCAATAGTGATTATGATGTTGTTGACCAGTTGGGGCATACTCCCTCCAAAATCTCCATGTTATCTCTGCTATTGTGCTCTGAAGCCCATGCCAAGGCTTTAATCAAATTCCTGAAGACTGCTCATGTGCCACATGAAATCTCTGTGGACCAATTTGAAAATTGTGTTGCTCATCTAACTAGTGATAATGGTTTGGGTTTTACTGATGTTGATCTGACTCCTGCTAAAAGAAACCATAATAGAGCTTTGCACGTCTCCATTGAGTGTAGGGGCACTACTTTGTCTCATGTATTGGTGGATAATGGTTTTTCATTGAATGTATTACCTAAGGAGGTTCTAGACAAACTCAACTTGAAGGATGTAGTGTTAAGACCAAGTAATGTGGTGGTGAGGGCCTTTGATGGCTCAAGAAGAATGGTGCATGGAGAGGTGGATCTTCCAGTCAAAATAGGTTCTCAAGTCTTTGATTCCACTTTCTATGTGATGGATATTCGTCCTACGTACTCCTATTTGCTTGGGTGCCCCTGGATCCATGGGGCAGGTGTTGTGACTTCCACTTTACATCAAAAGTTGAAATATCTGGTGAAGGGAAAGATTGTCACTTTTTATGGTGAAGAAGAATACATGGTCAGTCATGTGAATACTTTTAAATATGTTGAGATGGAGGGTGAATTTGTTGAGACTCCTTGCCAGATATTTGAAGTAGTTCCTCAAGTCGTTCCTACTACTAAAACTCTCCCTGTTATTAAAAGAGTTCTTGTGATTACCAGGGTGCCTCCTACAATGGCCTCCCTCAAAGATGCTAGAGATGTGGTTGAAGAAGGTGGTTGTACTATTTGGGGTCAGCTTCCCGACATTCCTTACAAGTCTGACAAGTTTGGTTTGGGTTTTACTACAGAATCTCAGAAGGCTGCTCGTCGTGCTCGTGTTGCTCGTATCACTCATGAAGGAATCATAAAGGACCAAGTCAATGTTGTGGAAGATTATGATGAAGGTTACAACCTGGACGATTGGATTTTTCCTACCATGGGGGATGGACTCAATAATTGGAAGGCTGAAGACGTTATTCCTATCTCCTTTAGTCAGGAGTAAATGCTATTTCATTTTTCTAAATTTATTTTTTGTAACTTTTAACAATTAAATACTTTTAAGCCTTGTGCCTTGCCCGGGGCACAATGTGTAAACACCCCAAATTTGCCCTCACCCATTCACACCATGACTTGTGATCATTTCATATGCATAAACACAATCATAGCATCTCATATCACATTTTTTATTCACTGCATAGATTCAAAGTCATCTGCATCTAGGGTTTGTGATCTGAGCAATCCAAGAGCTTCTTGAGCCACTCCAAAGGCCATCAATCACTTCAAAGGGGTCCATGTATGTTCAAGCATCATATTATATCCTCTCAAAGTCAAGAATGCCAAAGAATCACAAGAACTGGGATTGGTATGGAAGCAGAGCCAGGCTTGACTGCACAGATGACCTAAAATTAGGGTTTTGGTTTCAGAGGCCATAACTCCAATTTTTTTGGTAATTCTTGTTTCTATTGGTCTTTATATGGTATAGGGAGTATGCATATCAATTTTCATGAAGAAATTCCATGGGGAAGTCATCTGATCAAGAGTTGACTTTTCAAGCAAGTCAGTGCAAAATCAGGGCATCTGAGGCCCCCAATGACCCAACCAAGGGGTGTTCTTCATCATTTTGATTGTATATGATCTTTATTTGATCATGGAATAGGTTGGAAGTTCACAAAATTGAGTAATTATAAGTCTTTTGCAAAGTTGACTTTTTGGGCAAGTTTGACTTTTAATGAAATGCCATTTTAGGCAACTTTTTCAACCTTTACTTTTTGATTCAAAAAAGCTTCAAATGGAGAAACTTTGGTCATGAAAGTTGTAGAATAGATCTTTCCCTTTTCAAAAAGTACAAGAACATGACCTAATTCATTTTGGATCAAAAGTTATGGCTCATCAAAGTTGGCAAAAATCACTAAATTTCAAGTTATGCACCAAATGGAAAACTTGCAATTTCTCATGGCAAGCCTTTATGTGACTTCCACATGACTTCTAATCACCATACCAAGGCTACACATGACATAAAATCATAATTGGCCCAAGGAATTTCCCATTTGTGTGACTTGATGTTCAAGAATCCATAAGTCATTTTCATAAAAGATGCAAAGAGGAATGTTTGGCAAAATCATCCTCAAAGGAGTTATGTGATCACTAATTGTTTTCTATGCATTGTCATGATCTAATGAGGCATTCCACATCAAAAAATCAGCATGGGTTTTCACATTGACATAGCCAAAATCATGAGAAAACACAAGTGGGCAAGTTGCAAAATCTATCACAACTCATGATCCACATGTTGCAGACATTCACAAGCAATCCAAGGGTCATCCTTGACTCAAGCTGAAGCAAGACAAGCCCTTAGACTGCTGCTGCCATAGCCCATGCTGCAAGTACACCAACTATTGACTTTTTGGCCAATTGCTCCATACCATTCCCACAGTGCATGTCAAGTCTTCTGACTGATTCCAATAGTTTAGGAATGGTATATGGATCATAAAACACAACACCCACAAGCCTGGAACACACACATTGCAGCACACTCCAAAAACTGTCAAAACTTTCCTCTCTTCGAATCTCCTTCCACAACCATCAAACACTCATTTTTTCTTCACCAATCAATCAGAAATCATTCATAGAACAAAGCCCACCCCTCACAATGATCTGAAACAGCCCACACAAGAACCTCATTTTCTGATACACCAGAACTGAACCTCTCAAAATAGCCTGTTTAAACTCCATCCAAGCTTGCCATTAGCACAAGGGGGATCATTGGAGTGAGTTTGCACCAAGGAACAGCCCAGAAAGCCCAGAACCAGAAGATTCCATCTCAGGTATAGCTCAAGAACTTTTTTCTCAGAACCCCATTTTCTTGCTGCAAACTGATTCTGCATGTTATCCTGATCATCATGATGTGTTTGAAATTAAAAATGAGTGAAAAATGAGGATGTATTGATGTTCTGAAATTTCTCCCGTGAAAAATGTTTGCTTCGATTTGCTTGATTCATGAAGTTTAAATGTTGTTTGATGGTTGATTCGTGTTCTAGGATGTTAGAGGATCATTTCCCTGTGTTTAATTTGAAGTGGGGTGGCTTGTGGTGAAACCTAGGGTTTTGGTTCGCCGGAGAAGACGACCGGAAGTCTTCTCCGGCCACCTGAGAACCATTAACCCTAATCCCTGTAATTAATTGATGTTTGAATCTGATGCGTTGGATGAGTTGACCAAAGGAGACTGGCGCGTGTTTGGATGGTCAGGATGCACCATTAGAAACCCTAATCTATAATTAACTTAATTAATTCAGCTTAATTTAATTTAATTAGAAATTAGGTCATTTTGAATTGTGACCTTTGGATTGCGCGCGCAGTCAACCATTTATTTCCCAGATTCAATCCTGGCTCTCCATTGCGTTTACTTTTCATTTTCTTTAATTTTAATTCATTTATTTTGTATTTCTTTTGTCCATTTAATTTAAAATAGCAAAACAATTTCAAAAATTCTGAAATTTTTTATACAAACTTTTATTTAATTTCAGAAACCAAAAAAATTTTTATTTTTATTTTTTGCATTAAAAAATATTTTTAAATCATTTAAAAGTTTATTTTTAATTAATTAATGAGAATTAATTGATTAAAAATACTTTTAGGTATTTAAAAATCACCAAAAAATTCATGAAACCTTCATAATCATTTAGAAACATTGTCCAACCCTCAAACCAAATTTCTTTTTTGATCTTGATGTCTTTTGAGAATTTTTCATGGAATTAAAATCATTTCAAGGCATTATTTTGATCCAACTTTCAAAAAATCATTTATGCCTAACCATTGAGAGTTGGACTTTGATTATTTTTGCATTGTGTTTAGCATATCATGTAGTTTGTGAGATTAAATTGGCATGAATTGATCTTTCATTTTCCATTTGTTTGATATTTTTCTTGTTAAGGTACCCTAAAACCCTAGAAATTTTAGGAAATTCATAACTCAAATTAGGTTAAGAGTTGGAACCTCTCCTTTGGGCAGTGAGTTAGTGTAGGGTTAGGGTTCCTTGGAGTGAATTTTCAATTTTTTATCTTGATGTTTGCTTCTGGTTTTGGTTTTTGTTTGATGTATTGATCATAAACCCTAATTTGAGCTTCCATATGCATCCATCTTGCATTTGCTTGCATACCTTGACTTGCCATAGCATTTTGTGCATCCATTTGGTTCATTAAGCATCTTAAGACATATTGAAAGCATGTTTGATCATTGCATCTTGCATTTTCCATGTTGTATACCATTTGCACTTCATAACTTTTCATGTATGATCATGGTGCTTAACTTGCTTCATTTGCATCCATAAGTTTGTATGATCATCCCCATGCTTTGTTTCATGTTTGCATCATCTCATAGCATCATTAACATCATGTATGTGCTTCTGGTTTTGGTTTGCATCATGCCATTTCATTTCATTTTGCATTGCATTGCATTTCTTTCACTAACTTTTCAGGTGGTAAGCAACTTTGAGAAGTGAATTTGCCTTCACTTCTCACAACTTCTTTTCATCTCTTTTATGCATCCATACTGCATTTTGTTATGTGTTTGAGATTGAGCTTGCTCTTTCTTCTTCTTCTTACTTTCTTTCCTCAAGTGACTTGACTTCTTGAATGAAGCAAGTTGCTTTGCTTCTCCTGATCCTTTCATCTGCTTCCTGGTGGTTCCATTGAAGATCTTTCTTGATAAACCTCACAAACCTTAGGGACAACCAAGCATGACAATGATTAGGGTTTTGATTAGTCTCCCCACTTAGTTTTACCTTTGTGTCTCATTGAGTCTTCTCTTCTCACCTCATAATCAGGGACTAAACCCTAAAGGCTTTAAGGCTTTGTGATTAAGCTTATACCTGCATCCTTCTATTAGGATGGAGTGTATAACTTTAATCCTAAGTGTTAAACCCTTAATGTGTTTAACTCCTTTAATCAATTCACATAATAATCATCAAGACATCACACTTGTAACTTGGGCCTTGCATTAGGGTTCTAATTCTTCCTTAATTGGTTAAGAAGGACTAACCCTTGTGTTAATGGACAAGTCCCCCTCAAGTTGTCTTACAAACCCTAAAAATCACTTCATCATCTTATCATTAACTAAAATCCACTTAATAAAGGCTTTGTTTTGTCATGGGTTTAATCCCTAATCATGGATTAAGTTGAGGAGCTTTCCTCAGCTTAAACATTCTCATCTATTATCCTTCTATTAGGATGGTGTAATGAGTCTGTTTAATCTTTGATTATGGCTTAATCTCATTACTCAACACTAAACAAAAACCACAAAAACATCTAAATAATCACAAGTAGGTTAATGATCCTAATCCTACACCAAAGGTGATTAAGTGTGAGAAGCTGACTTCACACTTAAGGCATTCTCATTACCCCTAATCAGAGGGAAGATGTGATGAGTTTACTGACCCATTGGTTTAGGCTTAAGCTCATTAACATATGACAAACTTTCAAAAGCAATAAAAGACTGAAAACTCAAAAACAAACAATAATCGTCTCCTCCGGGATTCTTTTCTCATCTCACTCACTCATAAACGAGAACTTGCTTCTTCCGTCTAATGCAAGACAGTTAGCACCTGAGCCAGACAGGTCATACACTTGAGCATAGGCAAGTAAGCAATTCATAAGTCAATTCATCTTTCAGTCTCTTTGGGTCGAACTACGGTGTTCTGACTTCCTCATTGCACGAGAGGATACGTAGGCATAACTTAACGGTTATCGAACAAAAGTCTCTGTATATTCCCCCTCCTTCTAGCCTTATTCTTTAGCCTCATTATCATGAGCATTTCATCTTTGTTCTTACACTGACACTTCACTTATACACTTCACTTCTTTTACACTGACACCTGTATATCTTTTCCAGCTCTTTTATACACAAATTGCACTGACACTACCCCTTTAAAACACAAATCTTTTAAGCGTGGATCGCGTCGAGTACGACGGACAATCTGGGTGCTAATACCTTCCCAGGTTGTAACCAACCCCCTTTCTCAGTCTTTCTGGTTCGCAACCGTCTTATCCATATCTTCCTAGGTTTATGCAGCATTGCCTTTCCTCCGAGATAAAAATGCCTAGCTGGCGACTCTTTTCATTCCCTGTGAGTTCACTCCTGTGTGTTCTCACATCCCTTTTTCGCCGACCGTTCGCGTCTGTACCTTTATATGGGGCCATTCCCATTTTATCGGGAGCGACACAATGGTATGCTTGTTAGGGTTGTCATTTCATTTGCATATTTTCATTCAATAAAATAAATGAACGTTTCTCGCTTTCGTAAATATTGCGCTCTTTGTCTTTCTTTTACTTTTTCATTTTATCAAAAAAAAAAAGGCTATGTGTTCTTACACACACCCACGTCACTAAAATGCAGATCTTCATCCACGTTGGATCCTATTGATAACAATTCTGCTATTGCCAATTATGACTTCGAGAATCCGATCTATCAAGCCGAGGATGGAAAGGAGGAAGATTGTGAAGTACCCGTAGAGTTGGCTAGATTACTACAGCAAGAAGAGAAAATTATACAACCACATGAGGAACCAATCGAAGTTGTGAACTTGGGTACTGAGGAAAACAGGAAAGAGGTCAAGATAGGTGCTGAGATGGAAGATGGTGTTAAGAACAGGTTGATTCAGATGTTACGTGACTATGTGGAAATTTTTGCTTGGTCTTATGAAGATATGTCGGGGCTGGATACTGATATTGTGGTTCACCATCTACCAGTGAAAGAAGATTGTCGTCCAATAAAACAAAAAGTTCGTCGTATGCGTCCTGATATGTCAGAAAAGATTAAGGCATAGGTAATGAAACAATTCAATGCAGGGTTTTTAGCTGTTACTTCTTATCCTCAGTGGGTTGCAAACGTGGTGCCGGTGCCTAAGAAAGATGGTAAAGTACGCATGTGTGTAGATTACAGGAATTTGAACAGATCCAGCCCCAAAGATGACTTTCCACTTCCACATATTGATATTCTGGTAGACAACACTACTCAACATAAGGTATTCTCTTTTATGGATGGTTTCTCTGGGTATAATCAGATTAAGATGGCACCTGAAGATATGGAGAAGACTACATTTGTTACACAATGGGGAACTTTCTGTTGTAAGGTAATGCCATTTGGTTTGAAGAATGTTGGGGAAACATATCAGCGTTCTATGGTAGCTTTGTTCCATGATATGATTCACCATGAGATAGAGGTATATGCGGATGATATGATAGGCAGATCTCAGAATGAAGAAGAGCACCTTGATCACCTACACAAGTTGTTTGAGAGGTTGAAGAAATACAAGTTGAGGTTAAATCCAAACAAGTGTACTTTCGGAGTTAGATCTGGTAAACTTCTGGATTTTTATTGTCAGTGGTAAAGGTATTGAAGTAGATTCTGTAAAGCTAAAATCTATACAAGAGATGCCTGCTCCTCATACTGAGAAAGAAGTTAGAGGTTTCCTGGGACGACTGAATTACATTGCAAGATTTATTTTCCAGTTGACTGCTACCTGTGAACTAATCTTCAAGTTGTTGAAGAAAGATCAAGTATTGGAATGGAATGATGAATGTCAGGCAGCTTTTGATGAAATCAAAAGGTACCTACAGGAACCTCCTATATTGATGCCACCAGTTGAAGGAAGACCCTTGATTATGTACTTGACAGTATTGGATGAATCAATGGGGTGTGTGTTGGGGCAACATGACGAGTCTGGTCGAAAAGAGCAGGCAATATTCTACCTTAGCAAAAAGTTTACCGACTGTGAAACAAGATACTCACTGCTTGAGAAAACTTGTTGCGTTTTGGCATGGGCTTCTTGCCGACTAAGACAGTATATGTTGACTCATACCACTTTATTGATTTCAAAAATGGATCCAATCAAGTATATATTTGAGAAACCTGCTCTCTCTGGACGAATAGCAAGATGGCAAATGATCTTAACGGAATATGACATACAGTATACTACTCAGAAAGCAATCAAAGGAAGTGTAGTAGCTGACCATTTGGCTCATCAAGCAGTGGATGATTATCAATCTATGAATTTTGAGTTTCCAGATGAGGATATTATGATTGTTACTAAAGAACCTAGACAATATAAAGGACCTGGACAAGGATCCTGATGGACTATGATTTTTGATGAAGCTTCTAATGCGCTTGGTAATGGTGTTAGTGTGGTGATTATCTCTCCTAAAGGTTGTTTTACACCAGTTACTGCAAAGCTTTGTTTTAAATGTACCAATAATATGGCTGAGTATGAAGCGTGCATCATGGGTATCAAGGTTGCTATTGAGATGAAGATCCAATTTTCGGATGTGTATGGAGATTCAGCCCTAGTAGTTAGTCAAGTTAAAGGAGATTGGGACACCAGGCATCCTAATATTATACCTTACAGAGAGCATGTGTTATCTTTGATCCCGTACTTTGAAGAGATTACTTTTGAACATATTCCACGAGAAGAGAATCAGTTGGCAGATGCATTAGCTACCATGGCATCTATGTTTGAAATCAGTTGGTATGATGAAGCTCCGAGAATTACTATTGATCGATTTGATAAACCTACATACTGCAATGAAGTGGGTACTGAGGGAGTAGAAGAAAAGCCTTGGTTCCATGAAGTGAAGAGGTATCTTGAAGCTCAGGAATTCCCTGAAGGGGCATCTGTCAATGATAAGAAGTTTCTGAGGAGGTTTTCTGCTAAATTCTTCCTGATTAATGGAATTTTGTACAAGCGCAACCACGATTCAACTTTGCTTCGCTATGTGGATAAGAAAGAAGCAGTAGAGATTATGGAAGACATGCATGATGGGATCTTTGGTACTCATTCTAGTGGGCATACAATGGCTAAGAAGATTCTGAGAGCAGGTTATTATTTGTCTACCATGGAAGCTGACTGCTATCAACACTCCAAAACTTGTCACACATGCCAGATTTATGCTGATAAGATTAACGTGCCTTCAGTTCCATTGAATATTCTAACTGCACCATGGCCTTTTTCCATATGGGGAATTGATATGATTGGTGAGATCAAACCTACTGCCTCCAATGGACATCGTTTCATCCTTGTAGCTATTGATTACTTCACAAAATGGGTAGAGGCAGCTTCATTTGCTTTTGTTACCAAGAATGTTGTGGCTCGATTCATCAAGTATAATCTTATATGCAGATATGGCATCCCTGAAAGTATTATCACAGACAATGGTACTAATTTGAACAACACTATGATTACTGATCTCTGCATGCAGTTCAAGATTAAACATCACAATTCTTCTCCATATCGTTCAAAGATGAATGGCGCAGTGGAAGCCGCCAACAAGAATATTAAGAAGATCTTGCAAAAAATGACGGTTACATATAAGTATTGGCATGAGATGTTACCATTTTCTCTTCATGGTTATCGTACCACCATACGTACTTCAACAGGGGCAACCCCATTTTCCCTTATCTATGGTATGGAAGCAGTTTTACCCATTGAAGTTCAGATTCCTTCTTTGAGAATTATGAAGGATGCATGCTTAGATGAAGATGAATGGATTCAGACTCGACTTGACCAGATAAACTTGATTGACGAGAAACGATTAGCAGTTGTTTGTCATGGTCAGATGTATCAGAAACATATGATTAAAGCCTTCAATAAGAAAGTTAGGCAGCAGGTGTATCAGGCTGGTGATTTGGTGATCAAGCGTATTATATTACCACAGGGTGATCCAAGGGGCAAATGGAGCCCCACCTATGAAGGGCCATTTGTTGTTAAGAAAATATTTTCTGGAGGTGCCATGATGCTTACCACTATGGATGGTGAAGATTTCTCGCAGCCTGTGAACGCAGACATAGTTATAAAATACTACGCAAGAAAAGAGACTCGCTGGGTTGACTGGCCTAGGAAAAAATAAGGGCATCCCGGCGAACCAAAAGGGTTCGGGAAAAAATTAGGGATATATATATTAAAAAAATGTACACCCGGCAAGTCAAAAACCTGAAAAGGCGGCTTGGGCAAAAAAGGGTATCCGGTGGATTGAAAACCTGAAAGGGCAATCCAGATAAAAGTTAGGGATTAAAGCGTATGACTATGTCTCGTTGGATCACCCATGCAACCTCTACTAGTTGTGTTATCTATGTCAAGTTCAACATATATCGATCAGTTTAATCGTTTCTTCTCCAATAGCTGAAGATGAGATAATTGAAGATAATGGCAATAACAAAGTTGAAACTCAATAGGGTTATTTACACATAGCTATTTTTCCTTGTAAAACTTTCTTTGACGAATTCCTCTTACTAGGATTTCCGTCTCTGTGTTAAAACTTGCCTATTTATAGGTCTATTTTTAAAATATGTAAAAATCCATTTTCATATTCAGCTTTACTTTTCCCTCTTTATCCAGCTTTACTTTTCCCTCTTTATTCAGCTTTACTTTTCCCTCTTTATTCAGCTTTACTTTTCCCCTTTTACTAAAGCGAAAAACATCCATTGATTATGTTTGAATGTATATATGCCTTTGAATATGATTGATGTTTACCAGAAATGCATAAAATACAATAATAGCATTTACTAAGAATGAAGGGAGATAGGAATTCAATGTAGCTTTGTCGGTTCATCCCCACGGAGTAATCTTTACGGATATCCTTACAGAATGACTCAAGTAATATCTTACACTTCCAACTCTAAGAAGTCTTCAAGAAGTTGATACTTAACCGAATAGGTCTCCCGGATCTATGTCCATCTCTTTTATCCTCAGTCAGGATATTCAGGAACCTAATCCTTCCGTAAAAATTACGACGAACGAAAATGGGAGTTTCTAAGTACGATATTCTTAAACAAGACGAGAACGAAGTCTTCATGCTCCTCAGCAACAAATCGGGATTTATTTTCCCCAGCCAGCAGTTGTTATATGAAGCTATTGACCAGCTTCCCGACATAATTCATTCGTACATACATCATATCATATCATATCATATCATATCACATGCATTCTCATAAAATATTATCTTGCAGATTGTTATATATATCATTATATTTGCACCAAACTAACCTTGTTTTTCAGGTTAATTCTCCAGCAGACAAACTTCATCAACAACTTACCTTGGGCCGTCGTTTATTCTTCCCAATGGTTATCTTATTACCTCGGGTCGTCGTTTATTATTCCCGAAGGTTATCTAATTTTGGGTCGTCGTTTATTCTTCCCAAGAGCCATATTGATACCTTGGGCCGTCGTTTATTCTTCCCAATGGTTATCTTGTTACCTCGGGCCGTCATTTATTCTTCCCGAAGGTTATCTCATTTTTGGGACATCGTTTATTCTTCCCAAAAGCCTTATTGATACCTTGGGCCGTCGTTTATTCTTCCCAAAGGTTATCTTGTTACCTCGGGTCGTCGTTTATTCTTCCTGAAGGTTATCTCATTTTTGGGCCGTCATTTATTCTTTCAAAAAATTTATCTTCATATTTAAAGAAACATATCTGAAGAATCTTTATCCGAATGGCATCTTTAAGCCCATTCAAGCATCATAATCAACCAACAGTATCATCCTACACTCCAGCGAGTGCAAATTTTTGGGTTTTTGTGTTCAATCCTCTTCAATCTTCAAGTAACGAATGGCGTACATGCCAATCTAACTCCTCAGATTCCAGAAAATTGAACAAGGGGCAGCTGTTGCACCCCAAAATTTGCCCTCCCACAATGAAGACAACCTCTCTCAAGACTTCTAAATGATCATAAGGTCCTCAAGACTCCCAATTGGTCAAAAAGTGTGGAAGTTTCCCCAAACAATGCCTCCTCCTAAGCAAAGTGTCCAAAACTAGGGTTTTGTGTTTCCTCTGGTTAAAATGATTTTCAAGACCTCAAGTGAGCTTCATAACATCCCACATATATTCAAGAACCCCCATGTCAAGTTTCAAAACTTTCTCAAAGAGCTTGCCCAGTCAGATAATCAGATATGCAAAAATCAGTCAAAGTAGTTAAAAAGTCAAACTGAGGTCAACTATGGTCAAATTAAAGTCAAACTTCAAGATTTTTTTTCCAACATCACGTTTATGAAGTAAAATTCATCATTTGATCAATTATTGATCATGATTCATCAAGGAAGTTTCAGATCATCAAAAATCAGGAGTTTCTAAATTAGGGTTTTCTAAGGAAACGTCAACTGAACTTTGACCAGCCATAACTTTCATATGCTTCATCAAAATTTTTCCATCCAAAGCTCATTTTGAAGGAAATTTAATTATCTACAACTTTGTGTCGCACAAGCCAAGCCTAAAAATGCTTCATTTGGAAGGTATGAGCTAAAACATTACAGGTCATTTCAAAAGTCAACAAAAAGTCAACATCTTCCAAAGGGCATAATTTGAAAATGGTAAAAGATATGGACATGGGACCAAAGAGGTTGGTTAAAGGACTTTTTAAGATTTCCAAAATGTCCAAGAATACCTTCATAGCATTAAAATTTAAGGACTTTTGCTTTGTCAAAGTTGGGAGATTTTTGAAGGGTGTATGAAGAAAATAAGGCCTTAAAACCAAATTTTTCCAAATGGGCCCATCATGTTGCAATCCAATCTTTGTGATGACCTCAAGCACGACCCAAAACCAAATAGTTCTGATTTTTATTATTTATTTATTATTTATTTGGATTTTATTCATTAAAATACAATTTAAATATAAATTAAATATGAAAAATCAAATAATGGACAAGATATGTGATTGGAAATCATTTAAATCATATTTGGAATGATTGAAAGTCAATTGAAATCATATTGGATCAAAATTGGAAAGGATGGATGAGATTGTTTTAATATTTGAAAGTGAGAAATCTTCACACTCAAGTTATCTCATAAGCCCACAAATCCATATGTTCTTTGACCTAATTTCAATCCTTATAAGTACATGAACACAACCAGTGCACAAGGACACGGATTCAAGGGCAAAATCATATCATTCCAACGTCAAATTTTTAAAAGAAAACTCAATTTCGGTTTTGCACTTCCAAGCACTTTTCAAGCCATTTGAAGGTTAATACAGCTTCCTTGAAGCATTTAGAACGTATTGGGGTCATCACATTCATCAAACACTTCATAAATCATGAAATCTGAATTCATATTTTCTTGAAATTTTCAGTTTTTCGATTTCAAATATCCATGCATTACTAACAGATTTTGATGTTATTTTCTTGTTTGTGGTGACCTATATATCGTTTCTAGATAAAATTCATAAAGTTCCATGACCTAAGACGCGTTCTACCATTATTAGGGTTTTAAAGCCAAAATTAGGGCTTTACGTTTTAACAAATATAAATGAATAATGAAGACATAGATGAATTATACATGCTGTAGTGATCATGTTGATGTGTTTAATTTGACAAAATTGTACGTATTCAATGTAGTTTGAATTTCGCAAGTTTATGAGTGCAGGTGAATTCGCAGGAAATTGCATAAAAAAATTCGCAGGTAAACCTGCGTATCCTGAGGTTAAAGATGACCACAAGCGCGGGAAGCTCTTTTTGAATTAACAACTTATTTTATTAGGTTTTGTTTGTAGTTATGTTTTAGAAATGCTGCTTGGCTCAGTTGGTTGTGCGTATGCGTATTGAGGCATGAAGCTTGGGTTCGACTCTGGTCTGAGGCATTCTTTTTTCTTTTAATTCATTTGTTTAGTAGGATCAACATATAATAATTGTTTCCTGTATATTCATCACTATCGCGCGCTAGCCCAGTGGTTGCCTCTGATTCTGGTAAGGGGGAGGTCCTGGGATCAAAACCAGGCTTCCCCACCCTTATTTTTGCATATTTTCTTTCTTTTCTATTTTTTATAATTATTAATTATTATTATTTCAAAAATTAACTAACCAATAATGTTTTTTTTATAAATAACTAAATTTTATATTTTTATTAAACTCATAAATTTTCTTAATAATTATTTTAATTAATCTTATTTTTCTAATAATAATTTTGTACATGACTTCTATTATATATATATATATATATATATATATATATATATATATATATATATATATATATATATATATATATATATATATATATATATATATATATTGTAAATAAAACTAATTTATTAAGTTTAACTAATTATTTTAAAACCCTAATTTTTTCTTAACTAACCCTAATATTTAATTAATTTTAAAAGTGTTTAACCTAATTTTCCCTAACATTTTTTTAATTTTTATAAATTTTTAACATGTTATTCTTATTATTATTAAACCATTTAAAATTATATTTTTCTAATAATCTCTAAAATTTTAATTTATTTAACTTAAAACAATTTCTTTTGAAAAATTCTAATCTTTTTTATTATTATTTTCTTTGTTTAATTCTAATCTTTATTACTTTATTTATTATTATTACTTATTTACATTTACTATTCTTTATTATTATATCTATTATTCTTGCTTTATAATTTATTTTTATCCAATTATTATGTATCTGTCAAAGTCTTGTAATAATCTGTAGATTTATTTTTCCGTCTTTATGTTCTTATAAATATTTAACTGTGTGGTTAGTAAATAGGGTGTGGAAACTTATTTGTATTTAAATAATTTAGATAATTAATTTAAAAAGATAAATATTTAAAAATGTACACTCACACACGTAAGCCGATCTTTGATCGCCATCTTGCACTTCCTAGGGTATTCCTCTTGGTTGCCTTATCTAAATGGTCAAGTCCCTCGAAAATAGGGGTGTCTTAAGCAAAGTCCCTTCAAAAAGAAAAAATCATCAAGTTCATATAAACTTAAAAGATCAAGTCCCTACGAGGTTGCCTACGATATAATGATCTTGTCCCTTCGGTAAATATGATGATAGTCCCTTTAAATTGCTAAAGACACCCTTAAGTTGCCTTCATTGACCATACGATGACCCTACGCCCATCCCTTAAATAAATCCAAGATAATTGTTGATATATGTAAATATATATATATATATATATATATATATATATATATATATATATATATATATATATATATATAGTGTTAAGAATATTTGTATATAGAATAGTCCCACATCGACTATATCATGTAATTAGTTGTAATCTATCTATATATAATAATGTCTCCGTAGTGCTTTTCAAACACACGGTTTAATCTAAATGTCTCTTAGTCTCGCTTATTTCAACATGGTATCTAGAGCCTGCTAAGAGGAAATTCTTTCTTCACTGTGCTTTACCCGGTCGACCCACTGTCTTCGGTTTGCAAACCGTGTTGTCACTCCGGTTTGCCTCTCATTTTTCAATATTCTCCGGTAATCACCTTGCTGTCGCCACTGCCGCCGTTACTATTCCGGCAAAACTTCCGACGACGTTTCGGAAAATCGTTCTCACCATTCAACTCGCCGTCCTCCGATCCGGCCATCGCCCTTTTCTTTCGTTGCTGCCCCGCGTGTCCGGTGTTTGATTCCGACCATTTTTCCGCCGATCTACTCGCCTCTCCCTATACGTTTCAGATTCGGCTTCTGTTTTACTTTCCGACTCACGGAAAACTGTGCTCCAATGCAAACAGCCCCGATTTCACTCCGTTTTATTTTGTGTCACTAAGCCATGGGAGACACTGATTCTGTCTCATTTACTAAAGTTCCACTTATCCCATGTGAAAAACTAATCGGATCAACAAACTATAACATATGAGCTCGTGCTGTCGATATGTGGTTTCATGGTCAGGGATATGAAGATCACCTAACCACAAAATTGACTAATGTTGTCGCCGCCAAACTTGCTAAATGGAAGAAAATTGATGCCTCTCTACTTACCGTGTTATGGTTCTCCATAGCACCTAACCTCCAAGCGCAATATCAAGCCTTTTCCACTTGCAATGAGGTTTGGGAAAAGGCCAAGAAAGTCTTCTCCAACGACGTTCATTGTCTATATAAAGTCATCCTCAAACTCGACACACTGAAGTTAGAGAATATGGATATGCAAACCTATCTGAGTAAGCTTGATGCCTTGAAAGCTATTTACACAACCCTCATGCCGTACGCAAAAGATGCAACAGCTCATGCCGAACAACAGAGTAAATTTTTCATGGTCATGGCACTTAAAGGACTACCATCCGAACTCGACTCCGTTCGTAACCAAATTTTATCAGGTACTACTGTTCCTAACTATGATGCAGTTAGTGAATAATTGTTGCACTGGGCTACACCTCATGCGTTTGGTCCAGTTACCCCTCCATCTATTATTGCTCCGACATCAGGTGACACTGCTGCCCTCGCATCTCTTGGCAACAATCAGAATTGCCCTCGAGGAGGGTCATCCAACTCCAAACCTCGTCCCAAGTGTGATCATTGTAACCGGCTTGGGCATACTATCGACCGTTGTTGGAAGCTGCATGGCAAACCCCCATGTCAGGTAAATGCAGCTCAAATTGATAACCCAGACACTATGCAGACTTCACCTTCTATTCAGAACCTTACGCCAAGCTACGAGGATTTTCTCAGGTGGTGTCAAACTAATCAGGCCTCTGGTTCCACGGCTTCGATTGCATACACTGGTAATTCATCTGTTTGCTTCTCTCAATCATCTTCTCTTGGTCCTTGGGTCCTTGATTCTGGTGCGTCTGATCATGTTACTGGTAATAAAGGTCTTTTTTCTTCCCTCTCTACCTCTGGTTTCTTACCCACTATAACTGCTGCAAATGGTTCTCAAACCCGATCCCAAGGGATTGGTACTGTTCAAATTTTACCATCTCTCTCTGTTACTTCTGTTCTATATGTACCTAATTGCCCATTTAATTTGTTGTCAGTCAGTCGTTTAACCCGTTCCCTTAATTGTTCTATCACCTTTACTAATAGTAATGTCACTTTGCAGGATCAGAGTTCGGGACAGACGATTGGCGTCGGATGTGAGTCTCAAGGCCTCTACTACTTCTCTTCGTCATCTACCACATGCTCCAACATAGATTCTCCTCTCATTATACATACGCAGTTAGGTCATCCAGGTCTTCCCAAACTACAAAAGTTGGTGCCCAGTTTAACTAAATTATCCACTTTACATTTTGAGTCTTGTCAGTTAGGGAAACATACTCGTAGTCAATTTCCCGATCGAGTCAATAAACGGGTTGCGTCCCCTTTTGCTTTAGTTCACTCCGATGTTTGGGGTCCCTCTCGTACTGTGTCTACTTTTGAATCTAGGTATTTTGTAACTTTTATTGATGATTTTTCACGTTGCACATGGATATTTTAAATGAAGAACAGATCTGAATTATTTTCCATTTTTGAAAAGTTTTATCGAGAAATAAGAACCCAATTTGGTTTACCTATTCGTACCTTAAGAAGTGACAATGCACGTGAGTAGTTATCCCAACAATTTCAAACTTTTATGTCATCCAATAGTATTTTGCACCAAACATCTTGCCCTCATACACCCCAACAAAACGGGATAGCCGAACGCAAAAATCGGCACCTCGTAGAAACCACTCGGACCCTACTTCTCCATGGTAATGTTCCTCTCTGATTTTTGGGGTGATCCGGTGCTCACATCATGTTACCTCATAAATCGCATGCCCTCATCTGTCCTTAATAATAAAATCCCTTATTCAATCATGTTTCCAAACTCTCCACTTCACCCAATTCCTCCTCGAGTCTTCGGGTCTACGTGTTTTGTACACAATCTCTCTCCTGGTCTTGATAAACTATCAGCTCGATCACTAAAGTGTGTCTTTCTTGGCTATCATCGATCCCAAAAGGGTTATCGTTGCTACTCTCATATTCTACAACGATACCTCGTATCCGCCGATGTTACGTTCTTTGAGTCTGTTCCATATTTCGAGTCCAGCCAAGTGACTACAGAACCTCTACAGGAAAGTATTCCCACACCTCCTTCGGGCGTCCCATATTTCATTATTCCCCATCATTCTAGGGAACCTGGTCCACTAGATACCCCTACGGTTGACCCTATCACTCCTCGCCCACTTCAAACATACCAGCGTCGTCACCCAACGTCTGTTGTACCTGTCCCTAAAGTCGTACATGTTCCTGAAGTCGTACCTGTCTCTGAAGTCGTACATGTCCCTGAGGTCAATACAGACTCTCCTCCGACGCTTTTGCCATCACTGGATCTGATCCTGCAACCCGAGTCTGAACATCCGATTGCCCTTCGAAAAGGTATACGTCAAACACGAAATCCCTCTCCACATTATATTGATTTATGTTATCATCGTCTTTCCCCATTGAAGTATACTTGTTTGTCTTCCTTGTCTTCTGTTTCTATTCCTAAAACTCCAGGTGAAGCATTATCTCACCCTGAGTGGAGGCAAGCAATGATTGATGAAATGTGTGCTCTTCAAAGTAGTGGTACCTGGGAACTGGTTCATCTAACCCATGGGAAATCTTTAGTAGGTTATCGTTGGCTTTATACAGTGAAGGTTGGTCCAGATGGTAAGATTGATCGATTTAAAGCTCGCTTGGTAGCCAAAGGATACACTCAGATTTTTGGGTTGGATTATAGTGATACCTTTTCGCCTGTACCCAAGATGGCATCTGTTAGATTTCTTCTAGCCATTGTAGCCATTCAACATTGGCCTCTTCATCAACTTGACATCAAAAATGCATTCTTACATGGTGATCTTGAAGAGGAAGTATATATGGAGCAACCACCTGGATTTGTTGCTCAGGGGGAGTCATCTAGTATGGTTTGTAGGCTACACAGGTCTCTTTATGGTCTTAAACAATCTCCGAGAGCTTGGTTTGGCAGATTCAGCACTGTAGTACAACAATTTGGTATGGTCCGTAGTGAAGCTGACCATTCTGTTTTTTATCGTCACTCACCCCAAGGGTGTATTTATCTTATTATGTATGTAGATGACATTGTCATAACTGGTAGTGATCAACAAGGAATACTCTAGTTGAAACAACATCTCTCGAAACAATTTTAGACAAAAGATCTTGGTAAACTCCGTTATTTCTTGGGTATTGAAGTAGCCCAGTCTAAAGATGGTTTAGTGATTTCTCAGCGGAAATATGCTTTGGATATTTTGGAAGAAACAGGTTTATTAAATACTAAACCATCCGATACTACTATGGATCCAAGTGTCAAACTACTACCTAATCAGGGGGAGCCTCTATCTGACTCAGGAAGGTATAGGAGATTGGTTGGAAAGTTGAATTATCTCACAGTCACTCGTCCGGACATTTCTTTTGCAGTTAGTGTGGTAAGTCAGTTCTTAAATTCCACTTGTCAGGAACACATGGATGCTGTTATCCGGATTTTGAGATACATCAAATGTGCTCTAGGAAAAGGTCTTGTGTATGAGGATAAAGGACATACCCAGATAGTTGGATACTCCGATGCTGATTGGGCAGGGTCACCTACTGACAGACGATCCACCTCCGGGTATTGTGTACTTGTTGGAGGAAACCTTATATCCTGGAAAAGTAAGAAACAAAATGTTGTTGCAAGATCAAGCGCCGAGGCAGAGTATAGGTCCATGGCAATGGCAACATGTGAACTTATCTAGTTAAAACAATTGCTCAAGGAACTTCAAATTGAAGAAGCAAGACCAATGCCACTTATTTGTGATAATCAAGCTGCATTGCACATTGCTTCAAATCCAGTCTTCCATGAGAGGACCAAACATATTGAGATAGACTGTCACTTTGTCAGAGAGAAGATCGAGTCAGGCGACATCGTCACAAGCTTTGTCAACTCTAATGATCAATTGGCATATGTGTTTACAAAATCTCTGCGAAGCCCCAGAACTAACTATATATGTAACAAGCTTGGTGCATTTGATTTATATGCTCAAGCTTTAGGGGGAGTGTTGATATATGTAAATATATATATATATATATAGTGTTAAGAATATTTGTATATAGAATAGTCCCACATCGACTATATCATGTAATTAGTTGTAATCTATCTATATATAATAATGTCTCCGTAGTGCTTTTCAAACACACGGTTTAATCTAAATGTCTCTTAGTCTCGCTTATTTCAACAGTAATGACTACCTATTCCTTAATAATAGGGATAGTCTTACCCTTGAAAGGACATATAAGAACATGAATGACTTAGTCTATGGTAGGTACCTCATAGTTACTTGCTCACACTTCAAAAAATACTTTTCTCACCTCACAATATTTTCAAAACATTTTCAAACAAGGCTTTGTATACATCCATACGAGGATCATTACAAAGTACTTAGAAAATTTCTAATCACACACTACACTTTCCAAAAACAATTAAAGTGAGCTAAGTAACTAAGAGCCCATGGATAACCGTGGATATAAAGGGTGCTAACACCTTCCCTTTATATAACTTACCCCCCGAACTCAAGTCATTTAAAATAGGTTTTTCCTGTTCTTTTATTTCCTTTCCATTTGGATAAAATAAAAGTCGGTGGCGACTCTTGCTATCCGCGACATGACTAAAAGTCAGTTCTCCCACCGTGTTACACATAGCCACGCCTCGTTGTTGTTCGCCATTAAGCATTTTACCTTTAAGGAAGAGTCATCAAAAGAAATCATAAAAATATTATTAAATCTTTTACCTTTTAGCAATATGTCATGGGTGAATTCATGTTCTATCAAACATTCATCCTTTGTGAAGTTTATTCGGAACCCTTTGTCACACAATTGACTTATGCTAAGTTGGTTGTGTTTAAGGCCTTCTACATAAAGAACGTCTTCGATGATTGTAAATGGAGATGCACCAATGGTTCCTACTCCAAGAATATTTCCTTTATTATCATCACCGTAAGTAATGTATCCTTTGGCCTTTAAAGATAGACTTGAAAATTTATTGATGTCGCCCGTCATATGCTTCGAACAACCGCTATCAAGATACCATTGATTAGAAGTTGTCTTCAAGCATACCTACAAAAAAAATCAAGTATTTTTAGGTACCCAAATTGCTTTGGGTCTTTGATAGTTAGTACCCTTTTCAACCCACACATAATGCCCTTTAGCAACGCCAATGTTGCGCACATAGCAAGCATTAGGTGTGTGGCCTTTGATTCCACAATAAAAACAAGTAGGTTGAAAGTGACTTTTATATCTAGGAACATAACTCTTTTTCTTTACAATTCTTTTCTTTTTATGACTTTGATGCATACTTTTAGAATTGGTTTCCTTTTCCTTAACAACTTGTTCACTTGATTTCACAAAAATGGTCTTATTTGTACTTGGTTTGCAAAACTTAGAATATCCTAAACCACTTTTATCATTAGGATATCTTTGGTGCCTAAGAATTTCCTCCAAACCAATTTGACTTTTTTCGTATCTTTCTAAAACTCTTTTAAGTTGAACAATTTGAAAGGATAAGGACTCACAATTTTTGCATACAAGACTTTGTTTTTCATCCATCAATTTTTGTTTTTCACTTTCAATATATTTTTCAAAAGCGGTATTTTGTTCTTCTAAAGATGAAATTCGTTTCTTTTGGGATAAAATGCTTTTATACAAAGTCTTGCATTCTTTTAGAAGTTCATCTATAACTTCTTGTGCATCATTTTCATAAATTGAAAAATTGCTACTAACCTCATCGATTTCTCATCAGAGTGATGTGAAACCATAAGAGCCATATTCGCACATTCATCGCTTTCCGATTCCGACGAGGAACTTACCTCATTATCGTCCCAAGCAACATAGGCCTTCTTATTCTTGAAATCCTTCTTGCCTTTTAATCCTCCTTTCTTTGCAAGTTTCGGGAAATCCGGCTTTATGTGACCTTGCTTCCCACATTCGTAACATGTGACTTCTTGAATCGATGTGGATGCATCCTTTTTCCTGAAATGTTTATTCTTTTTACGATAAGAGGAATTTTTATTTTTATTAAAAAACTTACCAAGCCAGAGTATACTTACACGGTTTAACTGAATATTGAACCCCAGGCCAGAGTATACTTACACGGTTTAAGCACGTCTTTGTGAATGCGGGTTCAGAAGTCTTGAAGATCTCCAGTTTTTTTCAAATTTGATCTGATCAATCGTGTTCACAACATAAAGGCAGGGTGTATATATTCTACTACCATCAATGAATTCAATAAGGTCATTAGCAATGGCATCATATCTCAGGGTAATATTAATAGGAAAATCACAATTTTGTGACATTGGCTCGGCACACAATTCAACTCAGTTCTACAAGTGTATGGCTAAGTAGCATATGTAAGTGCCATCATTTGACAATGGACCGTGTAGAGATTGTTTGACCATGAGCACCTTTTGGAAATTTTTAGGGTAATGAGAGAGAAAAAAGGGTCTCAAATTGTTATAGGTTCATGGGCTAATATATGTCCTAAAACCAATTGATTCATGAATGGTCCCTAGTTTAGAATTAGACTAATATGGGAATAGATTAAAAATAATTTAAATGGATATTCGACGAAATATGGGTATGGTTTGGTATGGACAAAAATGAAAAATGGTCATATTTGGATAATGGACTTCTAATAATCGGATTGGAAACATGAATGAAATGGGTAGTGAACTAAAACAAATATTAACATGAAAAAGAGTTAGCAGAGTCCAAGTAATCCATATGACTAGTCTTAACATGTTTAACCCAATTCACACCTCCAATCCAAGTCAAACTTGTATCTTCAATGAATCCTCGATCTATAGTCAAACTTTTGAATTCAAACCCCATGGACTTGTATTGCAAGAAAAAGATTGTTAAGAGGACCACAATGCCTTGATTATTGCGTGAGTTCACAACTTGATCCCTTGTACCATGATCCAGTTGTAACACATCATATGCATCATGAACATATCATGTTCTTAGCATCCTAGCATGGAAAGATGAGGCATAACATTTCTCATGACCTAGCATTAGGCATATGATCATCTGTGGAGGTTCATGAAGCATCACAAGCCATGACAAGGGGCCCAATGGTTTTGTACAAGTCCTATGATGAGTCTACATTGCATTTACAAGTTCAAGTCCATTTGCAAAAGCTCAGAAGGTTGGAGGATCATCAGGAATTCCAGGCTAAGGCAAAGCTCCTACACAAGGATCCTAAACTAGGGTTTGAGATTCAAGCATGAAAACCCAAAAACTTTGGCCATTTCATTTGGGCAAAGTCTTTCATATGTCAAGAGGATCCTAGGTACCAGTTTTGTTGAGAAAATTCCTTGTGGAAGTCAAGAATTTCTTCAGTTGCTTGCAGATGAAGAAACTCGTCAACTGTGCCTTAAAAAAAGTCAATTGTGTGATTTCAAGGGGTCCAATCCATTTTTTCTAGCCAAGTATGTTCTTACAATGTTATAAGAGGTTTGGCAAGTTCAAAGATCAAGAATCATGAAGTTTTGAGGGGTTTTGCAAAATTGGTGCAAAGTTGGTTTTGAGAAAATGCCATTTTTGGCAACTTTTGCCCTAAAATTCAAATGATCATAACTTGGTGAAAAATTCTTCAAATGGACCAAAGTCAAACATGAAAGTTGGAGATTAAGGCCTCCCATTTTCAAAAAGTACAAGTACTTTTTCATAGCATTCTTAGTTAAGGCCCTCGAAAATTTGACAAAATTAGGGCAAAACTTAAAATTTCATGCATGCACCAAGAGCCAAATGACATGAAACTCAATTTTGAGTGTTGGTATGGATCAAGTGAGGTTCCAATATTAAAATACAAAGCATTTGGTTCACTTTGCTCAAAGAAATGCAACAAATTAGTGCCAAATAAGAATTTCATTCAAAAAATGCAATTTGTGCATGAACATGAAAAAGTGTGACAACTTCATCTAAGGGCCAGGATTTTGTTTGTTTGAGATTAAGAGCTGGATTTCGAGTGCACATGGGCTGAAGGCAAGAGAGTGCATGAGGATTACATGATATCACACCAAAATTTCAAAATTTGCAAAAATCACCAAAACTTGTGATCTACACGTGCAAACTTCTTCATTTTTTTAGCATTGATTCATGAGATGATATAAAACAAATTAAGGTTTTACAAGGGCTCAGTTCTCTCTCATTGCTGAGTTTCCACCTTCTTGCACAACTTGCATTTTATCTTGAATCTCCTCACACACTAGCTCTCTCCAAAAACAAATCATAGATCCTTCATCCTTGGAAGCTCAGGATCATTAATCTCACCATTGTTCAAGCTATCTCTCAATAATCACAACCTTGCCATTTCAGGGCAGTTGCTTGCAAATCCTCAGATCCAGCAAGATTCAAGCCTCTAGTTGCATTTATTTTGCAACTAAGGTGTATTTGGAGTGCTTTGGCTTCATCATCTGGACTTCTAACAAGTTTTCTCAAGATCTGCAAGCTCAGGTATGCCTCTGAATCTTCAGATCTGAAAATGAAATTGATTGTGTGCATTATAATCCTCTTGCTTCACTGATCATTCTGCTAGTCTTGGTTTCGAAATTGGTGCAATATTGAGTTAGATATATGAATTTGAAGTTTCTTGGTCATAACTGTTTGTCTTTGATCCGTGAGATACATTGATCTATTGAACTTTTCATGGCCATTTTTGAACTCAGGGCACCTTGTTTACCCAATCTGGAGCTTATTGTTCATTTTTATTGTTGTTTGTTCATCTAGTGCAACTTCCGGTGCCGGAGCCCTAGCTCCGGTCACCGGAATCTGGAAAATAGTTTATTAGGGTTTCGTGAGGTAGAAGATGACCCCTGCACCCTTGGATCATGCCTCTCATTGCCCAGGATCATGCCACGTTTTTAATGAATCCAGCCTCTCTCTCACGTGCCCTCAGTTTCTATTTTAATTCTTCGTACTTCTCACCTCACCATAACGCTCATGCTCCTCAGCTCTCATCCAATTAACACGCCACGTCATTTAATGAGACTCCTCATGAGATGCGTCCATTCCATCCAATGGCTCTTTGTTTTTCCACATTTTTCCATCTGAATTTCCACCTTACTTTCATGAACCAGTGCAAGTCCATTGGGCCCAGAATGATATCCGCAACCCCATAGCTTTAAGCCCAATTCAAATCAACAGCATCTCCTTACTTTTCTCACCCCCAGCCTTATTTCTTATTTTATTTCTTTTCTTTTTATTTCTTTTATTTTCATTTTGGTTTTCACTTTTTAAAATTACTTCCAATCATCAAAAAATTCTGAATTAATTCATGGAGATCATTTTGAGTTTTCTCTAATTTTCTATATTTTTATTTTTCATTTATTTTCATCAGCCACGTGTCAATTAATTGTGCATCTTAATTAATTCATTTTAAGTCTTTTTTGTGCATGCTGCCTTGTCCAATTTCCATAGTGTTCATCTTTTTGAGTTTTGTGTTGGTTCTTTTTGCTATGGATTCATAAGAGGATGTAGTTTATGTGTGATTTTTACCCTGATTTTTAGAAACTTATTCATTTGTTTTTGGTCCCTGGCTTGTCATTGAAGTTTCTTAACCCTAGTTCATGTTCATGTCTTCATTTGACCTACTTGGCTTCTGAATTTCTTCCAATCCTTTTGGCTCATTGTTATATCATGTTTGAGGATAATTTGTCCTAAGTTGTGGAATGTTTAGATGCATTGTTGATTTGATTTGAATTTTGGTTCATACCTTGTCCCATTTTGTTTCTTTGTGATCATAAGCTCTCTCATTAGCATAGAAGGGCACTTGTGCCAACTTCTTCTTCTCATTTGGGATCCCTTTGGAGTATGGGTACCATTCTGACCTTGGTCTAGGGTTTGTGTTTTTGAAATTTTGTGTTTGGCTTACTTTTTAAGTTCTTCCATTCCTTATGTGCTTCCACCTCACTTCTTTGCTTCTTTCCTTCTCATTATGTTATTGTTTGGTCTTGTGCCTCTCTTATATTCATCTCTCTTGCTTCTTTAGCTCTTCTTTGACTTCATTTGGTTCTGGTTGTGTGCCTTGAGTTCATGTTTTGTGCATTTTGCTTTGCATCTCATTAAGTTCACTTTGTTTTGCCATGTGCTTCATGTTGCTTCATAATTGACTTGCATGCTTCTTCTCTCATTCTTGTGGCTTGCATTTGCATTGAGATTTTGTATATATGTTTTCACTTCTGTTTGTATGATGTTGGCATGTCATTATGTTCACTTTGTTTCACTTTTATGCTTATGTTGCTAACCTTTTCAGGGGCTATGGTAAGTGAGAGGTGTGGATGTGATTCCCACATCTCCAAATCTTATCTCTTCTCATCTTATTCTTACTTGTTCTAACCTTTGTTTGTTGGGATTAGGCCTTACTCATCTCTCTTCTTCTTTCTTCTTCCTCTCTTCTTCTTTCTTTCTTCTTTAGGATAGAAAACCACACTAACCTTAGGATATCCGTGCATGACAACACTTAGGATTCTTTAGTCCCCCATTAACTTTTACCTTTGTGATCCTTTTGGTTTCTTTTCTCTTCTCATCTCATAACCTTAAAGAAAACACTTAATAAAGTTTGAAGTGATACCTTGAGCAATAGCCTTATCTCATGAGGTACTTGTAGTCTTCCCATCTTGGGATAGTACAAGCTTATCTTGTGATGCACAAGTCTGATCAAGATATCATCTTCATAAAGAAAAATCATAAAAAACACTTCTTCATTGTAAATACCAAAAACAATTAATAAGTTAATGAGTTAGTGAGCTTAGGCCCTAATCTCTGGATTCAAGTTTTGGGGATCTTCTCCTTACTTGAGTGTGCTTGTTCTATTATTCCATCTTGGAATGTAGTGACAAGTGCACATTCCATGGAAAAGAGCTTGAGTTCACTTCCTTGTGACACACTCATAAAAGCTTCTAAAAAACACAAACAAACAATAAGCGTCTCTCCTTCGGGAATTCTTTTCTCATCTCATTCGCTCCGTACGCGAACTTGCTCCTACTTGTCACTTTGCAAGACGGTTACGCACTCGTCGTCCGAGCCTGCAACACCTGAGCATTGGCATAGGCAGTTCAAGCCTTAATTCACAAGAAATTTCTTTTCTACCCCTAGTTAGGGGAACTACGGCGTCTCTGATCCTCATTGTCCTGATGAGGTACGTAGGCAGCGGGGTAGGGCCCGTTCGAGCACAATCTTTATTTTCCCTACATTGTTTCCTTTTCATCTCTTTTTCAGTTCCATTTTCTTTTCTTTTCCAGTTCATTTTCTTTTCTTTGCAGCAGCTTTCATACCCTCACCCTTTGAAACAGTTTCTTTGCAAGTGTGGATCTCGTCGGGTACGGCGGACGATCTGGGTGTTAATACCTTCCCAGGTCGTAACCGACTCCCGAACTCAGTCTCTTTGGTTCGCAGGACCCGTGTCCTTCCTCTTCTTTTCTTCTGGTATGTGCAGCATTACCATTCCCGTTCCTTCGGGATAAAAATGCCTGGCTGGCGACTCTATTCTTTTTCCGTGCCACTTTCGCGTTTGTACCAGGATGGAAATTCGGGGAGCGACACCAGTGCCTTGTCATTTTATACACAGATGTCTTGATCCGACAACCAATGATCTTAACAAATCCTTGAGAAAAACTTGAATATGCAAATGAGATCTGTAATATAGAAAGAGACAACCCCACCAAGGTATTCTTAATACGAACCCTAATTCCTTAATCCCGGAAGGAACCAGTTAGAACAATCTCCAATGGGGTGAAAACCATGAACCAAAAGTATACCATAAACCTCGAAGGGTCTTGGTCCCATGTTTTAGTAGCTCCATGAAAACAGATGATTTGTTAGTTATGAATTAATGGAATATGAATATGGATGTGAAAAAAAGACAATTAGAGGTAATAAATAAGAGGCAAATTTTGGGGTGTTACAGCTACCCCTATTCAATCACTATAGACCTGAATGGATGATAACAGTTGCTTTCAGACGTTTGAGGTATGCAGGGATTGAACACCAGAAACAACTAGAATATTTGCACTCTGTGGAAGAAGAACAGGGAAATAAACCCAACAATATGGGCTCTGCTCGGATATAATTCTGATGGGAAGAATCGTAAACGGGTGTTGAACGATGCCAGAAGACTACTGACTTGTCACACCATAGGTGGACTTTGGATAGGTTGCAATAGTGCCTTAATGATGTCTTTGGAATGGAGTTGGACAACTACCAACTTGCCACACTGAGGGTGGGCCTTTGCCAATCTTCGGTTGGACTTCAAATATTTTGCCACCCTAAGGACGGGCTTTCGCCAATCTACGGTTGGACTTCAGATACTTTTCCACCCTGAGGACGGACTTTTGCCAATCTGCGGTTGGACTTCTGCCACACTAAGGGGAACTTTTTCCCACTACAAGGGACTTTTTCCACACTACGGGGGACTTTTGCCACACTACATGGGACTTTTTCCCACTACGGGGGACTTTTGCCCACTACGGGGGACGTTTTCCCACTACGGGGGTATTTTTCCCACTGCGGGGGACTTTTTCCACACTACGGGGGACTTTTGCCAACTACGGGGGACTTTTTCCCACTGCGGGAGACTTTTGAAGTTTGCCACCCTGAGGATGGACTTTTGCCAATTTGCGTTTGGACTTCAGAAATTCGCCACCCGGAGGATGGACTTTGGCCAGTCTACGGCTGGACTTTAAGAATTTTCCACCCTGAGGATGGACTTTCCCAATCTGCGGTTGGACTTCAGAAATTCGCCACCCGAAGGATGGACTTTGGCCAGTCTACGGCTGGACTTTAAGAATTTTCCACCCTAAGGACAGACTTTCGCCAATCTACGATTGGACTTTAGTAATTTTCCACCCTAAGGATGGACTTTGACCAGTCTACGGCTGGACTTTAATAATTTTGCCACCCTGAGGATGGACTTTGTCCAGTCTACAGTTGGACTTTGAAAGATTCAAACTTGGACTATGCTGGGTATGCATATGTTGAATTGCACGACATGATGCCCCATGACACTGGGGATGTTATGTCTTGAGTATGTCAATGAAATGATGCAAATGCAAAGGGAATTCTTGATGAGGGAGTAATAAGCCCCAGCTGGCTCTGATGAGAATGAAATGATTGCTAATTCGATCTCGAGAAGCCCTGTGGGGATAACATCTCTGTTGGAGAAGAGCGTGAATAATCCATCTGTCTCGAATTTCCACATTTGCCAAAAATAAATTGGACTTTAGATTTGAGGGCCCTGCTAGGGGATACCTCAATTACTGGGGATTGAATCTCACCCATAAGACTCCGCTGGGGGATCGACAACTTTCTGACTTAGCTGGGGAAATGTCTTGTCAAGGCTCTGCCAAGGAGAACTCTATTGTCTACCTGAATTTTTCAAACCTTTATGGGGAAGGGAATCATTTAGTTGGCTGCCGGGAATACTTGAATTCTTGTAAGAAATACTTCACCGTGGGAAGACGACTCTCTATTTGGGGATTAACAATCCTTATTGCTCTGCTGGAGCAAGGAAATCTTCTGAGATCTGTTGGAGAAGAGAAAAATTTGTCTGAGATCTGCTGGGGGGATAAGAGCCACCCTAGATCTGTTGAGGAACAGAATCAGGGAAACCTGTTGAAGAGAAAAATTATGTGATGCACTCTATTGAACATAAATTGCATCCGTCTATTGGAAATAACAAAACCAAAACTCATCCTGTCGGGGAGGATAGACTTTAAGTAGTCTCGTGTTGGGGATCATTTGCTTTCGTCCAGACATTACCTTAAGAGGATTTTACGAAAGACTCGGTATCTTTAAACTCTTAGCTATCGTCGTGACTGTATGAATTGGCGTAATAACCTTGTTAGGGAGGTAGCCATTGTCAACACATATGAGCTTGTAGCTGTTGGAAGTGTTGAACGAGGGAATTGGCTTGGCGAGTGACCGCTAGCTGGGTAATGGACTCAATAAATAAGAATTATGACAAGAGGGTGACATAGAAACCCTTCATAAGTAATGTTTCCCCAATACTCAGAACGCTAGATAGGTTGACGAATCGTCGAGTGGGATTAATGTCTCTTGCTTTCGAATAAGCTTTAATTTTTCTCTTGAGCTTAATATGCAACCATGCTGCACTCGTCTTGAAACGAGGGGCAGGACATATTTAGACGCCAATGGCCCTAGTTAAGGAGATGCCAACAGAGATTGTACTTTAATCGTGTATGATGATCATATGAAGAAACCATAATGACTGAGGAGAAAATCTTTGATTAGGGAAACACCTTTCCAGTACCCAGTTGGGATCGACCACCGAACGTTCATTCTGAGAACTGTCTTGCATATTATAAGATCTACCAAAAGAAATTGTCTCAAGAGGATTTTACAGAAAACCTGACATCAAGAATGCTTTAGTGTTTTCAAACTCTTGAAGAGATTCGCTGGATCTAGAATTGAATACACCAAACTGTATGGTTTGTGAAGGAATTTTCCCTAAGATCTTGCCTCATCGTGAGGTATTCTGCTCCAGTATTATGAACCCTGGATAGGTGCTTCCAACTGTTTGTCTTTGGGAAAGAATGAATTCTCGTTCTATTGGGGTGGCCTACCCCAGTACGAGTCTTTGAGTAGTTTTTTCCCTTGACTGACTAATCTTTGAGGGAATACCTACGCTAATTGCTCTTTGAGATATTTGAATCTCGAAGTGAATGCCCCAGTTTGGCTGAGTTTTGAAGAAACTGCTCGACGTAACTTCCCCGGATTGGCTGGCTATTACCACGACTGGTTGGGAAAGTCCTTACTCAATGGAGCTTTCTTGGAAAAGTGCACCTCGTTGTGATTGTCTTTAAGAAGTTTCAGACTTCTCAACTTGGCAAAATTAAACTTCTAGACTGAATATTCGTATGTGAACTTCTTATAATGTCAAACAAATGTATGCAAGTAGAAAATGTTTATTAAAATTCTAATGCAACACACATGTTAATCTTTGAAGACTTTATTGAAAAGGTGTTGCAAACCTTTGTGAGTGAATCACTAGTTAAGATATGACATTATTTTTAAATAAAAGAAAGCACGAACGTGCAATACCAACAAAGGTATTTTAGCACAACTCATAGGAGTCAGGAACGCGGTCTCGTGGTAGTATGCTCTCAAAATAACCCTGTTTCAGTTAGGACTTTTGAGGGTTGTATCGAGGCCTGGTTCATGGTTATAGAAACAAAGGATATAGGCTTGAAGTTATAGGTACCCACCACTCTCCGTGATTTCCTCCATTCCTATGTTCAACTAATCTTCACAAGCGCTCACCTTTCATAAAGGTTTCGTGCTGGTTGAGGAACCATTGCTGCTAACAGTTCAAGCACCACTCAAGTTGTTGTTGGGAGTCATCACCCGTTTGTCTTTTCGTGCCCATGCCACACAAATTTGTTCTTGTTTAAGGATATTTCTTGTGTAATCCTTTTCATCTTTTTCTTTTTGCGTTCTTTTGCTTATCCCTAACTTTTGCCTGGACTGATTCTTGTGAATCTTTGAATGTGAAGTCCAGCGGGATGCCCTAATTTTTGCCTAAGTCGCTTGTTTTCATGTTTCAACTTAGTGGGCTTTTTCATTTCTTATTTTTTATTCTTTTTCTTTTTTGAACAAATCATGTGACATTGTTTGTCTTAATTGCTTTGTGAGGGTTGTGACTACCTCATTCTTTTGTCGATGAAGGATAACCATTGTGGCTTCCAGTATTTGGACCTCTTGATCAGTATAACCATTGTGGTTTCTGGTCTTTGGACCTCTTGATTGGTATAATGGAATGTAATGGATCCTCAGATACACTCCTTTATGAAATTATGAACGCTCGATCCAACTAGTTGACACCTACCCTGCCCATGGGTTACGTGTGAGGGTTTTTTTGTGCGAAAAGAAACTTCTACTTCAAGGCTCAAAGGGGTTAGCAAGGGTTTATGTCCCTTATTTCTCTGGTGTTTAGGGATTTGAAACAAATATTGTACATCGTCAACAGGGTCTTATTCAAGAACACATAATTAAAGATTCTTGTGTTTTTGTTTCGTCATTCTCCTTCATATAGTTTAGGCACGAAAATTGGTATACCGATGTACACATGCAAAATTTTAAGTGAATGTGAATGAATTACTTCAAGAAAAACATGTGAGTTTTATTATTGCTAACATTCAAAAGCAAACAAATTTCATACATGTAGAGAAATGTTTAGCAAATAAAAGAAACAACAAATGGAAATGCAATAAAGAAACTGAATATTACCGTAGTTGAGGAGGCTTGACTCCGTCTGGACCTATCAGTCTTGGACACTTTCAGTGATCAGTAGCTTTTTCATAGACTTGTAATCTTCAAGTAGATGGCTGCATTCCAAACATGGCAATCATACCTCCTCTTCTAGTTAATCTGACCATAAGGATCTGACCTGAGATATCTAGAGGAAAGAGTAAAGTTGGGGAATAAAGTTGCCCCGTAAGGTTTTTGCTCACAAAGACTTGTAGATCTTTTACCTACGTATCTCCATTAAACCATGACCAATGAAGAATCAGAGCGACGTAGTTCCCCTCACTGGGGAAGAAAATGCATTGAAGAAAGATAAACACATAATTTCCATTACTAAGAGTATTTGAATACTTATGGCTTTATTTGATTTTGTAGATACCCTTGCAGAGCGGGTGATTAATTCGAAGATTTCAACTTAAGAACTGACCATCTGGTATAACAACCCTGGCACCTTCATTCACAAGGTTCACTTCGACTCCACTGTGACTAGGCATTGGGTTTCGGAGTACATTTGGGTGAGGGGAAACACTGATTACTTTGGAGTCAATTAGGTCTTGTACCTTATTCTGAAAAAGGCCAACCTTTCTTAATATTATGCCCCTGGGCACCCGAATGGAATTCTCACCTTGTGTTTACATCAAAATTTGGTGGTAGATTGTCAGCAGAAGGAGCCCTCATGGTACGGAGTTCAACCAGGTTCAATTTAAGCAACTCTGGAAGCAATGAAGCATACGGAAATGGGATAGGGTCAACTTTTAGTTCCCTCGCTCTTGTTCTCTGTTGAAATGGTATTTGTGTTGTTGTTGCTGACCTGAGGTTGTTGTTGAGCATTTTGTTGTTGATATTATTTTGAGCTCCTAACATGCCCCTACACTCTCTTACTCATACTCGGCCGAGGAGCGAATGAAGGTTGTTGATGTAACCCCTTTGAAGACTTAGCCTGAGTAATGACTTTAGAAGAAGGAAAGTTGACCACCTCTTTTGTATTCCTGCATGCGTCAACTTGCGGCACTTCCTGCCCGGTCATCCCAAAGGTGATTACCCCTTCATCATTAAAATCTTGCATTTGATGCTTGAACGTCTTGCAATCATTAACATCATGTCCAAGAGCTCCAAAGTGAAAAACACAGTAGGCGTAGGGATTCCAACCTTGGGGAAGTTTACCATAAGGAGGAGTTAGCTCGCGACACTCAATCAACCCCATTTTGAGCAGTTGTGGGCATAACTCAGCATAAGACATGGGTACCGGATCAATAACCCTTTCTTTCGCCTATCGATAACGGGTTGCTTCCACTGGAGGAGCTACAACTGAAACCTGTTGAAGTCCTCCTGGAAACCAAGGCGTAGCAGCTGAGGAAGATCCCCGAAAAGGAAATAAAATGATCACTTCTTTGGCACCAATTGGTGTAGGATCATTCATCTCACTTGTATCTGGAAATGGGGAGTTGATTCCTATCTTAGGATCTTCACGACTACCAAGTGGTGATTACTGGTGAAGAGACTCAAACTGTAGAGGAAATCCACCTATCAACTCTTGATTCAGTGGACATCCCAAAGATATGGGAGAAACAGGACCTTATGTTTGAGAAGCAGACACATGACTATTTTCTTTCTTCAACATAACATTCATGATTCTTGTAAGCAGCTTTATATGAGTCTTCATCAAGTTGAATTCTTCTTTTAAGAACTTCTGACCCTGAGATAAATCTTTCACCTCTACTCTAAATTTTCTCAGCTGGGTCTTCATTTCGGTTACCTCCGCCCGGAGTTGTTCCAAATCCATACCCTGAGAGCTCTGATTCAAGCTGGCCATTCTAAAGAGAAACCAAATCAGGATAAGAATTTGTCTCTGAACACCTGTTATGAATGCAAGGATGTATCCAAATGTCGTGTTTCGTTATTTCCGAAGAATCATTATGCTTAGATTCAGGTTTTAATATAGAAAAATCCAACGGCCTGACTCGGATATGTGATTTTCGGAAATAACTGAACATGTGTGCCGAAATGTTATGATGTCATGTATGCAGCAGACATGTGGTCAATGGTCTGATGTTGGTGCTGAGAAGTGAGCCCAGTGTCTGTGAAAAGTCATAATAATAGTATCTCTATGAAGAACCCCATAATTAGGAACCAAGAACCAACAGAACTAAACCATCATAAAGTAACACTGGAGAAACGGGTATGTTGAAAGTTTAGGGTTCCTGCAAACCTGTAAACATTCCTCCCATCTCACGGGTGTGCTACATCGGGTCAGCATTACAGACTCTCAAAGCCGAGCAGCGATAATACATTCACCATCTCTGAGAGATGGCTCATGACCAAATCAGGGAATCGATTAGGCATTATGTACTACTCAGGGAGGTCTCAAATGAGTCCGAGAAGAACAAGCATCCCCCATAAGTTCCCAGCTTCAAGCGCTGAAGTCAAGAAACAATAGTATATTCATCTTGAAGGGTACAATACTACCGTCATACAATCAGTCGCTTTAACTGAGTTCTTATAAGAGAACAAGGACATCCTATGCGAATGGGTTTGCCACAAAATATGGTCTTCCACTGTCACCACTAGAGAGGGTTGTTTCGACTAAGGTCCTCGGTGATTGGGTCCCAGTGTTAGTAGCTCGGGTGGAAATATTATATGGTCTACTTAAGCAATATAGAACATCTCCCACGAGATCCTGATCTGGGTGTGGGACTCGTGAAAACTACACGTGCTCAAGACCACGCAAGCCACACGACTGCCCATTCTAAACTCTATATGTTCACTCAATCCAGGTAGTTGGCTTATCTCACAGTAACTCCATCCCACCAAAGAAAACCAGAACAGCCAGTACATGCCAGTATATGTAATAGTAAGGTGAATGCAGAAAGCTGTAAATAAAGTAAAGCGATAAACTGTAAATAAAACAGTAAAGCTAAACCAAAGTACACAACAGCAAACGAATAAATACTCAAAGAAAACAGAAACAGACAAGCACTAGGATTGACTCTCAAAGAGGAAACCAGAGATTTTGGGTTTGATCCCCAGCAGAGTCGCCAGTTGTCGCTCCCGAGATTTTCATCCTAGTACAAACGTGAAAGTGGCGCGGAAAAGATAGAGTCTCCACCCAGGAATTTTTATCCTGAATGAATGGGAAAGGTAATGATGCACAAACCAAAGAGAAAAGGAAAGGACAAGGTCCTACAAATCAAAGAACTGGGTTTGGGAGTCGGTTATGAACTGGGAAGGTATTAGCACCCCAGATCGTCCGTCGTACCTGACGGGATCCATGCTTGTTAGTCAATTTCAAAGGGTGAGAAATAAAACAGCTACTAAATAAAAATCGCTACTGGAACTAGAATGAGAAAGGGAACTGGAAAAGAGATCGAAAAGGGAAAATGTAGGGAAAATAAAGAATGTGCTCGAATGAGCCCTACCCCACTGCCTACGTACCTCATTGGGAAAATAAGGATCAGAGTCGACATAGTTTGCCTAACTAGGGAGGAAATTTGTTTGTGTTTTTTAGGATGATGTTGTCATAGCTCTAACTCGGGTGTTGCAGGCTCGCTGAATCGATTGCATTATCGTCCTGTTATCGAACTGTTGAGACAAGTGATAATCATCCGCAAAGAATGGGATATGAGAAGAGAAGACGTGGTGTCTTGTTGGTTTATTGTCTTTTAGAAGAAGTATTTTTATTTTGTGTTTACCGTATGTACAACACTAAAGAATATGATACATGAGTGAATACTTTCAAGGGTCTCCCCCAATGGAACGTTTTTAAAGCATTCTAGAATAGTGGAGGAGACCTCCACTAATTATTTCCTATATAGCTTAAGGATCGTGGCGTATTGTACACACTTTCATTATTAAATGTTTTTTTATTTTCTTTGAAGATGAGAGGTGGGACTCAAAGTTGTAAAGAAAAAACTCTAAGGGAAACTAGACTTACCCTACTGTTAGCATGCAATTATTGATCTTAAGGTTGAGGATTAAAGGGATAAATCTACCTAAGTTAGCATACCTGGACGACTATCCTAAGGTCTACCACATTGTGGCTTTAATTGAAAATTAATTCCAAGTTGCGAATCCTAAGGGAGCATGTGAAGCAAACACAAGTATGTGGAAATTAAGTATGAAATGTGAATATTAAAATGAAATAATGAACATGGTCCTCCTATGTCATGGTTGGTGAGAACGTATGATGAGTCGCGAAAGGAATGGAATGGATGATCGGGTGGGTCGATTGCGCGGTGCTGAGACACACGACTTATGGTCCGTATCATACAAGGGTGTGTTTTGGTTTATTGGAGTGGAGCGAAGGTGTGATCGTGGAAACCCTAGCATCATGTGGATTTTGTTCATTTATTTTTGTTTGAAATTTAATCGACGTTGGATCGAATATTTCTTTTCTTATCCTTTTTTTTTTAATTTTGATTTTCTAACGCTTCATTTTATCTTTTTTTCTACTTTATTCCTAAGTATCATACAAGCATAAAAGGCATACTAATTATTACATCACAAAAGCACAAAAAACCATACAAATATCAAAGTGAAAATCCAAATCCAATGTAGAAATTCCTCGAATAATCCCTCCTACAACAAAAGAACTTGTTAGTAAGTGGAATTTAACATGAATATGAAAAAGTATGGACAAGTGAATTAACATGTAAAATGCCAAAAATATTAAAAAGCATATAAAGCAAAAAAAAAATCGAAATAAATGCGAAAAAGTCGAAAAAACGAGAATTAAAATTTGTCACAAATTTATTAACATGCTAAACTATTATTTTTAATTTTCTGGAATTTTTTTATTGGGCAAAACTATTTTTAAAAAATGATTTTTGAAAGTGAAAATTAAAAGAAATTGATGAAGAAATAGGGGGTGCCAGAAAGTAAGAATTCAGGTTAAAAACAACATGGGCCTGCGTTGGTGGGGTGCCAATAGTAAATTCCATAAGCCCAATGGCGTTGGGAACTTGAGGTTTATAGCATGGTCTTCGGTCAACCATGTTGACTTGGAAAACCAAATCTAAACCATCTGATCATACACTTGATGATCGGTGATGGAACATGAGGTCACAATGAAAGGGTGCATATAGTATGGTGGGACAACGCATGTGGGAACGAAATCTGGTGGTCCTATCGGACAATGACAAGTGTCACCGCTAGAGTGGACAACCCAAAAGAATCTTATCCATCTACCTTGGAAGTGTAACGGTGGGATTGCATTATTCTTATAACCTTCATTCACAAATTAAAACAAGAAGAATCAAAAAGTCTCAAAATACGCTATGCTTTCCCTCCTATTCAAACCCTTATTTCTTCAGAACCAAATCCCTCGCCGGAGAAGAGGGAGGTTGACGGCAACGACGCCCC
Organism: Lathyrus aphaca; assembly: GCA_963966055.1. NCBI lineage: Eukaryota > Viridiplantae > Streptophyta > Magnoliopsida > Fabales > Fabaceae > Lathyrus > Lathyrus aphaca. Next base: position 433,561,810 of record OZ014525.1, on the reverse strand, counting down.
CTCCCTCCGGCCGAACTCACAATAAAACCACCTAACCCAATCCTTCGAAGGCTACTGAGTTCAAAAATGAATTCAGATTTTGCAAACTCTCATTAAAAACACCAAAATTCGAAATCCTAAAAGAATGTGTATTTGCTCAAACACCACCGAATCTAACAATTAGGGGAGAAAATCGTAACAAGAAAACATGGAGATCAAGAATAGTGGATAAGAGTGCATGGAAGAAATGAATGCATACCTAATCGGAGCAATTCCGATTTTGATCTCCGAAGATGGTAAGCTTTCACACCTTCTTCTCTCTTCTCGCGCAATCTTCTGAGAATATTGGCGTTAAGGTCGTTGTGCTCTTGTTGATGAAAGCGGTTTCATTTTCTTGCTGGTTCACGTTGATGGTGAATGGCGATGAAGATGATGCGATGTTGTTGAGGTGATGAAGAACGAGGGATTGCGTAGCAATGAAGTATTGTGGTTGATAATTGATGAAGAGTGATTGATGAAGATCGATGGCGAAGTGATGAAGAAGATGAAGAAGTGATGAAGGTGACGAGGTGAAGGTTCTTCTTCAAAGGATGACGAAGATAATTAGAGAGATGTTCTATTTCGATTCTGATAGCAGATACCTTCTCTTATCAGTTTGTTATCTACTTCCATTTCTGTTATAATCCCCTTTTCTGATATATCAGTTTTGTGCTTCTTGACTTACTCGATATGAAGTTGTTGTTTATTGCAAATGAATCTTGCAGGTTTCATTGTTGTTGAATCTTGAAGGATTAATCTGAAGAGGATGATCGTAGGTTATGAAGAAGAAGAAGTTTTGATGTTGCTATTGGTGATGAATGAGATGGAAGATGATGATGTGAAGATGATAGTTATCTTGAAGGTGATGGTGAAAACAAAAAAAAGATTCAGGAGCAAAAACTTGAAGTGTGGAGATTGAGTTGAAGGTGGCGATGAAAAATATCAGAAAGGACCCGAGAGAAGCTTTCAGGTTCAGCAACATATTCTTATAAAGGAGAATAAGGAGGGTAATTTGGTGATTGTCATATAAATTCAGTTAGGTCTGTCGCTCCAGGATTTTCATCCTAGTACAAACGCGAAAGTGGCGCGGAAAAGTCAGAGTCGCCAGCCAGCCATTTTTATCCCGAATGAATGGGAAAGGTAATGCTGCACAAACCGAAGAGAAAAGGAAATGATAAGGTCCTGCGAACAAAAGATCTGGGTTCGGTAGTCGGTTACAACCTGGGAAGGTATTAGCACCCCAGACCGTCTGCCATTCCCGACGGGATCCACGCTCGTTTGTTTGTTTCATAGGGTGAAAAATAAGAGGATGTTGAACAAAAACCGCTGATTGGAACTGGAATGAGAAAGGGAACTGGAAAAGAAAACGAAAGCAAGAGGGAAATATAGGGGAAATAAAGAATGTGCGCGAACGGGCCCTACCCCGCTGCCTACGTACCTCATCGGGAAAATGAGGATCATAGTCGACGTAGTTCGACTAACTAAGGCGGGAACTATTTGTTTGTGTTTTTTATGCGTTGGAACTGCTTATGTCTATGCTCAGGTGTTGCAGGCTCGCCTTGAACAAGTGTGTTTACCGTCTTGCAAATGAGGCAAGTTGTCGCAAGTTCGCGTTGAGAGTGAGTGAGGTGAGAAAATAATTCCCACATGAAAAGACGTTTATTGTTTGTTGTTTTGTCTTTTAGATAAGTGTTTTGAATTTGTTTGTGGAACATTCTCATACTAATACTTGTTCATCGTGGTAGATGCCTTACACCTTGCCCCAAAATAGGACGCGTATAAGTAACCCACGGCAAAGTCTCGTGTCGTACGAGAAAGTCAACCTTTATTAGTTATTTTCTTACTTTTTCTTTGTAGATGAGAAAGAAAGCAAGGCGAACCAAAAGGGAAAAATTCTAATGGGAAGACTAATATCCTAGTGTTATCATGCATGGATGAACCTAGGTTAGTGCGGTTTTCTAATCCTAAAGAGAAAAGGAAAAGAAGAAGGGAAATAGAATACAACTTACTTCTTAATGAAGCTAAGTTGATTCTAAAAGGGAATTAGCATGAAGTTATGTAGAACAAGGCAAAAATGCTAAAACAAATACAACTTGAAAGCATAAAGGAATTAAATGGGTTAAGTTGTGTGAACTTACCTTTACCTCCCTACAAAACAAAGGTTAGCATGGTAAACATGAATAAGGAATGCGGTAAACAAATATCAAACAATTCCTAAGGGATCTAGGACCTAAACTAGACTCAATCATAAGTTTAAGGGACCTAAGAAAGACGCAAAGAAAAAAACCAACAGCCTATTACAGCTCCTAAATGCACAAACAACAATGAAATGCCATGCAAAATACACACAGCTTTCTACAGCTATTAGACAGCATGCAAAACAGGTGTAAAAAATGAGAAAATGCAACAATCAACATGCATTTTACAGCTACTGTATGAAAACACATCTATGAAATGCAAAGGCAAATTTGGTTTTTTTTCATTTTTTTTATGCACAAAACCAATGGCAAATACACAATTAACATGTAACATGATCAAGTGGAATCAAAACGCATGATTAAATGAACATCATTATTTTTAATGAGTGATTATGAAAGAATGCACCAAATGACAAATATGCAACAAGTATGCATTCAAGTTTTGGCATATAAGCATAATGAACATGGATCATGATCATGCATCAACATAGATCAACAAAAATGACATGTAAATTGATGCAAAAAATCAGAATTGGATTAACATGAGTTGTGTAATTAAAGATGCAAACAAAATGCAAGAATGTGCATACTCATAGTTATGTGAAATGAAACATGCAATATGCAATGCAATTATGGATCATGAAAATGAAACAAAAACAGAATGTGAACAAATATGAGCATGCTAAATGAAAGTTTTGAACATGGCAACAACTATTCACAAGTCAATTTATGCACTTATGAACAAATAAGCATAAAATATGCAAAAGGTAACGGAAATATGTCGAAACGACTCGAAACGATGGAATGAAGTACCAAAAATAGTCTTAAAAATTCCCTAAATTCATGATCTATAACTACATGAATAATCAAGATAAAATGAAATGAAAACATGGAGTGAAACAAAGCATTTTTTCAAGTTGTGAACAACGTTAACCGGTTAACGTTATAGGTTAACCGGTTAACGCCTTCAATTTTTCAAATCCAAAGGCATGTTTTTAATGTGTTAACTGGTTAACCAAATGCGTTAACCGGTTAACATTGAACAGAATGGTGAAAAAAGTGAAGAAATAAGCACTTATGGTCATGAACCTACTTCTAAGAACCCCTAACACATACATGAACATGTTAATATGAATTTTCACGTAAATAGGGTTCTCTAACACCTATTTGGACCTAGATTAAGCTATAATTCTAGCTTCTAACAATCGAAATGCACAAATCTCAATCAAAACGTAATTGAACGGTAAAACACAAATACAATCAATGAAACGTTGAACAATCTCGTTACGGCAAGATGAAGAAAATAAGTTAAGCGCAAAGCGGTATCAGATTACCAACCTACAAAGCGGAGGATTGTTTTGGTGAGTGTTACGGTGTGAATCGAAATGAAAGTGAAGAGGAAAATGGAAGACCCGCGAACGCACAAAATAAATGCGGTTGATGATGCTTCTTGATGAACACTTGATTAATCATTTCCAATAAGCTCAAAACCAATCCAAAAATAGAATTGCTTCTTCAAATAAGCTCCACAATTGACGATTGATGAAGGTCTAGCTTCAAGTTCTTCAAATTTCAATGAAAATTTTGAAGAACCTCTATGGAGAAGCTCTTGTGATTTTGGAAATGGTGGAGAATTGAGAGAGAAATGAGAGCAGGAAATTAGAAAATAGTGAAAATGAGGTTGGAACCCTTTTCTTTGGAATGATTTAGGTTTATATAAAGGGTAGGTGAGGAGCTAGGTTTGGGTATGGACTTTTCTTGGGCATTAGGTTAGGTTTGGAATTAGGATTGGATTTAGTTAAAGTTGGTTAGGGCTTAGGGAATATTCCTTGGAAGAGTGTGGAAGGGTCTAGAAGGTGGTAAAAAAATATAGTGAAGTGAAGTCGAAAATGAAGTGGGAAAAGAGAAGAAGAAAAATTGGAGGGAAGTGGGAAGCAACCCATTTTTGAAGGTTTTTGCCCAAAATTTGCACCTGTTAACTGGTTAACCATATGCGTTAACCAGTTAACAGCATGAAAATTTCAAATTTTCTGTTGCCTTGTGGATCAACTTGGAAATGCCTTAGATTATTTGTGTGCATCATCTTTCTTCTCTTAAGCTTCAATAATCTACAAGCCTTGCTCGATCACATGCCTCATTCACATGCAAATGATCATGATTTATGTATTATTTTTTATTATTATTATTTTTTGAATGCGATGCGATGCTTGGACGATCATGCAAAAATGAAGAAGCATAAACCACTTGAGGTTGGCAATAAATAAGAGGGAAAAATTTAGGGTATTACAGATGCCCCTATTCAATCATCTGTAGACCTGAATGGATGATAGTCACGGCTTCAGACCTTCAAGGTATAAAGTGATTGAATACCCGAATAAACCGGAAAAATTTCACCCTGTGGGAAATGAGTTGGGTTGGGAACAAGTGCCACTCTCGGATGACATCTTGAACATGTCGCTGACCTAGGACAGGACAAAAGGGAACGAGCTTATTGTACTTAAATGGGGGCTCGAAGGGAACGAAACCATCGTACTGGAATGGAATCAGAAGGAACAGGATCGTTGTACTTAAACGATAACCTGAAATGTGACCGTTATATTGAAACGGAAACGAAGGAATGAGGCCATTGTACTTAAATGGGGGGCTCGACAACACGAAACCATTGTACTTAAATGGAATCGTAGACATGTAATCATCGTACTTAGATGAAGTCAAAGAAAACGGGATCATTGTACTTAAATGATTACCCATGACGCGAACGTTGTACTTAAACGGAGACGCGGAGAAATGAGACTGTTGTACTTAAACAAGACTCGAGACGAGACCATTGTACTTAAATGGAATCGAGTAATTGAAATCATCGTACTTAGATGAGATCAAAGGAATGGGGTCGTTGTACTTAAACGAGAGCCCGAGACGCGACCATTGTACTTAAACAGAGACACAGAGAAATGAGACTATTGTACTTAAACAATACTCTAGACGAGACCATTGTACTTAAATGGAGACTCACTGGGGACAAAAAACAAGATTTTGTAGAAATAACCACACTGGGAAATAGACTCGAAATTTTGTGGGGATACTTCGGTCTGATTGCGGAAACATTGTTTCGGGCTTCTGTGTAAGGTACCAAAACTGGTTTATGCTTCGTATGCATATGTTTGAATTTTTCCATGGCGTAATGCTTCGTAATGACGGAAATGCTACGTGTTTGAGGATGCAAATGCAATGATGATTACTGCATGCAAATGCAAAGAGATCTCCTGATGAAGAGACTATAGGTTTCCTTGACAGCTTCGCTGGGGAAGAAACACTTGTTGCATTGATCGCGATGAATCCCTGTGGGGAAAAGCAACTCTGCGGGGATGGTGTTAATGATACACCGGCTCTAAACTGTCGTTGTCGCTCCCCGGATTTCCATCCTTGTACAAACGCGAAAGTGGCGCGGAAAAGAATAGAGTCGCCAGCCAGGCATTTTTATCCCGAAGGGACGGGAATGTTAATGCTGCAAAAACCAGAGGAAAAGGAAAGGAAGTACACGGGTCCTGCGAACCAAAGAGACTGAGTTCGGGAGTCGGTTACAACCTGGGAAGGTATTAGCACTCAGATCGTCCGCCGTACCGGACGGGATCCACGCTTGCAAAGAAATTTGTTTCAAAGGGTGAAGAAATGAAAGTTGCTGCAAAACAGAAACTGAAACTGGATAATAAAGAAAAGATAGGGGGAAAATGTAGGGAAAATAAAGATTGTGCTCGAACGGGCCCTACCCCGCTGCCTACGTACCTCATCTGGATAATGAGGATCAGAGTCGTCGTAGTTCCCCTAACTAGGGGTAGAAAAGAAATTGCTTGTGTCTTAAGGCTTGAACTGCCTATGTCAATGCTCAGGTGTTGCAGACTCGGACAACGAGTGCGTAACCGTCTTGCAAAATGACATGCAGGAACAAGTTCGCGTACGGAGCGAAGGAGATGAGAAAAGAAATCCCGAAGGAAAGAAGCTTATTGTTTGTTTGTGTTTTTCATGAAGCTTTTAGGAGTGTGTCACAAGGAAGTGAACTCAAGCTCTTTTCCATGGAATGTGCACTTGTCACTACATTCCAAGATGGAATAATAGAACAAGCACACTCAAGTAAGGAGAAAATCCCCAAAACTTGACTCCAGAGATTAGGGCCTAAGCTCACTAACTCATTAACTTATTAAGTGTTTTTGGTACTTACAAATGGTCGCTCCCCAGATTTCCATCCTGGTACAAACGCGAAAGTGGTGCGGAAAAAGAATAGAGTCGCCAGCCAGGCATTTTTATCCCAAAGAAAGGGAATGGTAATGCTGCACAAACCAGAAGAAAGAAGAGGAAGGACACAGGTCCTACGAACCAAAGAGACTGAGTTCGGGAGTCGGTTACGACCTGGGAAGGTATTAGCAACCAGATCGTCCGCCGTACCCGACGGGATCCACACTTGCAAAAGAAACTGTTTCAAAAGGGTGAGGGATGAAAGCTGCTGCAAAGAAATGAAAATGAAAATAAACTGGAACTGGAAAAAAGAAATGTAGGGAAAATAAAGATTGTGCTCGAACGGGCCCTACCCCGCTGCCTACGTACCTCATCAGGATAATGAGGATCAGAGACGCCGTAGTTCCCCTAACTAGGGGTAACAAGGAAGTTGCTTGTGAATTAAAGCTTGAACTGCCTATGCCATTGCTCAGGTGTTGCAGACTCGGACGAAGAGTGTGTAACCGTCTTGCAAAATGACAAGTAGGAGCAAGTTCGCGTAAGGAGTGAATGAGATGAGAAGAGAATTCCCGCAGGAAAGACGCTTATTGTTTGTTTGTTGTTTTTTAGAAGCTTTTATGAGTGAAAATTTGCATAGGTAAGTTTACCTAAGTCTTACTTAATGGGATGTGTACATCTCACATCATCCCGAAATGGAATGCGCAAGAGGCACACCTATCTATGGAGGAAATCCCCAAAACTAGTCCCATAAGTGAAGGCTTCAGCACACTGGCCTATTATCATTATTAAGTATTTTTGTGGTTTTTGGATTGAGAAGTGTTTTTTAAGCTTTTCTTTGTGAGGTACTCATGCTAAGACCTATCCACCACGAGTGATGACTCACACCTCGCCCCGAAACGGAACGCGTGCAAGTATCTCATAGCAAAGTCTCATGTCACATGAAAGTACTCAACCTTTATTAAGTGAATTAGAATTGAGTTTGAAGATGATAAGAGAGAGCACCAAAGGATCTCAAAGGAAAAATTCTAAAGGGGGACTAAAATAATCCTAAGTGTTAACATGCATGGATGTCCTAAGGGTTAGTGAGGTTTCTATCCTAATGAAGAAGAAAAGAAGAAGAGAAGAAGAAGATAGAAGAAGGGATGAGAAAGGCCTAATCCCAACAACAAAGGGTTAGTGCACATAAGCATAAGAGGAGAAGATGAGACTTGGAGATGTGGAACTCAATTCCCACACCTCACACTTACCAAGCCCCTGCAAGGTTAGTATGCATACAAGTGAAGCAAGATAAAGAAAATGGCATGCTAACATCAAACAATCAGAAGTGAAATGGTATGAACATATGTACAATGCAAATGCAACTCAAAGGAATGAGGAGAAGAAGTATGCAAGCTAAATATGCAACATGAAACACTTATGAGAACAAATGCACACTTATGAAGTATGTAAAGCAAAATGCACAAGATATGGACACAATGCTCACAACCAGAACCAAAACAAGATGAAGAATGGCTTAAGAGGCCAACAAGATGAAGAAAAAATAGGTACAAAACCAAACAATTACCAAATGGAAGCAAAAGAAACAATAAGACGAAGTGAAAGCACTTAAGGAAACAAAAGACTTAAAGAAGAAGCAAACACAAAAAAATCAGAAGACACAAACCCTATCCTAGGACCAGGAAGGTACCCACACCCTAAAGGAACCCCAAATGAGAAGAAGAAGTTGGCACAAGTGCCCTTCTTGGCTTATGAGAGACTTAAAGGTTCAAAGAAAGCAAAATGGGACAAGGTTCAAAGTAAAATCCACAACAAATCAACCAACCATCTAAAAAATCCACAATTGAAAACAAATGACCCTCAAGCATGTTATATCAACTAGCCAAAAGGAATTGAAAAGATTCAGAAGCAAACAAGGTCAAATGGAGGCAAGAGCACAAGTTAGGGTAGCAAACTTACATCACAAGTTACAAGATCAAGACTCAAGAAATAAGTTTCCAAAAATCCAGAGAAAAATCACATGAAAATTAAAATGTCTTAGGAAATCAAAGCAAAAATAATGGGATCAAAACTCAAAATATTGAAACCTATGAAAAATAGACAAGGCAGTGTGGTCAAGAAAGGATTCAAAAGAAGCTATGTGAAATGGGGAATTAATTCAGACACGTGGATAATGGAAAAAAATAAAATAAAAATATGACAAAATAATAGAGACACAAAATAACCACATGATTGTTTTAGGATTTTTTATGTGAAGGAAACTATTTTAATTAAATTGAAATGAAACTGAATTAAAGAAAATAAAATATGAAAATGAAATTAAGAGAACTTGGGAAGGGGTGTGATTAGTAGGTGTTTTATGTGTAAATTGAATTGGGCTTAGTGATTGGAGGTGCGAATAGCTCGCACCAAGGCCCAGGATCTGCACTGGTACATGAGTTATGATGAGGATTTTAGTTGAAATAAAACAAAAAGGCTGGGAAAAACTGGATCCGCATGATTCATCAAACGGCTGTGAGAGAGAGCCTCATTAAATGAGGTGGCGTTATGCTGCGATATGACTGGTGAGTGCACGCTAAGTACTATGGATTGCAAAACAGGTTGTATTAAAATGAAAAAAGAAATGAACATGAGATGGAGGCCAGCTAGGGCTATGTGGCATGCTGTGAAGCCTTGGATGGAAGGATCCTACGGCTCATGGCTATCTTCTTCGTAGAAACCCTAGGTTGATCACAAAACAAATTTCGGTGACCAGAGCTAGGGCTCCGGCACCGGAAACCAAGCCAGAACCAAAAATCCACCAATAAATGAAAACAAACAACCCAGATTAACTAATTAGACATCACTGAATTCAAATATGACCTTAAAAACAGCTAAATCTCAAAGAAATGGACGGATCGAAGGAAATAAAGTGTCACCATGAAACTTGAAATGCACATATCTTTCACTACAATGCACCAAATTCAATTCTACAAAGTGCAGCATGATCAGCAAACATCAAGGATTGCAAAACACCATATCAATTTCATTATTAGAACATGAGATTCCAAGCCATACCTGAGATGGAGATCTTGATATAGTGAGCTAGAAAACCAACCAATGCGTGCAACTCACTCCTCTTACTCCTTAGATGCAAATTAAATGCATCTAAGGTCTTGAGATGGACTGGATCTGAGGTTTCAAATCAAGTTGCCTTGAAATGGTAAGCTGGCCAAACTTGAGGATAAGCTTCAGTGAGTGTATGCTTAAGGATCCTGAGGTTGCCTAGATCACAGATCCACAATTGGTTTGGAGTTTACTTGCTTGCTTGGATCAAGAGAAAAGAGAGAAAATGCAAAGTTGCATGAAAGTTGAGAATAAGAGAATGAGGGAGATCTAGGATTTGCTAAAACCTAATTGTGCTTGTTGTGACCTCACAAAGCAATGCTGAAAGTGTGTGAGAGAATGCACGAATGAGTCATGAGTTTTGAATCATTTTGCATAATTTGCACTTGGTGAGATAAGCATGCTACGATCATGCTCTCTTGGGCCTCTCAGCACATGTATCTTTCATTTTCCACCCTTGATTCAAATCCAGTCATTCCTGGCCCTTAGATTCAAGTATCACACTTGTTTCATGACTTTTGCTAATTTGCATGTTTTGGAGGGATTTTTTCAAAGTGCACGAAAATGGACCATTATTTGGAGCAAATTGGTACTAATGCAATGCATTTTAAGTTTGAAACAAGATTGGGCCAGTACCAAATCACATAATTCAAGTTTGAGCCCTTTTGAAATTTGGTGGCTTTTTGAAAAGTTGAATTTGCCCTAGAATTGCTGATTTTTTCGAATGACCCCTAGGAAAATCTACACATCCTATGAAAATGTACTTGTACTTTTTGAAAATGGGAGCCCTTACTCTACAACTTTCATGTTTGACTTTGGTCCATTTGAAGAATTTTTGATCATGTTAAGGCCATTTGAAAATTAGGGCAAAAGTTGCCAAATTTGGAAAATTCCATAAACCAACTTTGTACCATTTTTGCAAAACCCTTCAAATCTCTATGATTCTTGGACTTTAGGCATTCCAAACCTCTTATAACCTTGTAAGGACCCCTCTTGGCCAAAGAATTTGGGTTAGACCCCTTGAAATTGCACAGTTGACTTATTATGGGCTCTGTTGACTTTTTGCTTCATCTGCAAGCAACTGAGGCATTGACTGACTTCCACATGGAATTTTCTCATGAAATTTGACACATAGGATCCTCTTAACATATAGAAGACTTTTCCTAAAATAAATGGCCAAAGTTGTGAGATCTTGGTGCCTGAATCTCAAACCCTAATTTGGGTGCCTTGTATAGGAGCTTTGCCTTGTCCTGAGATCTCTGATGATCATGCAATCTTCTGAGCTTTTGCCAATGGACTTGATCTTGTAAATGGAGAGTAGACTCGCCATAAGACTTGTATAAACACATTGGGACCCTTGTCATGGCTTGAAATGCTTCAAGGACATCCACAGATGACCATATGCTTGATGTTAGGACATGAGGGATGTTATGCTTCATCTTTCTATGTTATGATGCTGAGGAAATGATATATTCATGATGAATATGATGTGACATGATGCTCAAAATGAAGAGGGAAAATTTGGGGTGTTACAGCTGCCCCTATTCAATCATCAGTTAATCTGAAAAGGACGATAGTACGGGCTATCGACCATTCAAGATAAATTGTGGTTGAATACCAAGAAGACCAGAAATTTGCACTCTGACGAAGAATGCAGCACTGGGAAATAATCCCAACCAGATGACGCTCTGGGGATAAGAAAGGGAGGAAAAGCAGACGAGCTTCTTCCAAGTTGAATTTGATATTTGGAATAAGAACATGTTGACAGACGAGTCTTCAAACAATCTTGTGACGCCAGGAGCTGGACATACGAGTCCTCAAAACACTGCAAGAACATAACCTGAGACAGACGAGTCTTCAAACAATCTTGTGACACCAGGAGCTGGACATACGAGTCTTCAAACACTGCAAGGAGATAATCTGAGACAAACGAGTCTTCAAACAATCCTGTGACACCAGGAACTGGACAGACGAGTCCTCAAACACTGCATATAACATGAGACAGACGAGTCTCCTTCGGATTTACCTGTTACGCCAGGACCGGTAATGCACTAAAGTCTGTGGGATATACATGCAATCAAGGTAGACGAACCTTCTTCATATATTATCCGCGGATATATGGTATAAGACAGACAAGTATTCTTCGAGCAAACCTGTGACGCCAGGTGCAGCAACCATAATTGGTGCCTGAGATAGACGAGCCTCCTTCGGATTTACCTGTTACGCCAGGACCGGTAACCATTTTGACATTAATTCCCACTGTCAGGATTTTAAACCTCTTCAATACAGACAAGTATTGGATGATCATCAAGAGAACACAGATGAGTGGCATAAGTCAATGATATAGACGAGTATCAGACGATGATCCGAGAAACACAGACGAGCGCTTCAGGCAGTGATATAGACGAGTATCAGCCACTGGTATAGACGAATACTGGAAATTCAAACACAGACGAGCATTTGAAGTAGAAATAGAAGAATACCAGGATAAACAACAAATCCTCACAATACAGATATAAGCTAACGCAGACGAGTGCTGGGATTGATACAGACGAGTATCCAAGCAAAGCAAACGAGCTTCAAACAGGTAAACAACACAGACGAGTGCTGGAAATGATACAGACGAGTATCCAAAAATATCAGGTCATACCGAACACAGAGGAGTGTTGTAAAGTTGCAGACGAGCAACAGTTGAAAATACATATCAAGGCACAGACGAGTGCAGCAAAGGATCCAATACCACAAACAGACGAGTGTTGGGAGTTGTAGACGAACAACAGCATATAAGATATCACAACACAGACGAGTGTTGAGAAGTTGCAGACGAGCAACATCAAATATCATATCAGAACACAGACGAGTGTTGAAAGATGCAAACGAGCAACAGCAAAGAGATAACCAAACACAGACGAGTGCTAGAGGGCAACAGCAAAGATATTACATCCCAAAGCACAGACGAGTGCTGGAAACTGCAGATACTACAGATGCTTGTTGGAAATTGCAGACGAGCAATAACAGAGATTACATCCAAACACAGACGAGTGTTGGAAATTGCAGACGAGCAACATCAAGGTAATCATAAACCACTGCTGGGGAAAGCAAACGAGCAATACCCAAGGGCCAACACAGACGAGTGTTGAGAAATGCGGACGAGCAGCAACAAAGCAGTAATATCACTGCTGAGGGAAGAAACCTCTGCTTAGGGATAACACAGACGAGTGTTGAAAAACGCAGACGAGCGGTAGACAAATGCCTGAATGGCCACAAGAGTTACAACTCTGCAGGGGAGGACAAGTCAAGATGTCTAGATACCTAACTCTGACCGAGGTGATGAATACTTGACTGTATCATCAAAATACCCAAAAGTGTGGCAACTTTGTTGGGGAATATTTCACTGACGGAAGTGAAGATCAAATATGAACTCTGTGGGGACAGGATCATCTTCAGACTTGGCTGGAAAAGATGCATCAACTATACTCTAGCTGGGGAGAGCATCTGCTGATTCAAAGCTCTGGCTAGGAAAGACTCTTGCTGAGGATAGAATTCTGATAATTCCAACTCTGGTGATGTCAGGCCTTCAGATACCTACTGACTATACTCCACTGGGGAAGAATGGACTGCTACTTCACTGGAGAAGAAGAAACTGCTTGGGCTGCTGCCAAGGCTTAGCTGGAGAAAATCTCTGCTGGAGATGCCAGGCTTTCAGATACCTGTTGGGAGAAGAAACCTCTGCTTGGGGAGATACTCTATTGGGGAAGAGTAAATTTCTTGGGAGAATGTGACGCCATCCTGCAACCTGCAACAACAGAAAACACAAGTGTGCCCCGGGGATTTTCATGGAATGATCTGTTCATCCATCGTCATCCGACACTCAAAGAGGGTTATAGTTTCCCTGCATGTCAGTTTTCTTTTCAAAATTATCACCATGTTTAGATGCAATGCTATTTTTGCCAAAAATTCAGGACATTTTGCAAACAAAACTAAACACACACAGCCTTTTGACTGAATATTCTTTTTATTGAATGGCCTCTGAATAGGCAAAGATTTACATCAGGAAGTAACCACCTGGAAAGAGGTAGCCACCATAAAATTGAGAAAAGAAACTATCCTAATGGCAATGGACACGGCATTCCAAGTGAGTTCCATTTCTGCTATGACCAGCATGTCTTCGAGACTCTCCATTCTGCTTTGGCTTTCTGAGAGGATGAGGGGACTGTTTCCTATCCTTCTGATATTGTCAAGTTGTACAAAACAATGATGTGGTTCAGATAACTCGGATCGCAGTTGTTCGCTTATTCCCTTGTTTTGCGTGGATCGCCCTTTCGGGTTTTCAATCCACCGGGATACCCTTTTTTGCCTGAGCTGTCCAATGCGGCTTTTTCAACTCAGCGGGTGTACATTTTTTTATTTTTTTATTTCCCTAACTTTTGCCCGAGCCTTTTTTATTCTGTTTTTAGCTCGCCGGATGCCTTTTTTTTTCCTGGACTATAATTATGTTTTTGTGTCCAACGGGTCTCTTTATGCGAAGTATTTTTTAACTGCGTCCGAGTTAACAGGGGACTGGAAGTCATCTCCATCCATAGTGGTGAGCATCAGTGCTCCTCCTGAAAAGACTTTCTTCACTATGAATGGTCCTTCGTAGTTTGGGGTCCACTTGCCCCTGTGATCTGAACCTGGAGGAACGATCCTCTTCAACACAAGCTCTCCCACTTGATACTCTCGAGTACGTACTCGTTGGTCGAACGCACACTTCATTCTCCTTTGATAAAGCTGACCATGATAGATAGCGGCTAATCTCTTTTCCTCAATTAGACATAGCTGATTATAACGAGCACGCACCCATTCAGCCTCATCAAGCTTTACATCCATCATCACATGCAATGAAGGAATCTCTACTTTAACAGGCAGGACTGCTTCCATACCATACACCAGAGAGAAGGGAGTTGCCCCTGTTGACGTCCTGACTGACTTACGGTACCCATGCAACGCAAACGGTAACATCTCATGCCAATCTTTGTAGGTGACAACCATTTTCTGCACAATCTTCTTGATATTCTTGTTAGCTGCCTCTACCGCACCATTCATCTTTGGTCGGTAAGGAGAAGAATTGTGATGCTGAATTTTGAAGTCCCGACACAAGTCTGCCATCATCTTGTTGTTGAGATTAGAACCATTGTCAGTAATGATCCTCTCGGGAACTCCGTATCTGCATATGATATCTCTCTTCAGAAATCTTGCCACCACTTGACGAGTGACGTTGGCATAAGATGCTGCTTCCACCCATTTGGTGAAGTAATCAATCGCGACCAAGATGAAGTGATGACCATTTGAAGCAGTTGGCTCTATCTTCCCGATCATGTCAATGCCCCACATAGAAAAGGGCCAAGGAGATGACATGACGTTGAGCGGGCTTGGAGGAACATGCATTTTGTCTGCATATATTTGGAACTTGTGGCACTTACGAGCGAATGAACAACAGTATGCATCCATTGTCATCCAGTAATACCCCGATCTCAGCAATTTCTTAGCCATAGCATGCTCTCCTGCATGGGTACCGAAAGATCCTTCGTGGACTTCCTGCATTAACAGGCTTGCTTCGTGTCTATCCACGCATCTGAGCAAGACCATGTCAAAGTTTCTCTTGTACAAAACCTCGTCTGTGTTCAAGAAGAAGCTAGCAGCAAGTCGCCTCAAGGTCTTCTTGTCATTGGAAGATGCCCCAGTTGGGTATTCTTGTTTTTCCAGGAATAACTTGATATCAAAATACCAAGGTTTCTCATCAGACACGGCGTCTACAGAGAAGGCATGAGCTGGAGCATCAAGCCTGGATATGTCAATTCTGGGCACATAATTCCAACACAAGACTTTGATTGACGAAGAGAGAGTGGCCAATGCGTCGGCAAATTGATTTTCATCACGTGGTATGTACTGAAGTTTAACTGTCGTGAAGAACGTCAATAGTTTTCTAGCATAATCCCTGTATGGAATTAGATGCTCTTGATGCGTGTACCACTTGCCGGTAACTTGGTTAATGACGAGGGCTGAGTCTCCGAATATATCGAGGTTCTTAATCCGAAGATTAATTGCCTCCTCTATTCCCATTATACATGTCTCGTATTCCGCTTCATTATTGGTGTAGCCAAAAGTAATTCTGGCAGCGAAGGGTAAGTGAACACCTTCAGGAGTAATGAGTACGGCACCAACTCCACGACCATTGATATTGACTGCCCCATCAAACATCAGCTTCCATTTGGATTCAGGGTCAGGCCCCTCCTCCGGAAGCGGTTCCTCATAATCATTTGCTTTGAGGTACATGATGTCCTCATCAGGGAAATCAAACTTCATTGGCTGATAATCATCCTCAAGAGGTTGTTGTGCAAGGTAATCCGACAATACACTTCCCTTGATGGCTTTCTGAGAAGTATATTGGATGTCGTATTCAGTTAAAATCATCTGCCACCTAGCAATCCTTCCGGTTAACGCTGGTTTCTCAAAGATGTACTTGACAGGATCCATTTTGGAAATGAGCAGTGTGGTATGAGTCAACATGTACTGCCTCAGTCGGCGAGCATCCCATACCAAAGCGCAGCAAGTTTTCTCGAGCAGTGAATAACGGGATTCAAAGTCGGTAAACTTTTTGCTAAGGTAATAAATAGCGTACTCTTTTCGACCAGACTCGTCATGTTGGCCTAGAACACACCCCATTGACCCTTCTAGCACGGTCAAGTACATGATTAAAGGTCTTCCTTCCACTGGAGGCATTAGAATTGGAGGATCCTGCAAATATTCTTTTATCTTTTCGAAAGCTCTTTGGCAGTCATCGTTCCACCTGACCGTTTGCTCTTTTCTTAGCAATTTGAATATTGGTTCGCACGTGGCAGTTAGATGAGATATGAACCGAGAAATGTAGTTCAACCTCCATAAAAACCCACGCACTTCTTTTTCTGTTCTCGGTGCAGGCATATCTTGAATAGCTTTTACTTTTGCAGGATCTACCTCAATTCCTCTTTGACTAACAATGAAACCCAGCAGTTTCCCGGAACGCACTCCGAAAGTGCACTTGTTTGGATTCAACCTCAGCTTGTACTTGATCAGTCTATCAAACAGCTTCTTCAGGTTGACCAGATGCTCCTCTTCGTCTCGGGACTTTGCAATCATATCGTCCACATAACACTCAATCTCCTTGTGTATCATGTCATGGAACAATGTGACCATCGCCCGTTGATAAGTTGCCCCGGCGTTCTTCAAACCAAAGGGCATGACCTTATAGCAGAATGTACCCCACGGGGTAATGAACGTTGTCTTCTCCATGTCTTCCGGCGCCATCTTTATCTGATTATATCCAGAGAAGCCATCCATGAAGGAAAATACCGAGAATTGAGCAGTATTGTCTACCAACACATCAATGTGTGGCAACGGAAAGTCATCTTTTGGGCTTGCTCTATTCAAATCCCGGTAGTCAACGCACATCCGGACCTTGCTGTCCTTCTTTGGTACAGGTACAATGTTAGCTACCCAAGGTGGGTAACTAGTTACAGCAAGGAAACCGGCATCCCATTGCTTCTGAACCTCCTCTTTGATCTTCATCGCCATGTCAGGATGAGTTCTTCTCAATTTCTGCTTCACAGGAGGACTGTCCTCTCTCAGAGGTAGCTTATGCACAACGATGTCGGTATCCAACCCTGGAATATCTTGATATGACCAAGCAAAGATATCGACATACTCTTTCAGCATACTGATCAGCTCTTTCTTGACGTCGGCCTACAGACTGGCCCCAATTTTGATCTCTTTCTTCATATCTTCACTGCCAATGTTGATGATCTCAATCTCTTCTTGATGAGGCTGAATAACCCGTTCCTCTTGTTTCAACAATCTGACCAATTCTTCAGGGAGATCACCGTCTTCCTCAACCCCTTCATCAGCTTGGTAGACAGGATTGTCAAAGTCATGCATAGTCATAGCAGGAACGTTATCAGTGGAATCCGGATGATCAACACTGCACAGATGATGTGCTTATTCAGAATCTGCTTATTTTGAAAAAGAGACGCTAACACAAAACAAAAAGGGAAAAACACATTGCCATTTTTTTATATTTTTGTGAAAAAGTTTAAAAACAAAGACAGGGGACACAGTTTGTCTGAAAATGTCCTTTTATTTCATAGCAAAATAAAGATGCAATACAAAACATGGTGGCCCAATACAATGGATCCAAGCATCTTGGGCAGAATGCTGGATTTGACAATGCAGTATGTTAATAAAATGAAACAAAATAATTACTCTGAGAGCCAGGTGACTTGAACAATGTCTTCAGCATACCAATTTGTTAGCTCCTCGTCGGGCGCACACGGGTGTATCCAATTGTCCCAGTCACCGTCATTGTCCCCATATTGGCTTGCTGTACAGATCTGATTGCGGTCGAGCAACCCAGCACTTGTAAACGTGATAGCCTTACCACTTGGAGTAGATCCACCAGGCTGATACCCTAAGCCAAACTTATCATCTTTCTTTTCTAGCTCCAACAGCTTGCCCCAGCCTTGGGCACTACCCGATTGAACAACCTCTTTTGCTTCCCTGTAAGAATGGATGGATGTACCTTCTTTCTCACTACTCTTTTCCACAGGAGTCAAGATGCTGACGTTGACTGCTTCGAAAGCTTGGCATAAATTTTCATGGATTTCTCCATCCATCTCTACATACTTGAACGTCGACAAGTGGCTTACGAATATGTCCTCCTCTCCGCAGATTGTGATGACCTGGCCGTCAACCACATACTTGAGCTTCTGATGCAGGGTTGAAGTAACAGCTCCAGCAGCGTGTATCCATGGCCTTCCCAACAAACAGCTATATGCAGGCTGGATGTCCATAACATAGAAAACACTTTTGAAAACTTGAGAGCCTATCTTGACGGGCAACTCAACTTCTCCAAAAACTGATCTTCTCGAACCATCAAAAGCTTTGACAATCAGATCACTTGGTCTCAAGACAATCCCATCAACATTAAGCTTCATTAGTGCCTTCTTCGGAAGCAAATTCAGGGAAGAGCCTGTGTCTACAAGAACATGCGACAACACAGCGCCCTTGCACTCCATAGTGATATGTAGTGTTTTGTTGTGGTTTCTGCCTTCCGACGTGAGGTCTTTGTCTGTGAAGCCTAAGCCATGGCTTGCATTGACACTGCCTACAACAGCTTCAAGTTGGTTGACAGTGATTTTCTGAGGAACATAGGCTATTTGCAGGACTTTCAGTAAGGCCTCTCTGTGTGCGGGAGAATACATCAGCAGTGACAAGATGGAAATCTTAGAAGGTGTTTGGTTCAGCTGATCAACCACCTTATTGATGGGACGCGAAGACGCGATATGTGTCTAGCAGTATCTGAACTGCAAGCGCACAGCCTATCGAAGTAATATAAAAGATTGTCGATCCCACAGGGACTTTATGATCACTTAGTGCTAGAGGGTTTACTAGTTTAGCTAAGGTGGATGGTTGTCACGATTTGGTTTTAAAGATTAGAACGAGAATTAAATTTAGTTTTAATAAAATAATGAGAAGGCGGTCGGTATGTAATTATGTTAACCTATGCGGGTCAATCTAACCTAAGCTTATAAAGGTGGTTCACTTAAATTATTCTGTAGAGGTTATCAGTTTAAATATCTTTAACTCACACTCTCGTGGTCTTATCTCAGATCTTACTCCTAAAGCCATATGCCTGCTCTCGCTAGCCCATAAGTGCTTAGAAGATAATTTTTGAAAACTTAATAAACCTAATTCATTTTAAAGCGCTCTCGCTGTATTTAAATCAAATGCCTACCTTTAGCTATCCGGTTAAATTCTCACACTCTCGTGGTCTCGACCTAACCTATTACACTTTTCTTACTCTCGTAACAAAAAGATTAATTTTTAATAATAAAAAGTCACAGCCAGAATTTTAAGTTCTAAATTGTTTTAGCTTAGATTCGATTTTACTGATTTAGTTTATTTTAATTACATACCGCCTAATTTAATTAGCTACTCATATTTGTTGTACCAGACAGATGCAGAAACAGATGAACATAAATTAAAACATGCATTATAAAATAATAAAAATAAATTCTTAACATAAATAATTAAATTAATATAAATGCGAAATTATTAAAAACCTGAATAATAAAAATCGTAAAACTCCTTCTTCCACAGTCTGGCAAGCTCGGAGTGCGGAACCGGAATCGAAAATAAAATCAAACGAAATTCTGAAGGCTTGAAAGAAAATAAATAATAACAATTTCCTAATGTTGGAAATTGTTATTTAATTTGGGTTGGATATAGAAATTAAGCAAGAACAAGAACAATTGCTGGAAAAATAATAAAATAGGGTGCAACAAAAATACGGCAGAGCTTCCGCGAAAATCTAAAATAATAACTCTGTGTTTCTAAATTCGTATCAAGGCTATTTATAGAAAACAATATTGGGCTTGGCAGTTGAAATCCATTGCGTGGGCTTCGTTGTTGAAGAGAGAATCCAGGAGAAAGTGTGTTACTGAGTCTGCGGAATAATAGGAACACTTTTGACTTCACGTTGCACGTTTCATGACCAATTCATTCCAAGTAAACCTATTTTCCCTTTGTCACGTTCGTGACAAAGGCGTCACGCTCATTTTCTTCATTTAAAGCGCGTCACAGTCGTGACACTTTGGTAACGATCGTGAGTGGTCCAATTAGCGCGTCACGGTCGTGACAGCTTGGTAACGATCGTGGCTGTTACAAATTATGCAGCATTTGCAGAATTCATTTCTTCTTCTTCTTTTCATGCTTGTTTTTGTTCATTTCACCTTTTGCTCATGATTTAGCTCTAAAATTGTTATACCTGCGATATGACATAGAAAACTCGAAGAATCGGGTGTTAATACGATAAATGTGCGATAAAACGGCATTGGAACATAGTAATAAAACGATACGATTTCTCGTTATCAAACTTCCCCAAACTTAAACCTTTGCTTGTCCTCAAGCAAATAGTCGGTTGAAAAATGATCGGACAAGTTTCATCGGACGCATACACATAACAAACCATACGAGGAATCGTTTTGCTAGATAAACTGGTACTAGAATAGAACACTAACGATACACTAATGACACAAGCAACAAGCTAAGTCGTCGACTTCCCGTTAAACGAAACATTCGGTAATTGCGTTACAATTCTACCTATGGTCTTTCGATCTTATTTCACCCGGTTTCATTCTAGCGCAATCACATTAAGCCCTTTGCCTTAGCACGCACGTAGTGGAGTAGCAGGTTAGTGACTTTGATCCTTTATAAGCACGGGGTATGGTACACGAATGTGGCAACCCTATATATCATCCAAATTGGAGGTTGTGGGGGATCGAGCCGTAGCACGCCCTACTAAGTTCAGAACCAGGTACCTCTGAACCAACCCGCAATGGACTCCTTCTCATATTTCTCGTTTCTTATATGCGACCGTGTACTTTGGTGCAATTTCTTTTTATTGGCATCGAGATATGAAGGATCATTATAGATTAGGCATCAAACACTTATGTTCATCGGCTCCCCACGTGGTTTGTGTTCAGACGGTGCTGACTGCTAGTATAAACTACTAGGGGTTACTTTAGAACTAAAACTTAAGGTGTAGTCGTAATAATTATCGGAACAGAATGCTTAAGTAGGAAGTCTAAGGTGTCAAGACTGTATTGATCTTGTTGGATCTTTCTCAGCTTCCTAACTACGATTTCATAGGTAAGTCGGGAAATGCGAAGATAAAATAAAAAATTTCGGTATGGCTAAATAAACGGGGAAAATTCGAAACTGAAGAAATAGCACAAATATTACTTCGTTTAATTGAAATGCGGAAAGGGAAATACAATGAAATGGAAAATGCGGAAAGGGAAAGGTATCTCTCCCACACTATATCAGACATTGTCCTCAATGTTGTGATATAATAGCGGGGAAAATACAATACAAAAATCAGAAATGCGAAAAACTAAAACATAAACATAAACTAAGGCTGCTGACGACCACGGCCTCGGCTTCTGGTGCGGGAGCGTCTGGTCGAAGTCGCTTCTGGATCAGAACCGGTGGTGGTGAAAGCAGTGATATCAATACGCAAGGCCTCTAGCTCGCTAAAACTCTCTCCAAGCTTCTCATCTGTCGTCCTCTGGTTACTGGAAACAGCTGAAAGTAGGGCATCATATTGCTCTTTTTGCCTTCGCTCAAGTGCGGCATTCATCTGATTCTGCTGATGAATGGCACAGAGGACGTCTTCAAGTGTGATGTCGGGTACAGGTGGCTGTCTGGTGGAGGACTCAGGGATGTCCTGTACTGGTTCAGCAGCATCCATGGTATCCTGCATCTCGTCCACTGGTGCATCTGTCTGTTCATCAATAATTGGGACGTGGCCTGCAGCATCCGGTAAGGCAGATAGCCAATTGGCTCGGTTGGACGGATCGATGCGGTCACGGCAAGGCAAGGTGATGTGATGATAAACGGTGCCTTGGATAACAGGGTTGAACCTGCCATCCTCTCTCTGAGATATCAAATGGGCGGACCTGCAATAGTTCTTTGTAAGCAACTCTGCGGCTCTGGGAGGCAAATGGGTAATCTGGTCACCAAGCTCCAGCTGAATGGCAATGGTGGTGACAATCCCGCCAATGTAGAAGGGGGTTGCGCCTCGATGCTCTACAGCCTGGATATGGGATAAAAGGAACGGGGCAGCATTGATGCGCTCCCCATTCAAGGCACAGTGCAAGAACAAAAGCTCCTTGGAGTTCAGCTTGTGATTGCTCTCTCTTGCGAAAATAGTATTGCAGATGATGCGATGGAAATACTGAATCGCCGGGTTATGGATGTGGGTAGCATTCAGACTCTGGAAGGCAGTAGCACGGGTGTTGGTGATGTCGTGCCACAAGGTGAAAGCAGTTTCGCTGAAGTTGTCTGGCACGCGGAGATGAGCATCGTCGTCGTGATCGAAACCTAACAGTTCGGCGATCCTTGTTTGCGTGATTTCGAACTCTCGTCCGAGCATTCTGAACTTTGCAATGCCGGTGAGTTGACTTGTTGAACCGGGAGGTGTAATATACTGAAACGAACTCAGAAATTCCAAGGTGAGGATTTCGAATGTCGGTTGTGGTTGACTGCACAAGTGCCACAAACCAACATGCTCAAGCAGGAGCTTCACGCCGTTGAGCAGTCCTAATTCCCTCAAGCAGTCAATGTCGACATACCGAGTGGGTTGGACGCCAAGGTTCTGAAACCTGATAAACTTTTGTCTTTGTGTTTCTCCTTGGTCACCATCTCTGAATTGGATATTCTCCATTGCATGCAAGTACGGAAATGAGAGATGAGAGTTTTTGAGTTTTTGTGAGAAAATGAAAAATGTGAAGAATTTTGTTCGGATTATAATGAAATGAGTGAATGTGAGAAGTTTGGAATAAATGGAGAGGTTTAATGGGTTAATGAAATTGATTGAGGGTAATGGGAGGTTACGGGAAAATGAGGAGATAATGGGAGGTTTGAAAATGGAGAGTGGGTTCTACGAAGGTGAACGGTTCTGTTTCTTAGAATTCGTATAACAGGGTGGTCACGGTCGTGAGGGAGGTCTTACGGTCGTGACGCGCTAAATAGCTCGTCACGATCGTGAGTTAATGGTGACGACCGTGATGGCTCTAAAACTTGTAATTTTTCACAGAATGCATTATCTCACTTCATTTCAATGCAATTTTTTTATTATTCTCATTTATTTCCAACACAAACAATATATATAATATTGGATCAACATAAATTAGCAGTAATTTCATCACACGAGAATTCATAAAATATCAAGCACTTTAAATATAACAGTAAGTAATGAAAAGCATAGAAATTGATTAAATTAGAAAGTGGCAAAACTAGAAGTACTTTGCTTTTGACATAATAGAAGGAAAATTACATTAATAAAAATAAGGTACGAAATGTTTGCAAAATGTTAAAACTAACTAGAAACAAAAACGAAAAGTAAAATAAATTAAATCACTACAGCATTTTCAAAGTTGCTTCTTCAAATCTTCAAGTGCGGAGTTTAAATGGTAGAATTGTTCACATGTTATGTCAGTTAAACCTATAACGTCCAATCGCATGCTTTTAACCTCATCCTTAACAGCATTAATATCGGCTTGGTAAACTTCAAGAGTATTCATAATTTTCTTTAAGTTGTCAGCATATCCTACTTGATTTACTTCAGGGGTTTCAATCACTTCATCAGTGTGGTCAATGTCATGGTAACCAGGAGGTGTCTCAGGGTCACTTTCTACATCAGTCATTATGTCATCCCTTATTTTGTAAGATTGTGGTGTTTCGGGAGTGGATGGATAGTCAGGAGGGGTAAGCTCATAAAGCCAATTATCCTTATTGTGAACACTGACTCTAGCATGGTTCGGTAATGTGAACAGGGTTACTACTTCATTTCTGATTAGGTACTCGTAAGGTGGTTGTCCTAAGTTTCTTATGATTTGGCGGTTAAAGCAAAAGTTCAGATTCATAGGACGGATGGTATCTAAACGGTTACACTTGTGTAATTGGTATCTTAGTCCTAAGGCATCAGCAATCATGGTGACCAGGCCTCCTACCAATATGGGTAGATCGGGTTCCTCTTGGACTCGGGTGAAGGTTTGCATCATGAAAGGCACACCATTAACTGGTTGTCCATTGGTCAGATAGGACATAATGAATATCTCATCTTTAGATACTCCAGTGAGGTTTTCTTCCTTTCCAAAGAAGGTGTGGGCAAGGATCTTATGGAAATAGCGGATAGCAGGGTTATGTATCTCATCATTGTTCATGTTATCCGGCTCAGGATGGTAATTTCCGGTTAAGGTTCCCCAAAAGAAGTCTAGCTCAATGTACATCAATTCTACCTGTGTGGTAGTAAAAGCAAAGGGTCCACTAGGGAATCCTAATAAGTCAGCTAGTTCTTTATGGTTAAAGTCATATTCTATTCCGAATAGTCGGAAACTGATAAATCCTTTCCTGAATCCAAAACCGCGCTCGGGTAAGTAAACTAAGGAGCTTAAGAACTCAAGGGTGAGCTCGCGGTAAGTCACAAACTTTTGTTTTATGAGAGCATTCTCCCATCCAAGTTGGTTAAACAGGTATAGGATGCTATCATGTATACCTAAAGTTTCCATAGTCAGATCATCCGGGTACATAGTCAAATCCATTGGTCTCTGTGATAACTCTTCAAATTTCATTCTTTGGTTCCTACCTCTAAATTTGGTTTCTATAATGTTTCTCGGTTGGTTAGCCATAGTTAGTGTAAATGTGGAGGAAACAAATCAAGGGGAAAAGGAAAGTGGAAAAGACTTTAGAAAATCTGTAAAAGTGATTTAGAAAATAAAAATTAAAATAAAGAAAATAAGAAAATAAATGCATAAATAAAATCAATAATGATAATAATGAAATAAAACAACAAAACAATAAAATGATAAAACGATAAATTGATTAAAAATGATAAAATGGTTAAAATGGGTTGCCTCCCACTAAGCGCTGTTTTTATCGTCATAAGCCTGACGTAATGCTTAGGGGTAGATTAATCAGGGAAATTAGTGGACAACTCTAAAAGCCTTAGACTATTTGCATAATCTCTATTTTCAACTTTATGGTAATGTTTTAATCGTTGTCTGTTTACTATGAACGGTTCACTATTTCTACCCTTAATTTTTATTGCTCCGCTCGGGAACACTCTAGTTATTTCAAAGGGTCCTGACCATCTAGATTTCAGTTTTCCATGAAAGAGCCTAAGTCTTGAATTAAAGAGGAGTAAAACGTCTCCCACACTAAATTCTTTCCTAGATAGGCGTTTATCATGCCATCGCTTAGTTCTTTCTTTATATATCTTAGCATTCTCATAAGCATCTAACCTTAACTCTTCTAATTCGTTAATGTCGAGGATTCTCTTTTCTCCTGCGGAATTATAGTTTATATTGAGTGTTTTAATCGCCCAATATGCTTTGTGTTCTAGTTCTACCGGGAGATGACAAGACTTTCCATATACTAATTTGAAAGGTGTACTTCTTATGGGTGTCTTGTAGGCTGTCCTATAAGCCCATAAAGCTTCATTAAGTTTAGATGACCAATCTTTCCTAGATATGGCGACAGTCTTTTCTAGGATTTGTTTAATTTCTCTGTTCGAAACTTTGACCTGTCCACTTGTTTGTGGATGATAAGGTGTTGCTACACGATGTCTGACTCCATACTTAGATAGTAATTTGTCAAATATTTTCGAAATGAAATGTGAGCCACCGTCACTTATGACAAGTCTAGGCACACCAAATCTTGGAAAGATTATATTCTTGAAAAGCTTAATTACTACTCGTGTGTCATTTGTAGGAGAAGCTATAGCCTCAATCCATTTTGAAACATAATCGACAGCTACGAGTATGTAATTATTACCGAAAGATGATGGGAATGGTCCCATGAAATCTATTCCCCAAACGTCAAAGACTTCTACTTCTAATATTCCTCTTTGAGGCATTTCATCTCTTCTTGAAATATTACCGGTGCGTTGACACCGATCGCAATTTATAACAGCGATGTGGACATCTTTCCATAAATTAGGCCAGAATAGGCCGACTTGTAAGATTTTTGCACAAGTCTTGGAAGTGCTTGCATGTCCACCATAAGGAGATGAATGGCAATGAGCAATGACATCTTCTATTTCTTCTTCGGGAATACATCGATGAAAGATTACGTCGGGTCCTCTTTTAAACAATAATGGTTCATCCCAATAGTAATGTTTGAGATTGTGAAAGAATTTCTTTTTCTGCTGATAGGTTAAGTCAGGTGGAAGAGCTCCTGCAGCTAAGTAGTTGACAATGTCAGCGTACCATGGCAGTCCTACGGTTGTTTGGATTGTTTCCACGGGTTCTGGTTCATCTATATCTAACTGAACTGGGTCGCTTCCTATTTGTGCTATCAGTTGTTCATACAGAAAATCGTCGTTAATCGGCACTTGTTCGGGTTTAATACCTTCTATTCTAGATAAATGGTCCGCTACGACGTTTTCAGTACCTTTCTTATCTTATTTCAAGATCAAAGTCTTGTAAGAGTAAAATCCATCTCAAGAGTCTTGGTTTAGCATATTTCTTAGTTAATAGATATCTGATAGCAGCGTGGTCTGTGTAGACGATTATTTTCGCTCCCACTAGGTAGGAACGGAATTTGTCAAGCGCAAAGACAACTGCTAACAATTCTTTTTCAGTAGTGGCGTAGTTCATTTGAGCAGAATCTAAGGTTCTACTGGCATAGTAAATTGCGTGAAGTTTCTTGTCCTTCCTCTGTCCTAGAACTGCACCTACAGCATAGTCACTCGCATCGCACATGATTTCGAAAGGTAATCTCCAGTCAGGGGGTTGCATGATTGGTGCGGTGATTAGGGTTGTTTTTAGAGTTTCGAATGCTTTAAGACAATCTTTATTGAATATGAACTCAGTGTCTTTCATTAATAAACCGGTAAGAGGTTTAGTGATTTTCGAGAAATCTTTGATGAATCGTCGGTAGAAACCGGCGTGTCCTAAAAAACTTCGTATTTCTCGAACGGTCTTAGGGGGTTGAAGATCTTTTATGACTTCTATCTTAGCTTTATCAACTTCAATTCCCTTATCAGATATAACGTGTCCTAGTACGATTCCTTCTCTGACCATGAAATGACATTTCTCCCAGTTAAGCACGAGGTTTACTTTTACACATCTTTCTAACACCATTTCTAAATTTGATAGACATCCTTCAAAACTTTGCCCGCATACAGAGAAATCGTCCATGAACACTTCCATGATGTTGTCTATGAAATCTGCGAAGATTGACATCATACATCTTTGAAAGGTTGCAGGAGCGTTGCATAATCCAAAGGGCATTCGTCTATAAGCGAACGTTCCATAAGGGCATGTGAATGTAGTCTTCTCTTGATCATCTGGGTGAATCGGGATCTGGAAAAATCCTGAATAACCATCTAGATAACAGAAATACGAGTGCTTGGCTAATCGTTCTAACATTTGATCTATAAAAGGTAGTGGGAAATGATCTTTTCGAGTGGCTTTGTTTAGTTTACGATAATCGATGCACACTCTATGTCCGGTCACTACTCTTTGTGATATCGATTCGCCTTTAGCGTTTTTCACAACAGTGATACCTCCTTTCTTTAGTACTACATGTACTGGACTAACCCATTTACTATCAGAGATTGGATATATTATTCCAGCGTCTAGTAGTTTCTTAACTTCTTCCTTTACTACAGTGCTAAGGATTGGGTTAATTCTTCTTTGAGATTCTCTGGAGGTTTTGCAATCTTCTTCTAGAAGAATATGATGCATACAGATTGAAGGGCATATTCCTTTGAGATCAGATATGTTATATCCTAATGCAGTTGGATATTTCTTTAAGACATTTAAAAGTTTCTTTGTTTCAATTGTTCCTAAACTGGAATTGATTATAACTGGTCTTGTACATTCAGTGTCTAGGAATTCGTATCTTAGGTTCTTAGGTAAAGTTTTTAATTCTAATGTAGGTTTATTCTTACTTGGCATGGGATTCGGTGTAAGTGTTAAACTTTCGCTTAGACTATCATCCTGATATGGTTCACGCCAATTGTCATCTTCGAAAATCGGAGGGATTTGAATTTTCATAATTTCAGAATAGGTAGTTTCTTTCATTTCCATTTCTCTTACACATTCGTCAATTACATCCAATAAATAGCATGTATCCTCTATAGCTGGTGATTGTAAGAATTGTGTTAAACTAAATTCAACTTTCTCTTCACCTACTTCAAAGGTTAGCTTTCCTTTCTTTACGTCTATAATAGCTCCGGCGGTAGCTAAGAATGGTCTTCCTAGTATGATAGGTGTAGTGGAGTCTTCAGAGATGTCCATGATTATAAAATCAGTAGGAATATAGAATTGTCCTATACGTATTGGGACGTTTTCTAGTATGCCTACAGGATATTTAATAGAGCGATCGGCTAGTTGAACAGACATTTTAGTTGGTCTTAGGTCTCCCATGTCTAGCCTTTTGCAAATTGTTAAGGGCATAACACTGATACTGGCTCCTAAATCGCATAGAGCTTTGTCAATGATGGATTTTCCTATTACACAGGGTATAGAGAAACTTCCTGGATCTTTTAGCTTAGGAGGCATATTATTTTGAATTATTGCGCTACACTCAGCAGTAAGTGTAACGGTTCCGTTATCCTCTATCTTTTTCTTATTGGATAAAATTTCCTTTAGAAACTTAGCATACGAGGGCATTTGAGTGATAGCTTCTGTAAACGGAATAGTAATATTCAACTGTTTCAGAAGTTCAACAAATTTCTTAAACTGGCCCATCGTCTTAGAATTGGTTAATCTCTGAGGGTACGGAATTGGTGGTTTATAAGGTGGTGGAGGCACATAAGGCTTTTCTTTCTCCACTGCCTCTTGATTATTATCTTCCTTTTCTTCTGGTTCATTCGCCATTTCAGTCGGTTTATCCGGTTTTTGGTACATGGCTGGATTGTCAAGTCTTGGATCGGTAGGTCCGTCAAGTTCCTTGCCACTTCTTAATATCACAGCATTAGCCTGTCCTTTCGGATTAGGTTGAGGTTGTCCAGGAAATACTCCAGCTGGTGCAGCGGTAGGTGCTTGTTGTTGAGCTACTTGTGAAATCTGAGTTTCAAGCATTTTGTTATGTGTAGCTAACGCATCTACCTTGCTCACTAATTGCTTAATCTGCTCACTAGTGTGTATGTTTTGGTTTAAGAAATCCTTGTTCATTTGAGATTAGGTAGCTATGAAGTTCTCCATCATCAACTCGAGGTTTGATTTTCTAGGAACATTAGGAGCAGTCGTTTGATATCCTGGTGGTGTAGTAGGTGCTTGACCTGGTGCGTATAAAGCATTGTTGTTCTTATAGGAGAAGTTCGGATGATTTTTCCAACCTGGGTTGTATGTGTTTGAGTACGGGTTTCCTTGAGCATAATTCACTTGATCTGTGGGAATTCCTGCTAATAGTTGACAATCAGGGACAGCATGTCCTGGAACTCCACATAACTCACAGTTAGGTGTTACCGCAGCCACGGTAGATGTTGGTGTTATGGCCAAGTTGTCGATCTTTTGGTTTAGTTGGTCAAACTTTGCATTGACTTGGTCCATACTACACACTTCGTACATACCTCCTTTTGTTGGTTTCTCAGTTGCGACTCTCTCGCTTCCCCATTGGTAATGGTTTTGAGCCATACTCTCGATAAGTGCATAAGCATCATTATATTCTTTGTCCATCAGTGCACCACCTGCGGCAGCGTCAATTGTCATTCTTGTATTGAACAAGAGTTCATTGTAGAAGGTATGGATGACCATTCATTCTACTAATCCGTGATGTGGACAAAGTCTCAGCATATCTTAATAGCGTTCCCAAGCTTCGAAAAGTGACTCGTTTTCCTTTTACTTAAATCTGTTGATCTGAGCTCTTAACATAGTTGTCTTGCTAGGTGAGAAATATCTTGTCAAGAAGACTCTCTTTAGTTCCTCCCACGTAGTTACTGAATTCGAGGGTAGAGACTGAAGCCAGGCTCTAGCTCTGTCTCGAAGTGAAAAAGGAAAAAGACGTAATCTAATAGCTTCTTGGGTAACTCCATTAGCTTTTACAGTGTCTGTGTACTGCACAAATATCGAAAGATGAAGGTTCGGATCCTCGGTAGGATTTCCGGCGAATTGATTTTGTTGCACGGCTGATATCAGCGAAGGTTTCAATTCGAAATCGTTTCGGTTGATAGCCGGTGCGGCAATGCTGGAATGCGGCTCAACTTGCGAAGGACTAGCGTAATATTTGAGTGGATGATTCGGTTCTTCAGCCATCTCTGCGTCCTTTGATGTTCCGACCGGTTTAGGTGGATCAATTTGAAGATCTGGAATGTTGTAATTTCGTTCGTAGTCGAATATTCGTCTTCTTACATGTAAGAAGCGTTCTAATTCTGGAACTGGAGGTTGCAAGTCTTCGCCTTGAGAGCGAGTTCTTGGCATACACTCGGGAAATTAGATTAAGAAAAGAAACAGTTGTTACCTTAGTCTAGACAATGTTACTCTAATAGTGCACTAGTAACTAAATTAAGGTCCCCGGCAACGGCGCCAAAAACTTGATGGGACACGAAGACACGATATGTGTCTAGCGGTATCTGAACTGCAAGCGCACAGCCTATCAAAGTAATATAAAAGATTGTCGATCCCACAGGGACTTTATGATCACTTAGTGCTAGAGGGTTTACTAGTTTAGCTAAGGTAGATGGTTGTCACGATTTGGTTTTAAAGATTAGAACGAGAATTAAATTTAGTTTTAATAAAATAATGAGAAGGCAGTCGGTATGTAATTATGTTAATCTATGCGGGTCAATCTAACCTAAGCTTATAAAGGTGGTTCACTTAAATTATTCTGTAGAGGTTATCAGTTTAAATATCTTTAACTCACACTCTCGTGGTCTTATCTCAGATCTTACTCCTAAAGCCCTATGCCTGCTCTCTCTAGCCCATAAGTGTTTAGAAGATAATTTTTGAAAACTTAATAAACCTAATTCATTTTAAAGCGCTCTCGCTGTATTTAAATCAAATGCCTAACTTTAGCTATCCGGTTAAAATCTCACACTCTCGTGGTCTCGACCTAACCTATTACACTTTTCTTACTCTCGTAACAAAAAGATTAATTTTTAATAATAAAAAGTCACAGCCAGAATTTTAAGTTCTAAATTGTTTTAGCTTAGATTCGATTTTACCGATTTAGTTTATTTTAATTACATACCGCCTAATTTAATTAGCTACTCATATTTGTTGTACCAGACAGATGCAGAAACAGATGAACATAAATTAAAACATGCATTATAAAATAATAAAAATAAATTCTTAACATAAATAATTAAATTAATATAAATGCGAAATTATTAAAAACCTGAATAATAATAATCGTAAAACTCCTTCTTCCACAGTCTGGCAAGCTCGGAGTGCGGAACCGGAATCGAAAATAAAATCAAACGAAATTCTGAAGGCTTGAAAGAAAATACATAATAACAATTTCCTAATGTTGGAAATTGTTATTTAATTTGGGTTGGATATAGAAATTAAGCAAGAACAAGAACAATTGCTGGAAAAATAATAAAATAGGGTGCAACAAAAATACGGCAGAGCTTCCGCGAAAATCTAAAATAATAACTTTGTGTTTCTAAATTCGTATCAAGGCTATTTATAGAAAACAATATTGGGCTTGGCAGTTGAAATCCATTGCGTGGGCTTCGTTGTTGAAGAGAGAATCCAGGAGAAAGTGTGTTACTGAGTCTGCGGAATAATAGGAACACTTTTGACTTCACGTTGCACGTTTCATGACCAATTCATTCCAAGTAAACCTATTTTCCCTTTGTCACGTTCGTGACAAAGGCGTCACGCTCATTTTCTTCATTTAAAGCGCGTCACGGTCGTGACACTTTGGTAACGATCGTGAGTGGTCCAATTAGCGCGTCACGGTCGTGACAGCTTGGTAACGATCGTGGATGATACAAATTATGCAGCATTTGCAGGATTCCTTTCTTCTTCTTCTTTTCATGCTTGTTTTTGTTCATTTCACCTTTTGCTCATGATTTAGCTCTAAAATTGTTATACCTGCGATATGACATAGAAAACTCGAAGAATCGGGTGTTAATACGATAAATGTGCGATAAAACGGCATTGGAACATAGTAATAAAACGATACGATTTCTCGTTATCACTTATAGTCACTCTTTTTTATAATCAGCATGAATTCCTCGACCTCTTTTTCAAATGTACCCTGCCCAGCCACAGGAGTAGTTGATTCATCAGATACAGCTTGCTTTCCTTTGGCTTTGGATGAAGCCTCAGCCTCAGGATCCCCTCTCAGCACAGGGGGGCGAATAAACAACCACTTCTGGTGAAACCCCCAACTCCTCTGACATTCTCTACAGTCGGGTCAGCAGCAATAGCCTTGTTCTCAATCTTTTGTCCAGCTACATATACGTCTGAGCCATAATGCCAGGGAATGGCTTTATCGTCTGTGTACGGAACAGGCCCAGGTACGGTGATAGTCATGGGACTAATCTCAGGAGCGTAGATTGTAACAGGCTCTCTTCTAATAGGCATGTCAACTTCATCATAGAAAATAGTAATGGTTGACACATCATCAGCTTCAGCATTACCAACTTTACTGAACTGTAAGGATCCATCATCAATTAAACCCTACAAACCCATCATCAGCTTCTCACATCCATTCTCAGCATTCAGACAGTCTTCACAATCAAAACAGCAACCAGGAAACACTTGACCATTCAGCAGTCTCTCTTTCACTACCCTCAAAGGAGTCTTCACCTCATCAATACTCAACACAAGCCTCAACTTATCACCACCCTCAACAGCATTGATTCTTGCCCCTCCATGATGCGGGATAGGGTTCGAATTAACATTAGGCGGTGGCGCAAAGTTGATTGCTTTAGAATATATAAGATCTTGAACCTTGTGATGCAAAGCCATGCACTTCTCAGTCGAGTGCCTGGGTGCTCCAGAGTGGAAAGCGCATCGTGCGTTGACATCATAACCCATTGGAAGCTCTCCAGGAGGTGGTGGTGCCAAAGTTCTCAGTTGAATCAGGTTCAAATCCAGCAGTCTTGGAAGTAAAGCAGCATAAGTCATAGGGATGGCCTCAATCACCCTATTAGCCGGGCGAGTTTGCCTTGGCTGATACGGTCTCTACTGATAGTTGGTACGGGGTTGTTGTTGTTGATGTTGTTGTGGTGGAGGTTGCATCTGTTGCACTGGAGCTGAAGGAATTGTGACAGCTGCCACATGCTCATAGGGTCTTCTATAACCATGGCCCCAGCCTCGGCCAAATACAGCATTCTTCTCACCCTCTCGTCTTCTAGGAGGTCCACTGAAAGCTTTCCTCGCTCCATTCGAGCTGCTAGCACTTGGATCTTGTATCTTCCCCATCTTCAGCAAGGTCTCAACCCTCTCTCCAGCAATAACAATATCGTTGAATTTAGTGGCAGAACTGGACGCAGTCTTTCAAGAAACACACCCTGCAGAGTACCCAGAAACATGTCATCCATTTCGTTCTCTATCAGCGGTGGTTGTATTCTGGCAGCAAGTTGGCGCCACCTCTGAGCATACTCTTTGAAACCTTCCTTAGCAGTCTGAGCCATGTGCTGCAATTGCGTGCGGTTCGGAGCCATGTCCATATTATATTGATATTGTCTCACAAAGGCTTCTGCTAGATCTTTCCAACTCTTGATATTGACTCTGCTAAGCTTCATGTACCATTCCAGCGAAGCTCCAACCAAGTTGTCTTGAAAATAATACATCTAGAGTTTTTCATCATCCGTATGAGCAGCAATTCTCCCCACGAAAGATTGAAGATGGGTCTTCGGGCATGCAGTGCCATTATATTTCTCAAAGGTTGGAACTTTGAACTTGTATGGGATCCTGACCCCAAGAACCAAGCCCAAATCTGTTATGTCAAATCCCAAAGAGCTCTTGGACTGAATAGCTCTGATTTGCTCAACCATTTCTTCAAACCTCTTGTTCATCTCAGCTCCTTGACCTTCAGCTTCGTCAAGCAGAGTGAACTTCTCGTCCTGATTATCCATCTGAATATTATTCAACTCATCATTGATTATTGTCACCCCTGGTTGTGCAATAGGGATTTCAACCTGACGTGCGCCCGCACCGGTACGATTATCAGCAGCAGCAGTGTTGTTCCTGGGTTGATTATTCTCAATCATCTCCCGCAGTCGCTCTTGGTTCTGACCCATGTCGGCCATCAAAGTCATAAAGTTATCCATTCTCAATCTCAGATTTGCCAAGTCTTCTTGCATCTGGTCCATGACTCGCTCTTTGTTGATCTTTGTTGGATATCTATGTGCTACTGGTTGTTCCCGAACTTTCCGGGGAGCTATAGTGCCTGAAACACAAAACACGTTAGCAACTGAGACAATACCTGCAAAACAAACAAACAGGTTATATGTATGCCATGCAGTTGTTTATGTTTCCAATCCCAAGTCATTCATGCCACGGTTCCTGTATTTAGCAAAGAAAACCAGATGGGTACTGATCCTCGACTTTCAGAAACCTTCGCGAAAAACCACATTCAAACCATAACAGCAGGCACACCAAGAAATGGTGAAAAAGTCATAACATAAATCAGCCTATTAGGCAAATAAAACAGAATTCCCCGTAGGGTACAAGTTTCTAAAAAGAAAAAAACAAACAGTCAGGACTCCTACAACATGCCTGTAGGTAATCCAGATACAAGGAGAACAAACTAAGAAGCAAAACCACTGCCTGAGGACCCTGAACCTCCCTCACTAAGCCCCACATCAGACCTAACCTTCTTGACTCCAGCCATCAACTTGAGGTCTTCAATCTCTTTAAGTGCTGCTTCGAGGGCTTGTTGACTATCTGCTAACTGCTGAGTCTTTTGCCTGCAAATCTTGTGGACTTGCTCCACCTCTTCCTTTTTGTAGGCCATCTGCACTTCAAAGAACTCTTCTTTTTCCTTATATTTCTTCAGCTCTTGCTCTCTCTGTCCCTGCAACCAGACAATAGACTGACGAGCATCTTTGAGATTCTTTGAATTCTTCTTGCGTTCAGCTTCTCTTTTGGCTTCCATCATTCCCAACCTGTGGAAGTGTGCTTTTCTGCCAGCGAAGTCTTTCTCTTTAGCCTCCAAGGTAGTCTGCATCTTCAGCAACTTCTCTTTAGCTTCAATCTTGGCCCTGTTGGCATGATGGTACAAGCTTACCATCTCAGTATTTTCAACTCTAACTGCATGCAGCTGGGCTTCCAACTTCTTGAACTCCTCTAAAGACACAGTATCAGTGGACTCAGCAATTGGAGGAACTGGTGGTGAGAATGGTAGCAAAACTCTTCTGGCTCTGTCTTTCAACCAAGCTTCATACTCTGGGAATGTTTGATTGTTGCACTTTCTAAAGCTAGCTATCCCTTCTCCCTTAATGCACTTCCAAGCTCCAGCAACCTTCCTCACTAAGGGCATATTGTCCTTCACTGGGAAGTAGAAAATAGGGGTCAGCTTCAATTCTTCTGGTACCTCTCTCAAGGTATATCCCAATTGTATTCTTAACAAGATTGGATTGTAATTGATCCCTCCAGTTACTCCCAATAAAGGTACACTAAAATAACTCCCACAGCTAGTGATGAAACGTGCACCCTGCAGCCTTTGAGTAATCCACCTGACATCCTTGGCAAGCAACTTTTCCAGCTTCTGAGCCCATACCAAGGTGTGGTCACTAAACACTCCAGTACTAGGCAGATGCCTCATGAACCACATATGAAATAAAGGAGCGCAGCAACGAACCAAACCTCCCCTCTTCTTCTCAGTCTTGTAGTGCACTGAGTAATACAAATCTCCGAGCAAGGTAGGCACAGGATTCTTCAGCAAAAAGAGATGTATGGCATTCATATCTATGAACTTCTCCATATCAGCAAACAAGATAATGCCATAGATAGAAAGAGCCAAGATAGCACAAACAGCATCCCATTCTTCCTCAACAGCCAACTCTTCCACCTTCTTTACCAAAGCCTCCAAAGAAAATCCAGGTACATCTCCCTTAATGATGGTCAAAGAATTCACAGCAGAAGAGCTCAAATAAAGAGCTTTAGCAATAGCCTCAGGTGCAGGTCTACTCATCTCAGCATTGAAAGGAATCTGGTCTCGAACAGGCACTCCCAAGATCAGAGCATACTCCTCCAGCAAAGGACCTAGCTGAAAATCAGGAAAAGTGAAGCAACGGAGCTGAGGATCATAATACTGAAGCAGTGTATGAGTGGCACTTCTCTCAGAAGGATCTAACTCTACCACCACATCCAGAACACTCCCATAAGCCTTCCTGAATCTCTCCACATGGTTGGGTGTAATCAGCTTTACCATCTTCTTCAACAGGCCAACCTTGGTGTCAAAGAACTTGAGGTGAATATTCTGCTTGCAAGGATCTTCCATCTCTGAAGAAGATACTGGAACCGGAAGCAAAGATATGAACCTGTGAATGAAAACAAAACATGATTAATGATGAAATGATGCAATGCAGATGCAAATGCAAAGACATATGGTCATCTGGGACTGTCTGGAATCTGGATACCAAGGTCACATGATCAGAAACCCCAAATCCTCTGGATATCAGCCCATCAATATTCAGATAAGCTCAGATACTCTCAATCAAAGACCAGAGAAACTCAAGAACTCCGGAACCAAAGTAACTGCATCAGAACATGGAATTGTACTGGTAACAAGGGTATGATGAGGTCAAGGGTTCCTGCAAACCTGTAAACCCATTCCCAATCTCACAGGTGTGCTCTGGGTCAAACATCACGGACTCTCAAAGCCGAATAGCAATAATACTTTCACCATTTCCGAGAAATGGCTCATGACCAAATCAAGGAATCGGTTTGGCATTATATACTACGCAGGGAGGCCTCAGCTGAGTCCGGGAAAAACAAGCCTCCCTTATAAGTCCCCAGCTTCAAGCGTTGAAATCGAGAAACAGTAGTACATTCAGCCCGTAGGATACAGTACTAATGTCATACGACCAGATTCTTTGACTGAGTTCCTATAAGAGAACCAGGTCATCCTATGCGAGTCCCCAGTGGACCCTCGGGTGCGAATGGGTTTGCTACAAAATGTGGTTTGCCACTGTCACCACTGGAGAGGGTTGTTTCCACAAAGGTTCTCAATGATCGGTCCCCAGATGCACATAACTATCAAGGTCCTATCCCGATGTGGAGGAAATCCCCACACAAGATATTCCCAAGACGGTCGCAATCTGGGCGTGAAACACATCGCCACTCATCATGTCACATGCGAGTACAATATGTCCACTCTAATCCTATAGTGCACTCAAGCCGGGTACTTAGCTTATCTCTCAGAAACAGTATCACCTGAGTCCACCAAAAAGAAAACCAGTCCAGACAGTCCAGTATGATATATATGATGCGGAAAGTAAATACTGAAAACTGTAAATAAAGTTGTAAACAAAGCTATAAACAACAACAATAAAATACAACAAGCCACAGCAAACAAACATCACCCAATGAAACAGGAATACACAAGCGCTAGAAAAGACTCACAGGGGAACCAGAGATTCTGGTGTGCAGTCCCCAGCAGAGTCGCCAGCTGTCGCACCTCGGATTTCCATCCTGGTACAAATGCGAAAGTGGCGCGGAAAAAGAATAGAGTCTCCAGCCAGGCATTTTTATCCCAAAGAAAGGGAATGGTAATGTTGCACAAACCAGAAGAAAGAAGAGGAAGGACACAGGTCCTACGAACCAAAGAGACTGAGTTCGG
Source organism: Lathyrus aphaca (assembly GCA_963966055.1). Classification (NCBI taxonomy): domain Eukaryota; kingdom Viridiplantae; phylum Streptophyta; class Magnoliopsida; order Fabales; family Fabaceae; genus Lathyrus; species Lathyrus aphaca. The sequence goes on along the minus strand of OZ014525.1, from coordinate 433,523,933 downwards.
GAGTCAGTTACGACCTGTGAAGGTATTAGCACCCAGATCGTCCGCCGTACCCGACGGGATCCACGCTTGCAAAAGAAACTGTTTCAAAAGGGTGAGGGATGAAAGCTGCTGCAAAGAAATGAAAATGAAAAGAAACTGGAACTGGAAAAAAGAAATGAATAAGAAACAAAGGGAAAAATGTAGGTAAAATAAAGATTGTGCTCGAACAGGCCCTACCCCGCTGCCTACGTACCTCATCAGGATAATGAGGATCAGAGACGCCGTAGTTCCCCTAACTAGGGGTAACAAGGAAGTTGCTTGTGAATTAAAGCTTGAACTGCCTATGTCATTGCTCGGGTGTTGCAGACTCGGACGACGAGTGCGTAACCGTCTTGCAAAATGACAATTAGGAGCAAGTTCGCGTAAGGAGTGAATGAGATGAGAATAGAATTCCCGCAGGAAAGATGCTTATTGTTTGTTTGGTGTTTTTTAGAAGCTTGTATGAGTGAAAATTTGCATAGGTAAGTGTACCTAAGTCTTACTTAATGGGATGTGTACATCTCACATCATCCCGAAATGGAATGCGCAAGAGGCACACCTATCTATGGAGGAAATCCCCAAAACTAGTCCCATAAGTGAAGGCTTCAGCACACTGGCCTATTACCATTATTAAGTATTTTTGTGGTTTTTGGATTGAGAAGAGTTTTTTAAGCTTTTCTTTGTGAGGTACTCATGCTAAGACCTATCCACCACGAGTGATGACTCACACCTCTCCCCGAAACGGAACGCGTGCAAGTATCTCATAGCAAAGTCTCATGTCACATGAAAGTACTCAACCTTTATTAAGTGAATTAGAATTGAGGTTGAAGATGAGAAGAGAGAGCACCAAAGGATCTCAAAGGAAAAATTCTAAAGGGGGACTAAAATAATCCTAAGTGTTAACATGCATGGATGTCCTAAGGGTTAGTGAGGTTTCTATCCTAATGAAGAAGAAAAGAAAAAGAGAAGAAGAAGATAGAAGAAGGGATGAGAAAGGCATAAGCCCAACAACAAAGGGTTAGTGCACATAAACATAAGAGGAGAAGATGAGACTTGGAGATGTGGAACTCAATTCCCACACCTCACACTTACCAAGCCCCTGCAAGGTTAGTATGCATACAAGTGAAGCAAGATAAAGCAAATGGCTTGCTAACATCAAACAATCAGAAGTGAAATGGTATGAACATATGCACAATGCAAATGCAACTCAAAGGAATGAGGAGAAGAAGTATGCAAGCTAAATATGCAACATGAAACACTTATGAGAAAAAATGCACACTTATGAAGTATGTAAAGCAAAATGCACAAGATATGGACACAATGCTCATAACCAGAACCAAAACAAGATGAATAATGGCTTAAGAGGCCAACAAGATGAAGAGAAAAGAGGTACAAAACCAAACAATTACCAAATGGAAGCAAAAGAAACAATAAGACGAAGTGAAAGCACTTAAGGAAACAAAAGACTTAAAGAAGAAGCAAACACAAAAAAATCAGAAGACACAAACCCTATCCTAGGACCAGGAAGGTACCCACACCCCAAAGGAACCCCAAATGAGAAGAAGAAGTTGGCACAAGTGCCCTTCTTGGCTTATGAGAGACTTAAAGGTTCAAAGGAAGCAAAATGGGACAAGGTTCAAAGTAAAATCAACAACAAATCAACCAACCATCTAAGAATTCCACAATTGAAACCAAATGACCCTCAAGCATGTTATATCAACTAGCCAAAAGGAATTGAAAAGATTCAGAAGCAAACAAGGTCAAATGGAGGCAAGAGCACAAGTTAGGGTAGCAAACTTACATCACAAGTTACAAGATCAAGACTCAAGAAATAAGTTTCCAAAAATCCAGAGAAAAATCACATGAAAATTAAAATGTCTTAGGAAATAAAAGCAAAAATAATGGGATCAAAACTCAAAATATTGAAACCTATGGAAAATAGACAAGGCAGTATGGTCAAGAAAGGATTCAAAAGAAGCTATGTGAAATGGGGAATTAATTCAGACACGTAGATAATGGAAAAAAATAAAATAAAAATATGAAAAAATAAGAGAGACACAAAATAACACACATGATTTTTTTAGGATTTTTTATGTGAAGGAAACTATTATAATTAAATTGAAATGAAACTGAATTAAAGAAAATAAAATATGAAAAAGAAATTAAGAGAACTTGGGAAGGGGTGTGATTAGTAGGTGTTTTATGTGTAAATTGAATTGGGCTTAGTGATTGGAGGTGCGAATAGCACGCACAAAGGCCCAGGATCTGCGCTGGTACATGAGTTATGATGAGGATTTTAGTTGATATAGAACAAAAAGGATGGGAAAAACTGGATCCGCATGATTCATCAAACGGCTGTGAGAGAGAGCCTCATTAAATGAGGTGGCGTTATGCTGCGATATGACTGGTGAGTGCACGCTAAGTACTATGGATTGCAAAACACGCTGTATTAAAATGAAAAAAGAAAATGAACATGAGATGGAGGCCAGCTAGGGCTATGTGGCGCGCTGTGAAGCCTTGGATGGAAGGATCCTACGGCTCATGGCTATCTTCTTCGTAGAAACCCTAGGTTGATCACAAAACAAATTCCGGTGATCGGAGCTAGGGCTCCGGCACCGGAAACCAAGCCAGTACCAAAAATCCACCAATAAATGAAAACAAACAACCCAGATTAACTAATTAGACATCACTGAATTCAAATATGACCTTAAAAACAGCTAAATCTCATAGAAATGGACGGATCGAAGGAAATAAAGTGTCACCATGAAACTTGAAATGCACATATCTTTCACTACAATGCACCAAATTCAATTCTACAAAGTTCAGCATGATCAGCAAACATCAAGGATTGCAAAACACCATATCAATTTCATTTTTAGAACATGAGATTCCAAGTCATACCTGAGATGGAGATCTTGATATAGTGAGCTAGAAAACCAACCAATGTGTGCAAATCACTCCTCTTACTCCTTAGATGCAAAATAAATGCATCTAAGGTCTTGATATGGACTAGATCTGAGGTTTCAAAGCAAGTTGCCTTGAAATGGTAAGCTGGCCAAACTTGAGGATAAGCTTCAATGAGTGTATGCTTAAGGATCCTGAGGTTGCCTAGATCACAGATCCACAATTGGTTTGGAGTTTACTTGCTTGGATCAAGAGAAAAGAGAGAAAATGCAAAGTTGCATGAAAGTTGAGAATGAGAGAATGAGGGAGATATGGTATTTGCTAAAACCTAATTGTGCTTATTGTGACCTCACAAAGCAATGTTGAAAGTGTGTGAGAGAATGCACGAATGAGTCATGAGTTTTGAATCATTTTGCATAATTTGCACTTGGTGAGATAAGCATGTTATGCTCATGCTCTCTTAGGCCTATCAGCACATGTAGCTTTAATTTTCCACCCTTGATTCAAATCTAGTCATTCATGGCCCTTAGATTAAGGTATCACACTTGTTTCATGACTTTTGCTAATTTGCATGTTTTGGAGGGATTTTTTCAAAGTGCACAAAAATGGACCATTATTTGGAGCAAATTGGTCCTAATGCAATGAATTTTAAGTTTGAAACAAGATTGGGCCAGTACCAAGTCACATAATTCAAGTTTGAGCCCTTTTGCATTTGGTGGCTTTTTGAAAAGTTGAATTTGCCCTAGAATTGCTGATTTTTTCGAATGACCCCTAGGAAAATCTACACATCCTATGAAACTATACTTGTACTTTTTGAAAATGGGAGCCCTTAATCTACAACTTTCATGTTTAACTTTGGTCCATTTGAAGAATTTTTGATCATGTTAAGGCCATTTGAAAATTAGGGCAAAAGTTGCCAAATTTGGAAAATTCCCTAAACCAACTTTGTACCATTTTTGCAAAACCCTTAAAATCTCCATGATTTTTGAACTTTAGGCATTCCAAACCTCTTATAACCTTTTAAGGACCCCTCTTGGCCAAAAAATTTGGGTTAGACCCCTTGAAATTGCACAGTTGACTTTTTATGGGCTCTGTTGACTTTTTGCTTCATCTGCAAGCAACTGAGGCATTGATTGACTTCCACATGGAATTTTCTCATGAAATTTGACACATAGGATCCTCTTAACATATAGAAGACTTTTCCCAAAAGAAATGGCCAAAGTTGTGAGATCTTGGTGCCTGAATCTCAAACCCTAATTTGGGTGCCTTGTATAGGAGCTTTGCCTTGTCCTGAGATCTCTGATGATCATGCAATCTTCTGAGCTTTTGCCAATGGACTTGATCTTGTAAATGGAGAGTAGACTCACCATAAGACTTGTACAAACTCATTGGGACCCTTGTCATGGCTTGAAATGCTTCAAGGACCTCCACAGATGACCATATGCTTGATGCTAGGACATGAGGGATGTTATGCTTCATCTTTCTATGCTATGATGCTGAGGAAATGATATGTTCATGATGAATATGATGTGATATGATGCTCAAAATGAAGAGGGAAAATTTGGGGTGTTACACAAATGAAGAAGTGTGTTTTATGATTTTTCTTGGTGAAGATGATATCTTGATCAGACTTGTGCATCACAAGATAAGCTTGTACTATCTCAAGATGGGAAGACTACAAGCATCTCATGGGATAAGGCTATTGCTCAAGGTATCACTTCAAACTTTATTAGATGTTTTCTTTAGAGTTTTGAGATGAGAAGAGAAAAGAAACCAAAAGGATCACAAAGGCAAAAGTCTAATGGGGGACTAAAGAATCCTAAGTGTTGTCATGCATGGATATCCTAGGTTAGTGTGGCTTACTATCCTAAAGAAGAGAGAAAGAAGAAGAGAAGAAGAAGAAAGAAGAATAGAAGAGGAGAGAAGTAAGGCCTAAGCCCAACAATCAAAGGGTTAGCACAAGTAAGAATGAGAAGAGAAAAGATGAGAATTGGAGATGTGGGAATCACATCCACACCTCTCACTTACCATAGCCCCTGAAAAGGTTAGCAATAATAAGCATATAAGCAAAGCAAAATGAACAAAATAACATCTCAACATCATGCAAACAGAAGTGAAGTCATACATATAAAAGCTCAATGCAAATGCAAGTCATAAGAATGAGAAAAGAAGCATACAAGTCAATATGAGGCAACATGAAACACATGGCAAAGCAAAACAAACTTAAGAGGAGGCAAAGCAAAATAAACAAAACATGAAATCAAGGCACAAGACCAGAACCAAATCAAGTCAAAGAAGCACTCAAGAAGCAAGAGAGATGAAGAGAAGAGAAGCACAAAGCTAAACAATCAACTTATAGGAAGAAATAAGCAAAGAAGTGAGGGGGATGCACAAAAGAAAGGATGAACTTCAAAGGCAAACCAAATACAAAATTTCCAAAGCACAAACCCTAAACCAAGATCAGAAAGGTATCCAAACCCTAAAGAGACCCCAAATGAGATGAAGAAGTTGGCACAAGGGCCCTTCTAAGCTAAGGAGAGGACTTATGATCAAAAAGAAGCAAAATGGGACAAGTTATGAACCAAAATTCAAATCAAATCAAAAATGCACCCAAAAATACACAACTTTGAACAATAGGCCTTTAAAAATGATATAAAAATGTTTAAAAAGGATAGGAAAAAATTCAGAAGCTATGCAAGTCAAAAGAAGGCTTAAACATGAACTAGGGTTAAGAAACTTCAATGACAAGTCAAGGACCAAAACCAAATGAACAAGTTTCTAAGAATCAGGGAAAAAATCACACATGAACTACATCTTCTTATGAATCCAGAGCAAAAAGAACCAACAAGAAATTCAAAATGATGATCACTATGGAAATTGGACAAGGCAGTATGCACAAAAAGGAAATAAAATGAATTAATTAAGATGACCAATTAATTGACACGTAGCTATTAAAAATAAATGGAAGTGAAAAATATGGAAAATTAAAGAAAACTCCAATTAACATCCCTGAATTATTTCAGAATTTTTGGACACTTGAAAGTATTTTTAAAAATCAAAAAGCAAAATTGAAACAAAGTGAAATAGAAAAAAGAATTAAAAAAAATATGAGGTTGGGGGTGCGAAGAGCCAGGGAAAGCAGTTGAAATGATTTGGGCTCAATCAAAGAGGGGTGCGAATAGTGGTTCAGGCCCACTGGGTCTGCACTGGAGTACCAAAATAAGAGTGGAAATTCAGAGAAAAAATATGGAAAAACAAAGGCCACTGGATTGAATGAACGCATCCTGTAAGTCTTCTCATTAATTGACGTGGCATTATAATAGGACCAGAGGTGAGGAACACACAAGTTACCATGGGGTGAGAAACAAAATGAATAAAAACAGAAACAAAAGCTCATGTGCGGGAGAGCCTCTTCATTTATGAGGTGGCAAAATCCTGAGCGTGGAGATGGAAAGATCTGATGGTGGAGGAGTTGTCTTCAACCTTAGAAACCCTAATTACACACTCCCAGATTCCGGTGATCGGAGCTAGGGCTCCGGCACCGGAAAACTCACAACATGAACAAAACTTAACCAAAATTAACAAAATGCTCCATATTGGATAATTGAACCATGCTGGTCTCAAATATGACACTGAAAATCTCAATGGATCAAAGAATTTTATGGATCGAAGACAAACAATTTATGCCATAAAACTTCAAAATCACTTAACAAGCTCAATAATGCACTAAATTCAAAACTAAAACCAGCAGAATGATCAGCATAACAAGTAGATCACAATGCACACAACTATTTTCATTTTTAGATCTGAGGATTTTGAACTCACCTGAACTTGCAGATCTTGAAATAGCTTGTGATAAGCCAAGATAATGAAGCCAATCCACTCCAAATGCACTCTAGTTGCAAAATAAATGCAACTAGAGTCTTGAATCTTGCTGGATCTGAGAGTTTGCAGCCAACTGCCCTGAAATGGCAAGGTACTTGTTCTTGAGAAATAGCTTGCACAATGGAGAGATTTATGATCCTGAGCTCTCAAGGATGAAGGATATGTGGTTTGTTTGTGAAGAAAGCAAGTGTGTGAAGAGATTCGAATGAATTTGCAAAATAAGCCAAAACTTGAGAGTGATGAAATCAGAGAGAACTGGATCCTCTAAAACCCTAATTTGCTTTTATGTGAGGTCATGAGGAAATGCTGAGAGAATGAGAGGATTTGCACGTGTGAAGAGGGAGTGTGAGTGATTTTGCAAAATTGGCAAGTTTTGTGTGATCTCATGAAAACCTCATGAATTTCCTTGCCTCTTGCCCATGTGAACTCACCATCCCACCCTTGATTTCAATCCAACAGATCTTGGCCATTGGATGAGAGTGTCACACTCTTTTCATGTTCATGCAAAAAATACACTTATGGAATGAAATCCTCATCTTGCACGAATTTTGTGTATTTCTTGGAGCAAAGTGATCCATTTTCATTGCATTTTAACATTAGAACATTATTTGATTTATACCAATACTCAAAAATAACTTTCAAGACTTTTTGCTCTTGTGCACAAATGAAAATTCAACTTTTGCCCTAGTTTTGCATGAATTTTCGAGGGCCTCATCTCCCTAACCATAAAGGCTATGAAAAAGTAATTGTACTTTTTGAAAATAGGAGGTCTTAATCTCCAACTTTCATGTTTGACTTTGGTCCATTTGAAGAATTTTTCACCAAGTTATGCTCACTTGAATTTTAGGGCAAAAACTTGCTAAAAATGGCATTTTCCATAACCAACTTTGCACCAATTTAGCAAAACACCTCAAAACCTCATGATTCTTAATATTTGAACTTGCCAAACCTCTTTTAACATTATAATAACATCCCTTGGCTAGAAAAATGGGGTTGGACCCCTTTGAAATCTCACAGTTGACTTTTCTAAGGCAGAGTTGACCAGTTTCTTCATTTACAAGCAACTGAAGAAATACTTGACTTCCACAAGGAATTTTCTCACCAAAATTAATCCCTAGGATCCTCTTAACATGTAAAAGGCTTTGCCCAAATTAAATGGCCAAAGTCTTGAGGTTTTTATGCTTGAAACTCAAACCCTAGTTTAGGACCATTGTGTAGGAGCTTTGCCCTAGCCTGGATTCCCTGATGATCTTGAACTTGAACTTGTAAATGCAATGTAGACCCCTAATAAGACTTGCACAAAAACATTGGGGCCCTTTTCATGGCTTGTGATGCTTCAAGAACCTTCACAGATGATCATATACTTAATGCTAGGTCATGAGAAATGTTATGCCTCATCTTTCCATGCTAGGATGCTGAGAATATGATATGTTCATTATGAATATGATGTGATATGATGCTTAAAATGAAGAGGGCAAATTTGGGGTGTTATAGTCGTCACTTCCAAAAATAAATTGGACTTCGCAATTGGAGATCCAAGACCCTGTTGGGGATGAACTTGACTTGGAAGGTACGCCACCCACCGAACTCCGTTGGGGAAATGATACTCTTCTAACCCGGCTAGGGAATCAGATGTGTTGGTACTTTACTGAGGAAGAGACCTGCTGGGGGAATCCCTTAAGAGAAACATCTTCTGCTTGGGGAAGACATCTGTTGGGGAATCCATTCGGCGAACCCGCTTGGGAGGATGGCGGACACAGCTGGGTAGAGAAGAGAATTTGAGCTCTTCTATATCTTCATCTCTGCTGGGGAACGATGAATTCTCCCGTGTTGTTGAGAATAAGAAGACTCTGATGGGGAATATTTCTTCTTTGGAAGAAGGCTCTCTGCTTGGGGAGAATGCTTTCTTTTTCACAATTCTGACTTTACTGGGGATAATGGAGAATACCTCGGGAGGTACATTTCCTGCTGAAACTGAGGGTCTTGAATCATCTTCGGCTGGAGATAAGGAGAAGAAAGTCTCATGATAACAAGAAATCGTAACATATATTTACCGCATTTTATGTCCGTTTTAATATGTTTAACTCCCGAGTTTTCGCATTTTTTTACAGGTACAATGTTTCTCAAGTCAAAAGTGTGCAAAAATGAAGAAATGAAGCAAATCAACATGAGAAAGACCAAAGAAACAAGCAAAGATCAAAGTTCTGCATAATCTGTAGCAGTGACGGTCGTCACTAGGCCATTATGATCGTCACGCAGCATATAGCGTGTGACGACCATCACACATATGTTACGATCGTAATGCGCTAAAAGAGCCCAAAAACACACGTAACAAGCCATGATGTTCGTAAGTGTTTTCAAACTAGTTTATACAAAAGGTGGAAACATGGAAACAGAAGTAGAAAAATTCGTTCCACTTTCCTAATTTTTCTCAATCTCAATTTAAACGAAGCAAGTTGAGTCCTCCTATTTTCCCTCAAGGAGTGGGCTACTGAAAGACCCATTATTTCTCCAACTGAAGGATTTTGAAGCCTATAAATAGAAAAGCCAATAGAAGGAGAAAGGGGGAGAGTTTTGCTACAATTTCTTTACCGAAGCTCTGCCAAAAATCCAACCAAGAATTTTATAGCTTTTATATTTCCTTTGTTTTCCTTTAATTTCATTTACTGCTCTTGTTCATTTACCCTTTAGTAGTAATTTCGAACATTAGGAAATTACTACAGTAGTTAGCTATTTGTTTCAAGCTTCAGAATTTGTATTTCGATTCTGAGAGTTCCAATCTTGCCAGCATCTGTGGAAGAGGGAGCTTCGAGGAATATTTTCTCTATATCAAGTTTCGATAATATTTAATTTAATTATAATCGTTTATGTTTAATTATTATTGTTTATTCATTATGCCTGATTTACATTATTTTAAATATTATTGTTTTTTCGTCTTAATTATTATGTCAAGCTAAATTAGTAGTGTCGGTATGTGATAAAAGTAACCAAAAGGGTTAAATCAATTATAAGTTAAAGTTCTAAATAACTTCAATTCTGGCTGTGACTTTTTATTAAAAAAATCAAGCTTTTTGTTACGAGAGTAAAAAAGGTAGAAAAGGTTAAGATCGAGACCACGAGAGTGTGAGGTTTTAACCGGATAGCTAAAGTTAGGCATTTGTTTTAAATACAGCGAGAGCACTTTAAAATGAATTAGACTTTATTAAGTTTTCAAAAAGTATTTTCTGAACACTTATGGGCTAGCGAGAACAGACATAGGACTTTAAGAGTATAATCTAAGACAAGACCACGAGAGTGTGAGTTGAGGGTTTTTAAACTGATAACTTCTACAGAAGCACTAAAGTGATTTATTTCAATGTGCTTAGTCTCGATTTAATCTGCATAAGTATGCTAAATTATGTATCAATCGATTACCTATCTGAGGCTAAACGGTCGAACACAACTAAACTTGTACATTTTTGTTTACAAACAAACCAACTCCAAATTATCAATTCAGTCCTCACTAACTTGCAAAATGATTCCCACTCGCGGTTTCTAGACATGTGTAACAATCACCCGCCGAACATCTCATGTCTAGTATACAACTTATGTTACGATCACACCACAAATACTCAACGGAATAGCTCGATTCTACTCGTACAACGACGTTAGTAGGAAAATGACAATGACGACCTCAAAAGGGTTTTTAGTCACAAGTTAACACTTGGTTCGTCCATAAGCAAAATCCAACACACAATCCTTATTGGGTAAAACAAAACGATGAACATCTCATGTCTAGTATACAACTTTTTCCTATCTCTTGAATTCCTTGACAAGAATTAAGACAACATATTCTCAATCAATCTAGAGATAAATTCCAAATATTCGGGTTATTCACAAGTATAGGAGTTTTTCCCATTTCACCTAAAAACTGAGGTAATGCACTCCTCTGAAGAACCTTGCTGCCTCTACTTACGTATTAACCTGGTTTCCCTTACCCTTTATAAGCATTGCATAGAAAGTCTCCACGGCTTCCTATCGGTACCAAGAACGCTTCAATCGGGCATTCTAGTCAAAAAGTGAGAATCTTAGAAAATCAAGTTTTCAAAACTTAACAATGGTAACCGGTCACTACCAGAAGGGTAACCGATTACTCAGTGCAAATCTTAACTTCCATAAGCTAAAAGAGATTTAGAAACACAATTCTGTAACCGGGTACTACCCAGAGGGTAATCCGATTACTTCAAACGTAGAAGCAAAATTCTGGTTTTCATTGCTACCTAACCCCCCCCCCCCAAACTCATTCCAATCACGTCCAAAAGTTATAACGGTTATCAACCGATGATTTCACACATATAGTAATCATACTACCAGAGTCCTAATGGATGAACCATCATTGATTACACTTCCTTAACTTTAGTTTCAACGACAACTTAATAACTCCATAGTACATTCGTCCAACAATACATTTCTTTATTACTTTCTCATAATACACTGTTAATATTGTTTCCATACCGTGTTCACTTCACACTCTGCGGTAATCCTCTCATACCCAAACATAATCCATCTTACTAGAGTTCTCCCAAATCCAAGGTGCTTACTCTATTACTTACCATAATTTCAACAGGTCCATATCAAATACACCTCATGCTACTAAATGAAGCTTATTCTTTCTCCGACGTTATACCTTATATCACTCTTTGGGTAATTCAACACTTTCTGAATAGATCCCTTACTAAATATAACATCCTGATGTATTACTCTAAACTTGTTTCCTCGATCATAACCGAAAATACAACAACATCCTTCTACTCTTCGTCCGGGGTATACTTGTCTCACTTGAAACGCGTAATCACATCCTTGTATTTCTCTTCATGCTTCACCACGACTTTAGGTTCTCAAAAGAAAACGAACATTCTTAACTTGTAACTTCAATCCATCTGTACGGTGTTATCTGAATACATTCCTTGAAGTACTCTCGTTCATCTGTGATGCCACCGCAATCTTAGGACTGAAACACTAACAATTAACTCATTCCCTATACGTAAAATACATTACTATATTTTCTTACGCTTTATGTATATAGAACGTAGAGTACATAAATTGTTCAACAAATATAAATAACTCTACAGATTTTATGCAAGAACTATAACTTAATAAAAGAAAATAAATATTTATTCATTAAAAAATAAAGAAAAATATATGTATACTATAAAATGCATTTTATTAAGAAAATAATTTATTCAATCAAATCACCATTAAGACTTATCTTTACAATATAAAAATTTCAAAAATAAATATGTATCATGCATAAAAAAAAATTCACTTTATATTTGAGCAATTCTTTTTTTTTTATTTATAAAATACACTAATTACAATAACAAAAGTTAATAACAAATTGATAACATTTAGTATCAAATAAATATATGTCAATCTTAATAAAATAGTCACAAAACCATAACATTATATTATAAATCAATTATTAAATTAATCACATTAATTTTGTCAATCAATAATTTACAACAAATTAATAACATTTAGTTATGAAATATATATTCAGTATTTCAATCACAAATCTTTTATTACTAAAAATTATAATATTTGTATATTTTATGATGCATAAAAATCATCTTTGATTTTCTGATCAATGAAGACAAAATAGGTTAATAATAATATCAAATTTTTAAGTTCTTCTGAAACTATAAATAATTTCATCAATCAAAATTAAAATATAATTATTTACACAATTCTTCCTATAATATTATTCAAGAACTCAATCACAAATATTTTATTAACCAAAATAATAATATTTACAATTCTACAATTATTTAGAAACTATAAAATAAATTTATTATTTTGCTATCCTTCAGGGATGTTTTATATGTTCTTCGAGAACTATATCAAAAATTCATTATTTTTACATCCTTCAGTATATTTTATATGTTCTCAAGGAATTATATAAGAAACTGATATTTTGCTATCCTTCGGAGATAGTTCGATAAGTTCTTCAGCAACTTTATAAAATAAATTATTTTGCAATCCTTCGGGAATGCTTGATAAGTTCTTCAGTAACTATATAAAAAAAATGTTTTGCAATCCTTAAGGGATGCTTTAACATTATTCATGTAATCCTTCTGGGATGTATGAAAATCATCACTGATTTTCTTTTTAATTTTCTAATTAATATTTATAAATAACACATACATTAAAAAAAACAATATCTTCTAAATGTCGAAGTTTCGTGTAATGTGTTATAAAATAGGGAAAAAGAATATAAAATAGAAGAGAGATTAGAATAATCATGTATTATTTCATTGATCTATAGTATACAATGAGATTTGTCATATTTATAGGACATCATATAAACATTATAATAAATACAAATTGATTAAATAAGAAGAAAAAAAATATTAGGAGACAAATCATCCAATTATTCATAACATATATCCTATTTTAAATTTAAAGGTTGATTATTCTCTTTAATGGTTTGATCTATATGTTTGATTATTCTCTTTCTCAAATACAATAAATAACATTTATTTTAAAACAATAAATAACATTTATTTTAAAACAATTTCTTTCTACTAAAAGGATATTTATTTTATAACAGAAGAAATAGTTTTTATGACAGAAGGAATAGTTTACCATGACTAGTATTAACATGTACTTTAGGTATTGTCTATGAATGTCTAAGACAAAATTCTATTAAAATCGTGTCTCTAATATTTGAATAGTTTACCATGACAAGTATTAACATGTACTATAGGTCTTGTCTATGGATGTCTAAGACAAAATTCTATTAAAATCCTGTCTTAATATTTGAAATTTGGGTTAAATATGTTTTTTTTTCTCTTTAAAATTATTAGATTTTGTTTACTGATCTCTATAAACAAAATAGTGTGTTTTGGTCTCTATAAATAATTATACACGTAATTTTAGTCTTACTGTTAAATCAATGTGTATTTTTAAATGGTTATTTTACGGATATGTTTAGAATGTTAGAAAAATTCCTCAAAAAAAAGATCAAAATTTGATTTATAAGTTAGAGATTCTCATTACCTTTTATCATTATCTTTTGAAATTTAAAAAATCATATTTAATTCTTCTTATTTTAAAAAATTATATAATTTGATAAAGAAACATTTTATAATAATCTGAATACGTATGAAAAAATTATTCAAAAATTTAAAACTTTAGGAAAAATTAAATAGTTTTAAAAATTTTAGAAAATAACCAAAATTAATTGTATGTATAAAATTTTTATAGGAACCAAAATATATCTTTTGTATAGAAACTAAAAATGTGAGATATTTATAAGGATCAAAAATATATTTAACCCTTAAAAATATATATTTTATCATTTCGTGTCATTTGTGTAACCACTCATCAATAGACTCTTTATATCAAAAATAATTTTAATATTTTAATGTTTTTTCATAAATAAAATAAAATTAAGATTAGCAAAATTTAACTCAACATATCACCTGAATTCAAATGTGAAATTTTCAGATGAATATGATGTTTTGTCTAAGGATATAAAAAAACTAAACTAAAACATTAAAGTTTTTCAAATCATATATTCTAGAGTTCCTCAAAAATGCTCAAATTTGTTCGTAAAAATTACTAAATCTTACCTTCGTTAAAGATAGAACTTAGAAAGAGTTTAACAAAAGTAATACCTTTTCACTTTACAAATTAACTTTTAAATCACTCAAATTGTAATTTGGTATTAAGAGCTTATCAATCACGTCACCCACTATTTATCACAGGCACCATATCAATAGTATCGAGTGTGAGGAAATATATTGAAAAAAATCAAATTTCACATACCATCTATCTTTTTCAGTCACACCAAACTCAATAATAATGGAGTTAAAGAGTACATTGAAAAATATTTTTCACAGATCGATTTTGTATAGATGAAATATCTCAAATAGTTATATATGTAAAAAGAAAATAATCCTTCCTTAAAAACCCTACATTTTTATGAGATGAGTTGACCATGCTCAAGAGTAGAGTTGTCAAAATGGATTATTCAACCATAAACGGGTCAGCAGATCAGGACTTTTAAGAGTTAGACTAAAAAAACTCTATTATAATATGGACTCAAAAATTACTACATGAACTCAGTCCTAGATGGATTTTGGGCTACCCAGCCCTAAATAGACTTTTTTTAAAATAAAAAATTAAAATAAAAACCCATAATATTTATCATAAATAAAATTAAAAAATATATTATTTTAAACCTAATAAATTTTTAAATGCTATATTATCTTTTATTAATATTATAATGTGCTTTTAAATATAACACAAGTTTAAATTGTATAAAATAAAACTTGAATATTTAACATAAGAGAAATTAATAGAATAGAAGGAAAAGTGTTTATTATATTAATGTATAAGATTTAAAAGAGAAAGATTAAATAAAATAGAAATAAAATTTAGTAGGTGAGAAAAATAAATGTGTTATGTTGAAGTAAGAAAATATAAAAATTAATATATTTTTTTAAAATTTATAGTTATGTTGACCTAATGGGCTACCCACGGTCCATATGGACTAGTCCTAGAGGATAGCGGGTATTTTAGGACTGGGCTAAAAAAACCCTAAAAAATATGGATTCTAATTTTAAAGCCCAAGCCCTAAAAAATTTCGAGTCTGGCAGACCGACCCATATAGGCTAGCCTATTTTTACAGCTCTACGCAATAGCCCAAAACAACCCTTGGTCATCAACTAGCATAATCTCATGTTAATATAATAAACACACCAAGAAGAAGATAATTTAACACAAAATGAAATATCTTAACAAAATGTCAAGTATAATAATATAAATAAATAAAAAATGTTTCAAACTAACTTGACCCTGGTCTGTACACATAACTCTGCCCACAAGGCACCTGTAAGGGAAAATGCAAATCTTTTAAAGATATGCTAGCTGGCCAGTACCACTGATGAAAACATACATCAGTAACGGATTCAGAGCCAACTGAACCTGTCTACAACACTAAAAATACAGACTTCTAGAAAGCCTCCAAGGCAACAATATCTGCTAAGTTTTACAATCTTGAAAAGATAAATATAACCCTATTCAACAAAACCATTTTCCTCAAAGGTAACACAGAATTAAGTTATTTTAACACGTCATCAACTACAGGTTATAAAACATTTACTATGTGCACATCTGAATATATAGTAAGAATCAGATTCCAATAGCAATGTGATGTGTAGAGATACAGCGGTTGTTCTAAGTCACCTTTGTTTGCCTCGGAGAGATGCTCTAGGATTCAGAATTAGGAACTTTATTGGCGCGAGATGGGGACCATGGGCATTGAGGAAGACGGGTTGTAGTAGTTTCCATCAGAACCCTGAAAACCCTGATACGGGTTCATTGGAGGTGTATAAGGTGATACATTGTTCATGGAAATCCCAACTGCAGGATAGGCTGCCATTGACGGCTGTTGAATCACGCCATAGCTATATGCCATATTGTTAACAGGTCCAACAGTCTGCATGAACTGTGGCACAGGGTATTGTTGAGGCATTGGTGGTGGTGGGGGTAGTGGGGGAGGTGATGATGAGGGTGGAGGTGGTGGCTCATTTTGAGTAGATTGCTGGTTTGATGAAGATGCATAGTGTTGGGTAGGTTCAGAAAGCGAAAAGGGAGGAAGTGGTTGTTGAGGATTCTGGGATGGCACGTGAGATGGCACATACGATGGCCCATCATTCTCAAGCTTAGTCCTCTTCTCGGAGTGATAATCAGCAGAAGACTCTGTCATCGGATTGCCTATAACACCTTCTGATGCTAAAGAGGATAACACATAAGACAGCATCTGGGCGGAGGATGTGGATGCAGTCAGCTTTGCAGCCACTGCAGCAGCTGCAGACTTGCGTGGATCTTCCTCACTGTGTCCAGAATTTTGATGAAACGGAATTTGTGTTGCATACATTAATGGGGCTGATAGCTCCCTGTCGCCAGAAATAAAACTTGCAGGTGTCATTGAGGTCTGAATTTCCTTTGAACTCTGTTCAACTAATGACTGAATATTGTTGCCGTTCAGTAATTGTTGGCAGGTATTGTTCGCATGTTCCCACTGAGCACTTGCAGCCTGAAATATTTTAAAAGACACGTAGTCAAGTACTCAAATATATGAAAGATGCTTGTGCTGCATTAGGCCACAATGTTCCTAATACAAAAGATATTCCGGAAATTATAGAAGACCAATATAACAGATTAAGATGTTTAGCACATTGAAAAAAATATTAGGATTGCTTTTTAAGCATAAAGAAAATGATAGAATGGAAAAAAACAAAACCAGTTCCAGATGCTCCTCAACTTCAACTTGAAGAGCAGACTTTTCTAAATATCCCAATGCGTCTCTAAACAACACATATTTTTCTGTTCTCACCTACTTTTTTTAAATGCATTACAATCAAATCTACTACCTTATCAAGGCTGCCAGGTTTCATATTGATGAAGTTCTATATTATGGATCTGGTGGTTGGGAGCCATTTCCAATAGATTAACTTAAAAGAAGGATAAATATTAATTCTAAGGTACCCTCCTCTCAAGACGAATATCTTTTAAAGTTCTTCTATGATGCACTTTTTCTAGTTTATGAGAAAAGCACTACAATTGTTTTAAACTAAAAAATGAGCTACAATTGACTAAAGAATGATAGAGTAGTTTTAGTGCTCGTTTATTTATAAAAATATACAAAATGAGAGCAGCTATAACGAATCAACAAGTTTGCGTAGGTTCCATACCTGGATCTGGCTACGAACTTGACCCAGCTTGAATTCCTGATAGCAAAAACATGTTAGAATAATACACAGTTTTAGGTAGTTATGCAGTTTAGTAAATTTATTGTGCTTGAAAAGAACCTGATCCTGAAGAGCCTCCCTCAGATGAGACACAAGGCCAGCTCTTGATGATTCTAGTGTTGTTAACTGCTCAATACAGTCTTTTAGTATTGCATTATGCCCCTGGAGCTCATTCACTACTGCAGGTCCATGATATTTCCCTACACATAGATGTTTGAGTCACATTAACAGGAAATGAATATAATAACGTTATTTACTTACCTTGACAACACAAGCACGAAGAACAAAGATGAATTGTGATAGGAATGGATCGGACCCCACAAGTGATGATGGGGATGTGTTAGTTAACAGAGATAATATTGGGCCTAAACAGTTGAGGGTATATGTGAGAAAGAATAGGAAACTCCCCAAATAAATAGGAGTTGCTTTAGGCAATTAGTTAGTATTTCCCAATAAATAGGAGTGTACGGGGCAGTAGCTAGGCATTGATTAATTTTCTGTTTTTGATATTAGGGTTTGGCCAATGAGAGAATTGTTTTCTATGACTGAGGAGCAGTAGCTCTGAAATTTCTTTTACTTTCATATTCATTAATAAAATAATTTTCTTCATCATATTTTATCCTACCTCTGTTCTATCAATTGGTCCGACCTACCATTGTTGATGCCCAAAGCTCCTAAGATGGCTGACCATGTTTCTACCGTGGAAGAACGGTTGGAAGGTGTTGAGGCTAGCATTGTTGCGTTACGAGAGTTCATTGGTACTGAGATTCAACGTGCATTGGCTCATCGTGAAGGGCCGCAGCCAAGCAGTGCGACAGTTACCTCACCGTTGGATGAGTTTCGTTTATCTGCGAAGAAGGTGGAGTTGTCGGCATTTACCGGTGACGATCCGGTTGCATGGATCACTCGGGAAGAGACGTACTTTGAGGTACAACGAATTTCGCAGGATGTTCGTATTCAGTTGACGAAATTGAGCATGGAAGGCCCAACTATCCATTGGTTTAACCTATGGCATGATTCAACAGAGGAACTGTCATGGGAGAGCCTCCGTGAGGCGATGATGGTTCGATTTGGAGGTGGGCGTTTGGAGAATCCGTTTGAGGAATTGAAGGAACTAAAACAATAGGGATCAGTAGAGGAATACATTGTAGAATTCGAATTGTATTCTTCACAGTGTGGTCGTTTGCCAGAACAACAGTTTCTTGGTTATTTCATTGGTGGTTTACGTCATGATATTCGCTCTCGTGTGCGTACCTTCAAGCCTCGTATCCGTTCCCTAGCAATGCAATTGGCTCGTGATGTTGAAAGTGAATTTGCAGTGGCTTCTGGACAGGGTTCTGGAGCACGTTACAAACCGGGTCATGGCTCTTGGACAAAATCTCAAAAACCTAATTGGACTTTTCGTGAAGGTGAAGGGAACGGATCTGCAATTCAGACCCAGACTAATAATTAGCGTGACAATTTGCGCCTCAATCTCATGGTGTTCGCCATCTACCAAAAGCAGAGGTTAATAAGCATCGTGCGAAAGGACTCTGTTTTCGTTGCAACGAACGACGGGATCCTCTCCATCAATGTGCAATAAGACAGTTACGATTGATTATCTTGGGGGATGATGAAATTTTCAACGATGAAGGAGAGATTGTGGTGTTGGAGGCTGCGTCAGAAGAAGAGCTCACACAAGAGGAATTAGAATGTAAAACCATGGGACTATTTGGTGTATCCACTAATCCAAACCAGGTCCGGACGATGAAATTGGAGGGATGTTTACAAGGTGCATTAATTTTGGTTCTTATTGACAGTGGAGCCACACATAATTTCATATCCCCTAAGGTGGTTGAACCCCTTGGCTTGCCTATGGTGCCTTCTAATCCTTTGGGTGTTAAGTTAGGAGATGGCCATCGTATCCTAACTAGGGGTAAATGCAATGGAGTTCAGATGAATGTTGGAACGGTACAGATTTGCTTTGATGCTATGTGTTGGAGTTAGGAGGTGTGGATTTGATTTTAGGAGTTGTGTGGCTAGAAACTTTAGGGAAGGTGACCATGAACTGTGTTGGAGTTAGGAGGTGTGGATTTGATTTTAGGAGTTGTGTGGCTAGAAACTTAGGGAAGGTGACCATGGATTGGAAAGAAATGTCTGGTGTTCAACCATAAGGGCAGCATGGTGAAATTACTTGGTCAGGCTGTAGATGATAAGATGGCTACTTTCCAAAGCATTATCACTCCTTCTCGAATGATGAAATTACTTGGTTAGGTTGTAGATGATAAGATGGCTACTTTCCAAAGCATTATCACTCCTTCTCGAATGATGAAATTACTTGGTCAGGTTATAGATGATAAGATGGCTACTTTCCAAAGCATTATCACTCCATCTCGAATGATAGGAGGTTGTGAATGGCCTACCTTGATGGAGGTGCTAAGTGTCGTGTGTCTCTGATGAATAGACTAAGGAGTTAGAAGGATTGTTGGGGCGTTTTGTTATTGTATTTACAGAAATCCAGGGCCTTCCTCCGCCAAGAAACACTAGTCATTCAATTGAACTCTTACAAGGTGCTGGTCCGGTAAGTGTGCGGCCTTACAGATATCCTCATTTACACAAGGATGAAATTGAAAAACAGATCCAGAGCCTATTGTAGCAAGGGGTGATTAGAAACAGCACCAACGCTTTCTCTAGTCCCGTCATTTTGGTCAAGAAGAATGATCAATCTTGGCGTATGTGTGTAGATTACCGTGCACTCAACAAGGTAACAATTCAGGACAAGTACCCTATTCCGGTTGTATATGAATTGTTAGATGAGTTACATGGATGTAGTTATTTCTCTAAGCTTGATCTTAAATCGGGTTATCATCAAATTCATATGAAAGAAGAGGATATTCATAAAACTGCTTTTCGGACTCATGAGGGTCACTATGAGTTTTTGGTAATGCCGTTTGGCCTCACCAATGCTCCTGCAACCTTTCAATAGGTGATGAATGCAATTTTCAAGCTCTTTCTAAGGAAGTTTGTCCTGGTTTTTTTTATGATATCCTAGTATACAGTAGTAGTTGGGTTGAACATTTGCAGCACTTGGAGGTGGTTCTTAATATTCTGAAGCAACATCAGTTTGTGGCAAATCGGAAGAAATGTACCTTCGGTCAACATCAAGTGGAATATTTGGGCCATGTCATTTCCAAAGCAGGGGTTGTTGTTGATCCTGCCAAGGTTAGGAGTATGTTACAATGGCCTATTCCTAGGAATGTCAAAGGAGTGCGAGGTTTTTTTGGGGTTGACGGGTTATTACCGAAAGTTTATGACGAACTATGGGAAAATTGTTAAACCCTTGACAGAATTGACAAAGAAGGATGATTTTAGCTGGAATGCGGCAGCTGCCAAAGCTTTTGAGAAATTGAAAGTAGTTGTTACAACTACCCTAGTTTTATCCCTGCCTAATTTCAAGTTCCCATCTAAAATTGAATATGATGCCTCAGGAAAAGGAGTTGGTGCAGTATTGTTGCAATCGAAACATCCCATTGCATATTTTAGCAAAGCTTTTGAATCATCTAGGTTATCCAAACCTGCCTAAGATAAGGAGTTGATGGCTTTAGTGTTAGCTATTCAACACTGGTGACATTATTTGTAAGGAAGGAGGTTTGTGGTTTATTTTGATAAAAAGAGCCTAAAACACTTGTTGCAACAAATCAGCAAGAATGGATGGCTAAGTTGTTGGGTTTTGACTTTGAGGTGGTGTACAAGGTGGGAGTGGAAAATAAAGTGGCTGATGCTTTATCTAGACAGCATGAGGATACTGAGTTGCAAGCGATTAAATCCTACCCTATTTGGTAGCAAAGCAGCCAACTGCAACAAGAAGTATCAAATGATCCTTTGCTTAAAAATATTGTGGAAGCTATTCAAAAGGATCCTAATGCTAAACCTGGTTTTGCTTTAAGAGGTGGCATCTTATTCTACAAAAATAGGTTAGTTATACCGGCTAACTCGCCACTTATTGAGGAGTTACTCAAAGATTTTCATTCTTCTCCGAGTGGGGGTCACTCCGGCTACCTACACACTTATAGGAGAATGGCAGGAACTTTATATTGACAAGGGATGATGCGGAGGGTGCAAGATTTTGTGAAAGCTTGTGATACTTGTCAACGACAAAAATATGTGGCAACGACCTCCTAATGGATTACTACAACCTCTTCCGATTCCGGTTATGATGTGGAGTGAGATGTCCATGGATTTCATTACTTGTTTGCCAAAAAGTAATGGATTTGAAGCTATCTTGGTTGTTGCGGACCGTCTCTCCAAATACAGCCATTTCATTCCTCTTAAACATCCATTTACTGCTCGCTCAATAGCTGCTGTTTTTGTGAAGTGGTTAGATTACATGGAATTCCGGAGTCCATTCTTAGTGATCGTAACCCCTTGTTTATGAGTATTTTTTTTAAAGAGTTGTTCAAATTAGTAGGTACGGTGCTTAAAATGTCCACGGCATACCATCCCCAAACGGATGGTCAAACAGAAGTAATTAATCGTTGTTTAAAGGCATATCTACGTTGTTTTATTGCATATCAACCTAAGACATGGGCACACCGGATTCCATGAGCAGAACTGTGGTACAATACCACATTTCATGTGCCTACAGGGTTCATCCCTTTCGAGGTGGTATATGGTAGAAAGCCTCCAGTGTTGGTGCACTTTTTAGAGGGTGAAATCAGAGTGGAAGTTGTAGCACAGGAGTTAAGGGACAGAGATGAGGCGTTGCGTCAATTGAAAACTAATTTACTCAAAGTCCAGGAGGACATGAAATACCAAGCTGACAAGAAACGCAAGGCAATGCAATTTGAGGTTGGTGATTGGGTTTTCCTCAAATTACGTCCTCATCGACAACAATCGGTTGTGCAAAGAATTCATCAAAAATTGACCCCTAGATTTTTCGGACCTTATCAAATCCTGAAGAAGATAGGGCAGGTTGCTTATAAGTTGAAGTTACCACCAACATCTAAAATACATCATACCTTTCATGTGTTGCAATTGAAGAAAGTGGTGGGCAACTATATTGCTACAACTCAGCCACCTATCAGTTTAAAGTCAGAAAAAGGGGACATTACTCTGGCTAAGGTTGTGTCATGGAGGGACAAGTTTGATGGTGGACAGCATAAGAGAGAACGGTTGATTCAATGGGAAGGAATGGATGTTGGAGATGCTACCTGGGAAGAGGAACTGTTGCTGAAGAGTCAATTCCCTGATTTGCGCCTTGAGGACAAGTCTAATGTTACAGGTGGGGGTGATGATAGGAATGGATCGGACCCCACAAGTGATGATGGGGATGTGTTAGTTAACATAGATAATATGTGAAAAAGAATAGGAAACTCCCCAAATAAATAAGAGTTGATTTAGGCAATTAATTAGTATTTCCCAAATAAATAGGAGTTAGTTTAGGTATTATTCCCCATATATATAAGAGTGTATGGGGCAGTAACTAGGTATTGATTAATTTTTTGTTTTTGATATTAGGGTTTGGGCAGTGAGAGAATTGTTTTCATTGACTAAGTAGTAGTAACTCTGGAATTTCTTTTACTTTCATATTCATTATTAAAATAATTTTCTTCATCATATTCTATCCTACCTCTGTTCTATCAAATTGTTGATTGAAAAGCAAAGTAAGATCAAACACTAATTTGAATAACTAAACTAAAATTATTAAATCATGTAACTTTAATGACATCAACTAATTCAGACAATCACCAAGAACAAAATGACTTGGTCCATGTAATGTAACTTCAATGTGTTTTGTTAGAAAACAATGGTGTGGATTTTATTTTTCCTAGCTGCTCCTAGTTAGAAGGATAATAAGGCTAGCTAGTTTTATTAACTTTTGTAGGTATTATTCTATATATTGTTATTTTGGGTAATTTAAGTTAATCATGGCAGAATTAGACTCCTATTAGGATATGGGTATGAAATATATTATAAGACTGCAACTTAATTGCTGTGTTTCGCCCACCTTCTCTCTACAAAAGTCTACTAACTGATATATTTTAGCACGAGGTTTTTATTCTGCATAACAAATCCAAGAATTTCAAAAATATTTTGACCCTCTTCATAGTACTACTTTTCTAAAAGAATATTTGCCTCATTACTTGTCCATTTCCAGAAAAAAATGAGAGCGGTAGTGCTGAGTTTAGGAACTAGGAAGAGATTATACAGCATGAGTCATCTCATGACAGATTGACAACTCCATAGACAGGTTTGCAAAATTATTTATGTGCGGAAGTTATTTTATTAATATTGCATGCTGCATCTGACATGAGTTGACTATTTCAATCAACACCAATTAACCTTTTGACGGGTAGAACACATACAGTAGTAAAAGAAAGCAAACAATGAAACTAAATGGGCAATGAGCTATGTTTGCTAAATGCAGAGCACTCGTGGATGAATCATAATTACTGCAATTAGGAAAAACAATTACCATAATTAAATTTAACATACCTGAATTACTACCATGAACTATTTCCTTATCTGCTTTCTCAAGAGAGCTAATGGCATTCCTGCATTTGCTTAATACAACATCTTCATCAGTCTGCCCTGCATAAATATGATGATAGCCTGAAACTATTTTATCCAATGCATTCCCAGCAGATGGCCTCTGTAAAAGGAAAAATAAGTATATAAATATGAGAGATACAATCAGCATGCAGAGTATATATATATGAATTCAAATAAGTACAGAAACATTACCAGTTTCACGTTCATAGGTTTCACATTCGTAGGTTTCGCGTTCAAAGGTTTCAAATCATGCTTCCCAATAAATTCTTCCTTAAGAATTTGACCACGAGAACCAAAAACTTTTCTTTCTTCCCATATACCAATCTGTATAAAGGAGAGAGATGATACATTCAACGAAATTTCATCGATGCCAATATTTAATATATCACATGATTTATTGTACCACAAACATTTTGTCAGAGCCCAGTGTTTTCTATGAAATTTGATTAGTCTCTGATAGACATAATCTTTGATATTGTTACGTGTTATATTTCTTATTTCTCTAGGTCATGTGAGATTAAACCTACCACTTTAACCCATTCGGATTGGTAGGTGAAGGAGAAGAATCTGCAGTAGCAGAAGAATCTATGGATGGATTAAACCATTAATAAATGTGATTGCAGGTAGTTTCAGGATGCTGTGAGAACCCAAGGGATGTTTGGACAGCTTTGGAACGATCAAGAAGATTAGAAGCATGAGTAGATTAAGTGGAGACACATTTTTCACCCCAGGAGATGGTAGAACAATGTTGGAATAAACAAGAGGAATGGAAACAGGTAATTTGAATGGAGACACATTTAGGAACTGGAGCAGGGAGCAGAAAGCCTAACAGTTCGCAATATGGGAAAGGGATTTGTAGCCTTACTAGCCTAGAAAAAAGTGTACATGTGATCCAAAATCAAGTTTATGAGAATTGTAAGGCTTAAGGGAAAACAAGCACAAACATTTTGAGAAGCTTGTAAGTTGTAATCAGTAGCCTGTTTGAAAAGAGGGAGGTAAGAGGTGGCGAAGTTGAGAGAGGCAGTGGTAAGTTTATTAAATAAACAGTGAGAAAAGCATGATCCCAGAATTTTGATGGAAGAGAAGCAAGGGTTAATAGTGAGGCCAAACTCAAAAACAAGTGTTTGTGTTCCACAACACCACTTCGATGGTGTGTGTGGGCAGATAACTAAACTCAAAATGATATTTTGGATAAACAAACAGAAAACATCAAAACAACGGGTCAACAAGCTTCTGGCCCAACAAACCATCAAGCTCCAACTTAAACACCACTGTTGACTTTCATGAACAACATAAAAATCAAACCGAAATTATACTGGGCTGGCACTTATAACATATGAAGCCTGACACAACTTAAAATATTGGGTATGACGCTTACAGAAGTTGAAGCCCTAACTAGACGTCACCTTTCAATACAAGCTAGAAGAAGTCAAAAACAAACCCAAATAAAAATGATAAGTAGCAGCAGCTGAAGCAACAATAAATTGTGGGCACGGTAATGCACCGCAAGTGTGTGTGCGTGTGTGTGTGGTGGGGGATAAAATAAACAAACCAAAACCTTGTGAACAAAAACGGGTCAAAATTGATCAAACAGACGCATAGAATCCATAAAAAATGAGATTCCAAAGCTAGAAGAAATAAAAAACAAACCAAAAGGATCTAACAAGTCAAACGGAATTGATGCCCCAACAAAAAAAAAATGGCTGAAGGACAAAGGACCTCAACAAAGACCAACAAAACATGTAGAAACGGACGTAGAACACCTAAAACCAATGACTTGCGTGACAATCCGAAGAAGGCTGTGTTTCGGCGGGTGACAGCTCGACTGGTACTGCTTCTTCTGACGGTGAATTCGTCATAAAATCTTGCAGGAAAAATTCCTGGCAACAGCAGACAGGGTGACGGTAGATTGAGCTTTGATTAAGTACAGTCCTTCTTGTGCTTGAAAACTATGAATAGACACATTCCTTCTTGTGATTGAAGACTATGAATAGGCACAAAGGGCCATGAGGGTGACTACAAATTGAATTCTGAACACCTAATAATCCTAAACTTTCAAGAACTCAACAGCCAAGTAATGGTAAGACAAGTCATGGA
Source organism: Lathyrus aphaca (assembly GCA_963966055.1). NCBI lineage: Eukaryota > Viridiplantae > Streptophyta > Magnoliopsida > Fabales > Fabaceae > Lathyrus > Lathyrus aphaca. The sequence continues at coordinate 433,497,699 of OZ014525.1, read as the reverse complement.
TGATGGTACCACTCCGATACCATGTTGAAGTTAGGGAGTTCTAAATAAAAGGGCAATAGAAAAATTAAGGACTTTATATATAATAATAGTGTTACCAATAACAGACTTTGAATATGATAATAGAGAAAATGAAGAATTGAAAGTGAAACCAGTAAATGATTTCATTGGTGCATTTTAACCATCACACCGATCGGCTAGCATCCAATAAGAAAGTTATCTTCATCAAGTTTCATATAAATGGAGTTTGAGAGAAGGTAAATAAGGCACTAGTTAGAACTGTATGTACCGGAACAATATGCATGATGGGTTCTTATATGAATATATGGAAGAATAGAGAATAAAAGAATAAAACGGTAAAAGAATAACTCAATTATAAAATAATAATGATGAAAATAACAACTGATGGTGTATCAGCCCCTAAGCACACAGTGCTTCCCTCACCAAGATGGTGAATCCTAGTAGAATTCCTAGATACCCTATTCCTACCTTTTCTGTCCTCTTTTATAGCCCAAGCTTATTCCTATTTTATCGAAACAAACCCCTCTAATTATAATAACAAACTCCTCTAATTATGATAACAAACTCCTATAATAACAAAGTCCTATAATAATTCCTATTATTCTTTTATTCCTTTACCACTTCTTCTAGTGTACACCCTCCACACTTTTGGCTTAGGTAGTTAGGTCCATAATTAAGGCCCACCTCGTCATCCATATCTCTATCAATACCTCCCTCCTTAAAACCAGCCTTGTCCTCAAGGCTAAATTTGGGAAATTGTCCCCTTAGATAAGCATCGTCTTCCCAAGTAACACCATCCGAAGACTTATTTCTCCACTGAATAAGACTCTGAGGAAACAGTCACCCCTGCATGTACTGTCACCCTTGTACCCAACACCTTGTCAGGATAGATGTCATCAGTACCAACAACCTCCAGTTCTTTAGGAAGTTCTCCTTGAACCTGATAATTTCCAACTGCCTTTTTAAGCAATGACACATGAAATATAGGGTGAATCTTGGACTGAGCTGGTAATTCCAACTTGTAAGCCACCACTCCAATCTTCTGAAGAACTTTAAAAGGTCCATAAAAACGAGCAGCTAATTTTTTATTGATACGTTTGACCACCGATTGCTACCTATGAGGCCTTAACTTCAAAAAGACTCATTCACCAACCTCAAACTTCAAATCCCTTCTTTTGCTGTCAGCATACTTCTTCATTTGTTGTTGAGCTCCAAGCAAGTGCGCCTTCAATTGTTTTAGGGCTTCATCTCTCTCACTGAGTTCAAGAGCCACAACAGCCACTTTCGTTTCATTACTTAGAAACCTCAGCAAGTTAGGAGGTTGTCTTCCATAAACTACTTCAAAAGGGGACTTCCCAATAGAAACATGGTAAGTGGTGTTATACCAAAATTCAGCCCATGGGATCCAATGTGACCATGACTTAGGTAGTTCTGAAGCAAAACATCTCAAGTAACTTTCCAAACACCTATTAATGACCTCCGTCTGTCCATCAGTTTCAGGGTGATAGGCCGAACTCATCTTCAAATTTGTACCCTGTAGCTTAAATAGTTCACTCCAAAAATGACTCATAAGAATCGGATCCCTGTCACTGATGATGGAAGAAGGAATACCATGCAGCCTGATTATTTCTTTAACAAACAGTTCAGCAATAGATTTTGCAAACATCAAATGCTCGGATAAATTCTCTGACACTTTTCTGCATTCCCACCCAATATAAATTCTCAGCCAGCCTTCTATAGGTCCTGAGGTACCCCGAATGACCTCCTGTAGGTGTGCTGTGAAATTCTTGTAACAACAATGGAACTGAGGGAGAGTTTGGGGACAAGACCAACCTGCCATGATAGAATAAGGTACCCTGTTGTATAGTAAAACCTGGTCTAGCATTTGGTGAGGCCATCAGTTCATCAATGATCTTCTGAATTTCCAGATCCTGTTGCACTTCTTGTAACAATTTCTGACCCTCTAACCATTTTAGGTAAGAAACTAGAGAATTCATCTCCACATCCCCATAACATCTGGATAAAGCATCAGTAGCTTTATTCTCACCTCCTGGCTTATATTTGACTTCAAATTGGTATCCCAGCAACTTAGCTAACCAACATTGTTGGTCTGGTGAGGAAAATCTTTATTGAAGGAAATGTTTCAAGCTTTTGTGGTCAGTAAACACAGTGAATTGCTTCCCCAAGAGATAATGTCTTCAGTGTTGTATAGATAATACTAACGCCATAAGCTCTTTTTCATATACAGATTTTGATAAATTGCCATCAGACAAAGCCTTGCTGAAAAAAGCTACAGGCTGTCTGTTTTGCATCAAAACTGCCCCGATACCCCTTTCGACTGCATCACATTCCACTTCAAAGAGTAAGGAAAAATTAGGCAGAACTAATACAAGAGAGGTGGTCATGATTGTCTTCCGTTGAATGAAAGTCGCAGAGGCTTCTGGACCCCATTTAAAATTATCTTTCTTGGTCATTTCAGTCAAAGGTTTGGCCAATTTGCCATAATCCCGAATGAACTTTCTATAATATCCAGTAAGACCCAAAAACCACGTACACCTTTTACATTTTTGGGTTCAGGCCAGTCCACTATACATCTAATCTTCCCAGGGTCTACTGACACCCCTGCGCCAGAAATTATGTGCCCCAAGTAGTCTATTTGTTGGCAACCGAACTTGCACTTAGATTGATTAGCAACAAAACAATTGGACAGTAAAACAGTCAGCACTTGCTTCAGATGGTTCTCATGGTCAGACATGGTCTTACTATATACTAGGATATCATCAAAGAAAACTAGTACGAATTTCCTCAAAAATGGTCTGAAAATGTCATTCATAGTGGCCTGAAATGTGGCTGGGGCATTCATCAACCCAAATGGCATTACTAAATATTCATAATGCCCATTATGAGTTCTAAAAGCAGTTTTGTGGATGTCGTTATCTGCTACTCTAATTTGATGGTAACCAGATTTTAAATCAATTTTAGAAAAAACTGTTGCTCCAAACAACTCATCCAGCAGTTCTTCTACTATGGGAATAGGGTACTTATCTGGTATTGTAGCCTTGTTGAGAGCTCTATAGTCCACACACATCCTCCAACTCCCATCTTTTTTCTTAACCAAGATAACAGGGCTTGAAAATGCGCTCATACTAGGGCGAATCACACCCGCTTCCAGTAATTCAGACACTTGCCTTTCAATCTCTTCGTTTTGATGATGTGGGTACCTATATGGCCTCACATTAATAGGGTTATGATCTGAGAACAACTTTATTTGATGCACTTGAGACCTCTTGGGGGGAAGCCTAATGTATTCTTGGAATATGCTCTGAAATTGATGCAACATATTTGTCAGCTCTTGATTCCTTTCTGCACCATCTAGTTTCTTTTCATCTTTGGACCAACTCCACACTTCACCCCTTCTCTTCTGTCTATCTTCCAAGAAATTGTCGAGGAAACCTTGCTGTTCTTGTTTCCCTCCCTTCCCTTGTAACATTACTAGCTCATCTTTATGCCAAAAGTGCATAGAGAGCCTTCCAATCCATCACGACCTTCCCTAGAGTACTCAACCTTGAAACTCCCAACACTACATCCAATCCCCCTAAATCCAGAACCAAGGCATCCACCACTATCACCATTGGACCCAGATTTATCCTAACTCCTTTACACACCCCTTGAGAAAACACCCTATGTCCATCTCCCAACTTAATGCTCTTAGCAGCCATAGGAGTGACTTGCAAGCCTAAAGCAGCAGTGATTTTAGGAGAAATAAAATTGTGGCTAGCTCCACTATCCACTAAAACAACCAAATCAACATCCCCCAATTTGCCTTCAACTTTCATAGTTCGATACTCACCCATGCTTCCCAACACCCCAATGAACTTACACTCCGCTTCCTCTTCCTCTTCACACTCAGAATTTTGAGCCTCCATGGATACGATCTCGCCTTCCTCGTTTAGACTCTCGCCGTCTCCTAGAATCAAAACCCTTATTGACCCTTCAGGGCATTTGTGAAGAGTGGGGTGATACTTCCCGCCGCACTTGAAACATAGACCTTTAGCTCGTCTTTTCTCCATCTCATCATTGTGCACGCTTCGAACCCCTTTCCATCGATCAGAAAAGTTAGTGTGTCGATCGTTTTCTGTTTTCTTTCCTGTGGAACGCAGCAATGAAGAGGAATTTTGTGTGGAACCCACCGAGCCCGTTTTTTGAGTCGGATTGGACCAACCCGTATGTCGATCGGGTCAGATCTTTAGGGTTAAATTTTGACCCCAAATCTTTTTGGCCCCCAAAATCAGAAACGGCCTTCTTCCCATAATATCGCTCCCCATCATCATCTTCTTCTTTTAATTCACCTTCTACATCTTTAGTCATCCTCATTATTTGCATCCTAGTGATAGGATTCAACGTTCGAACTCACCTTCTGATCTGTGGTCTTAAACCACTCATGAAATAACCCAAATATTGTTCCTCAGGTAATCGACCCACTTGCGACGATAGAAGCTCAAAAGCTTCCATAAAATCCTCCAGACTTCCGATTTTCCGTAACGTGGACAATTCTTCAAACAGGTTTTCTAAGCGTCGACCGCCCTAGCACGCGATTAAGGCCTTCTTCAATTTTTCCCATGAGAGATCATCCTCTGTTTCAAGCAGTAAATTGAACCAATGTATAGTGGAACCCTCCATACTCAAACGTGACAACTTAACCCGCATTTCATCCTGGGTATTCTGCACATTAAAATAAATCTCTGCGCGCGTAATCCATGCAATTGGATCATCACCTTCGAAGACTGGCAGCTTCACTTTCTTCCCAGCAAGACATGATGCGTTGCAAGACGATACTTCGGCAGATGTGTCATTCTCCGGTGTTGTCTTCTGTTTGCCCAGTTGCTTGCTCATCTCACTGATCACAAGGCTTTGAGTCTGCATTTGTTCAATCAAGGACTGTAACGTCGTCTTTACTTCATCCATTTGTTCCTCCAATGCTTCAATTTTGTCTCCCATTTTAGGTTTCCTTGACATCTACAAGCTCTGTCGTGGTATGGTTTTGAGCCGGAAGGTCGGACCAATTGATGGGTTCTTATATGAATATATGGAATAATAGAGAATAAAAGAATGAAACAGTAAAAGAATAACTCAATTATAAAATAATAATGATGAAAATAACAACTGATGGTGTATCAGCCCCTAAGCACACAGTGCTTCCCTCACCAAGATGGTGAATCCTAGTAGAATTTCTAGATACCCTATTCCTACCTTTTCTGTCCTCTTTTATAGCCCAAGCTTATTCCTATTTTATCGAAACAAACTCCTCTAATTATGATAACAAACTCCTATAATAACAATAACAAACTCCTATAATAACTCCTATTATTCTTTTATTCTTTTACCACTTCTTCTAGTGTACACCCTCCACACTTTTGGCTTAGGTCCATAGTTAAGGCCCACCTCGTCATCCATATCTCTCTATCACTGCATTAGTGGTGTGTTGATTACAGAAGTATGGCTGGCGTTGTGCAAAGGAAGGGAAGCATGTGCTATTGAAGTGGCCATTAGGATCAATTGGCTCGGGATACCATACTAGATTCAGAGATATGAGGGTGCAAAAAATCTATTATCAATGAGAGAGAGTACAAAGACAGCTAGAGATAGAACTTGTGAAATTATAGCTGAACTGTATTTGAAATTAGTTGGTTGGTTAAAATCTATTATAGGAAAACTACTTCCAGTAAGATGAGCGGTTTAACTACAGCCTAAAGTAGGCCTTATAATAAAGGATTATGAGCTAATGCCATAGAACTTTAATTGTCACAGAAAATAGTAGAAATGTGGATTTCAAACAACAGAATTTAAACACATAGGACTTTTAGGTTGGGACAATTCAACCCCCACAAAACCGGCTTATAAAGTGAGAGGTATCCATTCTTTATAAACTCTTTTCTGGCCTTATCTAGTCGGTGTTGGACTTGAGTTTTTCTAATACACCCTATTAAACCCAACACTGTTATTAGACTTGGTGTGCGGAAAATATGGTGAGAGGTCGGATGCATCCAAGATAAGCATTTATACCATCTTTGGGATCAAGAAATCTATGATTGTTAAGATTGCGAAGCTTTAGATAGAATAAATGCACGGTATTGTGATAGAAATGGATTGGTTGGTTACAATCTATAACATGACAGCTACATATAGTAAGCTGGGCAGTTTAAGTACAGTCTAGTTAGGTGATAACAGAAGGCTTAACTACGGAAAAGCTATTACAAATAATAGCTCATATACAAGACAGATTCTGATAAGACTTTCTTTTTTGTATTAACTGAAAATGGAAAGTTGTTTCATGCAGAGATTACAACCAGTATTTAGAGTGGGAGTAAGACTGCATAACTGTGACAGATATGCATAGACTGAACTGAATGCAAAATTGAAACAACTAAATCTACTAAAAGATAACAAACAGCTAGAATTTTCTAACGCCCAAGAAACCTTTTCTCGCATAGCATATGCATATATTAAATACTAGAACATCAACATACTGATTGTTTATATTAGGGGTGGCAATTGGATCCATTAAGACAAAATTCATCCAATTCATCCACTAAAAAATCCATCCAATCCATCTACTACATAAAAAATAAGTTAATGGATTGGATTAAATCCATACATTTATATTCATGGATTGATCCAATCCATCCAACATTTTTTAATGATCCAATGGATTATTTTAATCTCCATTAGATTTATTTAAAAAATAATAATAAATTGGATTTTTTTTTTTAATTTTTTTTTTTGAAAAAAATCGATTGTTTTCAGAAAAATTAAAAAATCGATTTTTTAGAAAATACGAAAAAAAATCTGAAAATAAAAAACAATTTTTTGGATGGATGGATATCCATCCACTATAAATATGTTAATGGATGGATTTTTTCCTTAATGGATGGATTGGATTGGTTATTTTAAAGAAAATTTTAGTGGATTGTAGATGGACTAATGGATTGGTTTGATCCATCCATTAAGAGTCCAATCCATATCCATCCAATCCATCCATTTTGCCACCCCTAGTTTATATCATTCATGTTCAAAGTAGAGCTGTATACTACTAGTATCAAATCCAAGCAGATTAAACACTAATCTTTACAATTTCATGAAAAAAATAAAGGACGCAAGTTAATTAAGAACAGACACATTGCATTCCACAGTAGAGTCAACATAGACAAAGAAAGCAAAAGAGATTAATCAAAGTTATTAATCATATTTTGTAGATTGAAAGGTCTAAAAGAAATGGTACAGATTCAGTCAATATATGGGGGAAAAAAGTTGCAGAGATTAAGTCAAAAACATGCATCATTCACAAATTAAGAAACACGAAATATCAAAGTACCAGTCGAAGTGCTTGATTCCTTGCATACTCGTCTCCATTTTGAGTGACATCTCGAAGACAATCTGGAAGAACCTTCCAAAATTCACCAACAAATTCAGAACCCTTTCGCCTGCTGTTTTGTAAAATATCATTTGCTAGGAACAGAAATGCCAATTTCTTTTCATGAGGAGAGCAATGGAACTGTTTAGCCCACGTTTCGACAACTTGTTTGGCTTTGTTCATATGAAATATGCACCAATGTGACAAAGCTTGATCAAATTAAGGAAAATATCCAAGGAGTGGAGAATATTTATAACCAATAAATATAGAGAAAACCCCCTCTAAAGAAACAAGCAAATACATATATATGTGTGAGCTTGTGTGTGAGAATGAGAGTCTCCAAGCACATATGCAGGTTAATATATTACAAGATTATTGATAGCCTTTATTTGGAAAAGAAGGAAATAACAGTTATATTGCATTGTTTACTAGTAATTTAGTAAATGTGTAGAATTTCATAACCAGCTCAGCAGTTGAGAAAGGGGGGTATTCCCTGTTGCAATAATACAAGAGGAGAGGTGGTGTTTAGCAAACCAAGTGAAGGAAGATTAAGCCCCTAACAACATTACAAGGTGAATGCTCTAGCTTAGAAATAAGGTGTAATAAAATAAGGATATTAGGTGATGTTAGACAGTAAAACTATGGATGAACAAACTCAATAAATAGGAAACAGATGGAAAAAAACTGTTTGAACAATGCATTATTGAATACAAACAAGGGAAAAAATACATCAAAGCCCACAAAACGATCCTGAAGGATACTCTCTATGCTTGTCTGCGAGCCATTCAGCTTGGCCAGTTTTTCCACTAAAATCTGTGGATTGAATGTGCCACCCATCTTTCCAATTAACGTTGGCACAGCTATCAACTAAAATTCCAACTTCAATCAAAACCTTTAAAAAAGAAAACAAGGGAAACACAGACATTAGAACAGAATCAAGCATTGTGAAAAAAAATCATATAAATATAGATGAAAGAGAATATATATTTTGATTAAAACACAAAAAAAAACAAGTAGCTTGAGGAACCCTTCAATAAAAGGTTTTCTGCTAAATGCCGTTGTTATGAAATTTACTCATCTCTCCCAAATGAAGTAGGTCAATAAGGCAAATTTGACCTACTAGGAAATTATTTATAATTAGTTACATACATAAAAGAGTATATAATTTATTTGTGGCCCCACAGTTCATAGGCAAATGCACTACATCGCCAAGAATACAACCGAGTATCAAACAATTGCAGGCTCAATTAACATGGTTTAGGCAAACCATACAGTGAATATAAGAGTTTACAATATAAGTCCTTCTGCACTAGGTGGGTTAGATTTCAAAAGACATCATAATCCCTCTCATAAATAACATTTAAAGACAAACCATCTGAGTATAAATCCTTCTTTTTCCCTATAGTTTTTTTAAAAAATTCTCTACATCTAACTAGAGGTAGGACTGTCATCCATTTAAGGTTTCTTTAAGTGTTCTTCCAAAATGCCTAAAACTTAGCTGATAAGTTGGCTTTAAATGATGGATAGACATTACCCAGTTAGGGCATCAACGAGTTACAAATCAGTATTACAAATCTACAATTGGATTGAATTTAAGAAGATTGTTAGTTTGCAATAAACCACAAAAAGCACAAGAGAAGAAAAAGATGGCTGACAAGATATGCATATTATGAAATATAAAAGAAAAGCCGAGGCAATCAAAGCTATGAGACTATGCAAACAATCCATAAAAAGATTGAGATTGAGTATCTAATTAATTGGCAGATTAATTTTAGCCCTAATCTAATGAGAGATTATACATAAATGTACGTTTATTTATGCCCTAATCTAATGAGAGATTATATTTCCATTTATATGCAATCAGATACATGAAAAAGATACAAAGAGACATACACGTGAGGACAGACCGCCAATACACATGGATGAATATTGGATAAACAAGCACATGCTTTCTAATATTAATGACATCAAACTACTAACATGAATGAATATGTGACAGACATGCAAACATATAGCAATACTTATGACATCAAACAAGCATGGATAAGTATGTGACAGGCACACTTGCCTGCCAATAGTAATGACATCAAACCACAAGCCACAACCAAAACACAGATACATATGTAAAACATGTAAGCAAAAGAAACACAAGTAAAGTAGTTATCAGATGTGTCACATCAAACAGCTTCCGATGAAAACCAAACCCGCCACCTTACTACCTTAGCACATAAAGTTTTCATTGAGCTCCTAGAAGTTCTAAATATTAACATCATGATGAAAATTTATCTCTAGCAAAAAAAAAATACTATAGACCATGAACTCACATTTACAAATTTCATATTCAAACGACTAACAGATACTAAGTAATGGATACATATGTTACAGACACACACTCGCTTGCTAATATTAATGACACCAAACCGAAACACATCAAGGAAAAAATACAGATAAAAACATTTAATATTCATCAGATCAACCAGCTCCATATGAAAATCAAACCCTCCACTTTAGCACATGAAGTATCCATTGATCTTAAATGCACCTCATGATAACAATTATGCAGTACAATTATCTCATACAAAAAAATTTATAGACCATCAACTCACATTGAAAGGCATCAAGAATACAAAGTTCATAATCAATCATGAAAGAATAACACACATTCCATCATGATGACACACTCATACAGAAATCATGAAGTACAAGGTTCATGATCAATCTTGAGATAGACTCTCCCGGCCGCAAACTCAACAGAACTGTATCAGAATTCTCCAATCAAACAAACAATTGAGAAAACCCTAATCACAACCAGCTCTCAGACACAAAATCAGATTTTTCAAGATGTAAATCAAATCGTCCAGTTTCTCACACGAAACAAAATTCCCCGATAAACTTCATAAAATTCACAACAATAATCATCTCGGTCACACAAAAAAAAAAATTAAAACTTTTCACATTTACCAGTATTATTTCAATTGCCACAGACAATACACCATACACTCACACCTAAACACATCAAGTACAAAACTCATAATGAATCACGAAAACAGAAATTCAGATTGAACATGAATATTCATATTTATTAGGGATTAATCACCATAAGCTCATCTGCACTGTATCAGAATTCTCAAAAAAAAAAACAGTCTCATCATCATTGAGCTCATCAACAGATAAAAAAATTGCAGAGACTCAAAAAATTTAAATAAATAAAATAAAATTAAAAATAATCTCCTTTACTTCATTCTATGATTAAATTAACAAAAAAAAAAAACTAAATTAAAAACCATATCACAATCAACAACAAATAAACCCTCACTCAATCAATTACAGCATATAACAGTATATATAACCAAGTAAATTAAGAGATAAAAAATTATATATATAAAAAAAAACACGAAATTAAAAAACGAAGAATCAATAATTGAAAAGAAATCAAGAATTGAAGAGTGTACGTACATAAGACAAGCAAGGAAGAATGTTGGTGAGGATAAGCAATAACCGAAAACAATGAAGAATTGTTGTGAATATTTTGTGAGAGTGTCAGATAGAAGTGAGAAGAAGATGAAGCATAGTTTGAGAGAAGCAGCAGTTTGAGTTTTAAGTTCGGCTTTTGCGTTTGTGTTTTACGGGAGCGTACTTTTTATATTCATTCAAAGAAAAAAAAAACAACGAAAAGCAATTAAACTGTATTATTTTTTTCTTAATTCCTGAAATACCCTTGAGGGGTATGTGAGGTAGGTACTTGTTTGTTCTAACCAACGGCGTCGTTTAATGGAAGATTTTAATGTTTGGGAGAATGGGTTTTAGGGTAGTTTTGGTATTGTCTGATGTCAGCATTGTTCTTTGCTAGCCTTTCACTTCTTGAGATTTTTTTTCAGATTCTAGTTTTTTTTTTTTTGACAAAAGTATCTTCAGTTATTGACCCTGTGTTCTTTTTAAGAGACTGAATTAAATTGAGATAAATGCTTACTTTGCATTTTTTTAATAAAAAATATATAAATATATGTGAATTATTGACTATATAAATTTTGTTTACATATTTTAAAATTAAGGTCTTCTTTAATAATAATAATAATAATAATATATATAATATATATAATATTTGGTTTACATATTTTAAAATAAATTATTGACTACATATTTTGTTTACATTTTTATGTGAGAACATGAGAATGAATATGAACTATTAGATTTTAAAATTAACAGTTAAGATTATGTTTTATTTATTTTCTCTCTCCATATTTATAAAAATAAATGAATTAAAATATTATAGTAAATGACAAATAATCTCAACCATTTATTTTAAAATCTAATGGTTCAGATTTATTTTCATCTCACATAATATATATAAGGTCAATGAATCATAATTATCCTATCATCTTTTAGGTGTAAAACTTTTTTTCTTTAACTTGAATAAAAATATTATGGTTAAATTACAATTTTGGTTTTCCTGATTTATTAAATTCATTATTTTAGTCTTCATTTTTTTAAAACAGTTTTGGAACCTCATTTCAATTTTGATCTACCGTTCATACACTATTCATATACGGATCATGCTGTTGATGAACAGTACATGAACTGTCAGCATTTTTTTTAACCAAAATTGGGGTGGAAAGCAAAACTATTTAAAAAGAAAATGGGGACTAAAACTGTAGGTTTGGTAAAATAGGAGGATCAAAATTGTAATTTAACCAAATATTATATTTTCTTATCATTTCAAAACATATATCATATTAGGTTTTTTTCTAATTAACGATGAAAAAAATTAAAAAATATAATTATTAAATTTGAATAAATGAAATAGAATAGTGTTGTCCTTTTTAAAGAGTTTTTTTACAGAAAAAAGTTCAATTCATTTCATTAAAAATCAAATTCTGGATACATGTTGGTTCTACATTAAAAATATGGAAACTAGCTAAAGATGGGGCCAACCCGAGCCAAAATGTGAGCAACCTCATTAACTTGTCTTCTCACGAACTTCACATGAGAGTTCCTGAATAAAAGAGATAACAATTGATTACAATCTTTTGTTATAGCACCTAAATCTGACTCATTTGGATACTGATGGTTCACGTTATCTGTAACACGGTGGGAGAACTGACTTTCTATTTATGTTGCGGATAGCAAGAGTCGTCACCGACTTTTATTTTATCCATATGGAAGGGCATAAAAGAACAGGAAAGACCTATTTTTAAAGACTTGAGTTCGGGGGTAGGTTATATAAAGGGAAGGTGTTAGCACCCTTTATATCAATGGTTATCCATGGACTCTTAGTTACTTAGCTCACTTATTTGTTTGAAAAAGGAAAGTGTAGTGTGTGTTTAGAAATTTATCTAAGTGCTTTGTAATGATCCGCGTATGGATGTATACAAAGCCTTGTTTTTGAAGATATTTGAAAATAGTGAGGTGTGAAAAGTATTTTTGAAATGTGAGCAAGTAACTAAGTTGTAACTACCCTAGACTAGTCTTTCATGTTCTTTTATTTTCTTTCAAGGGTAAGATTGTCCCTACTATTAAGGAGTAAGTAGTCGTTACCTTGGATTTGTTTGAGGGACAGGCGTAGGGTCATCGTATAGTCAATGAAGGCAACTTAAGGGGTATCTTTAGCAATTCGCAGGGACTATCATCATATTTACTAAAGGGACAAGATCATTATATTGTAGGCTACCTTGTAGGGACTTAATCTTTTAATCTGAAGGGACTATGATGATTTTATTCTGTAGGGACTTTGCTTTTTAAGACACCCTCATTTTCGAGGGACTTGACCATTTATAAGGCAACTAAGAGGAGAATCCTAGGGGGTGCAGATGGCGATCGTAGAACGATCGACTTACGTGTGTGAGTGATTATATTTAAGTATTTATCTTATTTTTAATTATCTAGGTCCAATTTATTTTCAATTATGTTTTGCACTCCCTATTATTACTAACCACGCAAATAAAATAAATAAATAAAATGCGAGAAAATAAATCTTATGCTATTACACGGCTTCGGGGCAGTTACATAATAATCGAGCAGAAAAAATAAATTACATAATAATAATAACCTATACAATTTTTCTAAACAATTTAAGTAAGGTAAAATAAATAAATAAAAATAAATAAATAAAATTATTCTAAATAATTAAATAAAGCAAAATAAATAAAAAATTAATTAAATTTTTGAAATTAGGGTTAGAAAAGAAATATTAGGGTTTAAACAAAAATCAGGGTTAGATTAGATTTTTTAAGAAAATTTAAATTTGTTAAGAAAGATATTAACCTAATTACTAATTAAAAAATTAATTGTTTACAAGAAAATCATTATTATTATTTTTATAAAAATAAAAAATAAATAAATAAAAGAAGTTAAGAAATTATTAGTAAATTTTTATTAACAAAACAAATGAGATTATTAATTTAATTGATTGATTAGTTAATTAATTAATAAGATAATTAGTTATAATATAATAATAATAATAATAATAATAATAATAATAATAATAATAATTAAATCATAAAAAAGTAAAGAAAAAGAAAAGAAACAGGCACTTAAAAAAATGGGGGAGGCGTGGATTCGAACCCAGGACATCCCATTACCAGTCCTGATGCACAGCCACTAGACCAAGCGTGTCTTGGTGTTAATAATCTGCAAACATATTATAATATTAGTAAAAAAAATCAAATACAGAAATTTGCGTGCCTCTGCATCGTCTTCCTCCTCCAGCCGTTGAAATTATGCTATAGTGACACTTTTCCGTCACTACAACCTATAGTGACACTTTTCCGTCACTACAACTTAGTTGAGGATGATTTGTCCCATAATGGAAGTATCTGAAAGGAGCTACCTCAAGAGAAATAAGCAGAATGCCCCACAATAATATGCCCATGACATCATGAACTCTGTAATGTTACATTTGGTAATTCAGATAGATGAGGAGACCTACCCCTAGCTACTTAAACATAGTTGAATCTTGATCTGATTGCGCCAAATGAATTGGACAGTAACATGGCATGCCCCCTTGATTGGGAGATAGTGACTATGCCCTTTTGTATACATTAGCTTTGATCCAAGAAGCAACTTTGTCTATCGGGAGGACTTTGATTCATTGACTGTTTATCATGTAAGTTTCTTTGTTGTCAAACACTTAGTTATATGCAAACAATGATATTCAAAATGCAATGCTTATGTCTGTCTTGAAGTTTTGAAAAAGAGTTATTTTAGTAAAATAATGTTTATGAAAATTGTGATATTAACTCAAGATTTATAATAAGCCCTAAAGGAGTCAGGATACCTTTTTTGTAGCAATACGCTTTCGAACTAAACATGTTTCAGTTAGGACTTTTAAGAGGTTGTAACGTGGCTTGGTTCACGGTTTAAGAAACAAAGGATAAAGGCTCAAATTTATTTGTACCCAACCCATTCTTCGTGATGTTCTTCAGTCCTATGTTCGATTAACTTATGCATTGAGGCTCCCAAAAGAGTTTGGAATTATAACACTCACAGCAGTTTATTTGAAAAACTAGTCATCTTTTTTTTTTTTTTGAGGATTTGTAGTGACCTCTTTTCTTTTGTCTTTGTTATCCCTTCCTTTTGCCTGAACTGTTTGTTTCAAGATTACAATCAGCGGGATTTCTCAATTTTTTTTACTAAGTCTCCTTCATAGGTTTTGACTTAGGGAGCTTTTATTTTGCTAGATATTGATTGTCGAACTTACAGGGAACCATCATTAGTTGTATACAACACAGACAATTGGAATAAATGAGTTAACCGAGTAACTACTCTGCCCCAGGTTAGAATAAGGGTTTTAACTTGCTAGAGAAAGAAAAACTCCTACTTCTTTGGCTCAAAAGGGTTAACTAGGAATTAACTTCCTTATATCTCCACTATTTAGGAATTGAAACAATGCTTGTCATCGTCAGCATAGTCTTTTAAAAAGCATACTGCATAAGATTATGGTATTGTTTTTGTCATCCTCCCCCTAAAGGCTTATAACTTTATCAAGAGTTAAATGTCACAAAAGAGGGGTAAGAAGCATATTTTAAATTTAGTAAAACGAGTGGATTAATTCAAGACAAACATACGCAATGCATTAATGTAAAACAAATTTCGACATAATAGTAAGTGCTTGAGCAAACAAAAGAAATTACAACTAAATAAATCAAATGATATCCCATCTAGTTGGTTGAATGTCTTTGATTACAATCTGTGAACTTTCAGGAGTAGTATATTTTACCATGAAATCAAATTTGCCACTTGGCTGTCCCAAGGTGTCCCAAACTTCAGCAGGTCTTAGTGAGCTTTCTTTCTGGCTCCCTCGGGTGATTTGGCTTGCAGCTTCGATGTTTGATGGACGATAGGAGAATTTAATTTGATCTTATGGCGTAACCTCGAGGATTCCTTCGTTAATCAGGTCTTGAATCTTATTCTTCAATGCCCAACAATTATCAGTGTCATGTCCAGGACAGTTGGAGTGATACACACACCTTGCATTGGGATTATAGGGAGGGGAGGAAGTATTGGGCTTTCAAGGAGAATATTCCAAGGAAATTAGCTCCATTTCAATAAGCATTGCAAAATTTGTGACATTAGCGTGCTGAATTGGATGAACTGTCTTCTACATTCCTTGTGTCGAGATGGATTAACCTTACAAGACCTTCTTTCTTCAATTGAAGAGTTATCAGTAGTATCATGTCTCTTTCCTTATCTTATCCTCATCTTCCTTTCAACCAAGTCAGCCTTCCTTTCAACCAAGTCAGCTTATTTCATCGGAGGTTGACTGGTGATTTGATTCCCGACTCTGTTATCTTGAAGTTTATGGACAAAAATTCTCAGCTCTTCTTGCCCCTGGGCTAAGCTCTGGATAAGAGCCACCTGGTCATTCATCTGGATTCTCATCTCTGCTATCTCATTTTGTAGTTGTTTCAACTAATCATCCTTGTTGTCTTCGGGATTCTTCTTTTTCATGTCCTTATAGAGGAGTTATTTCAACTCTTCTTGCCCCTTGGACAAATTCAGGATCACCCCTTGAAATTGAGCAATCTGGGCTTGGAAATCTTTGACAGATTGTTCGAGATCCATTTCTACTGAAATAAATAGCGAGAAGATGAGAAACATGTAGTGACAACCTGTTATGCAATGATATGGTATCTAGATGCATATTCAATGTTTTCAAGGACCGTATAGGATTTAAATTTGTTTAAAGAAAAACAAAAAACAAAACTTTTATTAGTAAATGTTTAATATAAATTGCCATGTGGGCTTACAATGAAAGGAAATAAGAATAAATTACAAAGAAATAAATATATGGGACTTAGGTCTCCCATGGACGCTTCCTCTTTGTGTTGAGATTTTGTTCCTCGTGAAGTTACTTTGTCAGCTTCAACACTCTTCCTTGGCTAGCCTTAAACTGAGTCTCAAAGGTATCTCTTTGCTCCTTCAGTTGGATCCAAGACTTCTGCAGCTCCTCTAAATCCATAGGCATATCAGGATGGAGAATGGTATAAGGAATATCTCCTTCTACAATAGGCTCCATAGTAATTGGTAGGACATCAGGATATGGCATCATAAGAGTCTGAGCATGAGATCGCACCCATCTGAGGTAAGGTTCCATAGGAATGGAGTACTTTGGTTCCAGAGTTTTGCTCTCAACTTTATTCACCTTGTTCCAAGCTCGTATGAACCTTTGACGGTAACCTTGAAGATCGTTGTCGTAGTCAAACACAATACCCTGAATAAGCATGTCATGAGGACCATTACTCCGAGCGTAACCAAACTGACGTAGGGCTAAAGAAGGGTTGTAAGTAATGCCCCCTCTTATGCGAAGGAGTGGCACATTAGGAAACTCCCCACAACGGTTAATGATAGTAACATTCTCCATAGATCGAGAACACCAATGAATGTCTGAATAAGAAAGTGACATGATCCTCTTAGACCACCTTAACCCTTGTTCATTGTTCATCACTGATCGAGGAAGGTGAGAAATAAACCACCTAGATAGTAGAGGTATGCAACACATCAAAGTTCCTCGTGCCTTCGTAGTACGAGTATGAAGAGAGTGCAATATATCTCCAAGTAAGGTAGGCACAGGATTGTGAGTCAGAAATATGTTGATGACGTGTACGTCTATGAACTGGTCTGGATTAGGGAACAACACTAAGCCATAGATTAATAAGGCTAATATCTCCTCAAAAGCATCATAGCTCATAGCATCCAAGAACACCTGAGTTTTCTCCATCAATACCTTAGCAAGAATACCCTTAACTCCACTTCTCGTTTCTAGGACAATGTATGATTTCTTCAAATGTAGGGTTGTAGCAATGACTTCAGGTTTAGGCTCTCTCTCTAAGCCTGTGAAGGGTCTCTGATCAAGGATAGGCACACCCAGGAGTTTGGAGAATTCCTCCATTGTAGGTACCAGCTGATAGTCGGGGAACGTGAAGCAATGATACTTAGGATCAAAGAACTGGAATAGGACACTTATCATGTCTTCATTGAACCCTAAAGTAACCAAATCCAGTAGGTAACCATGCTTCTTGATGAACTGGGAGCTTTTAGAAACTTTAGAAGTCAATTCCTTAAGCTTGGAAGGTATCCCTACAAAGTTGATTAGGATAGTGTTCCTACGAGCAGAAGCCATGACCTGCAATAAAGAACAAAGATAAATCCTTTGGTCCTTGAAATGGTTAGTGAAAATTATATGCTTATGATGTCATGATGTCATGATGTTATGCTCAATCACAAACATGTGGCACATACAAACAAGTCACACCATATCCCTAGGTTTAAAGGCTTGCATGAGGTTTGAAGGTAAGTAGCCTTCCCCTGAAGTTTAGTTGGTTCATCTTGTCCTACAAAAGTAACCAGGTTCTAAGGGATCTCAATATCACTGATCCTTCTCAAGAATTGTTGTTCAGTAGGCAACTGACTTGCCAACCAAAACCCCCTAAGATTAGGATCTCAATGAGCGTAGCGTCGAGTATCAACCAACTTTAGACTTCTCCAAAGCCGGCTATCTCACTACTTTTTAAAGGCCAAGATGGGTTAACTAGGGTTCTACAAAGTCAGTTAGTGTAATGATAACATATGTCAGCCTCAGGTTATCCTCAACTTACTTAAGGAACATAAGAACCAACCAAGAAGTCACACTAACGTAGCCACCAGATCAACCATATCGGTATACGTCGTACAGTTTCCTTGGTCTATTGCTACTTACCTAGGGTACACTATATCCGAGTTAGGATCTTTCACACAAAAGCCCCAACAGATAATATAAATCAAACAAAGCAAACAATTAAGTGATCTAATTCCTAAGGGTACCCCTCTTTTACTTAGTAATGTCCCCAGCAGAGTCGCCAGTTCTGTAACACGGTGGGAGAACTTACTTTCTATAAATGTTGCGGATAGCAAGAGTCGCCACCGACTTTTATTTTATCCAAGTGGAAAAGACATAAAAGAACAGGAAAGACCTATTTTAAAAGACTTGAGTTCGGGGGGTAGGTTATATAAAGGGAAAGTGTTAGCACCCTTTATATCCATGGTTATCCATGGGCTCTTAGTTACTTAGCTCACTTAATTGTTTTGAAAATGTGAAGTGTGTGATTAGAAAATTTTCTAATTACTTTGTAATGATCCTCGTATGGATGTATACAAAGCCTTTGTTTTGAAAATGTTTGAAAATAGTGGGGTGTGAGAAGTATTTTAAAGGATGTGAGCCATTAACTTAGAGTTCCTACCCTAGACTAAGTCATTCATGTTCTTTTATATTCTTTCAAGGGTAAGATTGTCCCTATTATTAAGGAATAGGCAGTCATTACCTTGGATTTTATTAAGGGACGGACGTAGGGTCATCGTATGGTCAACGAAGGCAACTTAAGGGGTGTCTTTAGCAATTGGGAGGGATTATCATCTTTTAAATTGAAGGGACAAGATCATTATTGTAGGCAACATCGTAGGGACTTGATCTTTTAAACCGGGAAGGGACTAGATGATTTATATTTGTATGGGTTTTACTTAAGACACCCCCATTTTCGAGGGACTTGACCATATAAAGACAACTTTAAGAAGGGTAACCCTAGGAGGTGTAGACGGCGATCGTAGGACGATCGACTTACGTGTGTGAGTGATTGTATTCAGATATTTAGCTTGAATTTAATTCTCTAAGTCCAATTAATTCATTCAGGTCTTACACTCCCTAAATTACTAACCACACATTTATTTGCAGAAATTAAAAAGCGGAAATAAAGATCCTACGTTATTACATTAGGGAGATGGGTACATTAGTCTTTTTTAAGGGGATTGCAAAAAATAAAAATGCGGAAAGTAAAAACCTATTGAAATATTACATAGAGGGAACAATTACATAATCGAAAATAAAAGCAAATATAAATTATAAGAAAATTAATATGTAAGAGAAGCAACTAATCGTTTTTAGAAAATCATGATTTATTAGGGGTTTTAAGAAAATTAAAGTTTATATAGAAAAATATTAATTTAATTACTCATTAATTTACAAATTAATAAAAATTAATTTACATAAGGAAAATATCTTTAAAAAATAATTAGTGAAATTAATTTTAAGAGAATATTTAAGGATTAATTAGTGAATTTATTAAGAAAAAGAATGAAGTTTAATTAACTAATTGACAAATAATAATAAAAAAATAATTTATTTAAGAAAACATTATGTGAGAAAAATATTTAAGGATAAGAAGAAAAAAAATTGTTTTTTATTTTGTTTATTTTTAAGAAGAAAAATTAGTAGTGGTTAGATTAATTATGGTTAATTACCTAGTTAACCTAATATAATATAATTATAAAAATAGAAACAAAAATAAGAAAAAGAAAGAAAAAGACAGACGCACAAAAATATGAGGGAGTCTGGGATCGAACCCAGACCCTCAAGCTTCAAACGTGTGTGCTCCACCACCAGGCTACCTGCACAATTTGAATAATAACACAAACAATAATATATAAAATAAAACGTTTTTTTGAAATTCTGAAACCGCGCCAAGACACCTTCTTCTTTCTCCGTCCGTCGCCTTAGACCTTTACCTACGGTTTTCCGTCACTAAAGGTTTTAGTGACGAATTTTCGTTGTCACTACAACACCTGCGTATTCAAACATTGCAAATAACATGGATACATTTATTTTAATGAGTCAAATTAGTTCATATGAGGTCCCTAAGTCCAAAAAGCTCCTCAATTTCGCATGAAATCGCTTCAATCCTCGATTTCCGAATTTGAGTTTGTAAACCCTAAACATGGTGGATTCTTATTCCTGCACAAAAAAAATCAAATTAAACAGCCCAGAAACGTTGCATACATCATCATAATCAATATTGTATGATCAAATTTCAGTTTAAAAGCGTATGTAATGGAAAACGAAATTCAAGAAAAAACAACAAAAAATGCGATCGGTTTATGCATTCCATGGCTTTACGGATGATGGCAAGGATGGCAACACGTTCAAAATCCTCCAAGGAGGTGAGTTCAACCTTTAGAATTTCGGGAAAGAGCTTGGAGGGCCAAAACCGAATCTTGATTTTTTTGTAAATTTTGAGTTTGAATAAGGGGTGGTATCTGCAGAAAATTCATGTCTTAAGCTTTGGTCCTTTTGTGTTTATATAAGTGATGAAATTTAGGTCAAAATATGAGCCTTTTGTTTATGGATTTGAGTTGCTTGAGATTGAAGAAAGCAATTATCCATAAATTTCCAAAAATCACATATTTTCTTACTAACTTTGTCTTGCACGAATTTGTAATGTCTTCAATCAACTTAAATGCCATATATTTGGTTATAGAACAAATATTAGATCCATTATTTGATTTTCCATATTTTATTTTTATTAAAATTGGGTTTTAACAAATAAAATCCAAAATAATATAAAATAAATTTATAAAATCAGAATAAATGGTATTGGGTCGTGCATGCCTTTATCTTTGAGACTGGGTTGCAATTTTATGGGTCCATTTGGAAAAATTTGAAGTTAAGGCCTTTTTTGCTTCATACACCCCTTAAAAATCAACCAACTTTGACAAGGCACAACTCCCTCAATTTTAAGGCTATGAAGGTGACTTTGGACTTTTTAGAAATATTAGAGAGTCCTCTAACCAACCCTTTTGGTCCCATGTCCATATCTTTTACCATTTTAAAATTATGAGTTT
The DNA here is from genome assembly GCA_963966055.1 of Lathyrus aphaca. Classification (NCBI taxonomy): domain Eukaryota; kingdom Viridiplantae; phylum Streptophyta; class Magnoliopsida; order Fabales; family Fabaceae; genus Lathyrus; species Lathyrus aphaca. The sequence continues at coordinate 433,476,125 of OZ014525.1, read as the reverse complement.
TGGAAAAAGTTGAGTTTTTGTTGACTTTCAAAAGGACTTATAATGTTTTAGCTCATACCTTCCAAATGAAGCCTTTTTAGGCTTGGCTTGTGAAACACAAATTTGTAGAGAATTGAATTTAATTTAAAATTAGATTTGTATGGGAAATTTTTGATGAAGTATGTGAAATTTATGGTTGGTCAAAGTTCAGTTGACTTTTCCTATGAAAACCTTAATTTAGAAACTTCTTGATTCTTGATAATCCGAGGTTTCCTTGATGAATCATGATCAACCCTTGATCAAATGATGACTTTCACCTCATAATCTTGATGTTGACCAAAAATCTTGAAGTTTCACTTTTAGTTGACCACAGTTGACCTCAATTGACCTTTTGACCAAGTTGACTGATTTTTAAATACTTGAACATTTGAATGGTCAAACTTATTGGGAAAGCTCTGAAATTTGACATAGGGATTCTTAAAGATATGTGGGATGTTATGAAGCTTATTTGAGGCCTTGGAAGCCCATTTAACTTGGAAAAATTCAAAACCCTAGTTCTGGATCCATTGTTCAGGAGGAGACTTAGTCTAATGAAACCTTCAATCCTTTTGACCAATTGTGAACCTTGTGAAACTTGTGAACCTTGATAAATATTAAGATACATTGCCTTAATTGTGGGAGGGAAAATTTTGGGGTACAACATATGGGATGAAAGACAACATATGCTCTCTATAAGGAATGCGATTTTGATGTTTTGTATCCCATTCACCTTTAACCCGACTAACTACCAAGGCTGAATCTCCATACACATTCAACAATTGGATCTTCATCTAAATGGATGCCTTGATACCCATAATACACGCTTCATATTCAACCATATTGTTGGTACAATCAAAACAAAGTCTGGCAATAAATGGTGTTTAACAACCCTTTGGAGAGATAATCACAACACCAACACCATTACCAAGCGCATTAGAAGCTCCATGAAAAACCATAGTCCATCGGGATCCTTGTTCAGGTCCTTCATATTGTCTAGGTTCTTTAGTAATAAGCATAATATCTTTGTCTGGAAACTCAAAATTCATAGACTGATAATTATCCACTGCTTGATGAGCCAAATGATTAGCTACCACACTTTATTTGATAGCCTTCTGAGTAGTATATTGTATGTCATATTCTGTCAAAATCATTTGCCATCTTGCTATTTGTCCGAAGAGAGCAGGTTTCTCAAATATGTATTTGATGGGATCCATCTTTGAAATCAATAAAGTGGTATGAGTCAACATATACTGTCTTAGTCGGCGAGCAGCCCAAGCCAAAGTGCAACAAGTTTTCTCGAGCAGTGAGTATCTTGTTTCACAGTCGGTAAACTTTTTGCTAAGGTAGTATATTGCTTGCTCTTTTCGACCAGACTCGTCATGTTGCCCCAACACACACCCCATTGAGTTGTCAAATACTGTTAGGTACATAATCAAGGGTCTTCCTTCAACTGGTGGCATCAATATTGGAGGTTCATGTAGGTACTTCTTGATCTCATCAAAAGCTACCTAGCATTCGTCGTTCCATTCCATTACTTGATCTTTCTTCAACAACTTGAAGATTGGCTCGCAAGTAGCAGTCAATTGGAAAATAAATCTCGCAATATAATTCTGTCGCCCCAAGAAACCTCTGACTTCTTTCTCAGTACGGGGAGCGGGCATTTCTTGTATAGCTTTTACCTTTGCAGGGTCAACTTCAATACCTTTACCACTGACCACGAAACCCAAAATTTTACCAGATCTGACTCCAAAGGTACACTTGTTTGGATTCAGTCTCAACTTATACTTCTTCAACCTTTCAAACAACTTGTGCAGATGATCAAGATGTTCTTCTTCAGTCTGAGATCTGGCTATCATATCATCAACATATACCTTTATCTCATGGTGGATCATATCATGGAACAAAGCTACCATAACACGCTGATATGTTGCCCCAGCGTTCTTTAAACCAAATGGCATTACCTTATAATAGAAGGTGCCCCACTATGTAACAAACGTAGTCTTCTCCATATCTTCAGGTGCCATCTTAATCTGATTGTAACCAGAGAAACCATCCATAAAAGAGAATACCTTGTGCTGAGCAGTGTTGTATACCATAACATCAATGTGCGAAAGTGGAAAATCATCTTTGGGGCTTTGTTCAAATCCATGTAATCTACACATATGCGTACTTTACCATCTTTCTTAGGCACCGATACCACATTGGCAACCCAGTGAGGATAAGAAGTAACAGCTAGGAACCCCGCATTAAACTGTTTCATCACTTCTGCTTTAATCTTTTCTGACATCTCGGGACGCATACGACGAAATTTCTACTTTATTGGACGACAACCCTCTTTCATTGGTATACGGTGAACCATAATATTAGTATCAAGTCCCGACATATCCTCATAAGACCAAGCAAATATTTCCACATAGTCATGTAACATCTGAATCAATCTGTTCTTAACACTGTCCTCCAATTCAGCTCTTATTTTGACCTCTTTCCTGTCTTTCTCAGTTCCCAGATTCACAACTTCAACTGGTTTTTCATGTGGTTGTATAACTTTCTCTTCTTTCTGTAACAACCGAGCAAGCTCTACAGGCACTTCACAATCTTCCTCCTTTCGATCCTCGGCTTGATAGATCGGATTCTCGAAGTTATAATTAGCAATAGTAGAATTGTTATCAATAGGATCCAGAGTGGATGAGGATCTGCATTTTAGTGACGTGGGTGTGTGTAAGAACACATAGCTTTTGATAAAAGGAAAAATAAAAGAAAGATAAAGAGCGCAATATTTACGAAAGAAAAAACGTCCATTAATTTTATTGAATGAAAATATGCAAATGAAATGACATCCCTAACAAGCATATCATTGTGCCCCGGGTAAGGAACAAGGCTTCAAAGTTTAATTGTTCGAAATTACAAACTTAAAAATAAGAAACACAGTAATAGTATTTACTCCTGACTAAAGGAGATAGAAACAACATCTTCAGCTTTCCAATTATTGAGCCCACTGCCAATGGTAGGAAAGATCCAGCTATCCAAGTTGTATTCTTCATCAGAATCCTCCACAACATTAACTCGGTCCTTCTGAACTCTTTTGTTGGCGATACGAATAACACGAGCACGACGAACAACCTTCATAGATTATGCAGTAAAACCCAAACCAAACTTGTCATATTTGTAAGGAATGTCAGGAAGCTGACCCCAAATAGTATAACCACCTTATTCAACTACAACCTTTGCATTCCATCACTTGTATGAACATCCATAGCACTTGACATGTCTTTGCATCATCTCTTAGCATCATTTACATCATGTTTATGCTTCTGGTTTTAGTTTGCATCTTTGCATACATTACATTTTCATCTCATTCCTTTCCTTTATGCTAACCATTTCAGGTGGTAAGTAACTTGAGAAGTGAATTTTCCTTCACTTCTCATTTCTCTTCTCATTCTTCTTATGAATCATTGCTTCATTTTCCTTTGCTTTAGAGTGAGCTTGCTCATTCATGTTCATCCCTCACTTTTTTTTCTTCAAGTAACTTATCTTCTTCAGTGAAGTAAGTTAACTTGTTTCTTCTGCTTCTCCTCCTTTCATCTGCTTCTTCCATTGCTGGCTTCTCTGAAGATCTCTTGCAAGCCTTACAAACCATAGGAATATCCAAGCATGACAATAATTAGGGTTTTGATTAGTCCCCCTTTAGTTTTACCTTTGTGTCTTCCTTTGTGTCTCTCTCCTCATCTCATAATCAGAGACTAAACCTTTAAGGTTTTAAGACTTTGTGATTAGGGTTATGCCTGCATCCTTCTCTTAGGATGGAGTGTATAACTTTAATCCTAAGTGTTAAACCCTTAATTTTTTTAAACCTCTTAATCAATCCATCTTAATAATCACTAAGACAATAGCTTGTAACTTGGGCCTTGCATTAGGGTTCTAATTCTTCCATTATTGGTTAAGAAGGACTAACCCTAGTGTTAATAGACAAGTCCCCCTCAAGTTGTCTTACAAACCATAAAATTCACTTGTTAATCTTACCATTAATTAAAATCCACTTTAATAAAGGTTTGTTTTGTTATGAGGTTAATCCCTAATCATGGATTAAGTTGAGGTATCTTCCTCGGCTTAAGTGTGCTCATCTATTATCCTTCTATTAGGATGGTGTAATGAGTCCATTAAATCCTTGTTTATGGCTTAAACTCATTACTTAACACTAAACAAAAACACCAAAAACATCTAAATAATCACAAATAGGTTAGTGATCTTAATCCTACATCATTATGGTAATTAAGTTTGAGGTGTTTATCTCATACTTAAGGTATTCTCATTATCCCTAATCAGAGGGAGGATATGATGAGTTTACTAACCCTTGGTTTAGGCTTAAGCTCATTAACTTATGACAAACACAAAAAGCAATAAAAGATTGAAAACACACAAAAACAAACAATAATCGTCTCCTTCAGGATTCTTTTCTCATCATCTTCACTCACAAACGGGAACTCGCTTCTTCCGTCTAATGCAAGACAATTAGCACTCGAGCCAGACGAGTCATACACTTGAGCATAGACAAGCAAGCAATTCATCAGTCAATTTATCTTTCAGTCTCTTTGAGTCGAACTACGGTGTTCTGACTTCCTCATTGCACGAGAGGATACGTAGGCATAACTTAACAGTTATCGAACAAAAGTCTCTGTGTCTTCCCCCTCTTTCAGCATTCTTTTAAGCCTCATTCCTGAGCATTTCACTTCACTTTCTTACACTGACACCTGTATATTCTTTTCCAGCTTTTGCACACAGATAGCACAGACACTACCCCTTTAAACACAAACTTTCAAGCGTGGATCTCGTCGAGTACGACAGACAATCTGGGTGCTAATACCTTCCCAGGTTGTAACCAACCCCCTTTCTCAGTTTCTCTGGTTCGCGACCGTCTTATCGATATCTTTCTAGGTTTATGCAGCATTGCCTTTCCGTCGGGATAAAAATGCCTAGCTGGCGACTCTATTCACTTCATTTCATCTTCTCCTTTCGCCGACCGTTCTCGTCTGTACCCTATCTGACCCAGGTGTCTCTTGGCGGGAGTGACAACGAGGATATGGTTTTTCTATGACATTAAGATTGAAGTCTATTAGCATTTTGTCTAAACGCTTATCGTATCAGTATCACAGTCAGTATAAATGTCAATCTCGTTGGGCGTATGAGGTGCTTTTCACTATGCTTTCTTTTGATTTCCTTTCTGTACTTTTCTTATAAGTTTTATCTATGTGGCAAGTCCATTAATCTTAACAATATCAAACTCTATGTAAGATATATTTGAAGCATATGTATGTTTTATTAATTCAGTCTTGTTATGTAAAATTTTCAAATATTGTGTATTTATATTTAAAGTTTTGTTAGAATTTCACTAATGGGACATAGGCTGTCTCATTAAATGGTATCAGAGCTGGTCGATTCAGTTTGGACCGTAAGTGTCTAGAGTTATACTGAATGTATTAAGTTGGGTTCCAAACTGGATGATAGCTTTTCTTCTGTGCGTCGAGTCTTCGTCTCAAGAGTCTTCTAATATATTGATCTAGGAAGCGTCTTTAAAACACTTGACATATTTTTTTCTCCCCCAACGGTCACAAACCCAACAGTAACGTAACGGACACCTCACAAAATTATCTCTATAAATACTTCATACTCATTCATTACTTTCATATCAATTTCAAAGTATATATCTATACCTTTCAAATGGCTAAATGTTTTCTTTTATTCATCACTCTTCTTGTCATTATCTTGTTTCTTATTGGTATTACCAAGCATGAAGAATTAGGTAAAGATTTCGTAGCGATAATGATAATTATAGTTTTACCATTACTAGTTTTAGCTTGGTTTTGGAATAGCGGTTTTTGAATGAAACATGGTCATGGTTTTTGTAATCATTGTTGTTGAATAAATTGACATTTCTTTTTAAATCATGATTAAGTTTGACCTAATTATAGATATAATCATGCCTAATTTGACCTTTTAGACATAGTTATCCCTTGCATGTGAGAGATGACAAATCCTTATCGATGAATCATTCATTGGGATATAAATATACATAATTGTTATGTTCTTCATGTCTTATAAGTGATTGAACCTAATAACTTATCCTTTCAGGAAGTTATGGTTCAGAATGTTAGAAATGCGAGGCGAGATAGGAGTACTGGTAGAGGCACTACTAGAGGGGTACGTAGAAATGCGAGTGATGAAGTTATTCCCGAAGGAGTACCTACCATTCCCATAGGTCGAGAGGATCATTCCCAAACTGGAACGAACTCTCAAGATGACACTCGAGATGTTCGTGAACTTGCTGCGGATGTGTTAGTTCAAACACAACAAAATGCTCAAATCTTGCAAACCACTCGAGATCATCAGCTTTTTCAGCAACAACAAAGGGAAACAGTGCATGAAGATGCGGGATTAAACTCGTTTTTGAAAGGAAAACCACCACAGTTTGGTGGTGACTTTAATCCAGAGGGTGCTGAGAAATGGTTGCAAGAGATTGAGAAGATATTTTCTTTTACTCACTGTAGAGAAAATAGAACGGTCAGTTACGTAACATTCATGCTAACAGGCGATGCTAAAGCCTGGTGGAGAGGAAAACAAAGATTGTTGGAAGAGGAAGGAAGAGAGATCAATTGGATCTTATTCAAAGAAGAATTTTTGGGGAAGTATTTTCCAAAGTTATGTAGGAAAGATAAAGAGAGAGAATTCCAGAACCTGCATCAAGGTGTGATGACAATCGGAGAGTATACAAGGAAGTTTGAATCCATACTAAAGTATTCTGAGTTTTACCGCTTGCATCCAAGGGAAGAACGAATGTGTGAAAAGTATCAAGACGGGTTGAAATATGATATTCAGAGGGCAGTTCTACCTCTGCATATTATGCGCTTTGGTGAGCTTACAGAAAGGTGTCTGGAATTGGAAGGGATTGACAATAGGAAGAATCAATATGGATTAGGAGGACTGAATCGAAACAACAATCACAAGGGCCATTTTAACCGAGGCCATGGAGGAAGGACCCAGCAAGGGGGCAGGCCATATCAAAGGCATACACCATCTCATAACCAGGATCCTTGAAGGAATGTTCAAGTGTTATAGTTGTGGAGGGGCACATCTTAACAAAGATTGTCCAAATAGAAATATTGGAGCTTGTTTTCGTTGTGGTCAGAAGGGACATTTTCTCAAAGACTGTCCCCAAGGACAAAATCAACCAACAGGCCAGAAGAGCGGTCTAATAAACAATAATAATATAGGGAGGGCAAGGAACGGAGGCCCAAATGTTGGTCAAGGACCTCAGAATCATAATAAGCCAACCACTGGAAGAGTATTTGCAATTAGGGGAGCTGAGATCTCAAAGACAGATGGGTTAATTCAAGGTATGTGTTTAATTGGAGATAAGCTGGTAGATGTATTATTTGATTCAGGAGCTACACATTCTTTTATATCTGCATCCTGTGCTGAAATTTTGGGATTTGAAATTGTTGATCTAAAGTATAAGTTGATCATTACAACTCCCTCGGGAGAAAGAATGGTAACTTGTTCAATCTGTGTAGATTGCCCAATAACCTTATAAAATAGAAGATTCCTAGTAAATCTTGTGGTACTCCCGCTACAAGACCTAGATATTATCTTAGGAATGGATTGGTTATCAGTCAATGATGTAAACTTGGGGTGTAAAAATAAAATCTTAACATTTGGGAAAGATAGCGGAGAAATCAGAAAGACTGAAACTCTCACTCAAAAATTTTATGATGTTATTTTCCATGTCAGCAGGAGAAACTCCTAGTGTTGAAAATTTTCCAGTGGTGTGTGAATTCCCGGAACTCTTTCCAGAAGATGTTTTAGGTTTACCACCGGTTAGGGAAGTGGAGTTTTCTATAGACTTGGTTCCAAGAACTGGACCAATTTCTATATCTCCTTATCGAATGTCACCCTCAGAGCTTGTTGAGTTAAAGAAACAATTGGACGAGATGTTAGAGAAGGAATTCATTAGACCAAGTGTATCACCATGGGGAGCTCCAATCTTGTTTGTGAAAAAGAAAGATGGTTCTTCTAGACTTTGTGTGGATTACATATAGCTTAATAAAGCCACTGTGAAAAACAAGTATCTTTTTCCTAGAATTGATGACTTGATGGACCAGCTGAAGGGAGCATCGGTATTCTCGAAGATTGACTTGAAGTCTGGATATCATCAGATCAGGGTGAAGGAGGATGATATTCCAAAAACAACTTTTAGATCTCGTTATGGACACTATGAGTACTTGGTTATGCCATTTGGTTTGACTAATGCTCCAGCAGTATTCATGGATTACATGAATATGATCTTTAGGTCTTACTTAGATCAATTTTTTGTAGTTTTCATTGATGACATTTTGATTTATTCCAAGAATGAGGTGGAGCACAAAGAACATTTGAGAATTGTGCTACAAATATTAAAGGACCGTCAATTGTACGCGAAATTCTCGAAATGTGAATTTTGGTTGAAGGAGGTACAATTTCTTGGTCATGTAATAAGTGAAGAAGGCATTGCAGTAGACCCGAGTAAAGTCGAAGCAGTAACAAAGTGGGAGAGTCCAAAGAATGTTGGTGAGATTCGAAGTTTTCTTGGACTAGCTGGATATTATCGGAGGTTCATCGAAGGATTTTCAAAAATTGCTTTACCTATGACTCAGTTAACGAGGAAAGGTAAAAACTTTGAATGGACAAAGAAGTGTGAAGAAAGTTTTCAGAAGTTAAAGGAAAGATTGACTTCATCACCAATACTCATCTTACCTGACCCAGCAGGACAATTAGATGTGTATTGTGATGCATCATACCAAGGTCTTGGTTGTGTGTTGATGCAAGAAAGGAAAGTGATAGCTTACACATCAAGACAATTGAAGGTGCACAATAGGAACTACCCGACTCATGACTTAGAGTTAGCAGCAATTGTGTTCGCTTTAAAGATTTGGAGGAATTATCTTTATGAATCAAAGTTCATCGTGTTAAGTGATCACAAAAGCCTTAAGTACTTATTTGATCAGAAAGATCTAAACATGAGACAAAGACGCTGGATGGAATTCTTGAAGGACTATGATTTTGAGTTGCAGTATCACCCAGGGAAGGCCAATGTTGTAGCAGACGCTTTGAGTCGAAAGAAACTTCATGTATCATTAATGATGTTGAAGGAAGAAGAGTTGATTAACCAATTTGTGGATTTAAACGTAGGAGTACAACATAATGGAGGAAGTATATTCACGAGCGTTGTTGTTGTGTCTAATGAATTTCTAAAATGGATCAAAGATGAACAACAACTTGATGACCATTTAATGAACATAAAGGAAACAATAAATGATGGTCAAAACAGAGATTTTAACATAAGAAGTGGTGGAATATTAAGGTTTAGAGAAAGTTTGTGTGTACCTCAAAACCAAGATATTTGAAAGATGATTTTGGAAGAAGGCCACAAAAGTAAGATGAGTTTTCATCCAGGAGCCACAAAGATGTATCAAGACTTGAAGAAAATATTTTGGTGGTTTGGAATGAAGAAGCATATAGCAGAGTATGTTCAAAGTTGTCTGGTATGTCAGAAGGCAAATATTGAACATCAAAAGCCATCCGGATTGTTACAATCTTTAGACATTCCAGAGTGGAAGTGGGACGGTATAGCTATGGATTTCGTAACTGCTTTGCCCAAGACTCAGAAAAAGCATGATGCGGTTTGGGTAATAATTAATAGGTTGACAAAGAGTGCACATTTCATTCCTGTAAATCAGGTGTTTAGCTTAGAGAGACTAACTCAGGTGTATGTAGAGGAAATTGTTAGATTACATGGAATACCTACAAGTATAGTCAGTGATAGGGATCCGAGATTCACATCAAAGTTTTGGCGTCAATTGCACTTAGAGTTAGGAACCAAACTAAGATTAAGTTCAGCTTATCATCCCCAAACATATGGCCAGTATGAAAGAACGATTCACTCATTAGAGGATCTCTTAAGAGCTTGTGCTCTTGAACACAAAGGAAGTTGGGATGAGTTTTTACCATTGATTGAGTTTACTTACAACAATAGCTTTCTATTGCACCCCAAAATTAGTCCTCACCTAGACAAGACATTGTATACTAAGGTGTCCCAAGAGGATCACAAGGTTCACAAGGTTCACAAGGTATCTCAAGAGGTTCACAAGGTTCACAAGGTTCACAAGGTTCACAATTAGTCAGAAAGTTTGACAATTCCCTCAGACAATGCATCCTCCTAAGCAATGCATCCTAAACTAGGGTTTTGGATTTCATCAGGATAAATGGACTTCCAAGGCTTCAAGTGAGCTTCATAGCATCTTATATGTCTTTAAGAATCCCTATGTCAAGTTTCAAGGCTTTCCCAAAAAGTTTGCTCAGTCAGATGATCAGATAGGCTAAGATCAGTCAAAGTAGTCAAAAAGTCAAACTGAGGTCAACTGTGGTCAAACCAAAGTCAAACTTCATGATTTTTTTCCAACATCAAGTTTATGAAGTAAAATTCATCATTTGATCAAGGGTTGATCAGGATTCATCAAGGAGATTTCAGATCATCAAGAATCAGGAGTTTCTAAATTAGGGTTTTCACAGGAAAAGTCAACTGAACTTTGACCAGCCGTAACTTTTACATGCTTCATCAAGAATTTTCCATCCAAATCTCATTTTTAAGGAAATTGAATTCTCTACAACTTTGTGTCTCACAAGCCAAGCCCAAAAATGCTTCATTTGGAAGGTATGAGCTAAGACATTATAGGTCATTTTAAAAGTCAACAAAAAGTCAACATCTTCCAAAGGGCATAACTTGAGAATGGTAAAGGATATGGACATGAAACCAAAGAGGTTTTTTAGAGGACTCTTTAAGCTTTCCAAAATGTCCAAGAACACCTCCATAGCCTTAAAATTGAGGGATTTGTGTCTTTGCAAAGTTGGGAAATTTTTGAAGGGGTTTATTGAGCAAATGGGATCTTAGAACCAATTCTTTCCACATAGGCTTGCATTTTTATGACCCAATCACTACCATGACATCATGCACGAACCAAAAATCATTTATTCAGATTTTTATTATTTTTATTTTATTTATTTTTATTTTATTCATTTAAAATCATTTTAAATCAAAATAAAATATGAAAACTCAATATTTGAATGAGATTCTTCTTCTAGAAAATCTTAAAAGTCATTTAAAGTTGATTGGAATCAAGAAAATTCGTGCTAGCCTAAAATAGAAAGGTTTGGTGAGATTTTTTTCAATATTTGAATCATATCTTTCTTCATCATCAAGATATCCAAAAGCCCAAAGAATAGACAAGTTTTATGACCTAATTTCATTCACTATAAGACTATGAACATGATACAATACTAGGGGATGAAATTTGTAGTCTCCAAGAGTAAGAACAAAGTTTCAATTTTCACAAAAAAAGTGGCATTCGGTTTTGAACTTAGAGGCACTTTCAAGGCAAAATAAAGGTTGCTTTAGCTTCCTTGAGACTCTCTGATCGTATCCCCATCATCACCTTCATCCATAGCATCACAAAATGCATAAACCGAATCAATGTTATTGTACTTTTATGATTTTTTCGTTTTCTATTGTTTGTACATTATAAATTGTGTTTGATGATTGTTTTGTGTTTGTGATAAGCTCAGGAACGTTTCTGAACAATTTAATTAGAGTTTCATGGCCAAACCGTAAGGACACCATTGTTAGGGTTCCAAGCTTCGAATTAGGGTTTCACGATTAACCAAATATAAATGAATTCTAAAAACATAATTGAAATGGGTTTGTTGTATAGAATGCATTGGTGCTTTCAATTTAATGAATTATTACAAGTTTGATGATCATTAAAGCAAGCTAGGAAAACCTACGAAGCTGGATTCGCAGGTAAATTTGTAGAAGAAAACGCAAGTGAATTCGCAGGAAAATTGGAGAAGATGAAGTCAGATGGCGCCAAAATCATATTCAAATATTTGTTTTAAAATAAAATAATTTCTTGTTGAATCTATGTTGAACGCGCCCCATGTGGCTCAGCTGGTTTGTGTGTTTGCTTGTGAATCCAATGGTCCTGGGTTCGATTCCCCCCAGGCCATTTTGTTTTTTTGCTTTTTATGTGATTTTTACAGGTTTGTAATAAAAGGATCAGTACTCATGCTATTAACACCAAGACACGCTTGGCCTAGTGGTGGTGATTGCTGGACTGAGAGAAGGGAAACCTAGGGCCTGGGTTCGAATCCCAGCCCCAGGTATGTGTATTTTCTTAATTATTTTCATTATTTTTATTTATTTGTTTAATTTAATTAATTTCTTAAATAACAATTCTTAAAATAAAATGTTCATATTATTTTTATATAAAAAACTTATATTTTTTTAATTCACAAGTTATTTTCTCAAAAAATCAAATTATTTATATTTATTCCATTATATGTTTATATTATTAATATTGTATATATTTTGTAAATAAATTGATTATCTTTAAATTAATAATTAAAAACCCTAATTCTCATGATTCTAACCCTAACCCTAATTGTTCTAACCCTAACCCTAATTCTTCTTAACCTTTAAAATTTAACCTAATATTTTTTTTTATAAATTATAATTAATCACTAATCATTTATTAAATATGTATATAATTTAGTATTTATTTATTATTATTAAAAACTATTTTCTTTATTAAAAGTTTAAAATCTTTTCTATTATTAATTTAGTTTTTTGCTAATCTCTTATTTCTCTTATTTTTATTTTTTCTAACCTTTATTTCCTAATTCTTATTATTGTTTATTATTGCCTATTTATTATTATTTATCGTTATCATATTTCTCGATTATATTGTATTTGTCCCAAAGCTTTGTAATAGTTTAGATTTACATTTTTTGCTTTATGACTATATTTACTGTGTGGTTAGTAATTCTAGGGTGTGAATAACATACTTGTGATTAAAATTAACTTAGAATAATTAACTTTAAAAGATAAATATTTGAATATGAACACTCACACACGTAAGTCGATCTTTGATCGCCATCTTGCACTTTCTAGGGTTACCTCTCATGTTGCCTATTTCAAAAGGTCAAGTAAAGTGTCTTAAGCAAAGTCCCTTCATAAATATCATCAAGTCCCTTCATTCTATAAGATCAAGTCCCTTTGAGGTTGCCTACGATAAATGATCTTGTCCCTTCGTATAAAAGATGATAAGTCCCTACGAATTGCTAAAGACACCTTGCAGTTGCCTATATTCAGATGTCCCTACACATGTCCCTTAATCATATCCAAGGTAATGACTACCTATTCCTTAATAATAGGGATAGTCTTACCATTGAAAGAACATAAGAACAGTAAAGACCTAATATAGGGTAGGTTCCTCTTAATTACTTGCTCACACATTTCAAAATACTTTTTACACCACACTTTTCAAACAAATTTTCAAAAACAAGTCTTTGTATACATCTATACGAGGATCATTACAAAGTACTCAGAAAGTTTCTAATCACACACTACATTTATTTTCAAAACAATTCAAAGTGAGCTAAGTAACTAAGAGCCCATGGATAACCATGGATATAAAGGGTGCTAACACCTTCCCTTTGTATAACCAACCCCCCGAACTCAAAATCTTTTAAGGTCTTTCCTGTTCTTTTATGTACTTTCCTTTTGGATAAAATAAAAGTCGGTGGCGACTCTTTCTATCCGCAACATTTATAGAAAGTCAGTTCTCCCACCGTGTTACAGAACTGGCGAATCTGCTGGGGAGTTACTAAGTAAAAGAGGGGTTCCCTTAGGAATTAGATCACTTTAAATTGTTTGCTTTGTTTGCTTTATATTACTTGTTGGGCTTTTTGTGTGAAAGATCCTAACCCGGATCTAATGTACCTTAGGTAAATGACAATAGACCAAGAAAACTGTACGGCGTATACCGATATGGTTGATCTGGTGGCCATAGTTAATGTGACTTCTTGGTTGGTGCTTATGTTCCTTAAGTAAGTTAAGGATAATATGGGGCTACCATATGTTGTCAATACACTAACTGACTTTTAGAACCCTAGTTATCCCATCTTGGCCTTTAGAAAGTAGTGAGATAGCCGGCTTTGGTGAAGACTGAAGTTGGTTGATACTCGATGCTACACTCATTGAGATCCTAAATTTGGAGGGTTTTGGTTGGCAAGTAAGTTGCCTACTGAACAACCACCCTTGGTAAGGATCAATGATATTGAGATCCCTTAGAACCCGGTTACTTTTATAGGACAGGATGAACCAACTAAACTTCAGGGGATGGTACTTACCTTTAAACCTCATGCAAGCCTTCAAACCTAGGGCTATTGTGTGACTTGTTTGTGTGTGCCACATGTTTGTGATTGAGCATAACATCATGACATCATGACATCAGAAGCATAGCATTTTCACTAACCATTTCAAGGACCAAAGGATTTATCTTTGTTCTTTGTTGCAGGTCATGGCTTCTGCTCATAGGAATACTATCCGGATCAACTTTGTAGGAATACCTTCTAAGCCTAAAGAATTGGTTTCTCAAGTTTCTGAAAACTCCCAATTCATCAAGAAGCATGGTCACCTACCGTATCTAGTCACTTCAGAGTTCAATGAAGACATGATGAGTGTCCTATTTTAGTTCTTTGATCCTAAACATCATTGCTTCACATTCCCCGACTATCAGTTGGTTCCTACAATGGAAGAGTTCTCCAAACTACGGGGTATACCTATCCTTGATCAGAGACCTTTCACAGGCTTAGAGAAAGAGCCTAAACCTGAAGTCATTGCTGCAACCCTACATCTGAAGAAATCAGACATTGTCCTAGAAATGAGAAGTGGAATTAAGGGTATTCTTGCTAAGGTATTGATAGAGAAAGCTCAAGTGTTCTTGAAGGCTATGAGTTATGATGCTTTTGAGGAGATCTTGGCCTTACTAATTTATGGCCTTGTGTTGTTCCCTAATCCAGATCAGTTCATAGACGTACACGCCATCAACATATTTCTGACTCGTAACCCAGTGCCTACATTACTTGGAGATATCTTACACTCTCTTCATACCCGTACTACGAAGGCACTGTAAACACCCCAAATTTGCCCTCACTCATTTCACCATGGCTTGTGATTCTTTTCATTTGCATAAGCTCAATCATATCATCTCATATTACATTTTTGCTTCACTGCATTTGGTTCAAAGTCATCTGCATCTAGGGTTTGTGATTTGAACAATTCCTGAGCTATCTGAGCCACTCCAAAGGTCTTCAATCATCTCAAGAGGGTCCATGTATGTTCAAGCATCATATTATATCCTCCCAAGGTCAAGGAAGTCAAAGAATCACAAGAACTGAGAAAGGCATGGAAGCAGAGCCAAGCTTAACTACACAGATGACCTGAAATTAGGGTTTTGGTTTCAGAGGCCATAACTCCAAATTTTTTGGTCATTCTTGTTTCTATTGGTCTCTATATGATATAAGGATCATGCATACCAATTTTCATGAAGAAATTCAGTGGGGAATGCACCTGATCAATAGATGACTTCTTGAGCAAGTCAATGCAAAATCAGGGCATCTGAGGCCCCCAATCACCCAACCAAAGGGTCTTCTCCATAATTTTGAATGTGTATGATCTTTATTTGATCTTATAAGAAGTTAGAAGTTCACAAAATTGAAGAATTTCAAGCCATTTGCAAAGTTGCCATTTTGGGAAAGTGACTTATAATGCAAACTTGCCATTTTGGGAAAGTTTTTCAACCTCCTCTTTTTGATTCAAAAATGCTTCAAATGAAAAATTATTGGTCACGAAAGTTGTAGATTGGATCCTCCCATTTTCAAAAAGTACAAGAACTTGATCTAATTCATTCTAGAACTAAAGTTATGGCCTTGCAAAGTTGGGAAAAATCACAAAAATTCACTTATGTGCCAAAGAGGGAAACTTGCAAATTCTTGTACCAAGGCAGTTTGTGACTTCTAATTGATGTCTAAGCATTACACAAACATCACACATGACATAAAATTCAGAAATTGCCCAAAGATTTCTCAAGTTTCATGCCTTAAACTTCAAGAAATTCAAAAGGGGCCAAAGTTGTACAAAATTGCAAAATGATCCAAATCTCTTCATCCACTTGAGCCAGCTCACTAAATCATTTTCCATGGACCTCCTTGAAGTTGGCTGACTCGAGCCATGCCCCTAAACCAGCCTGCCATGAGCCCATACCTCAAGTACACAAAGTCATGACTTTTTGCATCTTTGCCCATACCAATCAACATAGGTCAGCACCCACTCTCAGACCTATCACATTTTATTATGTGGATCAAAACCAAGCAAAAGCACACAACATTGCAGCCTAACACTTGAGAATACACAGCACACTCAAAAATCCCCAAATTTGCAAAAGCCTTCGAATCTCTTAACTCAACCATCAAACCTTCAAACTTTTTCCACCATTCAACTCCATAAACATCACTGATCATTTCCCACCCTTCATTTTGCCCTAAAAAGCCCAGAATCAAAAACACGATTTCCACACTTCATGAACTGAGCTTCTGCCATTTTCATTTTGGGGCCATATAAACTCCAACCAAGCATCACAAACACTTCAGGAGGACCATTGGGGGTGATTTGAAGTAAAGAACTGCCCAGAAAGTTGCAAACTGAAGCAGCTCAAGCTCAGGTACCTCAAGAACATTTTTTCCAGAAACCTCTTTTCATGTTATAGAAAGGTTCTTCATGCTTCACTGATCACACTGCATTTTTCATTTTTGAAAATGGTTGAGAAATGAGCTTGTATTGTGCTTTTGAAATTTTTACAGTTTTTGATGTTTGATTCGAATCTTGTGTTTGAGGCATGATAAATTTGTTTTGGTGATTGATTCTTGTTTAGATGTGTTAGGGGAATGATTCTGGAAAGTTAGAGCATTAGAAATTGCTTAGAGAAGAAGTTGTGATTTTGGTTGATCGGAGAAGATGACCGGAACACTGTTTCAGTCACCTGAGAGTGGTTAGGGCACAATTAGGGCTTAATCACGTGTTTAGCTCAGTTTGAATTTGGTGCGTTGGATTTGTTTTCGCGCGCGTCCCCAATGGTCAGGATCTGTCACTTAACCCTAATCTTAATTAATTAGGATAATTAATTAGGATTAGTTTGAATTTAACCAGAGCCAATCCTAGCCTTCCAAATCCGCGCCAAGTCAACTCCCGCCTCCCTGGTTTGAACCACAGCCTTTGGATCTGATTACTTTCTCTTTTAATTCATTTTTATTGCATTTTAATTGTATTTCTTTCCACATTTTATTAAAAATAGCAAAACATTTCTAAAAAATTTCATTTTTTGCATCATGTCTTAAAATATTTTTCTCATTCTGAAAATAATTTTTATTTTATTTTTTGCATAAATTTCGTATTTTTAAAATATTTAAATGTTTATTTTAATTAGTTAATGAGAATTAATTAATTAAAATAGCATTTAAGTTTCTAAAAATCACCAAAAAAATCACATTGCATCTTGATACATTTAGAAACATTATCAAACTCTTCACACAAATTTCTTTTTGGTTCTTGACCTATTTTGACATTTTTCTTTGGAATTAGGGTTCTTAAGAGTCAATATTTTTGCCCTAACTTGGAAAAATCCCTTCTGCCTAACCATGAGGAGTTTGATGATGGTTCTTTTTTCATTGCATTCCTCATATCATGTAGTTTCTAGGATAAAATTGGTTTGAATTTATCTCTCATTTTCAATTTTTTGTGCATTTTCCCTTATGAAGTTCCTTAAAACCCAAGCTAACTTGAGAAAATCATAACTTCCATTAGGTTAAGATATAGGTCTCCTCCTTTGGGAAGTGAGCTTATGTAGGGTTAGGGTTCCTTTGATCCTATTTTCAATTTTTTTATCTTGTCATTTGCTTCTGATTTTGAATTTTGCATTGCATATTGTATGTAAACCCTAATTTTTGCCTTCATTTGCATTCATTCTTCATATGCTTGCATTCATGAACTTGCCATGATATTTTGTGCATCCACGTGACTTCTAAGACATCTTAGGACATATTAGAATCATGTTTGATCATTGCATCATTCATTTGCCATGATGTGTATTCATTTCATTTCATAAACTTTCATGAACTTTCATGGTTCAAAACATGCTTCATTTGCATCCTCATCCTTGTATGATCATCCACAACTCTTGACATGTGTTTGCATCATCTCTTAGCATCATTAACATCATGTTTATGCTTCTGGTTTTGGTTTGCATCATTGCATATTCATCTCATTTGCATTTCATTTCATTTCTTTTTACTAACTTTTCAGGTGGTAAGTGTTTGAGAAGTGAATTTGCCTTCACTTCTCATAATCTTTCCTCATCTCTCTTATGCATCCATTGCTGCATTTTACTTTTGTATTAGAGTGAGCTTGCTCATTCATGCTCCTTCCTCTCCTTCTTTCTTCAAGCAACTTATCTTCTTAAGTGAAGTAAGTTGTCTTGCTTCTTCTGCTTCTCCTCCTTTCATCTGCTTCTTCCTTGGTGGCTTTTCTCTTGAAGATCTTTCGCAAGCCTCATAAACCCTAGGAACACCCAAGCATGTTAACAATTAGGGTTTGATTAGTCCCCCATTTAGTTTTTCCTTTGTGTCATCTTTGTGTCTTCTCTTCTCATCTCATAATCAAGGACTAAACCTTAAAGGTTTTAAGGCTTTGTGATTAGGGTTATGCCTGTATCCTTCTATTAGGATGGAGTGTATAACTTTAATCCTAAGTGTTAAACCCTTAATGTGTTTAAATTCTTTAATCAATGCACTTAATAATCACTAAGACATCAAGCTTGTAACTTGGGCCTTGCATTAGGGTTCTAATTCTTCCTTAACTGGTTGAGAAGGACTAACCCTAGTGTTAATGGACAAGTCCCCCTCAAGTTGTCTTATAAACCCTAAAATCCACTTCTTAATCTTATCATTAACTAAAATACACTTTGATAAAGGCTTTGTTTTGTCATGAGGTTAATCCCTAATCATGGATTAAGTTGAGGAGCCTTCCTCAGCTTAAATGTTCTCATCTATTATCCTTCTATTAGGATGGTGTAATGGGTCCATTAAATCCTTGATTATGGCTTAAACTCATTACTTAAAACTAAACAAAAACTTCAAAAAACATCTAAATAAATGCAAGTAGGTTAATGATCTTAATCCTACATCATGGTGATTAAGTGTGAGGTGTTTACTTCATACTTAAGGTATTCTCATTACCCCTAATCAGAGGGAGGATGTGATGAGTTTACTAACCCTTGGTTTAGGCTTAAGCTCATTAACTTATGACAAACACAAAAATCAATAAAAGATTGAAAACATCAAAAACAAACAATAATCGTCTCCTCCGGGATTCTTTTCTCACCTCATTCACTCACAAACGAGAACTCGCTTCTTCCGTCTAATGCAAGACAATTTGCACCTGAGCCAGACAGTCATACACTTGAGCATAGACAAGCAAGCAGTTCACAAGTCAATTCATCTTTCAGTCTCTTTGAGTCGAACTACGGTGTTCTGACTTCCTCATTGCACGAGAGGATACGTAGGCATAACTTAACAGTTATCGAACAAAAGTCTATGTATATTCCCCCTCTTCCAGCATTATTCTTTAAAGCCTCTTTGGCCTGAGCATTTCACTCCTATTCTTACACTGACACTCCTTTATTTCACTTCACATTTCTTTTACACTGACACTTGCATTCTTTCCAGTTTTGATTCACAGATTGCACTGACACTACCCCTTTTAAACACAAATCTTTCAAGCGTGGATCCCGTCGAGTACGGCGGAAAATCTGGGTGCTAATACCTTCCCAGGTTGTAACTAACCCCCTTTCTCAGTTTCTCTGGTTCGCAACCGTCTTATCCATCTTTTCTTAGGTTTATGCAGCATTACCTTTCCTTCGGGATAAAAATGCCTAGCTGGCGACTCTATTCATTCCTTCTCTTCCGCCGACCGTTCGCGTCTGTACCCCTCTTGACCCGGTGTCATCAAGTGGGAGCGACAGGCACGAGGAACTCTGATGTGTTGTATACCTCTATTGTCTAGGTGGTTTATTTCTCACCTTCCTCGATCAATGATGAAGAATGAACAAGGGTTAAGGTGGTCTAAGAGGATCATGTCACTTTCACATTAAGATATTCATTGGTGTTCTAGATCTATGGAGAATGTTACTATCATTGACTGTTGTGGGGAGTTCCCTAATGTGCCACTCCTTGGCATAAGAGGGGGCATTACTTACAACCCTTCTTTAGCTCTACGTCAGTTTGGTTACGCTCGGAGTGATGGTCCTCATGACATGCTTATTCAGGGTATTGTGTTCGACTACGACAACGATCTGCCAAGTTACCGCCAAAGGTTTATACGAGCGTGGGGTAAAGTGAACAAGGTTGACAACAAGACTCTGGAACCAAAGTACACTATTCCCATGGAACCTTATCTCAGATGGGTGCGATCTCGTGCTCAGACTCTTATGATGCCATATCCTGCTATCTTGCCAGTTACCATGGAGCCTGTTGCTGAAGGAGATACTTCTTATATCATTCTTCATTCAGACATGCCC
The DNA here is from genome assembly GCA_963966055.1 of Lathyrus aphaca. NCBI lineage: Eukaryota > Viridiplantae > Streptophyta > Magnoliopsida > Fabales > Fabaceae > Lathyrus > Lathyrus aphaca. Next base: position 433,455,552 of record OZ014525.1, on the reverse strand, counting down.
ACTGACATGGAGGAGTTACAAAGGTCCTGGATCCAGTTGAAGGAGCAAAGGGATACTTTTGAGGCTCATTTTAAAGCTAGCCAAGAAAGAATCCTGTAGCTGACACGACAACTTCACGAGGAGCGGAATCTCAACTCATACCTCAACACAAAGAGGAAACGTCCATGGGAGACTTAAAACCCCATCTTTGTATTCATTTCATTTTGTTGTAAGCCCAAGAGGCAAACAAGTTTATTGATTACTAATAAAAGTTTACTTTCTGGTTGTTTAAACAAATTTAAATCATGCGGTCCTTGAAAACATTACATATGCATTTACATACCATATCATTGCATCACAGGTTTCTTATAAACAGGTATCTTATCTTCTCGCTGTTTATTTCAGCAGAAAGGGCTCTTGAACAGACTGTCAAAGATCTCCAGGCTCAGAATGCACAATTCCAAGAGTTGATCCTGAACTTGTCCAAGGGACAAGATGAGTTGAAAACACTGCTGGATAAGAAGAAGAAAAAGACCAGGAAATCAGGATGCCTTATCAATCTGGGAAGAAGGTTCAGGGGTCCTATCAAGATTAAGGAACAGGTTGAGGATTCTGAGTCAGAGAATTCTGAGAAGGAGGGAGGTAGTCTCCATGATACTGTAGGAGATTCTGATTCTGAGGCAAACTATTATCATGATCCTGCTAGTGTGGAGAAATACAAGATGCTGGAAGATAGAATGAATGCCATGGAATTGCAAAAATCTTCTGGGCTTGATTTTGAAGATATGAGTTTAGTTTCTGGAGTGGTTATACCTATTGGTTTCAAGGTTCCTGTTTTTGTAGTGTATGATGGTGTCTCATGTCCCAAGCTGCATTTGAGATCCTATGTCCGGAGGATTCAACCATATACTGCTGATAAGAAACTGTGGATTCATTTCTTCCAAGAGAGCTTATCTGGAGCTCAACTGGAATTGTACTATCAACTGGAGAGTGTTAATATTCGTGATTGGAATGATCTTGCTGAGGCCTTCTATAGGAAATACCAATACAATGCTGACTTAGCACCAACCCGCATGCAGCTCCAAAGCATGTCTATGGGTGCTAAAGAGAGTTTCAAGGAGTATGCCCAGAAATGGAGAGACTTGGCTGGCAGGGTTCAACCTCCTCTGACTGACAGGGAGTTAGTGGATATGTTTATGAGTACGCTGAATGGTCCTTTCTATAGTCACCTCATTGGAAGTTCGTCATCTGGTTTCACCGAGCTGATAATGACTGGAGAATGTGTGGAGAGTGGTATAAAAAGTGGTAAGATACAAGTGGGTGCCTCTTCCTCAAGCACTGCTAAGAAGCCTCCTAGTGGGAAGAAGGAATCTAATGATGTGTACGGTCAACATAGTCCTAACAGAAGTTATCAATCTGTGGGAGCAGTTCACATCTCTAATCCTACTCCTGCAGCACCAGAACCACAACAAAACAATCAACAGAAGCCTAGAAGACAGTTCACCAAGATCAACATGTCACTGGCCCAAGCCTTGCAACACATGTTGAAAGGGGAACTCATTACTTTGAGGGATCCTCCTCAGAATCCTAATACATCCTCTCCTCGGTACAATCCTAATGCAAGATGTGCCTATCATTCTAATAGTCCGGGACATGACACCAACAACTGCTGGGTGTTGAAAAACAAGATTCAAGACATGATTGAAGCTGGGGAGATTGAATTTGACCCTCTGGGGACCCCAAATGTGATTACTGCTCCTATGCCCAACCATGAGAAGACTATTAATGTTGTTGATGAGGTTTCCTATGTTTCCTCAATAGCAGATGTGACTATTCCATTATCCATTATCAAGAAGAAGCTGATGCAGGCTGGGTTCTTTCCAGGTTGCAATGAAGACTGTTTTTACTGTGCCTATAAACCCGATAGCTGCTGGAGATTGAAAGATGGCATTCAACGCCTCATGGACAATTACACTATATTGTTTGAGAAGACTCCTTCTGTTGAAAGTATGTGTGAACATTTGACTCGAAGTACGAAGCTTGAAGATGTGGATATGGTTGATAAAGTGCCAGTGAAGATTACCTCCAAAGGCCCTGTCAGGATCACCTCTAAGGGTCCTGTCAGGATTACTGCTGAAGGCCTTGTTAAGACTGTTGCTGAAGCTAGAGTGGTTCCCATGATCATTACCACTCTTGGTCATGTTCCTTATACTTCTGATAAAGCTATACCCTGGAATTATGGTTCCAATGTTTATATCCATGGTGTCAAATAAGAACCTCTGGCTGATGCACCTTTTACTGATGGTCTTGATATTGACAACATTGCTGGATCTAGTAAGATCACTAGAAGTGGAAGAATCTTCTCCCCTCGGAATACCTCTAAAAGTGCAGTTACTCCAACCACTACTCCCATTTCTGAGCCAAGTACTGATGCTCGGGGAAAAGGTCCTGTAATTGAACCTGTGCAAGCTGAGGCACCAGCTGCTGAAAGTCTTTTTAAACCGATGGAAGAAGTACTGAAGATCATTCGCAAGAGTGATTATGATATTGTTGATCAGTTGGGGCATACTCCTTCTAAAATCTCCATGTTATCTTTGTTGCTATGTTCTGAGGCTCATGCTAAAGCATTAATCAAGTTCCTGAAGACTGCTCACGTGCCAAATGAGATTTCTGTGGATCAATTTGAGAATTGTGTTGCACATCTGACTTGTGATAATGGGTTGGGTTTTTCTGATGCTGATTTAACTCCTGCCAAGAGAAATCATAACAGAGCTCTGCACATTTCTATTGAATGTAAAGGCACTACCTTGTCACATGTACTGGTGGACAATGGTTCTTCATTAAATGTGCTCCCTAAAGAGGTTCTGGACAAGCTCAGTCCTGAAGATGTTGTGTTAAGACCAAGTGATGTAGTGGTGAGGGCCTTTGATGGCTCAAGAAGAGTGGTACATGGAGAAGTAGATCTCCCGATCAAAGTAGGATCTCAAGTTTTCAACTCTACTTTCTATGTAATGGATATTCGTCCTGCGTATTCTTGTTTGCTTGGGCGCCCCTGGATCCATGGGGCAGGTGCTGTGACTTCCACTTTGCATCAGAAGCTGAAATATCCAGTGAAGAACAAAATTGTCACTGTCTATGGTGAAGAAGAATACATGGTAAGCCATGTGAATACCTTCAAGTATGTAGAAATGGAGGGTGAAATGGTTGAAACTCCGTGTCAAACATTTGAAGTTGTTTGTTGCTCTGATCCTGTTCCTCAGTCTGTTCCTGTTTCTGAAAGAGTTCCTATAGTTACTAACATACTTCCTGCAATGGCCTCCCTCAAAGATGCTAAGGCTGTGGTTGCAAAAGAGTCTCAGAAGGTTGTTCGGCGTGCTCGTGCTGTTCGTATCACAAATCAAGGGGTCATAAGAAATCAAATCAATGTTGTGGGTAACTGTCATGAAGACTACAACCTGGACAATTGGATTTTTCCTACCTTGGGTGATGGGCTCAACAACTGGAAGACCGAAGACGTTATTCCTATCTCCTTTAGTCAGGAGTAAATACTATTACTGTGTTTTTATTTTAAGTTTGTAATTTCAAACAATTAAACTTTTAGGCCTTGTGTCTTGCCCGGGGCACAATGGTATGCTTGTTGCGGGGTTTCATTTCATTTGCATACTTCATTCAATAAAAATCAATGGACGTTTCGTTTTCGTAAATATTGTGCTCCTTGTCTTTTCTTTTATTTCTGTTTTATCAGCTATGTGTTCTTACACACACCCACATCACTAAAATGCAGATCCTCATCCACTCTGGATCCTGTTGATAACAGTACTACTATTGCCAATTATGATTTTGAGAATCCGATCTATCAAGCTGAAGATGGAAAGAAGGAAGATTGTGAAGTACCTGTAGAGCTTGCTAGGTTGTTATAACAAGAAGAGAAAGCTATACATCCACATGAAGAGCTAATCGAAGTTGTGAATCTGGGAACTGAAGAAAACAGGAAAGAGGTCAAGATAGGAGCTGAGTTAGAGGATGGTGTTAAAAGCAGATTGATCCAGATGTTACGTGATTATATGGAGATCTTTGCTTGGTCCTATGAAGATATGCCAGGATTGGATACTGACATTGTGGTTCACCGATTACCGGTAAAAGAAGATTGTCGTCCAAAGAAACAGAAGGTTCGTCGCATGCGTCCTGAAATGTCAGAAAAGATTAAAGTAGAGGTGATGAAACAATTTGATGCAGGGTTCTTAGCTGTGACTTCCTATCCTCAATGGGTTGCAAATGTGGTACCAGTACCTAAAAAGGATGGTAAGGTACGCATGTGTGTGGATTACAGAGATTTGAATAAGGCCAACCCTAAAGATGACTTTCTACTCCCTCATATTGATGTTCTGGTAGACAACACCGCTCAGCAAAAGGTATTCTCTTTCATGGATGATTTCTCTGGTTACAATCAGATTAAGATGGCACCTGAAGATATGGAGAAGACTACATTTGTTATACAGTGGTGCACTTTTTGTTATAAAGTGATGCCATTTGGTTTGAAGAACACCGAGGCAACATATCAGCGTGCTATGGTGGCTTTGTTCCATGATATGATTCATCACGAGATAGAGGTATATGTGGATGATATGATAGCCAGGTCCCAGAATTAAGAACAACACCTTGATCATCTACATAAGTTGTTTGAGAGGTTGAAGAAATACAAGCTGAGATTAAATCCAAATAAGTGTACTTTTGGAGTTAGGTCTGGTAAACTCTTGGGTTTCATTGTCAGTGGGAAAGGTATTGAAGTGGATCATGCAAAAGTAAAAGCTATACAAGAGATGCCTGCTCCCCGTACTGAAAAGGAAGTTAGAGGTTTCTTGGGAAGATTGAATTACATTGCAAGATTTATTTCCCAGCTAACTGCTACCTGTGAGCCAATCTTCAAGCTGTTGAAGAAAGATCAGGTAATGGAATGGAATGACGAGTGCCAGACAGCCTTTGATGAAATCAAGAGATATCTCCTAGAACCTCCAATTTTGATGCCACCAGTTGATGGAAGACCCTTGATTATGTACTTAACAGTGTTAGACAACTCAATGGGGTGTGTGTTGGGGCAACATGATGAGTCTGGTCGAAAAGAGCAGGCAATATACTACCTTAGCAAAAAGTTTACCGACTGTGAAACAAGATACTCACTGCTCGAGAAAACTTGTTACGCTTTGGCATGGGCTGCTCGTCGACTAAGACAGTATATGTTGACTCATACTACCTTGTTGATTTCAAAGATGGATCCAATAAAGTACATATTCGAGAAACCTGCTCTCTCCGGACGAATAGCGAGATGGCAAATGATCTTAACAGAATATGATATACAATACACTACCCAGAAGGCCATCAAAGGAAGTGTAGTAGCTGATCATTTTGATCATCAAGCAGTGGATGATTATCAATCTATGAATTTTGAGTTCCCTGATGAAGACATCATGATTATTACCAAAGAACCTGGACAATATGACGGACCTGAACAAGGATCCCGATGGACTATGGTTTTTGATGGAGCTTCTAATGCGCTTGGTAATGGTGTTGGTGTTGTGATCATTTCCCACGAAGGTTGTCATACCCCAATTACTGTAAGACTTTGTTTCTATTGTACTAATAACATGGTTGAGTATGAGGCATGTATCATGGGCATCAAAGCTGCCATTGAGATGAAGATTCAGTTCCTGGACGTATATGGAGATTCAGCCCTGGTAGTGAGTAAGATTAAAGGATATTGGGATACCAAGCATGAAAATCTCAGTCCTTACAGAGAGCATGTGTTGTCTTTGATCCCATACTTTGAAGAGATTACCTTCAGACATATTCCACAAGGAGAGAATCAATTGGCAGATGCACTAGCCACCATGGCATCTATGTTTGAGATTAGATGGGATGATGAAGCTCCCAAGATCACTATTGATAGATTTGAGAAGCCTGCATACTGCAATGAGATTGATACTGAAGGAGGAGAGGAAAAGCCTTGGTTCTATGAAGTGAAAAGATATCTTGAAGCTCAGGAGTTCCCTGAAGGGGCATCGGTCAAAGATAAGAAGTTTCTGAGGAGGTTTTCTGCTAAATTCTTCTTGAGTAATGGAATTTTGTACAAGCGCAATCATGATTCGACTTTGCTTCGTTGTGTGGATTAGAAAGAAGCAACAAAAATTATGGAAGACATGCATGATGGGATCTTTGGCACTCATTCTAGTGGTCATACCATGGCAAAGAAGATATTGAGAGCAGGTTACTATTGGTCTACCATGGAAGCTGACTGCTATCAACATTCCAAAACATGTCACAAGTGTCAGATTTATGCTGATAAGGTGCATATACCTCCAGTTCCATTGAATGTGTTGACTGCTCCTTGGCCTTTTGCCACGTGGGGCATAGATATGATTGGTGAGATCAAGCCTACTACTTCTAATGGGCATCGTTTTAACCTGGTTGCTATTGATTACTTTACAAAGTGGGTGGAGGCAGCCTCATTTGCATCTGTTACGAAGAATGTTGTGGCTCGATTCATTAAGAATAATATCATATGTAGGTATGGCATCCCTGAAAGGATTATCATAGACAATGGCTCTAATTTGAACAACACCATGATTACTGATCTCTGCACGCAGTTCAAGATTAATCATCACAACTCTTCTCCGTATCGTCCGAAAATGAATGGGGCAGTGGAAGTTGCTAATAAGAACATTAAGAAGATTCTACAAAAGATGACTGTTACTTACAAGGATTGGCATGAGATGTTACCATTTGCTCTTCATGGTTATCGTACTACAATACGTACTTCAACAGGGGCAACTCCATTCTCCTTAGTCTATGGTATGGAAGCAGTTCTGCCCATTGAAGTTCAGATCCCCTCCTTAAGGATCATGAAGGATGCAGGCTTGGATGAAGATAAGTGGATTCAGACTCGACTTGACTAGATAAATTTGATTGATGAGAAAAGGCTGGCAGCTGTGTGTCACGGTCAGATGTATCAGAAACGAATGATCAAAGCTTTTAATAAGAAGGTTAAGCAAATGGTATATCAGGCTGGTGATTTGGTAATCAAGCGTATCATACTACCACAGGGTGATCCTAGGGGCAAGTGGACTCCTACATATGAAGGACCGTTTGTAGTCAAGAGGGTATTCTCAGGAGGTGCCATGATGCTTACTACTATGGATGGTGAAGATTTCCCACAGCCTGTAAACGCAGACATAGTTAAAAAATATTACGCATAAAAAGAGACCCGCTAGGTTGACTGGCTTAGGCAAAAATAAGGGCATCCCGGCGAACCAAAAGGGTTCGGGCAAAAATTAGGGATATATATATAAAATGTACACCCGGCAAGTCGAAAACCTGAAAGGGCGGCTTGGGCAAAAAAGGGTATCCCGGTGGATTGAAAACCTGAAAAGGCAATCCAGGCAAAAGTTAGGGATTAAAGCGTATAACTATGTCTCGTTGGATCACCCATGTAACTCCAACCAGTTGTGTTACCTGACTCAAGTTCGAATAGATAAAGATCAATCCAATCGTTTCCATCCCGACAGCAGAGGATGAGATACTCGAAGATAATCGCAATAGTAGAATTGAAACTCAATAGGATCACTTCTCACATAGCTGCGTTTCTTTATTTTTGTAAATTTTTTACGACGAATTCCTCTTACTAGGATTTTTGTCTCCTTGTACAAATTTGCCTGTGTATAGGTCCCTTTCTAAAGTAAATAAAATCTCGTCTTTGAATCCAGATTTACTTTTACCCTGTTTACTTAAACGATAACGTCCATTGGTTGTGTTTGAATGTATGTATGCTTTTGAATATGATTGATGTTTACCAGAAATGCATAAAATGCAGTAATAGTATTTATCAAGGACGAACGAGGGTAGGAATTCAACGAAACTTCGCCGGTTCATCCCCACAGAATAATCACAAATCCCCCGCAGAGCAAATCTATCTTTATAGATATTTCGAGTTACATCTCCCCTTGGATTTATGTCCATCTCTTTTATCCTCAGTCAGGATACTCAGGAACTTATTCCTTCAATAAGAAACACGACGAACGAAGACGGGAGGTTATAAGTACTATACTATCAAACAAGACGGGAACGAAGCCCTCATATTCTTCAACAACGAACCGGGATTTATTTTCCCTAGCCAGCAATTGTTATACAAAGATACCCAGACGCTTCAGGCTGCATGATTCATACATACATCATTTACATCATATCATAAGCATACGCATCCATGAATGCATAAAGCATTTACTTAAGTACATCATGCCATACATGCATACATATTGCATAAACTAACCTCTTCTTTTCAGGATAGTTACAGGCAGATAAACACTATCAACAACTCAAAATAGTTCAGAGACGATCTATACGAAGGTCTAGTGCTGATACTTGATTCAGAGATAATCGCTACGAAGATTCATTTCTGATTATCAATACTCAAGTTGTCCTTGGAGGGGTAAATGGTCTATACGAAGATCTATTACCTAATTCAGGATATTTCCAGAAGAGATAATCTCTACGAAGATTTATTTCTTATGGTCAATTCAACAGATGATCTTTGGGATGATACATAAATGATCGATACGAAGATCTTGTATTTAGCCCAAGATATCACCTAAAGCAATTCAGAAAAGATCGCCACAAAGATTTGATTCTGATGTTTAAATTAAAGTATGTTCCTAAAGATGGTTCAGAGACGATCTATACGAAGATCTAAGTACTGACACCTAATGAAGGATATTCTTTTCCCCCAGAGATAATGCAGAGACGATCTATACGAAGATCTAGTGCTGACATTCAACTCAAACCATGTTACATGAATGATTCAGAGACGACCTATACGAAGACCTAGTACTGATATCTAGTGATAACATAAAGATATTATCACATTCTGATATTATGGATGGCATCTATAAGCCCATCTCTAGTTCCTCTGAGTGGCATCTTTAAGCCCATTCCAACATATACAACCAATCAGCAGTGTTACTTTACGCACCGGCGAGTGCAAATTTTTGGGCTTTTGTGTTTAATCCCCTTCAACCTTCTAGGTCACGAATGGCACATATGCCAATCTAACCCCTCAGGTTTCAGAAAATTGAAGAGGGGCAGCTGTTGCACCCCAAAATTTGCCCTCACCTAGACAAGAAATTGTATACTAAGGTGTCCCAAGAGGATCACAAGGTTCACAAGGTATCTCAAGAGGTTCACAAGGTTCACAATTAGTCAGAAAGTTTGACAATTTCCTCAGACAATGCATCCTCCTAAGCAATGCATCCTAAACTAGGGTTTTGGATTTCATCAGGCTAAATGGACTTCCAAGGCTTCAAGTGAGCTTCATAGCATCTTATATGTCTTTAAGAATCCCTATGTCAAGTTTCAAGGCTTTCCCAAAAAGTTTGCTCAGTCAGATGATCAGATAGGCTAAGATCAGTCAAAGTAGTAAAAAAGTCAAACTGAGGTCAACTGTGGTCAAACCAAAGTCAAACTTCATGATTTTTTGCCAACATCAATTTTATGAAGTAAAATTCATCATTTGATCAAGGGTTGATCATGATTCATCAAGGAGATTTCAGATCATCAAGAATCAAGAGTTTCTAAATTAGGGTTTTCACAGGAAAAGTCAACTGAACTTTGACCAGCCGTAACTTTCACATGCTTCATCAAGAAATTTCCATCCAAATCTCATTTTGAAGGAAATTGAATTCTCTACAACTTTGTGTCTCACAAGCCAAGCCCAAAAATGCTTCATTTGGAAGGTATGAGCTAAGACATTATAGGTCATTTTAAAAGTCAACAAAACGTCAACATCTTCCAAAGGGCATAACTTGAGAATGGTAAAGGATATGGACATGAAACCAAAGAGTTTTTTAGAGGACTCTTTAAGCTTTCCAAAATGTCCAAGAACACCTCCATATCCTTAAAATTGATGGATTTTGTGTCTTTGCAAAGTTGGGAAATTTTTGAAGGAGTTTATTGAGCAAATGGGATCTTAGAACCAATTCTTTCCACATGGGCTTGCATTTTTATGACCCAATCACTACCATGACATCATGCACGAACCAAAAATCATTTATTCGGATTTTTATTATTTTGATTTTATTCATTTAAAATCATTTTAAATCAAAATAAAATATGAAAACTCAATATTTGAATGAGATTCTTCTTCTAGAAAATCTTAAAAGTCATTTAAAGTTGATTGGAATCAAGCAAATTCGTGCTAGCCTAAAATAGAAAGGTTTGGTGAGATTTTTTTCAATATTTGAATCATATCTTTCTTCATCATCAAGATATCCAAAAGCCCAAAGAATAGACAAGTTTTATGACCTAATTTCATTCACTATAAGACTATGAACATGATACAATACTAGGGGACGAAATTTGCAGTCTCCAAGAGTAAGAACAATTTTCACAAAAAAAGTGGCATTTGGTTTTGAACTTAGAGGCACTTTCAAGTCAAAATAAAAGTTGTTTTAGCTTCCTTGAGACTCTCTGATCGTATCCCCATCATCACCTTCATCCATAGCATCACAAAATGCATAAACCGAATCAATGTTATTGCACTTTTATGATTTTTTCGTTTTCTATTGTTTGTACATTATAAATTGTGTTTGATGATTGTTTTGTGTTTGTGATAAGCTCAGGAACGTTTCTGGACAATTTAATTAGAGTTTCATGGCCAAACCGTAAGGACACCATTGTTAGGGTTCCAAGCTTCGAATTAGGGTTTCACGATTAACCAAATATAAATGAATTCTAAAAACATAATTGAATTGGGTTTGTTGTATAGAGTGTATTGGTGCTTTCAATTTGATGAATTATTACAGGTTTGATGATCATTGAAGCAAGCTAGGAAAACCTACGAAGCTGGATTCGCAGGTAAATTTGTAGAAGAAAACGCAGGTGAATTCGCAGGAAAATTGGAGAAGATGAAGTCAGATGGCGCCAAAATCATATTCAAATATTTGTTTTAAAATAAAAGAATTTCTTGTTGAATCTATGTTGAACGCGCCCCATGTGGCTCAGCTGGTTTGTGTGTTTGCTTGTGAATCCAATGGTCCTGGGTTCGATTCCCCCCCAGGCCATTTTGTTTTCTTGCTTTTTATGTGATTTTTACAGGTTTGTAATAAAAGGATCAGTACTCATGTTGTTAACACCAAGACACGCTTGGCCTAGTGGTGGTGATTGCTGGACTGAGAGAAGGGAAGCCTAGGGCCTGGGTTCGAATCCCAGTCCCAGGTATGTGTATTTTCTCAATTATTTTCATTATTTTTATTTATTTGTTTAATTTAATTAATTTATTAAATAACAATTCTTAAAATAAAATGTTCATATTATTTTTATATAAAAAACTTATATTTTTTTAATTCACAAGTTATTTTCTCAAAAAATCAAATTATTTATATTTATTCCATTATATGTTTATATTATTAATATTGTATATATTTTGTAAATAAATTGATTATCTTTAAATTAATAATTAAAAACCCTAATTCTCATGATTCTAACCCTAACCCTAATTGTTCTAGCCCTAACTCTAATTCTTCTTAACCTTTAAAATTTAACCTAATATTTTTTTTTATAAATTATAATTAATCACTAATAATTTATTAAATATGTATATAATTTAGTATTTATTTATTATTATTAAAAACTATTTTCTTTATTAAAAGTTTAAAATCTTTTCTATTATTAATTTAGTTTTTTGCTAATCTCTTATTTCTCTTATTTTTATTTTTTCTAACCTTTATTTCCTAATTCTTATTATTGTTTATTATTGCCTATTTATTATTATTTATCGTTATCATATTTCTCGATTATATTGTATTTGTCCCAAAGCTTTGTAATAGTTTAGATTTACATTTTTTGCTTTATGACTATATTTACTGTGTGGTTAGTAATTCTAGGGTGTGAATAACATACTTGTGATTAAAATTAACTTAGAATAATTAACTTTAAAAGATAAATATTTGAATATGAACACTCACACACGTAAGTCGATCTTTGATCGTCATCTTGCACTTTCTAGGGTTACCTCTCATGTTGCCTATTTCAAAAGGTCAAGTAAGGTGTCTTAAGCAAAGTCCCTTCATAAATATCATAAAGTCCCTTCATTCTAAGATCAAGTTCCTTCGAGGTTGCCTATGATAAATGATCTTGTCCCTTCGTATAAAAGATGATAAGTCCCTACGAATTGCTAAAGACACCTTGCAGTTGCCTATATTCAGATGTCCCTACACATGTCCCTTAATCATATCCAAGGTATTGACTACCTATTCCTTAATAATAGGGATAGTCTTACCATTGAAAGAACATAAGAACAGTAAAGACCTAATATAGGGTAGGTTCCTCTTAATTACTTGTTCACACATTTCAAAATACTTTTTACACCACACTTTTCAAACAAATTTTCAAAAATAAGTCTTTGTATACATCCATACGAGGATCATTACAAAGTACTCAGAAAGTTTCTAATCACACACTACATTTTTTTCAAAACAATTCAAAGTGAGCTAAGTAACTAAGAGCCCATGGATAACCATGGATATAAAGGGTGCTAACACCTTCCCTTTGTATAACCAACCCCCCGAACTCAAAATCTTTTAAGGTCTTTCCTGTTCTTTTATGTCCTTTCCTTTTGGATAAAATAAAAGTTGGTGGCGACTCTTGCTATCCGCAACATTTATAGAAAGTCAGTTCTCCCACCGCGTTACACTTTCACTCAAGTATTGGCATGGCTCCATATGAAGCATTGTATGGACAAAAGTGTCGTACACCTTTATGTTGGTATGAAATTGGAGAAAATAAAATATTGGGTTCGGAATTTGTGCAACAAACGACTGATCAGGTTAAGCTTATTAGAGAAAAGATGAAGACTGCACAAGATCGTCAAAAGAGTTATAGTGATAAGAGGAGAAGACCTTTGGAATTTGAAGCAGGAGATCATGTGTTCATTAGGGTAACTCCTAGAGTGGGAATCACACGGGCAATCAAAACTAGGAAGTTAACACCAAGGTTTATCGGACCTTTTCAAATTCTATGGAGGATTGGACCTGTAGCATATCAAATTGCTTTACCGCCAAACCCGTCTAATCTTCATGATGTTTTCCATGTATCACAATTGAGGAAGTATTTCCCTGACCCTTCACATATCATTGAGCCTAAAACTGTAGAACTTAGAGATAACTTAGAGTATGAGGTTTTACCTGTCAAGACTGTAGATCATCGAATTAAGGAACTTCGTGGAAAACAAATACCATTGGTCCGAGTTGTGCGGGATGATTTAACTGGTGATTCTACTTGGGAAAGAGAAGAAGACATGCGTCAGAAATATCCTCATATGTTTTAGGTACGCTAAATTTCGGGGACGAAATTTTCTTTAAGGGGGTGGTAATGTAACATCCTAATTTTCCATGCATTAATTAATATATATGATTATATTTGAGATTTTAACATCACTAAATATTACAAACTAAACATTGAAACTAGTGCCTATAATAATTAATTTATCAATTAATCACCCTTTATTTTTATTATTAATATTAATATTCGATTTGAATATCATCGTTTCATTTTATAAACTAAAATTTGAAATTAGTATTAAAATACTTAATTGTAAGTTAATTAATTATCCATATTATTTATTATTATTATTATTATTATTATTATGATTATTATTGTTGTTGGTGTTTTTCTCATTATTATTATTATTGGATTTTATTTTATTGGAATAACACTATTTTAGTCTACAAATTAATTAGTAAATAAAACAATCTTAAGTTAATAAAGATACCGAATAATTATCCTAGTTATTTTATTATCATTTCATTTCATAAAAGAAATATATATCCCATTTTCTATTAATTTCCTACATGACCTTATGTCATGAAACATCATAAAATCAAGCTTCTATATCTTTCTTACAAATTATTTTCACAAAGTCATACTAGATCATTTATGAAATTATTGAAGAAAGACTTGTAAATCTTTGATAAGACATATTTACTAGTAAGAGTTGAAAAGTTAGAAGGTACAGGCAAAAGAATGTGCATTTATGTTATTTTAATATTTACAACTAGTATAAATAGGGGTCTTTCCCACCCCATTTCCATTCACTCATTCACAAATTGTCTTTCTTACATCTCTACTTCTTTCTTTCTCTAGTTCTTCATATAACAATATTAGTTTTAGTTACCGAGGTTCTCACGATGTCGGTTCGTAACTTTTAGAGTTATTTTGCGGTCAATGTTCTTAGAAATTTTCAAAGGAGTTGAATACGTCAAAGTTCTGCCCAAATCATTTTCATAAGTAACCGGTGAGTCGTTATAATGTCCATTTTATTTTAATTATGTTATTTTTACAAAAGTTATTTTAAAGATTTCTATTTAAATTTCGTTTAGACGTCGAGATACTGAACTTATAAAGTCTAGGATAAAATTACCATTTTAAGTCGTTATAATGCCCAAATATTATTATAAAATTAAAATGTTATTAGAAATATACTCTTGATAATTTTCTAAAATGAACAAATCCAAACGAAGGTATAGTCTAATTTATATTTGAATTTAATAATCTTTTAAATATAGTGGAGACTATTATTAAATATTTTAATAAATCAATATTTCAAATTGCAATAGGATTATCTTTAACTAACCGAAAATTATATTCTAATCATTTTGTAAATTTCGTACAATTCAACGATTATCGTAAATCAGGTTCTTGGCAAAGATCGGAGAAAACACTCGTGGACTTTCAACAACGCTTATTAACAAAAGGTGGGGGCAAGACTTTGTATACGTTGGGACGGTTAGTGTAAAATAGCTTTATATATATATATATATATATATATATATATATATATATATATATATATATATATATATAGTGGTGACCTAAGCCCTACTAGCGATAAATAAGTAAGGAGAGCCTATTCTCGAATAATGATTTTCACGGATCATTAAACGAGGTTACGCCGACCTTAATTATTTATCATAGGAGTAATATATGATAAATTGAGGTGGTATTGTGATAGTATTATTTGATTAGTTGTTTAATTGTTATTTTATTTATACTTGAATGATTGTGATTGATAGATTAAGAAAAATGATCTATTAAGGAGAGAAACGACATTGTTAGATATTAAGTGTTAGATCCCCAATAAATGAAGGGAAGTTGTATACATTGAGTAGTTGTATTTGGTTGGATTCTGGCTAAGGAAAGACTTGGTCGGTTATGTCCTTTACAGTCCACCCCTCTTACCTGGGAAGTCAACCATACCTTATTCATTGTATGAACTGAACTGATTTTATGAAGATAAGGATTATGCCAAGATAAAATACGAGTAAGCATTTGATGGATTTGGCATGATAAGTATTATCTAAAAGAATGATATGATATGTCCCAAGTATTATCTTAACACTTATGGTTGAGAGTTTCCACAAGATGATTGAGTGATCATATAGACTTGCATTAAGGAATGTATAAGTCCACTGTCATGCGGTATGGGACGTACGAGGTTGATCGGTCACCTACAATCCCGACGGGGATTATTATCTATGCATGCTAGGCAAGACTAAGTTCTTGGCCTGAATTCTTAGGGACGATCAACTTATAACACCTAGACACGTGAAGTTAGGTGACGTAGCTCTTGGTAATTGGGAGTACGTTGGTGGCATGTGGTCTGGTGATATCTGATCTTGGTAAGAGGGATAAATATCATTGACATCGTTTAGTGGTCTGTGTCAGCATATAGTTCAAAGATGCATTATAATAAATAGAGATATAATAAATGTAATTATGGGTTGATGATACGCTTGTTTGAGTAATTGTAGTTGTCATATAAATTATTATTTTTCACACTCATTCTCACTTTTAAACTTGTACATGAATCTTAGCCCTATGTCCTTTTTGTCTTGTATTTTTAGGTTAATCTATGACGATCAGACGACGAGCTCGGTAGTCCCAGTGGGAAGGATATGAAGTGACGAGGATATGGATTTTCTATGACATCAAGATTGGAGTCTATTATCATTTTGTCTAAACGCTTATCGTATCAGTATTACAGTCAGTATAAGTGTCAGTCTCGTTGGGCGTAGGAGGTCTTTTTCACTATGCTTTCTTTTGATTTCCTTTCTGTACTTTTCTTTTAAGTTTTATCTATGTGGCAAGTCCATTAATCTTAACAATGTCAAACTCTATGTAAGATATATTTGAAGCATATGTATGTTTTATTAATTCAGTCTTGTTATGTAAAATTTTCAAATTTTTTGTATTTATATTTAAAGTTTTGTTAGAATTTCACTAATGGGACATATGTTGTCTCACTGAGCACTAGACCGCACCCATCTGAGGTAAGGTACCATAGGAATGGAGTACTTTGGTTCTAGAGTCTTACTATTAAACTTGTTCACTTTATCCCAAGCTCGTATAAACCTTTGCCAGTAACCTTGAAGATCGTTATCATAGTCAAACATAATACCTTGAATAAGCTTGTCATGAGGACCATTACTCCGAGCATAACCAAACTGTCATAGAGCTAAATAAGGGTTGTAAGTAATGCCCCCTCTTATGCCAAGGAGTGAAACATTAGGGAACTCTCCACAACGGTCAATGATAATGACATTTTCCATAGATCGGGAACACCAGTGAATATCTGAATGAGAGAGTGACATCACCCTTTTAGACCACCTTAACCCTTGTTCATTCTTTATCACAGATCGAGAAAGGTGAGAAATAAACCACCTAGATAGTAGGTATGCAACACATCAAAGTTCCTCGTGCCTTCATAGTACGATTGTGGAGAGTGTGTAAGATATCTCCAAGTAATGTAGGCACTGGATTGTGGGTCAGAAATATGTTGATGGCGTGTACATCTATGAATTGGTCTGGAATAGGGAATATCACCAAGCTATAAATCAACAAGGCTAAGATCTCCTCGAAAGCATTGTAACTCATAGCATCCACAAACACCTGAGCTTTCTCTATCAATACTCTGGTAAGGATACCCTTAACTCCACTTCTTGTTTCTAGGACAATGTCTGATTTCTTCAAATATAGGGCTGCAACAATGACTTCAGGTTTAGGCTCCTTTTCTAAGCCTGCGAATTGTTTCTAATCAAGGATAGGTACCCCAAGTAACTTGGAGAATTCTTCCATTGTAGGCACCAGTTGATAATCGGGAAATGTAAAACAATGATGTTTAGGATCAAAGAACTGGAACAGGACACTCATCATATCTTCATCAAACCCTGAGGTAACCAAGTCAAGTAGATAACCATGCTTCTTGATGAATTGGGAGCTTTCAGGAAGTTTTGAGACCAAATCCTTAAGCTTGGAATGTATCCCTACAAAGTTGATCTGGATAGTGTTCCTACGAGTGGAAGCCATAACCTGCAACAAAGAACAAAGATAAATCCTTTGTTCCTTGAAATGGTTAGTGAAAATGCTATGCTTATGATGTCATGATGTTATGATGTTATGTTAAGTCACAAACATGTGGCACACACAAGCAAGTCACATAATAGTCCTAGGTTTAAAGGCTTGCATGAGGTTTAAAGGAAAGTACCCTCCCCCTGAAGTTTAGTTGGTTCATCCTGTCCTACAAAAGTAACCAGGTTCTAAGGGATCTCAATATCACTGATCCTTCTCAAAGGTTGTTGTTCAGTAGGAAACTTACTTGCCAACCAAAACCCCCCAAGATTAGGATCTCAATGAGCGTAGCATCGAGTATCAACCAACTTTAGACTTCTCTAAAGCCGACTATCTCATTACTTTCTAAAGGCCAAGATGGGTCAATTAAGGTTCTAAAGGGTAGTTAGTGTTAATGACAACGTATGGCATCCCTATATTATCCTTAACTTACTTATGGAACATAAGCATTAACCAAAAAGTCACACTAACTATGGCCACCAAATCAACCATATCGGTATACGCAGTACAATTTCCTTGGTCTATTGTCATTTACCTAGGGTACACTAGATCCGGGTTAGGATCTTTCTCACATAAGCCCAACAAATAAATATAAAGCAAGCAAGTCAAACAGTAAGTGATCCTAATTCCTAAGGTAACCCCTCATTAACTACTCCCCAGCAGAGTCGCTAGTTCTGTAACACGGTGGGAGAATTGACTTTCTATTTATGTTGCGGATAGCAAGAGTCACCACCGACTTTTATTTTATCCATATGGAATGGCATAAAAGAACAGGAAAGACCTATTTTTAAGGACTTGAGTTCGAGGGGTAGGTTATATAAAGGGAAGGTATTATCACCCTTTATATCCATGGTTATCCATGGGCTCTTAGTTACTTATCTCACTTATTTGTTTGAAAAAGGAAAGTGTAGTGTGTGTTTAGAAATTTGTCAAAGTGCTTTGTAATGATCCTCGTATGGATGTATACAAATCCTTGTTTTTGAAGATATTTGAAAAGAGTGAGGTGTGAAAAATATTTTTGAAATGTGAGCAAGTAACTAAGTTGTACCTACCCTAGACTAGTCTTTCATTTTCTTTTATTTTCTTTCAAGGGTAAGATTGTCCCTACTATTAAGGAGTAGGTAGTCATTACCTTGGATTTGTTTGAGGGACATGCGTAGGGTCATCGTATGGTCAATGAAGGCAACTTAAGAGGTGTGTTTAGCAATTCGTAGGGACTATCATCATATTTACCGAAGGGACAAGATCATTATATCGTAGGCCACCTCGTAGGGAATTGATCTTTTAATCTGAAGGGACTATGATGATTTTATTCTATAGGGACTTTGCTTTTTAAGACACCCCCATCTTCGAGGGACTTAACCATTTATAAGGCAACTAAGAGGAGAACCCTAGGAGGTGAAGATGACGATCGTAGAACGATCGACTTACGTGTGTGAGTGATTATATTCAAGTATTTATCTTATTTTTAATTATCTAGGTCCAATTTATTTTCAATTATGTTTTGCACTCCCTATTATTACTAACCACGCAAATAAAATAAATAAATAAAATGCGAGAAAATAAATCCTACGCTATTACACGACTTCGGGGCAGTTATATAATAATCGAATAGGAAAAATAAATTACATAATAATAATAACCTATACAGTTTTTCAAAACAATTTAAGTAAGGCAAAATAAATAAATAAAAATAAATTAAGAAAATTATTCTAAATAATTAAGTAAAGCAAAATAAATAAATAAAATTAATTAATTTTTTGAAATTAGGGTTAGAAAAGAAATATTAGGGTTTAAACAAAAATCAGGGTTAGAATTAGGTTTTTTAAGAAAATTTAAATTTGTTAAGAAATATATTAACCTAATTACTAATTAAAAAATTAATTGTTTACAAGAAAATCATTATTATTATTTTTATTAAAAAAATAAAGAAAAGAAGTTAAGAAATTATTAGTAAATTTTTATTAACAAAATAAATGAGATTATTAATTTAATTGATTGATTAGTTAATTAATTAATAAGATAATTAGTTATAATATAATAATAATGTTTAAATCATAAAAAAAATAAAGATAATGAAAAGAAACATGCGCTTAAAAAAATGGGGGAGGTCTGGATTCGAACCCAGGACCTCCCCTTTACAAGTCCTGATGCGCAGCCACTAGACCAAGTGTGTCTTGGTGTTAATAATCTGCAAACAAATTATAATATTAGTAAAAAAAAATCAAATACAGAAATTCACGCGCCTCTGCATCGTCTTCCTCTTCCAGTCGTTGACTTAGGCTATAGTGACACTTTCCATCACTACAACTTATAG
Source organism: Lathyrus aphaca (assembly GCA_963966055.1). Classification (NCBI taxonomy): domain Eukaryota; kingdom Viridiplantae; phylum Streptophyta; class Magnoliopsida; order Fabales; family Fabaceae; genus Lathyrus; species Lathyrus aphaca. The sequence continues at coordinate 433,435,808 of OZ014525.1, read as the reverse complement.
TGACGTATTTCGTCCGTGGCTAAAACCCTATGAATTACAAAAATGCAATATACATGAAATAAATACGTTTTAATCATACAAATCAGTCAATAGCATCCTGCTAAATCCAATTGATCCACCAATTTCATGTGAAATCACATCTATGGTGAATCCCCAATCTCAAGTCCCGAAACCCTAAGCATGGTAATTTGCGCGTCCGACCATGAATCTTCAAGGAAATTGTCCAGAACTCATCATTATCATACAACAAGCTTAAATCAATGGTTAAATATGGTTTATATCAATCATTCATATGAAATCGAAAAAAATAAAAAAATCAAGATGAAGAACAATTCGGTTAGAGCCATAAAATATGAATTTGATGGTTATGATGATTGGGACATGCTTAAGGAACATTAAAGATGCATTAGCAACCTTTAAATTTCTTGAAAACAACCTTAAACCAAAAATCCAAATTTCAAATGTTCTTGATTTTTTTTAATGTGAAAATGCCTCTCTTGCCTCTGAGATTCGTCCTTTGTGCTTGCAATATGTTTGTGTATATGTAGGGAGAGGAATTAGGTCAAAATATGGGCCTTGAGTGTATGGATTTTGGTTACTTGATGATGAAGAAATCAATCACTCATAAATGTTCAAAAATCAAATATACTCTTGCTAACTTTGTTTTTCACGAATTTGTAAACCTCCAATCAACTTTTAATGACATATATTTGATCCCAAAGCAAAGATTGGATTCAAATATTTGATTTTTATTAAAATTGAATTTTAACAAATAAAATCCAAAATAATATAAAACAAATTATAAAAATCAGAATGAATGGCCATTGGGTCGTGCATGACTTTATCTTTAAGTTTGGGTTGCAATTTTATGGGCCCATTTGGAAAAAATTGAAGTTAAGGCCTTTTTTGCTTCATACACCCCTTAAAAATTTCCCAACTTTTCCAATGCATAACTTCCTCAATTTTAATGCTATGAAGGTGATCTTGGACTTCTTAGAAAGCTTAGAGTGTCATATAACCAACCTTTTTGGTCCCATGTTCATATCGTTTACCATTTTCAAATTATGAGCTTGGGAAGAAGTTGATTTTTTGTTGACTTTCAAAAGGACCTATAATATTTTAGCTCATACCTTCCAAATGAAGCATTTTTAGGCTTGGCTTGTGAGACAGAAAGTTGTAGAGAATTAAATTTCCTTCAAAATGAGATTTGGATGAGAAATTTTTTATGAAGTATGTGAAAGTTATGGCTGGTCAAAGTTTAGTTGACTTTTCTTATGAAAACCCTAATTTAGAAACTTCTTGATTCTTGATGATTTGAGGTTTCCTTGATGAATCATGATCAACCCTTGATCAAATGATGAATTTCACCTCATAATATTGATGTTAACCAAAAATATTGAAGTTTGACTTTGAGTTGACCACAGTTGACCTCAGTTGACTTTTTGACCAAGTTAACTGATTTTCAGGTATCTGAGCCTCTGACTAACCAAACTTGTTGGGAAAGCTTTGAAACTTGACATGAGGATTCTTTAAGGTATATGGGATATTATGCAGTCCACTTGATGCCTTGGAAGTCCACTTAGCTTGGGGAAACTCAAAACCCTAGTTCTGGAATCCATTGTTAAGAGGAGGCTTTGTCTGATGAAACCTCCAATCCTTTTGACCAATTGAGAATCTTGTGACTATTGAGAGACCTATTGAACTAGGGGTGGAAAAACGGGCCGCCCGCCCCGCCCCGTGCCTGCCCTTCCTAAAACCCGCCAAAAAATAGCGGGGCGGGCATGCCCGCCAAAAAATAGCAGGGCGGGCATGCCCGCCAAGTTGAAATGGGTATAAAAGTCTAGCCCGCCCCACCAAGGTGGCGGGTTGGCGGGCGGCGGGCTTGCCCGTCTTCTTTTTTTTTTATTTTTTATTATTTTTTCTATTTTTTTAATAAATTAAAATGTTCTTCTATCTACATTTCAATAAAAAAAATATCAAACCAACATTTAAAAAACATAATTTTTATTAGCCTAAAACATCAACTATTAGTGAAATAATACTCTTATCATATATAACATCACTTTTAGTATTTTATATGATCATAAGTAAAATTTAAAGTACTGGCCCAATAATAGAGACAGAGAAAGTATATTAGTCCTAATAATCTAAAATCAACTTATGTACATATCACAAACTATTTTCATAGGCTCTTCCAAATACTTAAATAGTGTTATTATATAGGTGCGGCGGACTTTGGCGGGCAGAGGGTTTTGACAGGGCGGGTTTTGGCGGGTAGCGGGCTTTAGCCGGGCAGGCTTTGGTGGGCGGCGGGCCTAAAATCCCAATACAACCCACCACTTTTTGGCGGGTACACGGGCCGGCCCGGCGGTCCACGACCCGTTTTGCCACCCCTATATTGAACTATATGATCTTGATGTCGGAGGGAAAATTTTGGGGTACAATGCTATCTAGTACATTCTTAGCATCCAACTCAAAATCCACATTGTCCAAACCCATGTCATGGGTCCAATTAATAGAGCGTAGGAGACCTAATGCTTCTCATATATCAATGTCAATGCTAGGGGAAAACTATTGCGTTATGGCCACTACAAATCTCCCATCATTATCTCTAATACAAGCCTCAATGCTAACTTTGTTATTGAAGAAAAAGGCATCAATGTTACATTTAAACCGTCAAGTTGCTGGTTTGATCCATTTAATGTCGTTTGGAATCCGGGGTTGGTTAGAGATACTCGATTTGATAAGTTAAGCGTTTTCCAACTCGATAACATCTGAGAAGCACGAAGAGAAATCAATTATGGTAGGTCCACAGTCTCATTCCAAATCAGGTTATTCCTACTTATTTAGATACTCCATAATATGGTTGAGAATAAGGCTAGTTGATCTTGATTGGTACCTTGGAGAAAATGAAATAGTATTGATACAAAATTAACTTCCATATACAACACCTGCTGTAAATTAGACTAAATACCCATTTTCTCCCAACAATCGATGCTCTTAGCACACTGGAAGAACAAATGCTTGTAAGTCACTTATCCTTCTCCACACACACCACAACTAACATGGAAATTAACACCTTTTTCTTGTAATCTCACTCTTGAAGGTACACAACTTCTACAAAGCTGCCACATGAAGTTTTTTATTCTGGGGGAACCTTCAAATTCCATATTAAGTTCCATCTTCTGTCAATTCTAAGGTGAGATGTATCAATGGCCACATTAATGCACAAACGGTAAACACTACGAACTGAGAATTTACCATTCTTTTCCAACTTCCACACAACCATATCCTCCTTAACCGCCTCAAATAATGGAGCGTTCAAAACCTTTGATGCCACCATGTTCCCTGATAAAGAGTGAATCAAATTGGAATTCCAATGCTTACCGCTAGAACTCATGAAACCTGAAACCTTAAGCTCATCCACTATCTGATAGTTTGGCCACAAATTAGCAAGCATCGAATCATCGTACAACTATTTTTGTCCATATACTGGAATATTCTCTCCCGTACCCATACTCCACTTATACCATCCTCTAACCACAAACTTGGAGCTCCAGACACTTCTCCACGCATAGCTAGGATTGTGACCAATATCCGAATCCAAGAAATCACACTTAAGAAATTACCTCGCCTTATAGAGACGGGATACCAAATTATTGGGCTTCTTTAGAAAATTCATGCTTGTTTACTCAACATAGCATAATTAAAAGCACTTTGGTTTTTGAAACTCATCTTGCCAACAAATTTGGATATAGATAAACGATCCCAAGAGAGCCAACAAATGCCTTTTTCCTGATCTCTCTTATGACCCCACCAGAACGAATTCAACATTTTCTCAATCTCTTCACTTAAGGAAGTAGGTAATAAGAAAATACTCATGATATAGGAAGGGATGTACTGAAGCAAAAATATAATGAGGACTTCTCTACAAACTAGAGATAGACTCATACTACTCCAAGAATTAATTTAAAGAGTTAAAGAATCAATATAATATTTCTTTTAGATAAATGCCAAAATAAACTATGAATTTAAATACGAAAACAAAAGAAATATTAAACTTCTTTTTTTTTTACAAAGATGTATAAAAATTAATTTTATTTAATACATTCATTCTATTGGTTTAAATTTATGTAAAACGTGTGTAACTTTATGGATAAATTTATGTTTAAAATAACGAGATAAATTTAATTATTATTTCCTGCATCCTAAATTAAGTGTAATACTTACTATTTTAATGCAAATTAAAAAAACTAAATAAATGAAGAAAGAAAGATAATTTTACTTAATTATCCTTATCAGTTATTTAGCATTCATACAAAGTATTAAAATAATAAATATAAAGTATAAGTGAGAAAATAATAAACATAAAGTATTATATTATAGCATACAAAACTAAAAATTACATTTATTTTGAGATAAATATTTTTTTAAAACATAACACGTATTTTGGAATGGAGTAATAAAAATAAGATTTAACTATTGTTTTAACTAGTAGAAGACCCGTGCGCCCGCACAGGTAAGTAAAATTATCCGAAAATAAAAAACTCAAGAATACACAAAATTCAGCATAAAAGAAAACTTTAATTGAGAAGTTATGTCGTAACATGTTATAAATAGAATAAAAAAGTATATGAAGTTAGTGATATGAAATAATAATGCTGTAGATTAATTTTATGTCAATAATATGGAATAATGTTGAAGAAATTAGTGAAGTCTTAATATATATGAAATAAAAATCAACAAAATAATGATGTAAAATGAAATAAATTTTATTATGTATAATAATAATAATAATAATAATAATAATAATAATAATAATAATAATAATAATAATGATGTTATGTCAAAGATTAATGTTGTAGCCAAATAATAATGTAAATGAAATTAATTTGAAAAAATCATAATTGTGAAAATTTTAGTATAGCTGGACATTTTATGTTACATTTGGCCATTTTTATATACCTTTAGAGTCATATTATAAATAAATAAAATAATGGTGGAAATATATATCCAGTTTGATGAATGTGTTTAAAACTAATTATTATTTGTTGAATTGCACTGGTTTTTAACTTAGTCCATATTCAATATTCATTGGCTTATTGTTACACTTATTATGCTATTGCTAAAGAGACATATACCACCACTCCAAGTAATTATAAATGGTGAAGATGCAAATGATTTTCTTATACACAACAATTGATTAATCAGATTCAGACATTAACACATAAGAAAAGTCATAGCTGAATTAACAAACTGCATATTAGTAAATGCCATCCTATAGTAACAAACACTTAGAAAAATACTTTAATCAAATTTTACTTTCTTCATAGTGTCCACTTAAGTAACGCATGAAGAGTTCACATTCTACTTGATCAACAATATTATGACCATTCTTGCCATGACTTAGTCAATATTGGATGGTTGCTACACAGTCAACTCTATTACTGCGAATTTGATTTCCTTGCGGAATGGTTGTGTTGTAAGAGACATGATAATTCTAAATCGATGTTAATGGTATTGACATAGTACTGATAGTTTTAATCTTTCATTATCATTTACTCTAACATGTTCTACACAAGGTGAACATTATGATCAAACATTTAAGAATTACAAAGTTTTACCTCTTTGGCGATCAACTCGAAGTGTGTTTTTCGGTCAATATTTAAAACTACATCAATCAAAATCTTCATATCATTATAACTTTCACTTCAATCATAACTACTTATATTCTAGAGTCATATATAAGATTAATTATCATTCACATATATTATTAAACTTTTAAAATAGATAATATATCAAAATCATACTCAAAACACTTACACTTGTTTTGCGGTATCCATTTTTTAAGACTCTAACATAGTCTTTAGAACCTATAAAGAATTACCTAAGGACATACAATGAAGTTTCATGTTGTTAATGAAATGCACAGAGCTGGCCTAGAAACATGTTATAAAAACACAAGTATAATATTCATATTTCAATTTATTATTTTAACTTGGAAACTGCAGCAACATCAGGAAACTCCCCAGTGGTCTGTTTTGAGTTTCTACAACAAAAATAAAGCCCAAGTTAGTAAAATAATAATAGAGAAAATGTTGGTATTATAAAATAACACAATCATAACTATATTGCACATACACCAATATCAACAGCAGTTTCCCATATCCAATTTTCAATGGTGATGCACCCTAAAGGTTTAATAAAAAAGGAAAGTGAATGTTACCACTAACCCCATCCTCATAATGTTGTTGTCCATTACACTCCTTAACAATCCAAAGATCCACAACACGAACAGTAAGCTTCCAAACATTGTTACCTTGTTTCTAGACATGATGAATGTAACGCCCCGAAAATCTAAATTTAATTATTTAATCATTTATTTAATTAATTTAGAAAAAATTGGAGAGTTTGGATTATTTTGAGAATTTTGGAGAAAATGAGTATTTTTATATAATAAGGATAAATAGTGTTTTATTATGCTATTTTATTGTTATTATTAAAAATATATTAAAGAAAAGGGTAAGGTGGTCTTTTTGTGAAATTATGAGGGTAAGATGGGAAAAGGGTAAACTGGGATAATATATCCAAAGAAGGGAATACAATCAGTTTTCTCATTTTGGTTGTTTCTATCGTGTTTGGAGAAGTGCTCTGAAGAAAGGAGGAACTCAGAGTCAGGAGGTTGTGGAGAACCCCAGAGAAGAGTGTAAAGCGTCGAAATTCTCTAAGGTATGGGGAGTTTTCATAATCTATGATAAATGTATAGGTATTGGAATATGAATGGATTAGGATGGTATGAGTTTTGGGGTTTTTGGGGTTTTGAGTTAGGTTGAGTTTTATGAGAAATCTTGATGAATTAGAGTGGTTAGAATGAGTTATATTCGTATATTTGTCTGTATAATTGTTGTCTGGATGTTGTTGAGGTTTAATTGATGTTTTTGAATGGTTTTTGAGTGTTATGATGTGAAATCCGTAATGGGGTTTGGGGTTTTTTGGAATTGGAACAGTCTGCAATTGTATAGCAGAGAACTGCTGGAAAACGTGCGTTAACCGGTTAACGCTATGGGTTAACCGGTTAACCATTGTAATTTTTGGAAAATTCTGGAATTTCGTCGGCGTTAACCGGTTAACGCTATGGGTTAACCGGTTAACATTGTTGGAATGACAAATTTTAATTCTTTGAAAATTCATATCTTTTAAACCGTAAGTCCGATTCGCATTCCGTTTGAAGCGTAGGAAAGAGTACAAATTGAACTTTATTTTGATGAATAGAAACGAGAAAAATGCAACAGTTTTTGATAAATGAATTTGTGAAATAACCTTATAACTACCTTATAAATTACCGGGTACGGGTTAATTCTTGATGTGTCAGAGTGGTTAGAAAACCAGTGTTCAGGGTGTAATGTCATGATGATATATATGATTATTTGATGGTTGTTTTGCTGATTGAAATGAATGATGCAAATTATTTTGATGAATTTACGATGTAGCGCATCATTGCATTTCATAACATTCACGATGGGGCTTCGGCCTATTTATTTGCTTCAATCCCATTGTGTGGATTGGAGTGTCTCGATGATTACGGTGTGCTCCCTTGTGGAGGGTTAATGGTCATGTATCCATCTCACAATGAAAATGGTACCACATGCATATTGCATATCAGGATGTTAGAATTGCATATTCTGGATGAATTTCATGATTGTGTTGGTGTTGATTGATGTCATGATATGTGTTCTAATTTATTTATGATTCTATATTCTTGTACGTTTATGATATATTATGATTACTCACCCTGCCTGCTTGGAAATGTTGCCTCCTTCGTGGGTAACTTGCAGATGTCGAAGAATAGTCCTGCAGTGCAATAAGAGTAATTCATGAGTCTCGGAGCGTGCTTTAGTGCTCCTTAGAAGTGGTTCTGGTTTATGTGTCCTACTCTGTGTCATGTAACACTATGATGGGTTTTATTCTGTTAACTGTTTCAGTTATGTTATTATTGGATAAATGTTTTCCTATTTATATGATGTTAAATTCAGGATGGTGAAAATTAATATTATGAAGTTTTTGAATTATGAAGTAAAATTCCGCTGTGAAATGTTTATGATATTTTGATGTTGATTAACCCGTGTTACGGGACAGGACACTATTGTGTTGATTTTGATGATATGTAATACCCTTTTTGATGATTACTCTGATATTATTTAAATATTATGTTTTGGGGTAGAAGGGTGTTACATTAGTGGTATCAGAGCAGGTCGGTCTGTCCGGCCAAGTCTTGTTGTTGTCAGTCAGTTGTCAAGTTGTTATTTATTTAACGATTATTCTCTTCTGATGTGGTAAGTGTTGTGCAGAATGGCTGGAAACAACTCGCGTGCTCTCGCTGATGCTATTGCAGCTCTTGCTCAGACTGCTGCTCGAAACAATGCGCATGATGAGTTTCGTGCATTGGAGAAATTCCAGAGGAATAATCCACCTGTGTTTGAAGGAACTCATGACCCGGCGAGCGCACAGAAGTGGCTCAAGGCAATTGAGAAAATTTTCAGAGTGATGGCGTGTGCTGACGCGCAAAAAATGCAATTCGGAACTCATATGTTGTCCGAGGAAGCTGAAGACTGGTGGGATAATACTCGTCAGCGTCTCGAGGATGAGGCTGTTGTGGTGACTTGGACTGTATTTAAGGCGGAGTTCCTTAAGAAGTATTTTCCGGAAGATGCTCGTGGTAAGTTGGAGATAGAATTCCTTGAGCTGAAGCAAGGAAACATGACAGTGACAGAGTATGCTGCCAAATTTGAAAGGCTGGTGAAGTTTTGTCCTCACTACAACAGGGCAGATGCTGAACTTTCCAAGTGTCTTAAGTTTGAGAATGGGCTGAGACCTGAAATTAAGCAGGGAATTGGATGCCAACAAATTCGCAAGTATGCAGAGTTGGTTGATAAGAGCCGTATTTATGATGAGGATAGCCGAGCTCGGTCAGCTCACTATAAACAGCTGAGCGAGAAGAAAGACAAGAGTTAGTATAGAGGAAAACCTTATGTAGCTACTGGTGATAGAGGGAAGCAGAAGGCATCTGATGAGAAGAAGCAAAGTAGGAGAGCTGCCAATGTACCTGTTAAGTGTTACAAGTGTGGAGAGGCAGGTCATAAGGCCGATGTGTGTACCACCAAAGTTATGAAATGTTACCGTTGTGGCAAGCTTGGGCATAAGATAAGTGATTGTCCTAATGAAGGCCCAACCTGTTACAATTGTGGTGAACAGGGGCATATCAGCACCCAATTCCAGAAACCAAAGAAGAATGTTGCTACTGCTCAGAATGCTGGAAGAGTTTTTGCATTAGCTGGTTCAGAAGTTCCGAAGAAGGACAACTTGATCAGAGGTACCTGTTTTATTAATAATACTGAGTTGATTTCTATTATTGACACTGGAGCTACACATTCATTTATTTCTCTTGAGTGTGCTAATAGATTGGGTTTAAAATTGTCTAATATGAATGGTAATATGATAATAGAGACTCCTGCTAATGGTTCTGTGACTACCATGCTTGTCTGTTTGAAATGTCCTTTGACAATTTTCGAGAAGAATTTTGTGATGGATTTGGTGTGCCTACCATTACACCAAATCGATGTTATCCTTGGTATGAACTGGTTGGAATTCAATTATGTTCATATTAACTGTTATAGTAAGACGGTGCAGTTCCCTGATTTGAGCGGGAATGGTGAGTTGATGTTTTTATCTGCTAAGCAACTGGATGAACTTGTTTTAGATGAAGCTTTGATGTTTGCAGTGTCTACCTCATTGCAAGTTGATGATAAGACTGTAAGTGCAGAGTTGCCTGTGGTTTGTGAATTTCAAGATGTGTTTCCTGGTGATATAAGTGATTTACCACCGGAACGTGAGATTGATTTTTCTGTGGACTTAGTATCGGGTACGAGTCCTGTCTCGATGGCTCCTTATAGAATGTCGGCTTCAGAGTTGAATGAGTTGAAGAAACAATTAGAACAATTGTTAGAGAAGAGGTTCATTAGACCCAGTGTTTCTACTTGGGGTGCTCCGGTGTTGCTTGTTAAGAAGTGTCGCTCCCACCAAATGACACCCAGGTCAGAAGGGGTATAGACGCGAACGGTCGGCGAAAGAGAAAGGGTGAAAAGAGTCGCCAGCTAGGCATTTTTATCCCGAAGGAAAGGTAATGCTACATAAACCTAAGAAAGGGTGGATAAGACGGTTGCGAACCAGAGAAACTGAGAAAGGGGGTTGGTTACAATCTGGGAAGGTATTAGCACCCAGATTGTCCGTCGTACTCGACGGGATCCACGCTTAAAAGATTTGTGTTTTAAAGGGGTAGTGTCAGTGCAATTTGTGTATCAAAGCTGGAAAGAATGCAAGTGTCAGTGCAAAAGAAATGTGAAGTGTATAAAAGAAGTGTCAGTGTAAGAACAAAGATGAAATGCTCAAGACTGAGGCTTAAAGAACAATGCTGGAAGAGGGGGGGAGGGATATACAGAGACTTTTGTTCGATAACAGTTAAGTTATGCCTACGTATCCTCTCGTGCAATGAGGAAGTCAGAACACCGTAGTTCGACTCAAAGAGACTGAAAGATAAATTGACTTGTGAACTGCTTACTTGTCTATGCTCAAGTGTATGACCTGTCTGGCTCAGGTGCAAACTGTCTTGCATTAGACGGAAGAAGCAAGTTCTCGTTTGTGAGTGAAGATGATGAGAAAAGAATCCCGGAGGAGACGATTATTGTTTGTTTTTGTGTTTTCAATCTTTTATTGCTTTTTGTGTTTGTCATAAGTTAATGAGCTTAAGCCTAAACCAAGGGTTAGTAAACTCATCACATCCTCCCTCTGATTAGGGGTAATGAGAATACCTTAAGTATGAAGTAAGCACCTCACACTTAATCACCATGGTGTAGGATTAAGATCATTGACCTACTTGTGATTATTTAGATGTTTTTGGTGTTTTTGTTTAGTGTTAAGTAATGAGTTTAAGCCATAATCAAGGATTTAATGGACCCATTACACCTTCCTAATAGAAGGATAATAGATGAGAACATTTAAGCTGAGGAAGGCTCCTCAACTTAATCCATGATTAGGGATTAACCTCATGACAAAACAAAGCCTTTTATTAAATGGATTTTAAGTTGATGGTGAGATTAAGAAGTGATTTTTATGGTTTGTAAGACAACTTGAGGGGGACTTGTCCATTAACACTAGGGTTAGTCCTTCTTAACCATTTAAGGAAGAATTAGAACCCTAATGCAAGGCCCAAGTTACAAGCTTGATGTCTTAGTGATTATTAGATGATTTGATTAAAGGATTTAAACACATTAAGGGTTTAACACTTAGGATTAAAGTTATACACTCCATCCTAATAGAAGGATGCAGGCATAAGCTTAATCACAAAGCCTTAAAACCTTTAGGGTTTAGTCCTTGATTATGAGATGAGAAGAGAAGACTCAAAGAAGACTTAAAGGAAAGAGCCTAAGGGGGACTAAACAATCTTAAAATGTTATCATGCTTGGAAGTCCTAGGGTTTGTGAGGCTTAAGAGGAGAAATCTTCAAGGAAGCCACCAAGGAGAAGCAGGATAGAAAAGGGATGAGATGAGAAGAGAAAAGAGGGAAGAGAGGCACAAGTGAGCAAGCTCACTCAAAGACAAGTAAAAAATGCAGCAAGGATGTAAAATGATAAGGTGAGAAGAGGCAAGAGGTGAAGGCAAATTCACCTCCTAAACAAACTTACCATTATCCTGAAAAGTTAGTGCAAGATGCATAAAGGAAGAAATGAGATGAACAATGCATATGGATGGGCAAAGGCCAAAGTCAGAAACATACACATGATGCAAATGATGTCAAGAGGTGGTTCAAAGTCATACAAGATGCACATATGTGAGCATACAAGAGAATGGATGCATATGGAGCATGCCTTGGGCCATGAAAGTTCATGAAAGCTTATGAGATGATATGAATGCATAACATGGAAAATGGAAGATGCAATGATCAAACATGATTCTAATGTGTCCTAAGATGTCTTATGAATCATGGGGATGCACAAAATGTCATGGCAAGTTCTTAAATGCAAGCAAATGAGAAATGAATGCAAAGGAAGGCACAAATTAGGGTTTATGAACAACATGCATCACAAAATTCAAAATCAGAAGCAAATGACAAGATAAAAAATTGAAAATGGGATCAAAGGAACCCTAACCCTACATAAGTTCATTGCCCAAAGGAGGGAACCTAACTCTTAACCTAGTGCAAGTTATGAATTTCTCAAGTCAATTAGGGTTTCAAGGTACCTCACAATGAAAAATGCTAAACAAATTAAAAATGCAAGATAAATTCAAAACAATTTTACCCTAAAATCTACATGCTATGAAGGATGCAATGCAAGAAGAACCATTATCAAACTCTTTATGGTTAGGCAGAATGAATTTTTTCAAGTTAGGATCAAAATATTGCCTTTAAACAAATTTAATTCCAATGAAAATTACCAAAATGCATCAAGGACCAAAAAGAAATTTGTTTTGAGAGTTGGATAATGTTTCTAAATGTTTTAGAATGCAATGTGAATTTTTTGGTGATTTTTAAATACCTAAATGCATTTTTAATTAATTAATTTTCATTAACTAATTAAAAATAAACATTTAAATGATTTAAAAATGATTTTTGATGCAAAAAATAAAAATAAAATTATATTCAGAAAGAGAAAAATATTTTAAGTCAGCATGCAAAAAATGAAATTTTTTAGAAATGATTTGCTATTTTAAATAAAATGATAAAGAAAATGCAATTAAAATGAATTAAAAATATGAATTAATGGAAGTAATCAGATCCAGTGGCTGAGATTCAAACAAAAAGGGGACGGAATTGACCTGCGCGCGCAAATGAACGGCCCAAATTCAAACTTCACTAATTATGTCATTAACCCTAATCTGAACCCTAATTACATTCAGGTGACCGGAACAGTGTTCCGGTCATCTTCTCCGGCCAATCACTTATGCTATCTCACTCCCTACGCATCCCCAAGCTCTCCAACTTTCCAGAAATGATCCCCATATCAACCCCAACAAGAATCACTCACCAAAAATCATTTGTTCATCATCAAAAGCACGAATCAAAGCAAAACGGAAAACATGGCAAAAATTTCAGAAGCTCATGAAATGCTTATTTCTCAACTATTCTTAAAAATAAAAACATCATGGTGATCAGTGAGACATGTAGAATCATTCTATAACATAAAATAAGAGTTCTGGAAAAATAAATGCCATGGCTACCTGAGCTTGAGCTTTCGAAACAGGGACTTTCTGGCCAGTTCTTTGCCTCAAATCAACTCCAATGATTCCCCCCAAGAGCTTGTGATGCTTGGTTGGAGTTTAAATGGCCTCAAAAATGGAAATGGCAGAAGTTCAGTTTGTGAAATGTGAAAATCGTGTTTTTGATTGTGGAGGTTTTAGGGCCAAATGAAGGGTGGGAAATGATCAGTGGATCATGGTGAGTTGAATGGTGAAAGAAACTTGAAGGTTTGATGGTTGAATCAAGAGATTCGAAGGCTTTTGCAAATTTGGGGATTTTGGAGTGTGCTGAGTTCTTGGAGCTTCAGGCTGTGTTGTGTTGTGCTTTTGCTTGGTTTTGATCCACATAAAGAAGTGTGATAGGTCAGAGAGTGGGTGCTGGCCTATGTTGATTGGTATGGGCAAGTTGCCAAAATGTCAAAAGTTGGTGTACTTGAGGTATGGGTCATGGCAGGCTGGTTTAGGGGCATGACTTGGTTCAGCAGAGATCATGGAATGCTTGTGGATCAGATTTTGTGAACTGAGGCAAGTGGATGAGAAGCTTTGATCCATTTTGCAAATTGGTACAACTTTGCCCCTTTTGGAAATTCTTCAAGTTCAAAGCACCAAAATGCATAAATCTTGGGCCAATTCTGATCTTTAGAGGTCATATGAGCATGTTGTAAAGTGTTTGTGCACATTTGAAGCCTTTAGAATGCCTTATCATACCATTTTGCAAATTGCCTCTTTGGTGTAAAACATGAAATTATGTGATTTTGTCCAACTTTGACAAGCCATAACTTTTGATCCAAGATGAATTAGAAAACGTTCTTGTACTTTTTGAAAAGGGAATGATCCAATCTACAACTTTTATGACCAAAGTTTTCTCATTTGAAGCATTTTTGAATCAAAAAGAGGAGGTTGAAAAACTTTCTCAAAATGGCAAGTTTTCATTACAAGTCACTTTCCTAAAAAGGCAACTTTGCAAATGGCTTGAAATTCTTCAATTTTGTGAACTTCTAACATCTTCTATGATCAAATAAAGATCATACATATTCAAAATGATGGAGAACACCCCTTGGTGGGGTCATTGGGGGCCTCAGATGCCCTGATTTTGCACTGACTTGCTCAAGAAGTCAACTCTTGATTAGATGCCTTCCCCATGGAATTTCTTCATGAAAATTGATATGCATGATCCCCATAACATATAGAGACCAATAGAAACAAGAATGACCAGAAAATTTGGAGTTATGGCCCTTGAAACCAAAACCCTAATTCTAGGTCATCTGTGCAGTTAAACCTGGCTCTGCTTCCATGCCTTTCTCAGTTCTTGTGATTCTTTGGTTTCCTTGACTTTGTGAGGATATAATATGATGCTTGAACATACATGGACCCCTTTGAAGTGATTGATGACCTTTGGAGTGGCTCAAATAGCTCAGGGATGGCTCAGATCACAAACCCTAGATGCAGATGACTTAGAAGCAATGCAGTGAAGCAAAAATGCAATATGAGATGCTATGATTGAACTTATGCACATGAAAAGATCACAAGCCATGGTGTGAATGGGTGAGGGAAAATTTGGGGTGTTTACAAGAAGAAGGATGGTAGTATGAGATTGTGTGTCGATTACCGACAGTTGAATAAAGTGACTATCAAGAATAAGTATCCACTTCCGAGGATCGATGATTTGATGGATCAGTTAGTAGGTGCTTGTGTCTTTAGTAAAATTGATCTGAGGTCTGGTTATCATC
Source organism: Lathyrus aphaca (assembly GCA_963966055.1). Classification (NCBI taxonomy): domain Eukaryota; kingdom Viridiplantae; phylum Streptophyta; class Magnoliopsida; order Fabales; family Fabaceae; genus Lathyrus; species Lathyrus aphaca. The sequence continues at coordinate 433,420,788 of OZ014525.1, read as the reverse complement.
AGATTTGAGTTAAAGCTGATGATATTCCGAAGACAGCTTTCAGGACGAGATATGGGCATTATGAGTATACGGTGATTCCGTTTGGGGTTTCTAATGCACCTGGTGTGTTTATGGAATATATGAATAGAATATTTCATGAGTATCTGGATAAGTTCGTGGTGGTTTTCATAGATGATATCTTGGTATATTCTCAATCAGAAGAGGAACATGCCGAGCATTTGAGAGTTGTGTTGCAAGTGTTGAGAGAAAAGAAATTGTTTGCTAAATTATCTAAGTGTGAATTTTGGCTAAGGGAAGTGAGTTTCCTCGGCCATGTAATTTCAAGTGGTGGAATTTCGGTGGATCCTTCGAAGATTGATGCGGTATTGCAGTGGGAGACTCCGAAGTCAGCTACAGAAATTCGTAGTTTTCTTGGGTTGGCTGGTTACTATCGTAAGTTCATTGAAGGTTTTTCTAAGATAGCTTTACCGTTGACGCAATTGACCAGGAAGGGTCAAGCGTATGTGTGGGATGTTGCTTGTGAAGAGAGTTTCACAGAACTGAAGAAAAGATTAACGACCGCGCCAATGTTGGTCTTACCAAATCCAGATGAGTCCTTTGTAGTTTATTGTGATGCTTCCAAGATGGGTCTTGGTGGAGTTTTGATGCAGGATAATAAGGTGGTTGCTTATGCTTCTAGAAAGTTAAGAGTTCATGAGAGGAACTATCCTACTCACGACTTAGAGTTAGCAGTTGTGGTGTTTGTGCTTAAGATTTGGAGGCACTACTTGTTTGGTTCGAAATTTGAAGTATTCAGTGATCACAAAAGTTTAAGATACTTGTTTGATCAGAAAGAGTTAAATATGAGACAGAGACGGTGGCTTGAATTATTGAAAGATTTTGATTTTGATTTGAATTACCATCCGGGTAAGGCAAACATTGTGGCTGATGCTTTGAGTAGGAAGTCGTTACATATTTCAATGCTTATGGTGAAAGAATTAGAAATGATCGAGCAATTCAGAGATATGAGCTTGTTGTGTGAAACTACTACTGATAGTGTGAAATTGGGAATGTTAAAGCTAACCAGTGAGATTTTGGAAGAGATTCGTAAGGGTCAGAAATCTGATTTGAAATTAGTTGACCAGTTGATGTTGGTTGATCAAGGTAATGCAGGTGACTTTCGAGTTGATGAAGATGGAGTTTTAAGATTCCGAGATAGAGTATGTGTTCCGGATATTGCAGGAATTAAGAAGAGTATTTTAGAAGAGGGGCACAAGAGTCGACTGAGTATTCATCCTGGTGCTACGAAGATGTATCAAGATTTACGCATGTTGTTTTGGTGGCCGGGTATGAAAAGAGACATTGTTGAATTTGTATATGCTTGTTTGACATGTCAGAAGTCAAAGATAGAACATCAGAGACCTTCAGGTATGATGCAACCATTGAATGTTCCTGAGTGGAAATGGGATAGTATTTCCATGGATTTCGTAACTGGGTTACCTAAGACTGCTAGAGGTAATGATTCGATTTGGGTAATTGTTGACCGGTTAACTAAGTCGGCACATTTCTTGCCGATGAGGATTAACCATTCTATGCAAAGGTTAGCTGAGATTTATATTGAGGAAATTGTGAAGTTGCATGGTGAACCTTCAAGTATTGTATCGGATAGAGATCCGCGGTTTACGTCGAGGTTTTGGAAGAGTTTGCAGGATGCCTTGGGTACTAAGTTGAGGATGAGTTCTGCTTATCACCCTCAAACGGATGGTCAGACGGAAAGAACAATCCAATCTTTAGAAGATTTGCTGAGAGCTTGTGTATTAGATCAAGGAGGGTCTTGGGATAGTCATTTGCCGTTGGTCGAGTTTACGTACAATAACAGTTTTCATGCTAGTATCGGGATGGCTCCATATGAGGCGTTGTATGGTAGACGTTGTCGTACTCCATTATGTTGGTATGAGTCAGGAGAGAGTTTGGTGCTTGGGCCAGAGATTGTCCAAGAAACAACTAAAAAGATAAAAATGATCCAAGAAAGGATGAAAACGTCGCAGAGTCGTCAAAAGAGTTATCACGATAAGAGAAGGAAAGCACTTGAGTTCCAAGAGGGAGATCACGTGTTCTTAAGAGTTACTCCTATGACTGGTGTGGGAAGAGCTTTGAAGTCTAGAAAGCTCACTCCATGTTTCGTCGGTCCGTATCAGATTATGCAGAGGATAGGGGAAGTGGCCTATCGGGTGGCTTTACCTCCCTCTCTTGCGAATTTACATGATGTATTCCATGTATCACAGTTGAGGAAGTACATTCCGGACCCGTCGCATGTAATTCAGTTAGATGATGTTCAGGTAAGAGATAATCTGACGATTGAAGCTGTACCAGTAAGGATTGATGGTAGGGAATTGAAGCGACTTCGAGGTAAAGAAATTGCTTTAGTGAAAGTATTGTGGGGAGGACCAGCTAGAGAAAGTTGGACTTGGGAGCGGGAAGATCAGATGAGGGAGTCGTATCCGACTCTAATTACTTCAGGTAATTTTCGAGGACGAAAATTCTTTAAGTAGGGGAGAGTTGTAACGCCCCGAAAATCTAAATTTAATTATTTAATCATTTATTTAATTAATTTAGAAAAAATTGGAGAGTTTGGATTATTTTGAGAATTTTGGAGAAAATGAGTATTTTTATATAATAAGGATAAATAGTGTTTTATTATGCTATTTTATTATTATTATTAAAAATATATTAAAGAAAAGGGTAAGGTGGTCTTTTTGTGAAATTATGAGGGTAAGATGGGAAAAGGCTAAACTGGGATAATATATCCAAAGAAGGGAATACGATCAGTTTTCTCATTTTGGTTGTTTCTATCGTGTTTGGAGAAGTGCTCTGAAGAAAGGAGGAACTCAGAGTCAGGAGGCTGTGGAGAACCCCAGAGAAGAGTGTAAAGCGTCGAAATTCTCTAAGGTATGGGGAATTTTCATAATCTATGATAAATGTATAGGTATTGGAATATGAATGGATTAGGATGGTATGAGTTTTGGGGTTTTTGGGGTTTTGAGTTAGGTTGAGTTTTATGAGAAATCTTGATGAATTATAGTGGTTAGAATGAGTTATAATCGTATATTTGTCTGTATAATTGTTGTCTGGATGTTGTTGAGGTTTAATTGATGTTTTTGAATGGTTTTTGAGTGTTATGATGTGAAATCCGTAATGGGGTTTGGGGGTTTTTGGAATTGGAATAGTCTGCAATTGTATAGCAGAGAACTGCTGGAAAACGTGCGTTAACCGGTTAACGCTATGGGTTAACCGGTTAACCATTATAATTTTTGGAAAATTCTGGAATTTCGTCGGCGTTAACCGGTTAACGCTATGGGTTAACCGGTTAACACTGTTGGAATGACAAATTTTAATTCTTTGAAAATTCATATCTTTTAAACCATAAGTCCGATTCGCATTCCGTTTGAAGCGTCGGAAAGAGTACAAATTGAACTTTATTTTGATGAATAGAAACGAGAAAAATGCAACAGTTTTTGATAAATGAATTTGTAAAATAACCTTATAACTACCTTATAAATTACCGGGTACGGGTTAATTCTTGATGTGTCAGAGTGGTTAGAAAACCAGTGTTCAGGGTGTAATGTCATGATGATATATATGATTATTTGATGGTTGTTTTGCTGATTGAAATGAATGATGCGAATTATTTTGATGAATTTACGATGTAGCGCATCATTGCATTTCATAACATTCACGATGGGGCTTCGGCCTATTTATTTGCTTCAATCCCATTGTGTGGATTGGAGTGTCTCGATGATTACGGTGTGCTCCCTTGTGGAGGGTTGATGGTCATGTATCCATCTCACGATGAAAATGGTACCACATGCATATTGCATATCAGGATGTTAGAATTGCATATTCTGGATGAATTTCATGATTGTGTTGGTGTTGATTGATGTAATGATATGTGTTCTAATTTATTTATGATTATATATTCTTGTATGTTTATGATATATTATGATTACTCACCCTGCCTGCTTGGAAATGTTGCCTCCTTCGTGGGTAACTTGCAGATGTCGAAGAATAGTCCTGCAGTGCAATAGGAGTAATTCACGAGTCTCGGAGCGTGCTTTAGTGCTCCTTAGAAGTGGTTCTGGTTTATGTGTCATGCTCTGTGTCATGTAACACTGGGATAGGTTTTATTCTGTTAACTGTTTCAGTTATGTTATTATTGGATAAATGTTTTCCTATTTATATGATGTTAAATTCAGGATGGTGAAAATTAATATTATGAAGTTTTTGAATTATGAAGTAAAATTCCGCTGTGAAATGTTTATGATATTTTGATGTTGATTAACCCGTGTTACGGGACATGACATTGTTGTGTTGATTTTGATGATATGTAATACCCTTTTTGATGATTACTCTGATATTATTTAAATATTATGTTTTGGGGTAGAAGGGTGTTACAATGAACTAAAAAAAGTGACGTAACACAACAATCATGTGTTAAACAACCTAAAGTATTAAACTTTAACAGAAATCAATATTCCAAAGGTGAAAACTTTCAAAAATGGAAAATAGGAACTTTCAAGAATGGGAAACTTTCATGAAACTTTTATACATGCAATAGAAACCAACATCGATAAGTTCAAAAAATATCATGGAATATTGGCCAACAAAGCAAGATTACAGAAAAAATTTCCAACCTAAGAATGCAAGTCATATACATATGAAACTGAGAATGTAGGTACCAAATCAGCTCCATTGATAATAAAAGTAATAAAACTACTACTTGACACTGCCAATTCCCATGTCATACAAGCAGCTGTAGGATAAATAATATGTCATTTACAATAGAATCACTATATAATGTAACATTAGTCTTAAAGTGTTCTTGGATAAACAATATATGTGATATATAGAACTCATTTTATCCTAATTACAAGAACAACAATAATGGCCTATGAAAGGGTAACAAAAAATTGCGACTACATCTTAATGCAACAGAACTCGTGAGAAAATAAAATTGCTAACTCAATACTACAATTACCTGAAATGTCTGGCCAAAGACAAGTGTGGTCTGATAGAAACTCTGATGCATTTGATCTGCAATTCTCTTGCTGCTATGAAGATCCATTTATTTCTTCAGTTCGAGCATGTTCATTGTTAGATACCACTGGAGCTTGTGATATTGCACCTTCATGAAGCTGAGATGTTAATATGGTTGTCAGTACAAGGGTAACTTCAAAATTTGAATGAGACTCATCTTTCAAACCAAAATAAACATATATTTTGACACCATTTATAATATATGTTTGATATGCATGTAAGCAAGAACAAATATATAGGCTAAAAATTCATCATACTGCTCCAGTTTTCTCAAAATGTAAATGGATATCAATTTCACATCCCTCACAAAATGAAAGAAATACCGACATTTTGGTGATATAACCGTCATATAACATTAATTCCATGTACATAAAAAAACTTGAATGATGATTCTTACATTATTTCCTCTAATAACAAAAATCACCTTAATCAACTCAATCATGAATTTAATTAGTTTCTTCAAAAATCATGCATAGATGAAAGAAAGATATCATAGAATTTGTGAGTAACAGAAACTTAATACTTGGTAGTGTAAATATGTTCATCATATTTTCACAGCAGTAGCTTGTAATTCATCAATACCTCCAATATAAATTATTATAGGTTCACCTTCATGAGTTGGTGTTAGTTCTATAACCTCAAATGCAGACCTGATACTCGTAGAAGCAGGCTGACGTAGAGTGACTGAAGATACAAGTGAACAAAAACAATAGAATAAATTTGAAAGTTCAACTAATCTATTAGAAAATTGATAATTTCAATAGAGTAAACTTGTTAGCAAGTGAATAACTTCAATGACCAATTTTATAGACAAAAACTGAGTAAAAAAAAGCAATATATCTTCACATTCTCTTCGACATCCCACTGCATCTCAAGCTAACTGATAAATAGACATAAACCCAATGCATCTCATTGATAATTGTCAAAGCGCCAACAGTCCCAAGCTGAAAACGTTCACCTTCACCATCTTCGTCTATGCTCAAAACTCTAACCAACTACAACAACAAAATAAATATGTTAAAAAATGTGCCATAAAGAAAGCAACATACTGAAAAAAAATTGCATCAATATCTTTGGAATGCAATAAGGCAGTGCAAGAGAAACAATGTACCATAAAGAAAGTAGCATGCTGGAAAAAAAGCATCATACATAGAAACTTAATAATCTATCAATTTCTGCAAACAAAATTTAACACACACTTCTTATACTTACTACAAACATTAAACCAAAGATCCTTTCAGTTCCGGCCGCCGCGAGAATCATCCACGAAATGATTCACCATCAAGACCAAAATTTGAATTTATGATGATTGGCACTTTTATCCTTGCAGATTTCATTCTTTTCAAATAAAAAACTCTCACAAAATCAAGACTTTTTCCAAACCCTAAACCAGATTCAAATATCCTGAGGTTGAAAGAAAAAACACAAATTTAAAGCTAAAATAGAAAAGTGAAACGATAACGAAAACGATAATGAATGCAAATAGTTTCGAAAGAGAAAGGGGACGACTTTACCATTATTAGTAACAAATCTTTGAGATGCAATATGGACTTGCGGTGGAGATGATCGTGCAATGGTATAAGGCACGAGGAGAGAGAGGAACCCTCTAGGGTTTGAAGGGAAAATCGAAAGGGATGAGAGAGAATGGAGGGGATAAAGTAAGAAGCAACGAGGAAAGAGGAAGAAAGATAATGAGAGGGAGTAAGAGGAATGAAATGGAGGTAGACGTGTGAGAGATGAGAGACTTTGAGTTTGAAAAAGAGAGAGAAGAGGGAAAACGTGTGAGAGAGAGAAAGATTTTTCAAACCCAAATTCTCATATGGGAAAAGATTTGGGGGAGGCCACTTGGTGTAATACCTCAAAATTTTCCCTCATATTTATTCTAACCGGCTTCATGCTTCATGTTCATCTGCATTTCTCATTAGGTCATAGCATTCAATCATGTATTGCACTGGATCCTGAGGCATGTGATTCAGGCCTTTTAAATTTAGGGTTTCGTACCTTATCTGTATCTATCAGGGATTTTACTTGTGGAGAATATTCACTGGTGCATCTAACCCACTATTGAGGTGTTCAAACAGATTTGCTTTTGAATAAGAATGTTCGCTCTTCTTAACATTTCAAGTTGTATTCTTCTTCATTGAATATCTCAAGGAGGATTTGGAATTCTTGTTCATGATTTGGTTTGAAGGCACTCCACCAATTGAGGTCCAGTGTATTAATGATTGGTTTGGATCCATTTGTTTATGGACTAATAATTTGAGATTGTGCGGAGTTTAGTATGGCATCGAAGTTCTTAAGAGTGGATTATGTTGAAGGACTTGATTCAGATTAAAAGAGAGTGCATAATTATTGGTTTATTTGGAAGACGTCATTCAAGTTCAGATTCTAGTTCTTGATATCCCTTTCAAATACAAGCCATCGCCATTTTACGTATCCACTTTCCGATTCGATTTAATTCACCATTTTTTAATTCACCATAATTTTATCCCATTCCGCTAACCAAAGTCATGTTTTTTGTCCATATTCATATTTCTAATATTCAATTTTTCATACCATTCTCTCTAAACTACCATTCTTTTCAACATTAAGCCCATTTCACACTTTACTATCAAGCCATTTGTAGTCCAATATTCAGTCCTATCATCATTCGTATCCAAAATATCATTTTATTCACTTGAGCCAATACCTTTTAAAATCATTTTTCATGATTAATTCCAATCCATTCTACCATTTTTATCCATATTGATCTCATTGTTGACTTTTATTATAAGAAAAGTGTCGTTAAGAAAATGTGAGGCCCAAATTTCTGCCCGCACAGGAAATGGAGTAAAGAAAAAGGGTGAAGCAGATACTTGAAAGAAACATGGCGCAGAGATTGAAGAAAAGAAAGGTCTTAGTTGAAGATTAAAAGAAAATACATATATATATATATATAGATATATATATATATATATATATATATATATATATATATATATATATATATATATATATATATATATATATATATATATATATATATATATATATATATATATATATATATATATATATATATATATATATATACACACACACAAACACTCAGCAGAAAAAATTGGAAGAGGATAATTTTAACAGAAAATAACGGGATGGAAAAAACACCCTTCACATCTCCAGTGTCCAATTTCCACAACTGATAAAACCCTCTCCTGCATCAATTTTTCGACCTTTCTTAACCTCTAGCTTCAATTCCTTCAAATCATCGAATCTCCAAGCATTCTTTAATCGTCCCCTATCTGAATCTCCGACCCTCTAATTAGCTTTTCCTTCAATCATCTTCTTTAATCCTCATTACTTCAACTTTCTGAAACTCTCATCAAATTCTCCATCATCAATCTCACACAAAAAGGTCAGCAATATTCACTTTACCTTCAAGCTCGCGCCTGGAAGACCGAAATCAGACTCAGCGACCATAACTGCAAATCCTCATCAACTTACAATAAAAATGAAGCAACAATGTTGATACAAGTAACAAAGTGACGCTAAGATAGTAAAGGTTGCAGAAGTAGAAAATTAGGGGGAAAAGAATAATAGAAGCTTTACTTGTGTAGTCACTTAAAGTCGCGGTTTGGTATGTTCTCTGTTTCACTTAAATTATTGCCGCAATTCACTTCTGAACGCATTCCCCGCCTTCTACCTTCCATAAGTGTGCAATGCTCATCGGGATTGGCCGTGAACCGAAACCGATTCCATCACGAATTCGAATCGAAAGCTGAACTGAAAAAATATATGGAACCTAAACCAAGTCACAATACACTCCTATTCCAAAAATTTGTTCATCAAACTGTGTGTTGTTGAAGTCATAATAGAGTTCAGCTTCAGCATGACAAAAAGAAAAACTCAGGAACTTTCACTCACTCAAAACTCTCTTCAATACTTGTTCAATCCTACAATCTTCAATAAGAACTCTTCTCCCATTTCAATTTTCAAAAAGAACTCAGACCCTGCACACAAAAGGAATCAAGTCACAAATTGATTTTAAAACAGAAAAAGCAGAAAATGAATAACTGGGAAATGAGGTTAACAAATCCATAACTGAATTCATAACAAAATCATAACAGAAATACCTGAGAAAGCTCTAGAACACAGCCTGATTAAATCTCTATAAAGCAGGACCAATCTTCTTCATTAGGAGGTTCACAAAAAATCCAACTCTCCTTCATCACAAACCATCTTCAATCTTCTTCTTCTCAGATTCACCATTTCTTCCCACATCTCCTTCAATTCTCAATCAACAATCACCCTCCACATCTTCAATCACCACACTTCTGCTACTCAAGATTCAATAGCATTCACGGTTGTATCGAATTGCGATCTGCACATCAAGAACACAAGTTAATATCATCACTCAACAATATAGATTCGGGAAAAGATTGAGGAAACATATGAATCAGAGAAGTGAAATCCATATCATTGTCATCAACAATTTCGATGCGAGATCGATTCAATCGACACATCACAAAACTGAGGCGGTAAATGAGTACGTACATACCTAAGTCGTAAAGCTTTCGATTCCCCTTTAAGCAACTCCGACGCGTATGCTTCGTCTTGTTTCACTTTCAACGGTTGATTGTGGATTAACGAGCTCGGATCAAGGAAGGTAAAGATCGCGCGGAAGAGGAAGAAGATCAACCATCGCGCAAGGTCATCTCCGCCGTGTCACTCTTGTTCATATTCATCGCGCGAAATCATCATCATCTGTGAACGCAATTCAAGGTGCGAATCCATATTTGTTTTCAGGCTCGATCGTGTGGTTGATTTGTTGAGTTTGTGTTTCCAGTTCTGTAATAAGCAAAAGTTAGGTTAGAAAATGGGGGATTTAAATTAGGATTGAAGAATAGGAATGTTTAATGGTTAGGGGTGGTGATGAAATTGACGGAATCAAGAAGAGAGTGAAGAGCATGAGGGAATTGTGTGGATGGTGTGGCGAATTTGAAGAAGAAGAAGGAGGAGAGGACGAAGTTGCGGCAGCGTGATAGGGAGAAGGAGGAGGAAGAGGAGATTAGGGTTTATGTTTCGTGTTCAGCCTTTTTATCTTTGTTTTTGTTTTTTTTATAATTTTAATTAATTATAAGAAGATAATTAGGTTTAAGAGATTATTATATGAACTGATGAGATTAAGCAGATTAATTAGGAATAATGGACAATTAATCCACATTAATAAACAAATAACAATCATAAGTCACCATAAGTGCACCGTTCAAGATTCCAAGAAGATAAGTTTTGAGATTCCTCATCCACACCGGTGATGACACTTGTCACCGTCCGGTAGGTTTTTCCAATGGTTGATCCCACGCGCAGCAGCACACCGTAACAACCATGTTCATGCGCCTGTCATTCGCTTGATGAAAGTACCAGTAGGAAGAGTAGATCAAAAAACTTCTAGTGAGTCAACGCAATTGACCTAATGTCCACCGCATGCACCCCATAATCCTGCGTTTTGGGCTTAATCCCTTTGCTAATCGCACCCCTTCTTAAAGCCCAATGAGGAAAATAACTGAAAAAAATCACTAAGCTCACCCCCCCCCTTTTTATTTTCTTTTAGATTTTATTTTGTTTTAATATAGCTTAGAAATAATTCATTAAAAAATAGTAAAATTCATCATAAAATTCTATAAAAAAATTCAATAGCTTAATAACTCCATTTTAGAAATTTGTGACAATTTTATTTTCCGAATTTTGGTTATTTTTGGTTTAATTTCGATTTTTTTACTTAATTAGCATTTTATTGAATTTCTTTAAATGCACTTGTTTTTGTTCATTTTATTTTTTCTGCTTCCTGTAGGATTTTTGGCCCATTCTTTTTGCTATAATTATAGGACTAATAATAGGACTTAGGATATTTTTTGGTAAATTTTTTAGGCCATTTTATCCACTGTTTTGGTAGCTTAATTCATGAAAAATGGTAGTTAATCCTTAAGTAGATTTAAGTGATTTTTAGACATAGTTAACTTCTGAATTTTTAGGATATTTTTTAGCATAATGTTATAGTCAGTTTTAGGACCCTATAGGATTATTTCATATTTTTTCCAGGACTTTTAATATTTTTAGTGCATTAATCTTTAGGCTATTTTTACATGTAAAATCCATTTAGTTTAGCTTAGGATATTATGTTCCATTAAGAACTAGTTGAATTAGGTTTAGTCTTAGGATTTAAAAATGACTTAGTATAGTTTAATTACTGATTTTTAGAATGGTAATATTAGATAGTTCCCTTAGTTTTAGGACTTAGGCTTAGAATTTCTAATAAATAAATTTAGGTGAAGTTTAGGCTTGTTTTTGGTTTTATACCTTAATATGCATTTTGTAGAATTTATTCCTTATTTCAATTTTAATACTTTGCCTTATTATTTGAATTTATTTCACTTGTATAGGTTTATCCATTGTTCTTAGAAGCAACTTAACTTCCTTAGGAAGTAAGTTGAATTCTAGTAGTTTCTAGTTTCTTTCATTCATTAGGTTTAGAAAACCACACAAACCGTTAGGACCACTTTTGAATACATAAACAAAATTCGGATTGAGTCTTAGTCCCTTAGTTTTTTGCCTTTTGCAACTTGAGTCCTTCTTTCTCATCTCATAAAGAAAAAATAATAAAACACTTAATAAAAACAAAACTTTCTTGTACAACACGAGACTTTGTTGCGGAGTGCTTATACGCGTCCTGTTTCGGGGCGAGGTGTAAATACTTACCGCGATGGATATGTCTTAGTATGAGAACGTTCACAAACAAATTCAAAACATTTCTCATAAAAGACAAAAACAAATAATAAGCGACTATCCTGTGGGAACTTCTCTTTCTCATCTCATTCATTCTGAACGCGAATTCGCGACGACTTGTCTCGCATGCAAGAAGGTAAAAGCACTCGTACCAGACGAGCCTGCGACACCTGAGCATAGACATACGCAGTTCTAGCTGTAAAAAATACAAACAAATGGTTCCCGCCTTAGTTAGGCGAACTACGTCGACTCTGATCCTCATTTTCCCGATGAGGTACGTAGGCAGCGGGGTAGGACTCGTTCGAGCACATTCTTTATTTTCCCTATGTTTTCCCCCTCTCTTTCCATTTTTCTTTCCAAATCCTTTCCATATTCCTCTTTCATTCCAGATAGTCATTCTTTCGTTCAAACAACATATTATTTCTCACCCTTTGAAACAGATTAACAGGCGTGGATCCCGTCGGGTACGACAGACGAATTGGGGTGCTAATACCTTCTCAATTCGTAACCGACTTCCGGACCCAGATCTTTGGTTCGCAAGGCCTCGTCCTTTTCCTTCTTCCTTAGGTTTGTGCAACATTACCTTTCTCATTCATTCGGGATAAAAATGTCTGGCTGGCGACTCTACCTTTTCCGCGCCACTTTCGCGTTTATACTAGGATGAAAATCCCGGGAGCGACACTTGGCAAAAAGAATTATTTTGATTGGGCAATACAATTGAATTTTGTCAATTACAATAAAGGGTATGATTTAGTGTAAATAATTTTAATTGAAAAAGGTATTTTAGGGGAAATTGTGGTATACTCTAATAATAGGTAGGTAGTTGTTACATTAGATTTTTGGAATACGCTAATAATAGGTAGGTAGTTGTTACATTATTTACACTAAATCATACTTTTTATTTTAATTGACAAAATTCAATTGTATTTCCCAATCAAAGTCATTCTTTTTTCCAAGTGGCCTCCCCCAAATCCTTTCCCATATGAGAATTTGGGTTTGAAAAATCTTTCTCTCCCTCACACGTTTTCCCTCTTCTCTCTCTTTTTCAAAATCAAAGTCTCTCATCTCTCACACGTCTACCTCCATTTCATTCCTCTTTCTCCCTCTCATTCTCTTTCTTCCTCTTTCCTCATTGCTTCTTACTTTATCCCCTCCGTTCTCTCTCACCCCTTTCTATTTTCCCGTCAAACCCTAGAGGTTTCCTCTCTCTCCTCTGCCTCATACCACTGCACGGTCATCTCCACTGCAAGTCCATATGGCATCTCAAAGATTTGTTACTAATAATGGTAAAGCCGTCCCTTTTCTCTTTCGAATCTATTTGCATTCATTATTGTTTTCGTTATCGTTTCACTTTTCTATTTTAGCTTTAAATTTGTGTTTTTTCTTTCAACCTCAGGATATTTGAATCTGGTTTAGGGTTTGGAAAAAGTCTTGATTTTGTGAGAGTTTTTTATTTGAAAAGAATGAAATCTGCAAGGATAAAAGTGCCAATCATCATAAATTAAAATTTTGGTCTTGACGATGAATCATTTCGTGGATGATTCTCGCGGCAGCCGGAACTGAAAGGATCTTTGGTTTAATGTTTGTAGTAAGTATAAGAAGTGTGTGTTAAATTTTGTTTGCAGGAATTGATAGATTATTAAGTTTCTATGTATGATGCTTTTATTTTCAGCATGCTACTTTCTTTATGGCACATTGTTTCTCTTGCACTGCCTTATTACATTTCAAAGATATTGATGCAATTTTTTTCCCAGTATGTTGCTTTCTTTATGGCACATTTTTTAACATATTTATTTTGTTGTTATAGTTGGTTAGAGTTTTGAGCATATACGAAGATGGTGAAGGTGAATGTTTTCAGCTTGGGATTGTTGGCGCTTTGACAATTATCAATGAAATGCAGTGGGTTTATGTCTATTTATCAGTTAGCTTGAGATGCAGTGGGCTATCATAGAGAATGCGAAAATATATTGCTTTTTTACTCAGTTTTTGTCTATAAAATTGGTCATTGAAGTTATTCACTTGCTAACAAGTTTACTCTATTGAAATTATCAATTTGCTAATATATTAGTTGAACTTTCAAATTTATTCTATTGTTTTTGTTCACTTGTATCTTCAGTCACTCTGCGTCTGCCTGCTTCTATGAGTATCAGTGCTGCATTTGAGCTTAGAGAACTAACACAAACTCATGAAGGTGAACCTATAATAATTTACATTGGAGGTATTGATGAATTACCAGCTATTGCTGTGAAAATATGATGAAAATATTTACACTACCAGGTATTAAGTTTCTGTTACTCACAAATTCTATGATATCTTTCTTTCATCTATGCATGATTTTTGAAGAAACTAATTAAATTCATGATTGAGTTGATTAAGGTGGTTTTTATGTACATGGAATTAATGTTATATGACGGTTATATCACCAAAATGTCGGTATTTCTTTCATTTTGTGAGGGATGTGAAATTGATATCCATTTACATTTTGAGAAAACTGGAGCAATATGATGAATTTTGAGCCTATATATTTGTTCTTGCTTACATGCATATCAAACATATATTATAAATGGTGTCAGCATATATGTTTATTTTGGTTTGAAAGATGAGTCTCATTCAAATTTTGAAGTTACCCTTGTACTGACAACCATATTAACATCTCAGCTTCATGAAGGTGCAATATCACAAGCTCCAGTGGTACCTAACAATGCACATGCTCGAACTGAAGAAATAAATGGATCTCCATAGCAGCAAGAGAACTGCAAATCAAATGCATTAGAATTTCTATCAGACCACACTTGTCTTTGGCTTGACATTTCAGGTAATTGTAGTATTGAGTTAGCAATTTTATTTTCTCATGAGTTCTGTTGCATTAAGATGTATTCGCAATTTTTTGTTACCCTTTCATAGGCCATTATTGTTGTTCTTGTAATTAGGATAAAATGAGTTATATATATCACGTATATTATTTATCCAAAACACTTTTAGACTAATGTTACATTATACAATGATTCTCTTGTAAATGAAATATTTTTTATCCTACAACTGCTTGTATGACATGGGAATTGGCAGTGTCAAGCAGTAGTTTTATTACTTTTATTATCAATGGAGCTGATTTGGTACCCACATTCATAGTTGCATATGTATATGACTTGCATTCTTAGGTTAGAAAATGTTTATGTAATCTTGCTTTGTTGGTCAATATTCCATGATATTTGTCGAACTTATCGATGTTGGTTTCTATTACATGTATAAAAGTTTCATGAAAGTTTTCCATTCTTGAAAGTTTTCACCTTTGGAATATTGCTTTCTGTTAAAGTTTAATACTTTAGGTTGTTTAACATATGATTTTTGTGTTACGTCACTTTTTTAGTTCATCATGTCTAGAAAAAGGTAACAATGTTGGAAGCTTACTGTTCGTGTTGTGGATCTTTGGATTGTTAAGGAGTGTAATGGACAACAACATTATAAGGATGGGGTTAGTGGTAATATTCACTTTCCTTTTTTATTAAACCTTTAGGGTGCGTCACCACTGAAAATTGGATATGGGAAACTGCTGCTGATATTGGTGTATGTGCAATATAGTTATGATTGTGTTATTTTATAATACCAACCTTTTCTCTATTATTATTTTACTAACTTGGGCTTTATTTTTGCTGTAGAAACTCAAAACAGACCACTGGGGAGTTTCCTGATGTTGCTTCAGTTTCCAGGTTAAAATAATAAATTGAAATATGAATATTATACTTGTGTTTTTATAACATGTTTCTAGGCCAGCTCTGTGCATTTCATTAACAACATGAAACTTCATTGCATGTCCTTAGGTAATTCTTTATAGGTTCTAAAGACTATGTTAGAGTCTTAAAAAATGGATACCGCAAAACAAGTGTAAGTGTTTTGAGTATGATTTTGATATATTATCTATTTTAAAAGTTTAAAAATATATGTGAATGATAATTAATCTTATATATGACTCTAGAATATAAGTAGTTATGATTGAAGTGAAAGTTATAATGATATGAAGATTTTTATTGATGTAGTTTTAAATAGTGACCGAAAAACACACTTCAAGTTGATCACCAAAGAGGTAACACTTTGTAATTCTTAAATGTTTGATCATAATGTTCACATTGAGCAAGAGAATATGCATGTCTTTTACATGTGTATAATCAACAGTACTATGTCAGTTTTTAGTTCTTAAAATGTTTGATCATAATGTTCACCTTGTGTAGAACATGTTAGAGTAAATGATAATGAAAGATTAAAACTATAAGTACTATGTCAATACCATTAACATCGATTTAGAATTATCATGTCTCTTACAACACAACCATTCCGCAAGGAAATCAAATTCGCAGTAATAGAGTTGACTGTGTAGCAACCATCCAATATTGACTAAGTCATGGCAAGAATGGTCATAATATTGTTGATCAAGTAGAATGTGAACTCTTCATGCCTTACTAAAGTGGACACTATGAAGAAATTAAAACTTGATTAAAGTATTTTTCTAAGTGTTTGTTACTATAGGATGGCATTTACTAATATGCAGTTTGTTAATTCAACTATTACTTTTCTTATGTGTTAATGTCTGAATCTGATTAATCAACTGTTGTGTATAAGAAAACCATTTGCATCTTCACCATTTATAATTACTTTGAGTGGTGGTATAAGTTTCTTTCAATTATTTCTTTTAATTTGTGTACGCCAATCATTTGTGATTACGTTTAATTTATTTTTTATAATTATTACCACTGTCGACGTGCCGATATTGGTGTCCTGCTTCATATATAGGAAGCAAATGGTACAGAAGGAGAAATTTTGAATTTTCTATATCATATGAAAACTATTATTCTTTATTTTGTTTCTTTTGATGTTTGATGAAATGTGAAAAAAATCAGTTTTAGTGATATATATCATATCTGTTTTAAATTTTTGAAAGCTAATGTAATTGACACTGCCAATATGTTTTTCCTTTCAGAGATATGATTAATTTGCGTGTATAATGTGATAACTTCACTTTTATTGTGATCCTCTATGTGGTTTCAAGTTTGAACCATCTTGAATCGGGAAAGCAGATTCATGGTGTTATGAGGTTGGGATGAGATCAATTTGTCTCAGTTGCAATTGCAAATAATGTTATTAATATGTATATTAAAGGATTGTTCTGTTTACTTCACAAGAAGTATGTTTTGCAAGAAGTGTGTTTGGTTAGATGAAAAAATTCTATTTAATAGAATGGAACATTGTCATATTTGGCTCGACTCTGAGTGGTTTAAATGAGTACTGATTGTTTGTTGATTTATTTCAGAATGGATTGTTTTCAGATCAATTAACGGTTGGAAGTGTTTTGAGAGCTTGCTATTCTCTTGAAGAAAGCTATTGTCTTGGCAAAAAATGAAACATTTAAGAATCATTGTCACGAAATGTTTCCTTTCTTTAGCAATAACATAATAATTATAACATTCTTTAGCAATAACATAATAAGTGTAACAATAAGCCAATGAATATTGAATAGGGACTAAGTTAAAAACCAGTACAATTCAACAAATAATAATTGGTTTTAAACACATTCATCAAACATGACATATATTTCCACCATTATTTTTTTATAAGACGACTCTAAAGGTATATAAAAATGGCCAAATGTAACATAAAATGTCCGGCTATACTAAACTTTTCACAATTATGATTTTTTCAAATTAATTTCATTTACATTATTATTTGGCTACAACATTAATCTTTGACATAACATCATCATTATTATTATTATTATTATTATTATTATTATTATTATTATTATTATTATTATTATTATGCATAATAAAATTTATTTCATTTTACATTATTATTTCGTTGATTTTTATTTCATATATATTAAGACTTCACTCATTTCTTCAACATTATTCCATATTATTGACATAAAATTAATCTACAACATTATTATTTCATATCACTAACTTTGTATACTTTTTTATTCTATTTATAATATGTTACGACATAAATTCTCAATTAAAGTTTTCTTTTATGCTGAATTTTTTATATTCTTGAGTTTGTTTATTTTCGGATAATTTTACTTACCCGTACGGGCACACGGGTCTTCTACTAGTTTGACTTTAAAATATAATTAAAATAAATAAAAAAACAACGTATTTGATTTAAATTTTATACTAAATAGTACATTTTACTTTTCTTATTATGATATTTTAAAATAACTATTATTTTAATTGTTTAGTCAATTTATATTATTTAATTTTTAATTGTATCATTAAACTTATATTGTGTGTATCACTCTCACATTATTATCATTCATTTAATATTTATGATAATTAATACACTAATAATTAATATGAATAATTTAATAAAATTATTATTTTCTTTCTATTATTTATTATTTTATTTTAATTTATTTAAGATATTTAAATGTGATAAATATTATGGGAAATAGAGTAAAAGTTTTAACAGAATATTTTAAAAATCCTTTTAGATTTTTTTAATACATTCTCTTCTTATCTGTGATTATTTTTTTCTATATTATTAGACTAAATTACATTTTTATTTTTTATTTTATCTCTGAAAGCAAAGTGACTGTCCATTCTAGAGTATATGGTGCACTCGAGCTTGGGTATTGGGCTCATCTCACAGTATCAATCCCATCCCGCCAAGGAAACCACAATACAATATATACAATATGATGCATGAAATAAATGAAATGCAGTAAATGCGGTAAAGTAAAACAGTAAAGCTGTAAATAAAAGCTATAAATAAAAGCAAACCAAACACCCAATAAACAAAACACATAAGCTCTAGGAGAAAATCGCATAGGTGTAGCGGTAAAATCATGAGTGTAAGCTATTGATTAACTTAACTCAAGATAAACAGAGTCGCCACCGCGCTTTTATTTTATTCCAAATGGAAAAGGGAAAAAGAGCGAATAAAACCTAATGAATCTAAAAGCTAAAAAAGCTAAAAGAATCAAACAGAGAACGGATAAGGGGATAAGTTACAAATTGGGAAGGTTTTACGCACCCAAAATGTCCGTGGTACTCCACGGGAGCCCTTTGAAATATTTACTGCTTTTTTTTTTGGTTTGAAATTGGTTTGCTTGAAAAAAGATTGAAGGGATGAGAAGAAGAATGTTTTATTAAGATTTTTGTGTTTGAAGAGACGAACGTCTCATGCCTACGTACCCACAAAGTGCAATGCAAGATCAAAACCCCGTAGTTCGTGGTACAAAATGTGAAAAGAAACAATGAGTTGAATTGATTTTAAAATGTAAAGATAAGTCGTCATTCTTTAGCGAATAATTCCGCTAGAAAGAATGAATCATATCTAAACATGAAAATGGTTAAAAAGAAACGTGCACGAGGGCACAAAAACAATTGAATGAGTTTTTGAAAGTTTTAAAGTTTTTGAGAAGAATGTTTCGATATGCTTAAGTGGTTTAGCATTTATTAAGAAAATGAAATGAAAAGGTAAAACCGCATGACCTAAGTCAAGGTTTGATTGCGAAAATGTTTGAAGTTTGAAAACAAAGAAGGTTTTGAAAATAGGAAGAAGATTTGAAAATTTAAGATGTGGGAGGAGATGAAGGGACTATCCTAAAACTTGAATTTAAAAGCTAAAGGAAGAACGATCAAACCGTGTGGTGAACATTCTTTGAAACAATCGGATTTCCATCTTCATAAACAAGTGCACTCAATCGGAGCCAAAGTCTTCAATCCATAACAACTCAAGCAAAGGGATAGATCCTAAAATCTAAGTCCGAAACTCCAAGTCCAATGCTAAGGATAGTAACCATAGTCCGAAATTAAAGTCACAAATCTTTTAGATGTTTAATCCATTATTAATGTTTTTGTGTCCAAATGGACAAAGGAAAAATCACAAGCAACAATATAAACATAAACAATATGATGAATGATATAGTATAATAAGAGCATAATAAGAGAGATAAGGAGCGAGAGATTGAAATAAAGAGGATAAGGTGTGAGAGATTGAATTAAAATGGTTAGTATATTAATATTATTATAATATTTACATAGAAATGGTATGATGAACTTAATCAAACACAACCACAAAAAGATAACCAAAATCGAGGCAACCGGATCCAAATGGATCTCATTCCGAATCGGGACAAGTTTAGGTCTATGTTAAGCAATCGCCGAGTAATTTACGAAGTAATTACCCTACAAATGAGGCCGTCCACCACCAATTAAGGTGGAAAATATTTGTACTAATACATGTTAGAGAAATGATATAATGAATCATTCTCCGAAAACATGTCGCACAAAAAGAAAAGGTAACGGTCTAATCTTAATCGAGATTTCATATTGGATTATCGAAGACAACCTATCACGATTCCAAAGTATGGAGAATGATCCAAATGATCATTCATCCATAGATTTGAAATAATGAAGATTAAACATCTTCGAAAACCAATAATCTACGAATCGGAGATCTCATCGACCAAAAAAATAAAAGTAAGATCAAAGAAAGCAGATCTAAGATTGAATCCACTCAACAACCAACCAATTGAAAATCAAAATGAAGTAATAATAAAAAAAAATCACTAATAAACACTAACATCCCTTTTTTTTATATACTTTTCTTAAAAAGGAACTTATAGTTGAAATTTAAGAGAAATTCATTAATAAAAATTAATCCTAAAAAAACGTATGACAAAAACTAATTATAAAAGGACTTAATAAGAAAAAGAAAGAAAAGAAAAAGGGGGGAAGGTGAGTGATGCGCTGAATTGGAGGTACAAAATAGCAATGAATTGGATCTAAAAAGAGGACACAAGCCCAAACACATAAAACCAATAAATTCTTTTAAAAAACAAGGTCAGATTTTATAAAAAAAATAGAAAAAACGAAATCACTTCTTCTTCTTCGTTGTGAGCAAAAACAGGGAAACCGTGTTTCATCTTTTCACCTTCAAGGAACGCGATCAAATCTGGAAAAAACGCCGTTGACATTTCGATCGGCCACGGTTCTCTCTCACTCTCTCTAGACGATCTCGGCTTCTTCTTTTTTCAATTTTTCTCTGTTGTTGTGGATCCGGCTTGTATTTGCGAGCAACTTGTGAAAGGACAATGAAGGTTCAAAGGTTTGAATGAGATGTATCTTTCGAAC